>OY728126.1:568680717-569930717 GCA_963277665.1 Viscum album | reverse complement strand
AATAGAATTACTCAAGGTATTAGAGGGATAAATAACTTTAGGCCCACGTGTGACTTTCATATCATTTATATAACACCCCGAGGCTTTGTGAAATATTTTTTCGAATTAATTTAAAATTTTGTGATTTTTTATTTCCAAAAAAATAAATATATATATTTTTATACAAAATCACTAAATTTTGATTGTTTTATTAGTTATACCAAGTTAATATTGAATCATACACAACACCGAATAGGCTTGTGTTGCACAGAACACTAAAATTCATTGAAATAACATTTTATTATTACATTTATTTAGACGGAATAATTATAACATTGATGTAAAAATAAGTAATATGAACATTAAAAACTACTTTTCAAAACTACTTTTTAATATTTTTATATTGATAAATTATATTGAAAATAGGATGTACAATTTTTATTAAAGTCATTATATGTTTGATAGTACTATTTTATTAGACGATCCTCTTTTTATGTCCTCATGTGAATAATAATAAAATTAATTTTAGATACCTCTATAAATTTAATTTTATAAAATAAAAATTAATTTTAAAATAAAAATTTCAATATTATGTTACGGTGAATTATGGGATTTTTCTGAGAAACTCTTTTTTTGGATAAATAGTGAAAAGAATGGATTTTAATTCAAAACTAATTTTTTGTCAAATTTATTTATATAGTTAAATTATATTTTTAGTTGGTTTTAATGTAAAAATATATCAATTATAAATTTTTTAATCCAATTTAGGTTTTTAGAATCATTTTTATATTTAACTTATATATAATATCTTATTTAATATTTGAACATTCTCTCTTCAAAAACCCTCTTTCTCACTAGGTCTCCAAAATTAACATTGAACATAATTTTTCTGCTTCTATGAATTGAATTTTAAAAAAATGTACATACACATATAGAAAATGTATAATATGTATATTATAATATTATAAACTTAATCTTTCTTCAGAAATATTAGTAAATGTGATTGATCATAATTAATGTGATTAAGTTGAAATTAAGCTCAAAAACCAACTAAAACATAATACAAGGGAAAAAGTACTTGAAACATGTACGAAATCCATTTTATAGCCATATATCATTCAAAAAACAAATATTATAGAGTATGGTTTTTTATGACTTTTTGCAGGTAAAAACATGGGTACACCAAACTTGTTTTTAGAAATGCAATTTGTGTCCCCTCCCTCCCACAAAAAAGGTGACCACATCTCCCCATTAGTCACACCTATTAGTCCTATTAGGTTCTAAAAAAACCACACAATTTAGATCCCACCATCCATACCTTCCTCCTTGAAGCGTCCCTTTGGTATGCAATCCATTCAAGGAGTCCCTCTAGTAAAATCCAAAATGAGTTACCCATAGAAGAGGTAATATCCGTCCTCAAGAATCTTTGATTTATTTTCATTCTCCACCCCCTGAAATATTATTATTCCATGGTTATACAACATCATTAATATCCTAAATATTATGATATTTTTTTTTACTCTAATGGATAAAACTACACTAACTCACACACCCATATAATGGGTAATGAACTTACCATTCTTGTGTGTGGAGAACTACCACCTCACGAAATGATATTGTTTATTTTTTGTCCATTATCACCTCTCATGATAGGTAATTATAAAGTAAAATAAATTTTTATATGATATATATAATATTTATGATGTATTTATGCATTAGTAATTTTTATATAAAACATATCTTCATGCCTTACATTTTTGTGTAAATACGATAACTTAAATTGCATAAGTGTTGACTACCACCACCTCAACGTGATGTTATTCATCTACAATTTACATGGAATTTATTAAGGATAGGTTCAGTAATGGTTTATGATATATATAAAATAATAATGATACTTTAATTATATTATATATAAATATGTAATTTTATTTATTTATTTAAATACGACAATAAAATGGAAATAATGTTTATTCATACGTACGACCAACCGTCTCCATTAATGGTGTATCACGATTAATTTTTTTATATTATATATTACTTTAAAATTTCATATAATGAATATATATGATATATAAATCATTTTTTAAATTTAATAAATAAATAAATCATGATACACATAAAATGATCAATAATAATAAGTCTAAACACGTATGATAAACAAAGCGGTTTCTACCCAAAATGTTATTTTAACATGGATTTATTAATAAATAGATAATATAATGTAGTAAGTGAATAATATATGGTATAATATATAAGATTATGGTCTTTTATATATTTATATATAACATATATTTGTTATACAGTAGGATTGGATGTGTAAAAACAATGTAAATACTTAATGTAAGAGAATTTCATCTCACATTTTATTTCTGTGAGATGCATTCCATATTCACAACTACATAATTTTTGTGATGTGAATATAATACCCCATGAAATGTTATATATTTAATATCATTTCAATAATGATATTAAAAAATTTACAAAATTTATTTATTTCATGGTGATCCTGGTTCTAAAGTTACTCAAGCAGTAAAATCTATCTCATCTCCCCTTTTTCCCATGAGACACAACCCATGTTGACCACTAATTTCTTACATGTTTCATGTTTTTTAACCATTTATGTTTTATATGATTATTATAAAAAAATAAATATATATTTAAATATTTGTTTTATTGTATTTATTTCATGGGTTTTATTTTTCATAATTTACCAAATGGCTAAAGTATTTTTGTCCCAATTGGTCTTCATTGAGACACCTGCCATGTTATGCATGTATATTATTTTACAAGGTGTATATGCCTAAAATATTCATGTTATCTCATATAACTAATTCCTTTATTTATTTTTTAATCTTCTTTTAATTCCATTTTCTTACATGGGTAGTATAATTCAAAGTTACCTTGTATTAAGAAATTATTCATAAAATCTCATCATTTATTAAGATATATTATGATCATGCTTCCATTTATGAAATATTATGATCCATATCTTAATAGAACTCATGAATTTTTTACCTAGTGTATATTAATGCCGTTTTCATATATTAGTACTAGTTTAAAACTCGTTGGTACAATTGTTAATTAAAAAAATGTTTTTACCAAAAATATGATATTATTTCTCATTTCAGTCAGAAATTCAAGTTTTTTAAAAACAATGTGTTATAAAAACATTTTAAAAAAGGATTTAATATTGTCATATGATGTTTAAAAGAAACTTTTACCCATTTTTTACCTTTTAAAAAAATAATTTTATGAAGAATATTCAGGTATTTTTTTGATCAAGACACTTTTATAATCATTTAAGGTGTCAAAGGAATGTACGACATGTAAAAATAAACCCGCCATTATGAAAAAAATTTCATATAAGATTCCATTATATGTTTATAATTTTATTTTTATGGAAAATGGTTTCCTAATAATATTTAATTTTTTTGAATTTGATGTTATTTTCAAAGAAAAATGTTTTCAAAAAACGTTTTATATTCAAAATATGTTTTAAATGATTCTTTATCTCAAATAGGTTAAACACCCCAAGAGGGGGGGGGGTGAATCATGGTGTGAAATATTAAAACAACTTCCCCATGATATATTGTTTTGGTTTTGAATAAAACACAATTCTCTCATTCTCCTAGAGCAATATACAAATTGAAATGAAATCATGCATGAGACACAATAATTTTACTTGGTCAATCATCGATTAGCTATGTGCAAGTATCATACAAAGAAAATTTTACAATGTACCAAATGCACTACGGAACACTAAAAAATACAAGGTTTGTTATAGATCACTTATATGCTTAGTATCATTACCTTTAAAATTATTAGAGTTAGATAACTACTTTCTAAAGGTTAACCCCTAACTCAATTTTGATGGCCCACTACCGGTGGAAAGGATTTCCTTCTTTATTTTTCTATTCAAATTGCTATGGAAAGGATCTAACAATATTTTTTGGACATATATGTCCCTTAATTATCAATAATTAATTCATCCTAAACTATAGATATATGCTCTAACGAAGTTCCACTTTCACCCACTTGATGAATATCATTTTACCACATATCTACAGGAAAACACCTTTTCAAAACTTTACAGCTCTTAATTCCATCATGAATCACATAACACCTACCTGAAACTACATAATTAGTTACAATATTATCTACTTTCATGAGACACATAACATTTTCAATGCTCACCACTTTTGCAAAGCTCAACCAGCCTTTAAAAAGAATCCCCCACTCGCGAAGCTCAAAATTTTTTTCACATAGCTTACATAGACATTACAAACATCTGTCCATTCAATTGGATATTTATATCCTTCATGAACATCCAATATAAATGAAATTTTTCATAATAACTACCCTCATGAACCACCTTTATGAATCTAGTGCATTATGATACTTATTATGCATCGCTACATTTCAGAATGGGATAAAGGCCTATTTTTATATGTATCCTCCAATTCATGAATCATCAATCAATGTAAACACCATTTAATGATTCTCTCATATTTTTTTCTTTATTCATACCTATCTTCGCAAATAACTAGGTAAATTTCAGATCCACAAAGCTTCTTATATTTATTGAGATTACCATAAAACCTTCACACATTCATGATGCTCATTCACGATGTTCCACAACAACATGAAATTAAATAATGAAACACTATCTTAAAATATCTAATTCCATTTCAATATATTTACATGGCCTTTATGTAAATCTATATTTCACGATGATTGATGGAAACTCCAAATTTTGACCCCAAAAATTTGGAAAAAATGTGAAAACAACATCATCTTGTGGGAATATTTTTCTATACCACTTCTAGGTAATCCATTACATTACCCTATATCTTTGATAACATATATTATAATTATTGTTTTTTTCACTCAAAATAATACCATGGAAACTTTCTTTTTCAACAAACACAATCCACCGAAAACAATACAATTTTGTCTTAAAGGATTTTCCCAATAGTTTTAAAATAAACATTTATATTTTTTCAAAAGGTTATTTTCAAAGAAAAGGGTTTAAATTATTTCAATATTTATTTTTAAGTTTTTAAATAATTTTCAATGAGTTTTTTTTGTAAAAATTAGTTACCGCTTCTTTTATAAATTTTCATGTAAAACTGTTTTCAAAATTTCATAAAGATTCTTTAAATGTTCTCAAGGTCATTTTCAAGGAAATTTATTTTCAAATTGTTTTATTTTATAAGAATTTTTAAGTTATTTTACAAAATAATTATTTTAAATGAAATTATAAAGATTTATTTATAACGAATGTATTTTGATTTTTTTTATAAAAAGTATTTTTTATAGAAATTCTATTTTCATTATGATATGTTTCATTTGAACATTCAAAGTACTTCTCCATATATGATGACATAATTTTTTATAGCGTATTCCTTATAGGGTATATGATCCAAAAACACTATTCAAGTTCTTTCTTGAATGGTTTATGTATTCATGGAATAATTTTTGAGATAAACATGTCTCTTATATGGGTTATAAGTTCATAAAACCATCTTCTTTTTACGAGTTATTCTTTGATGGAAAGATTATGAGACTTATCTCATTTACATTATTAATGATATGATTAATTTATTATGATACCCACTTAATTTCATTGGTTACAGTATGATGTTCTTGAAACCCATATATTTTTACAGGTCATGATATGATGCATGTTTTATTGTCATATGGAATATGTATGTATTATTTTATTATATATCCTTAAAATGCATTGGGTAATGTTAAATGGTATATTATCTCCATGGGTAAAAGGGTTGTAGCTCAATCCAAAAAACAAGAAGGTACAATGGTCTTATCCTAATACTTAAAACAAGAAGGTAAATGGGTTGTATCCCTGGACTAAAAATAAAAAGGTACAAGGTTTGTAGCCCAAACTTGAAAAAAGGTACATGGATTATAGAACAAACTTGAAAACATGAATGTACTTGGGTTGTATCCCAAGACTAAAAGTATGAGGGTATAAAGGCTGTACCCCAATACCAAATATAATAGTGTAAACTGGTAGTTATCCTAATCCTAAGGATGCTTCATGGGTGATTAGTCCAGCACTAACTTGTTATGACGTTCTTCGTTGGTATCCTTGACATAATATTTTCTATATTCATGTGTTTGCAATAAATTAAAAATCTTATACCTTTGATATACGTACATGGTTCATATTATTGATTATATTATGACTCATGTCTCCTGAAATGTAATTATTTATGTGAAGTCTCATGTTTCTGATATTTGACATATTGGGTATGATCTTGAAATGTTAGGATCATGTTATCATGCCCTTATATTATGTTATTCCAATGTATTTTCATTATTTAACCTTACTAAGCATTTTAGATCACCCATTTCCTTTTTTTCTTTCCCTAGGTTATGAATAAAGGTTTTATGTAGGACTACTAAAGGAGAAGATCTTTATGTAAAATGATGAAGGTCTTTCAAAAAACAAGAATAATGTGTTTGAAGATTCCAAAGACACTAAACTATTATGGTCCTCAAGAATGTACTTTGGTAATATGATGAATATTATTCTTAATTGATGTAATATTCAAGTATTTTATGCATGTGTTTCTATAGATGGTATCAAAGGATAGGTTTAGTCATCCATTAAAATTTAGGATGAGAAAATTATAGTGATAACTATAATGACATATTTAAGTTTAAGTCAAAAGATAATAAAATATATTGAAAAATGTCATGGAAAGTTGGTAAAGGATTGAGTGAATTATTTCCCAAAAATATATCCTTGTATGGATACTAAATGTGGACATGGTTTTAGTATCGATAAACCTAGGAGTAAAAACATTGACAAGCTACATCAGGCCTCACTTGAGCATAACCAGGTACCAAAATATTGTCCTTACTGTGCACTTGGTTTCACACTCCCGATGGATATTCTTGGAAAATTAATAAAAACTCAATGAAGCGTCATAAAGGATTTAGAAATATGTATTTAATGAATAACCAAGGATAAAACTAAGGTGTCATTTGTTAAATAAATTTTCATGATTGAGACATCGTATTTTTGATTTATCATGATTATAAGGTTTTATGTTATGATAAATGTTTCTCACACAATGATTTCTAGTCGTAGTCAATCGCGGGGAACTAGAATGGACTAGGATAACATTTAACGATTTAGATGTGGAAGGTATGGGTATTATGAAATTTTATTTCCTTTATGGAAATATCATGATGAGAATCTGGAAGGTTCTATGATTATTGGTTAAACTGCTAAAGATAAAGAGAGTGATAATGACATGTGAAAGGTATATGATGTTTTAATAGTATTTTTAACATTAAAAATAGTTATCATGATTAGAATGAGTTTGACTAACATTAATACATGATACCTATAAAATATTCTACGAAATATATATTATGGATTATGTTTATAAAGCCTTATTAATCAATTAAGAATAAAAATGGATGATTTAGGTGTATATGTTTTCAAATTCAATGATTATGTTATATGAATCATGAAGTATAAAAATGTTGTTTGTAGATTTTTTATTTATGTATTTTTGAGAATGTGTTAAATGATAACGATGACATTGAAAATTGATTTAACAGAAATATTTCATTAAGGGGATGTTACAATTTATATGTTATTGAGGATAAGATTAAAACATTTTATATATATATAATGAGTTGATGATATAGATAAGGTAAACTAGATAGTATTTTTCATGAACCAAGTTGGGGTTCCATCTAAAACTTACACTGGATCTGGTCCAAGTTAAGGTCTAAATGGAATTCCCGATCACTACTGTATGGGAACCAGTGCCAAGAATAAATTTTTTCACATGGGAATGATTTATCCCATAGGAAAACAGTATTAAATAAACCAAACATATCACATATAAATAATCTAATAATAATTAAATATCAATAGATATATAACTGATTCAAATACTAAACTGATAAATGAAATGAAAAAAAACAAAAACCGAAACATGATAACATGATCTCAATGTGACCTCTTAGTCACCAACAACCACAAGAACAACCTGCTTCAAGGGAAAATCAAATGAGAAACTGAAACCTATAATACAACTTCATTATAACTATGTTGAGTGGAACAGGTAGGGTGAGATAAAAAATTGATATGTAGGAAATAACCATATATTTTATGAAATTTATTTCCTGAAATAGTTAAAAAATATTAGGTTTAAATATATTCATAAAACTGGTTTTTAATCATTTTAAAAAACCAAAGACAACCTTCCACTATTTCACTTTTTAAAATAGTAGATGGAATATTTTTTTTTCAAAAACAGTTTCTCACTCCAAAACCCAGTTCAAAACCAAAAAATAAGTAAAAATCAATAAAAGATGACCAAAAAGGGATTATAATGAAGGTAAATGGAATGAAATATGAAATCATAGACAACAAGTTCTAATATACAACATGAAATATAAATAAACAAAATATACAGATAGTCAAATCATGGAAATTTCATAAACATATATAATAGAAATCCATGTGCATGCTCAGTTCAGACATATTTTATATTATATAGTGCAACTACGTAGTGAATAACCAATTAGTTTCTCTAAACTATCTGATAGATTTGCACGTCCCGCCAAGCCTCTTAGCAAATCTAGGGTGCACCAACCCATCAAATCGAGGTTGACAAGAAACTGTCACTCGACCCCAATATAACATCTAGAAATCCCATGATAATAGTACTTAGTGAATGGTATGGTCCTCAAAAATGTGGTAAAACTATAAACCCAATAACACTATTCTTTCCTATACCAAAACCAAACACCAACTTTGAAATGTTCATCTCCTTTTTGATGATTCATAGAGGTTTCCATCTCACAGCTTACCATTCACAAGTTCCATCTGGGACTTCAAATCACATAACATTTCAATCAATTTTCCAAAACTGTTAATGATTCAAATAAGGATTCCGTGACACATCATATCAAAACTAACTTTCCCAAGTCAACACAAAGTAAAAACCCAATCATTTAACATTTAAAATCCAAATACTTTCATAAATCCATTTCCGAACGATTTCTAAAATCTCCATCAAACACCACATTCACTTTAAAAATTAAAAAAGAGCCATTACATTTCATATCAAAAACCACATTCAAAACTGTTTAAAAATACTAATAAAATACCCAAGGCATAATACATTAAAAAAACATGAATCCATTCATAACATGAATAAAAAAAATTTAAAAAGGTAAATAACCATTTCAAATTGAATTCACACCAAAACCCATAAAATATTCCATACAGACCACAAAATGAAAATTATTTTCTTTAAATGACATATGAACACATTTTCATTTTACTTATCTTGAAAAATTATTTTATTTAAACCAATTATATTTGTAAATAATCATCATATACCCAAATCCATTTTGGAGAAAAATTATTAGCAATTAGTTTTTTTTTCATTTAAAAAAATGTTGAAAAGCATATTTTAATAAAGAATACACATGTCAATAGATGAAGCTCCAAATTCATTATTTATAAATCAAGTAACTATTTAAGGAAAAAGAAATAAAGAAGGGAGGAGGAGCCTTTTAATAATCATGGTTCGAGCCAACATCATTCCCAAAGGGAAATATCATTTGTTTTCCTATATCTATGTTCCCCCATGAACACATGGACATTCCAACATCCAATGAAACTCTTCATGTGTCCATGAAATTACCATTTTTTAAGGAAGCATCACTTTCTTTTAAACCAACACAATAGGACAAACAATAGTGTCGCACCATAAAAGTCCCCAATTTCCATATAAAACACCAAACTCACAACCCAATCACATTTCCAAAACATAACCTAGGGAAAACACCACACAAAGAACCCAATTTCACTTTAATAAATTTATTTACATTTTATCAAACAGCTTGTGTGAATTTAAATATTGATAAAATAAAATAAACCCTTTGGAAACCTTTTCATTCCCATTTTATATAATTATAAAAAATTCTACTAAAACACCACAAGAAATATTACTACATTTATAAATCATTAAAGAAGAGATCAAGAATCAATGTAATGTTCTAGAAAGTAAATGTATAGAAACACCTACCTCAATGTCATTATAATGCAACAAAACTTCTGGATAAGGAATAATAAACTTAAACAGACAATCTATTCACCATAACATCAAATAAAATAACCAACACATGAACCCAATCCCTTAGGGTTCGGACATGATATATACCCCCATAAGAGAACCTCAAAACCAAGGGATGAGAGTGAGGGAGGAACATATAAATTGGTAAAAAAAATTAATAATGCACCTTAGAATATTGAAAATGCATCCATAGACAATGGAAGACAAAATAAGTGAATCCTGGAGGCTCCCATGGTGCACCTTGGATGAGAATGTGGAGAAAATCCCAAATTAGGGTTCAAATATTGGAGGTGTAAAGGAAGAATTTCACACTTTTAATGATTTGGGTAACTCTCATGATTATGCCACACAATTTAAAAAGTGGTGCAGCAGTCATGCACACCATACTAGAGGAAAGGGAACCATGAACTGGCCAGTTGAATGGTTCCCCAAACCATGCACTAATAGTTAAAAATTTCACTGTTAGAACTATAGAACCACTCTCACACTTTCTGCATAGTTTTCTCTAACCATGCGTAGGAGGTGCTCTATTCCCTAGGCAACAACTCCCAAGCAACAAGTTATACTACTAACCTCATATAGTTTTTCACAATACATGGAAAAATTATAAAATTAAAACTGTGCAAGAAGGAAATGAGTTGAATACATCCTCTACCTTAACATTCCACTAGGAAAACCCATAAATCATGATCAAAAGCCACTAATAGGCCAAAAAATCACCAATATCATCCAATATTAAAAATTTCAAATTGGGAACCCAACTCTTACATTAAACAAAATTTCCAAATCTGAGAAAAAAATCAAAATAAAATAAATTCTACAATTGAGGTGTGATAATCCTTCCAACTACAAACAATTTCTTCTTCGATAAAGTAACCATGTCACATGAAAAATAAAACATGATCCATAATCTAAATAAAGACAAATGGAATGACAAGCCACAAGTTGATCTTTTTCTCTATCAATTAAAATCGATCACATCTAAGTGAGACCATAATGAAATGAATCATGAAAAGGAGGAGGGTTCTCACCACCAAAAGAACCTGACATTCATGGACAACATTGAGACTCCAAAAAACACCATCCCGAGTCAACTAATGCAATAAATCGTAACAATATCTAACCCATACATCTCTACATAATATAAACAACATCACTACTAGAAATTAGAATTCTCAACAACACAACTATTAGTCAATGAACACTGGAACTCCCAATGTGAAGTAAAAAAATCTCAGAAAAAAAGGAAAACTCTTGGGAAAAAAATCAAACCAAAGAGAAAAAAACCTCATTTCATCAACTCACCGATATTTAAACATCTGAAAAGTTAAAACAACTGGAAACATGAACCAGTCTGCAAAAATAAAATCAAACATAAAAATGAAATTACTATTAAATATTATAATTTTATATTGAAACATATCTATAATTCCATAAGAAACAAACTACAATGATTTATACCAAAAGGATAACTCCCATAATTATTTAAAATTACTACATATAAACATCATTCATCCCTAATCCAGAGTTGGGGACAAAAACTGGTACAAAGACCTCCAAACCAACCAAAAATTCCTAAGAGAATACATGTTTCTCTCTGGAACCTATGGCTAGATCCCTGATGTATTAAATTATCCACTACCTTATATCGATTAGTTGAAATCCTCTGATCGAGGCTTCCTCTTTTGACCATGTTTCTTGAATAATTTATCTAGTTGACCCAAACACCCATTTTGATGAGAAACCTAAGAGTATTGTGACAAGATTAATTCGAGTACCCAAAGAGACCGCACTGAATGAACACAAGTTAGTGGTATTAAAAATGATAGGACATAACCATTGAAAGATGATATTTAGTTAAATATTCCTCTGATACAGACCTCTCTCCATACGGGAAACCTTCATGAGAGCTGAGAAATATTGGTTCATCAACCTTAATAAACATTATCCCAAAATCCAACTTAGTTAAGAACACATCCTCCAAAAATTTCTATAAAATAATATCTTTGGAGGAGAGGGATGATCCTTGATCTCTGGTTGAATAAACTAATTAAAATATATTCTTCCAGCATATCTTGTGATTCTACCTCAAGATAAAAAAACATGCTCCTTGAAGTGGTCAACATAGTACTTCATAATCTGCTGGCCTAACTGAATACTCATGAAATATTCTAATTTAATCATCTTCACCTCCTTAGGAACAAACCATCAGGTAAAAGTGGTCAGGAAAAAATCCCATATCTTCTGAATTTGATATGATTATAGAACAATCACCTTTATCATTTCCAAATCCAAACCTTTAAAAAAAATTGAAGACATATTGAATCCTAACCACATTAGAATTTCCCAATTATAGGAAGATAATCTCAAAATCATAAAGTGATTAAAAACCCATAATGGATCAAGATCTCCACCATATAATGATAACATCAAAGGAGAACTCAAATCTTCCACCCCTCTCAGAGTCTGGATAGGTTAATGAACTTGATGAAACTAATTGGAAACATTAGGGACCTTTCTGTGGGTATATTCTGAACATAATAAAATCATATAACAAAAATCAACATCACTCAATAATAAACCAAAAGAACACCTCAAACCAACATTTCATTCTCATAAGACAAATGTTATGAAAAATCAAAATTTCAGTTTTCATAATTCAACATTACATTGAAATTCTAAGATTCCCTCTTCCGAGGCCACTTTCCATATGCCAAAACCCATGTTTTTAATTCCACCCAATAATCACATTTCAATTTTATAACAATACCCATGACTACTAATAATTTTTCCTTTTGAAAACTGATTTTTTTCCAAAACCATTTCCCTTTTGAAATACTCATTTTACAAAACCATTTTCCTTTCCAAATCAACCCACACATACCAAAATCAAACAAAATCACAAGTCATAGAAAACATTGGGAATGAGGATCTAGTGGCCATGCATAACTGGGAGAGGTGGTTAGTGGGACATGCCTCAAGTAAGAATCATTAAAACAATAGGGCCTTGAATCATGAACTAAGACGTCACATTAGTCAATACTCCATATGAGATCACAACATGACACCATCTCACCTTCATTTTAGTTCCTAATCCATAACTCATGAACCCAAACTAATGACTCAAATCATAGACTACAATTATAAAAATGATGATTAGAACTTGAAAGGGTTCCTGAAATCCTTCACATACCTACATCTCGAGTCCCAAAAATCCTAGTATCCAATATACCTGACACACCAAATAAAAAGAACATACTATGATTACAATTTTCCATGAAATAATATAGGGTTCCTTCTAAAACCAACACTCAACCTAGTTAGAGACAGGGTTCGATGGGAATTACCAATCCCCATGGGCTGGATTCTAGAACCAGACATCAATGTTTTCACAATATGAATTATTTATCCAAAATTAAACTATGATCAAATAAACCAAATAGATCCCGCAACAGAAAACTAGTAATGACTAAATATAAATAGATACATTACATAACTAAATAAAATTCTACTAAAATTAATAAAACCTGAATTCAAAAAAAAAACAAACCACACTAACATGATCTCTATGCTTCCTCTTAGCCAACAATAACCATAAGACTAACCTAACCCAAAGGAAAATAAAACCTGAATCCTGAAACTAAATAATAGATCAGGTTTACCGATGATGAGTGGAACATGTACGGTATGATGCTATATATTTTAGTAGGAAATCACCACAGATTTCATGTATTCCCCTTCCTGAAATAGTCAATAAACACTATTTGGGAATCCAAAAAGAAAATTAATATTTAATCATTGTAAAAAATCAAACACATCATTCCAAAAATTCCATTTTTAAATCCTATCATTTTTATTTACTTTTCAAAAATAGTTTCACACTCCCAAAATAATGTTCAAAACCAAAAACCAAATAGAAATCTATACAGGAAGACCTAAAGGGGGATCTATTGAAGTTAAAATAAATGTAAAAAGAAAGAATAGACTTTTTTGGCTAATATCCAACATGAAAAAAATATATAGAATTTATAGGTGGTCAAATAATGGGAATTTTCTAAAAATATATATAAGAAATCCATGGATGTACTCATTTTGGAATCACCTACTCACATATGGTTTAGATCCATAGTCAATAACCAATTAACACCCAATAAATTCAAATACAGTGGAATTTCATACATGGCCTCTCCGAAAATTCTAGGGGTACCAACCTATCTAGTCAAGGTCGACAAGAGAACATTACTCAACCCTCCAAATAATAACCAGGAATCACAAGATAATATTACCCAGTGAATGGTTAGGTCTTCACACGCATAGTTAAACTAAATACCACTTCCACCAAGTTTTCATACCCCAAACACTGACACCACTTACCTAATGCCCCTATCCTTGGAAGATCCTTTAGATAGGTTCAAATTTAATATCATTCCATTCACAAGTTCCAACTTATCCTTCACATGACATAATTTTTCACCCATAGTTTGAAATCATGAACAGATTCCACCTGGGAATCCACATCACATCACATAAATACTAAAATTATCAGGGAAACAAAATGCACCAATTGTGAATTTAACATTTATTGACCAAGTACATTAAAAATACATTTACAAACCATTTGTAAAAATCGAATGAAATGCATATTTTACAAGAAAAATTCCAATTGTGCCTTTACATTTCAAATCCGAAACAAATTACAGAACTATTAAAATATACCAATAAAACAACAAAGATGAAACAAATTTTAAAAAAAATATTTAAACCATGTTTAACTCAAAGAAACTCATTTTAAAAAGTAAAATCACCATAAACATTTAATATCAACCAATCCCCTTGAACTTTTCAAAAAATAACAGAATGTGAAATTTCATCTATTTAAAATCACATAAAAAGCCATTTTCATTTAACTAAATGTGCAAAATTATTTTAAAAACACTAAATAACAATTGAAATACTCATCACACACTCAAAACCATTTTGGATACCACTTTAATGAATTTAAATCTTGATCATTCTAAAAAATATTGGATGAATAATTTAATGAAGAATACGCATGTCAAAACATTAGAAATCAAAGCCACTTTTTACAAATCAATGGTCTAGTTTTGAAAAAATAAAGAGGGAAGGTTGGAGGAGTCTTTGAAAAACCATGGTTTATGTAAACATCATTCTCAAGGGCCATTAAAATTTCTTTTCTAATCTCTATATTCACCATCGTTCAACAACAGTGTGCAATAGTAAAATGCAATAAAGTAAGCAGTACTAAAGAGTAACCAACTTAACAATTAAATTTCCATTTTATTATTCATTTAGTTAATTATATACTAGAAATCACCACAGTGCATTTTTAAACAAAAGAGTCCACGTCCTCAGACAAGCAAACTCTTACCCTCGGGTAAGAAGAATCCAACCCGCATGTATTTCCCTCAGGGCGAAACAGAAATTGCCCTCAGGGGTAGAAAGTGTCACCCTCATGCACAAAAGTCAAGCCCTCAGGCACGAAAGGTTTCCCTCAGGCGAAATACTACAGCCCTCGGGCTAAACAGTGCAGTGCCCACAGGCTAATCACAACAACACCCTTAGGCTAAACAGGTAATCGGGCCATGCCCAACATATCAAAATGCAGAAAACAAGCAATTTTCTCAAGGAAATTCTATAATTACTACATTTAAGGCGTACCCTCGGGTATCCTGGACAAACAGCTTAACAGTGAAACACACCCCCAGGGTGGTTTCAGATCCAAGCAACGATTCCAACCAGTATTTTATTATCACAATTAAATACCTAATCAATTCTAGGCATTAAATATAGCAACGGCCTTAGCCACATGACACCCCAACATGGGTTCGTGGAACAAAAACGCACAAAAACACATGGTAGTTGGAAAAATAAACACAAAGACACCTGCCTTATACGTCAACAAGCATTATACTCGAACGCCGAATCCTTAAACGCCCAAGAACGGCGTAGATCTAACGATGAACAAAAACCAATCACACGTAAATAACATAAGTTAGGAGAAGAATTGGTAATAATGGTACCAGGAGAGGAGAGGGCGTACCTGTGCGGTTCGAACGAAATCCTCCGAAGCCGAAATAGATTCCAGACGAATGCCTGGTGGATCTTCAAAGATTAGGCCTCCTAATTTGGCTCCAAAATGGTTCAAGAGTCTCCTATAACAAATGAGGAGGCTACTTCCTGTTTTAAGCTGAAAAAACAAAGTACACGGTGTGTACTTCTGAGTACACAGTGTGTACTTCTTTCATTTAACCGCTCATATGGAGGCACCTCCATACTATTCATCCGTCGATATGAGTACATGGAATGTACTCCCAAGTACACGACGTGTACTATCGCCCAGCTGGTGGCGACCCCACTACCTTACTGTTTATGCCTGCCGACTGACTACACAGCGTGTAAGGTACCACTACACGGCGTGTAGTAAGTTCCTACACCCTTCATCGCTGGCATGGCTACACACCCTATGTACTCATCCCAACATGGCAAAAAGTACACGGCATGTGGAAAAGTACACGGCGTGTAGTTTCAAAATTTTGAATTTTTCCCCATTTTCCATATTTTCTCAAAAACACTTAAGGAAAAGGAAATAGAAGAAGCCCGTACCTCAAAAATAAGAACCAGGTTCTTACACCCTCCAACAACTGGAGATTTGGTTTTCTTGTGGTTACTTGTAACAAAACTAAAAGGAGAGAAATCATATGAAGATATGAGAATAGTTAACGGTATTAGTAATTGAATATTTAGAGAGGTGTGTAATGCATTGGGACTACTGGAAGATGACGCTGAATTTATTGAAGCTCTAAAAGAGGTGTCATCTTGGGGAATGGGAGATTCAATATTGACGTTGTTCACAAGTATGTTATTTTCAAATAACATATCTTGCCCTGTCATTATATGGCATGAAACCTATGAATTTCTTAGTGAAGATGTTCTATAGGGGTAAAGAAAAAGGCTAAAAATGCCAGGTATACCCTTATGTTTGTCATTATATTTTAAAAAACAAAATCTTGTTGTTTATTTATATTCACTGATGTACATAAATAATCTGAACATTATTAATTCGTATTATGATAAGATTAAATGACCCCTTAGCTGACTGCCATATTATTATATATTATACTCTCTTTAGAGTATTTTTCTCCATAATCCACTTTTTTTACTGTACACATTGCCTGTTGGTTACTGTATTCTCTCTGATCAGTTCATTCCACATCGTCTATGATATTTTTTAATTATTCTACATTATTGTAACGATCAGATATAGTTTATTTTACACTTCTCTGAAACAATATGCATCATTTTTTTAGATTTGACATTGACCGATCATCAGAGGCATATGTATGCTCTTCTTGAAATTGAGCACATTTTACAGAGAAATGGTACTTCTCTTCAGTTTTATCCTCCTATGCCACTTCCAGATTCTGCAATTGACAGTCGTCCAAATCATTTAGTTGCATAAGAACTGCATTACAATAGGGATTTACTTCAAAATGAATGCAGAACTAAACAAAATATGCTTACCAATGAACAGAAACATGTGATGGATGTCCTTATGTATTCATTGACTTCCAATTCCATAGGATTCTTCATCTTACATGGATATGGAGGCATAGGTAAAACCTTCATTTGGAATATGATAACATATTTGCTAAGGTCATATGGCTCTATTGTTCTAGAAAATTCTTCAAGTGTAATAACATCATTACTGCTTCCAGGGGGATGAACTACACATTCTAAATTTCATATTCCAATCTCTATTACTGAGCAATAAGTTTGAAATATTCAGCAAGGTAGTCATCTTGCGGAATTTTTACACTTGAAAAAACATATCATTTGGGATGAGGTGTTTATGGTTCATAAGTACTGATTTGAAGCTCTCAACCATAATCTAAGAGATATAATGAGAGTAAGAAATGTTAATGCTCCCAATTTTCCTTTTGGTGGTCTAACAGTTGTATTGGGGGGAGATTTCAAGAAAATACTTCCGATAATATCCTGTGGTAGCAGAAGTGACATTGTATTTGCAAGTATTAAGTCTTCATACCTGTGGCAACACTGTCGGGTCTTAAATCTAAAAAGGAAAATGAGATTGAATTTGGCCGCATCCACAAATAATTTAGAGGTTTTCCATGATTTTGAAAAATGGACCTTGGAAATTAGAGAAGGTAGAGTTGGAGATCCAAATGATGGTGAAGCATTCATCCAAATTCCTTCTAAGTATCTTCTAACCAACTCTAAAAATGCTATGGCTGCAATAATTTACCATACATATCCTAATTTCACTGCCAATTTTGTTGATGTCTCCTATTTGAAAGATTGTGCAGTTTTATCTCCAACCCGTGATGTTGTTCAGTAAGTAAACGATTACATGTTGTCTCTCACTAACTCTGATATGAGAGATTACTTGAGCTCAGATTCTGTTTTCAATGACAGTTTTGATACTAATAGGGTAGAAAACATAAACACCCTTGAAATGTTGAATGGAATCAATGTCTCTAGGTTGAATGCCAACAAAATTACACTACATATTGGTGTTCCCATTATGTTAGTCAGAAATGTTGATCAATCTATTTGTTTATGTAACGACATTCATATTATTGTTACACATTTAAGAGATCATGTGATTGGAGAAAAAATATTTAGTGGCTATAATTCAGGGTATTCAGTATTCATTCCAAGACTAACTATGACACACTCTGATGATATATGGTTTTTCAAATTACAGAGAAGGAAATATCCTTTAACAGTTTCTTATGCAATGACTATTAATAAAAGTCAAGGATAATCATTGTCTTCTGTTGGGTTATATCTTTGCAAGCCTGTGTTCTCTCATGGTCAATTATATGTTGCAGTATATAGGGTTACATCACCCTATGGTTTGAGAATATTAATAATGGAATACACTAACACATCTACTGGGTTCAAACAAAATATTGTAAATAAAGAAATATTTCATAACCATTCTTAGGTATTGTAGAGACCCGTATCTTGACGTACATGGACATTACATTACATTTGCGGAATACTTAGTACATAACAAAAACACACACTAAAGGATCGTAATAGTTTAGTGTCTTTGGAAACTCGGAACGTAATCTTCTAATCGTGGTGAAAGTTCTTCAATATCTCCCATAATGGTCATCCCTTTTTTTTACCTAAAAGCTTTCTTTATATCCTGGGGAAAAGAAAACATAAAAGGGTGAGCTCAAATGCTCAGCAAGGGCAAATAAAGGAAATAAAAATCATATCATATCTTTATGAAAATCAAAACCTGCAAAAGAGATCATAATATCTTAACATGGAATAAATCATAGAAGTGAAAATGAGATCCCCATAATCATAACATAAAACTTGGAACTTTGTGGCATGCACACATAATCATGGAAAATCATTTCTTGTTAGTCATGACTCATTGCCAAGACTATCTTAGTGGACAAAGTCCCTTTCTGAACCGAGTTCACTCCTCGTTTCAGTCCTGTATCACTGAACCGAAATAACCTTCCGTTCCAGCCATGTCTATCTCATGAGATATAAAATCTTTACCCAATGCATTGGAGGGAGATATAGGTCCCACCCATCTTATAATGAATCCTTTCTTATGTGTGCCACATAATCATAAATCATACATCATAACGTAACCCATGTAATAAAAATGGGATTCTTAAACAACATGACATCATAAAACAATTCATATAAGATAAAGGAATTCATAAAAAAATATTTCCATCACAACATAATCAAATCCATGTAATAATAGGGATAAAAACAGAACCCTTTTATTATCTTAGATGGAAAATAATTTTGATAAAATACTTGAACTTCATTCTTGAGGAAAATATCCTTTCTTCTTTAAAAATACATTTCCTTTCTTAACATGATGTACAATTATAAAATAAAAGAAGTTGATTAAAAATAAACTTAAAAACTTGTAAAGGAAACTTCTTGGAAATAATGTTTTAGAAATCCATTCATGCCGTATAAGTTAAAAAAAACATTCTTCGCACTTTTGTCGGAAAAGTCAAAAAAGTACCTCGTACGGAAAAACGACAAAAGATTCCTTTCATGTTCTTTACTAAAAACTCACCTAAGAGTAAAATTGGATTTAAACTGTTGCATGAGGATGGAAACAATATTACATATTGAGGGATCATGGATGTGGATGATAAAATACACCCCAGTAAATACTTACGAATAAACAATCTCGGATAAAAATGAGATTGTGATATTTCCCTTACCTTAGGTCCAATTTGCTTCGTATGTGTCTGAACCTCCTGTATAATGATTTAAATAATGTCATTGACTTATTACAGAATCATATTCATTGTTATGATATCATATATGGTTCACTTATGACATTATATTACCCGTTCTTTTGTAAATTCCATGTTAAAGAAGCGTTTTGGGTAAAATCGTTTCATTTATCGTAGGTGTTTTGACTTGTTGTTCTTGACATCATTATTACTTATATCATGATTTACTTACTTCCAAAATATAAAATATGATTTATATATCATATATATTTCGTATATATATATATATATAATAGATAGATAAATGAAATGAAAAACACCGTTCATGGAGACGGTAGTCCGTACGTACGCATGAACGCTGTTTTCCTTTCCTTATTGTCTTGAATGGAAGTAAGTAGATGACATACATATATATACATAAATCCAGTAGCTTTATAATGTCATATATTTCATTATTATTTCTTATATATACTTTATAATCATTCTTAAATGGTTAACATGGAGAATGAATCTCATCGCGTCGTGGAGACGGTAGTCCGTACGTACGCACGAGCGATGATATCATTTCCATAAATATTGAATCGAATTGGAGTGGATTATACAATATATCAGAATCAATATGATGTTTTAATAACTATGTATAGTTATTATTTACACCATTATACTCATCCATGTAAGGTGGTGGTGGAAAATAGATTACACCACGGCGTGGAGACGGTATTCCGTACGTACGCACGCGCGGTGATTTCTTTTTTTCCGTAGGATGGATAGATGGTGAAATAGGGTTGTTTCATACTTATAATAACATATCAGTATATGATTGATACTGATGTTATTACTTCATAATGAAACAACCTAAGAAGAAGAAGTGGAAGAAGAAATAAAGATGAAAGAATTGGTAACGGTAATTACCTCTTCTTTGAAGCGCCTCTTTGAGACCTCCTCTTAGGGCACTAGAATTGGTCTTTGAGGAAGACCAGAACCTCTAGGATGTTGCTAGGGAAGTGGAGAAGAGATTTTGGCAGGGGTTGGCCGAGCTTGAGTGCTCAAATTGGTGTGAGGAGGAGGGGGAGGAGGTGTCCTTTTATAGGGGAGGAGAGGGGCACCTTAGGAATATCTCAAAATATTATTTTATATTAAAGTCAAAATCGGTTTATAATGGTTCCAAAGGGTCTTATTTCGAAGCTAAAGTGGGGATGGGTCGAAATACTATCAACCAATAGAATTTAGACAAGTTTAGGATATTATTTTAACCTTATCAATTAGATTTAACTCTAAGTTAAATAATTTAACTTTTACCATGTCTTTTTGTTTTCTTTCACTATATGGTTAATACACTTACTATAACATGCCAAACGAACCCCAGATTGTTTATTATTAATATATATATCCTTATCTAAGTCCTTTGGCCGAACCTTAGATTTTTAGGAATAAAATAACAATTAATAATATAATATTTGATTTAAAAACTATTTTGTATCAATTTTGACACTATTTGATATATGATTTTTGTGAAAGTCATAACAGAATTAAATGTTCGAACCAAGTTGATTAAATCAACATTAATATATCATAGTAACCTAGAAAATTAGTGTAATTCATAAAAAATCTCATATTACATTTATTTTGGTGTTTATAACATCAATTATGTCAATATTTTATTAATAAGATAATTACTGCATCATCTTTGTGTCAAAAATAAATTAAATTATTTGATGTATAAAAATTACAAATAAAATACCATCATGTAGAAAATCTTTTTAGCTTTCTAATGATTATTTACAATCGAATTTATCTTATGTATAACCCCATATTAAAAATGTTTTAGTAGATAAACTTTGATTTTAACTCTTTTAACCCTTCTTTAAATAAATTAATAATAAATGTCCTAATCTAATCCAAGTGGGCCTAAATGGTCATATTTTATTCCTAAGTTTGTTTTTGGTCGAAATACACTTGTCCAATAGGATTAGGACACGTGTTAGGGTAATAGTAATATCATATTTACCCTTAGTTACCCTATTTACTATTAACCGTGGTAAAAAAAGTAAAAAGTTACTATTCACCAAAAAATTATTTTCATCTCATTGAACCACATTTTTGTCCTTGATATTAACCGTGTCTCTCGGATTTTCAAAATTCCATTCACAGAAGCGGTAAAATTAAGTTTTATACAAAATTCAGTTTTTTAACCTACCACTTAGTAGTTTCACTATTCATCAAAAATTGATGTTTTTCAGAACAATGCCAAAATTTCATCCTAAGCTATATTTCATATTCCGAATTCAAAAATGAAATCTATTTTACCAAATTCATAACATAGAAGTTGCATTAATTAATTTTATAATTAAATCCCGCTGTTAAAATAAATAGCGTGTTGTTAGGAAACAATATATATCAAAAGATTGACACTTGATTATGTCTGGTTTAAATGTGAAACTACAACCAATGACCAACATTGTATTAAATTGTAAAAATATATTCTAAATATACTTTAAAACCACTCAAATTAATAATTTATCACTATTAATTATTTCGATTAAAAAAGTTTTTTTTAATTATAATTTAGTAGTTTTCACTATTCATCAGAATGTGAAAGTTATCCGAAAAGTACCAAAATTTCACCTTAGGCTAAATTCGATACTCCGAATCCAAAAATGAAGTTCATTTTGAAAAATAAGATTTACAGAATTTTAAAAAGTGGTTATTACTATTCATAACGGCTAGTTTTAATAATATTTTAATAGCATATCGTTGTTTAGTGAAACTCGGTATTGCGTATTACACACTCTATCGAGGAAGGTCGCGATTGCGTGTAATGCAAGACAAGTCAAGGATGCGTGTTGTGCAAGCTCCTTTTGGTGTAGCGTACAACACAAGACATTAATAAAATTAAAAAGAATATTTTTTATAAAATCTTGGGCTGTTACATTCTACCCCCCTTAAAATGAATTTCGCCCTCGAAATTCGTCGGGGTTATAAATGGTTTACTATTTGAAAGTTTTTTTAATAGAAACCCACATCGTAAAAGGGAATACCAAAACTTGGCTTTAAAAACTAAAGTATGAAATGTAACAATTAGCCAAATAAACTAATCACTGGGTTTCCACATAGGTGAAAATATGGATATGGAAGAGAAATCTAACTATCATGTTCTGATGGAGAGTGGTAGAGAACATGGCTATGGAAAAGCCAGTAATCACAAATCCATAAATTTGTGACGATCTAAGGTACCATCTGATTCATTAGGTATAAGAGAACTAGGACAACATTTTTGGTTTTCAAGATCATTTCCCTAAAGTTAAAGAATTTGAATTAGAATAAATACTTACTTTATTTTGGTACAATCTCACTGTTGTTCGTGCCTTTAACAATTTCCACTTCATCTCTTAAATAAATGAAGTTGAATTTGTAATTCGTGAAGTGTTAGCAGATCATGTGATAGAATGACGGGTCATTCCATCTGTCTGAAAAGGTTAGCAAAATTTATATACATAAGTCGATCTATAGTGGGATTAATCATATATGGTTTCTAAAATGGGCTTATACTTCATATATCATACTGCTTAATATAATAAAACTAGTTTCTACTAAACAGGGACTTCCTGTAGGTCAGTGGTAGGCGATAAAGGCCAGTCGCACTTCGGTTGTGGGTTCGATTCCTACAGCCTTGTCCGAAGCGATGGGCTGTCGCCCGTCCTGCAGGTTGTCCTTTTTCTAAAACTACATTACTATAACATCCCATCAATAATATCGAAAAAAACTTCTATCCTTAAACAATACTAACTTATGTCCAACATAATCCATTCTAATCTTTAGGCTTATCCATAATACTGCAGTCCACTCTCATAACATAGTGAAAATGATTACCAGAGATTTAATACCATCGTTGATCCCCATATATCATAAGATATGTTTTGTTGGTCACATTCCAAACATTCAAAGTCCTTAATCATGTATTCTCTTGAATACCCATTGAACCTTATTGAAAACATGAGTGCTGTTAAAAGTTAACTCTTTCCACATACCAAAATCCTCAAAATTATTTATACTCAAACCATGATATCACTTAGTCCTTATATCAATCATGAGCTCATGAATACAATCAAACATTTAATTTTCTCCTTATCCCTTCATTATGCACATATCATCTACATTCCAAAAAATA
Source organism: Viscum album (assembly GCA_963277665.1). Taxonomy (NCBI): domain Eukaryota; kingdom Viridiplantae; phylum Streptophyta; class Magnoliopsida; order Santalales; family Viscaceae; genus Viscum; species Viscum album. The sequence goes on along the minus strand of OY728126.1, from coordinate 569,906,160 downwards.
TCTCAATCACTTTGAATACCACATCAATAAATATTGCAATACTCAATGATACAACATTATTTTGGAATCCCATTACATAAACACTTAATCATTCCACCACATCGTTGTCATATTCAACATTGCCAATAGTGATCGCATGTGATTTCCCTTTGTCCTTTGCCTTCAGTGGTTGCTCATTTTGATCATCACTAACCCTTGGATTAGGGCAATTATTAGCATAATGCCCCATTTCCTTGCACTTGAAGCATTGAAGTGTTGGCGGTGCGTTCTCTGCAGTGTTTGCTTTATTCACATCATTAGAAACCCTTTTTCCATTACTTCGACACTCAGCTGCTCGATGACCTTCTTTTCCACACTTAAAACATTTTCTAGTCCCTTTAAGACAATCTCCACCATGCTTCTTTCCACACTTTGTGCATAAGGAAACATTCATCTTCTTTTCACCATTATTCTGAGATTTCTCCTTGAACTCCATCTTTCGTTTCTTGTCAAAACCATGAGATGGATATGTAACACCAACTTCCATTTCTACCTTGATAGCACAACGCACAATTTCTTCATAGCTACTGAAGTCTCTTATAGCTAATGCCCTTCGAAGACTTGGTTTTAAGCCACTGAAAAATCGATCAACTTTACTTTCAGGTTGGATGATAATTCCAGATGCATACCTTGCAAGTCTTGTAAAATTCGCTTCGTATATACCAACAGATTCATCATCCTTCTGCTTCAGCTCAAGAAACTCCTTTTCCAACTTTGTTCGAAGAATACGAGGGAAGTACTTACTGAAAAACAAGTTCTTAAACTCATCCCATTCCATGGACTCAATTTCATCTCTTGGCCTCGTATTCTTGATAAGATTCCACCATTGATCAGCTTCACCTTCCAAACGATATACTGCTAAGATGACTTTATCCTGTTCAGAACAGTGAAGAACTGAAAATATCTTTTCAGTAGTACTGATCCATTGTTCAGCCACAAGTGGATCAGAAGACCCACTGAAAGAAGGTGGACGTTGCCTCATGAAGGACTCAATAAAATATTGTTCCCTTCTCTGCTCATTTGGAAGTCCAGAATGATTCATAGCTTGTGTAAGTATAGCAATAAGATTTTGCACTCCATCACCCATAACATTTGTTTGTTCAGGAGGGCAATCATTGCATTGTCCATTGCATTGATCAACACGGTTCCTTCGGGTTCCAGCCATCGTCTAAAACCCAAAAAGAATAGTGTGAGAGGCAAAAATCATGCTAGGGAAAACAACATAATAAAGGGGGAGTACCTTCAATATCCAACATCTTAGGTTTAATTCTATGATCTTTAGCGTAATTCTATTACTATAACCTATACGTATACTTATCCCTAGGGACATCCCTAGACATACCTTAGAAATATCTCTAGGGATTTCACTAACGTTTTCGAGTCCTAGTTTCCAAAGGTTGACTAAACCTTTCCTCTGATACCAACTGTAGAGACCCGTATCTTGACGTACATGGACATTACATTACATTTGCGGAATACTTAGTACATAACAAAAACACACACTAAAGGATCGTAATAGTTTAGTGTCTTTAGAAACTCGGAACGTAATCTTCTAATCGTGGTGAAAGTTCTTCAATATCTCCCATAATGGTCATCCCTTTTTTTTACCTAAAAGCTTTCTTTATATCCTGGGGAAAAGAAAACATAAAAGGGTGAGCTCAAATGCTCAGCAAGGGCAAATAAAGGAAATAAAAATCATATCATATCTTTATGAAAATCAAAACCTGCAAAAGAGATCATAATATCTTAACATGGAATAAATCATAGAAGTGAAAATGAGATCCCCATAATCATAACATAAAACTTGGAACTTTGTGGCATGCACACATAATCATGGAAAATCATTTCTTGTTAGTCATGACTCATTGCCAAGACTATCTTAGTGGACAAAGTCCCTTTCTGAACCGAGTTCACTCCTCGTTTCAGTCCTGTATCACTGAACCGAAATAACCTTCCATTCCAGCCATGTCTATCTCATGAGATATAAAATCTTTACCCAATGCATTGGAGGGAGATATAGGTCCCACCCATCTTATAATGAATCCTTTCTTATGTGTGCCACATAATCATAAATCATACATCATAACGTAACCCATGTAATAAAAATGGGATTCTTAAACAACATGACATCATAAAACAATTCATATAAGATAAAGGAATTCATAAAAAAATATTTCCATCACAACATAATCAAATCCATGTAATAATAGGGATAAAAACAGAACCCTTTTATTATCTTAGATGGAAAATAATTTTGATAAAATACTTGAACTTCATTCTTGAGGAAAATATCCTTTCTTCTTTAAAAATACATTTCCTTTCTTAACATGATGTACAATTATAAAATAAAAGAAGTTGATTAAAAATAAACTTAAAAACTTGTAAAGGAAACTTCTTGGAAATAATGTTTTAGAAATCCATTCATGCCGTATAAGTTAAAAAAAACATTCTTCGCACTTTTGTCGGAAAAGTCAAAAAAGTACCTCGTACGGAAAAACGACAAAAGATTCCTTTCATGTTCTTTACTAAAAACTCACCTAAGAGTAAAATTGGATTTAAACTATTGCATGAGGATGGAAACAATATTACATATTGAGGGAACATGGATGTGGATGATAAAATACACCCCAGTAAAGACTTACGAATAAACAATCTCGGATAAAAATGAGATTGTGATATTTCCCTTACCTTAGGTCCAATTTGCTTCGTATGTGTCTGAACCTCCTGTATAATGATTTAAATAATGTCATTGACTTATTACAGAATCATATTCATTGTTATGATATCATATATGGTTCACTTATGACATTATATTACCCGTTCTTTTGTAAATTCCATGTTAAAGAAGCGTTTTGGGTAAAATCGTTTCATTTATCGTAGGTGTTTTGACTTGTTGTTCTTGACATCATTATTACTTATATCATGATTTACTTACTTCCAAAATATAAAATATGATTTATATATCATATATATTTCGTATATATATATATATATAATAGATAGATAAATGAAATGAAAAACACCGTTCATGGAGACGGTAGTCCGTACGTACGCATGAACGCTGTTTTCCTTTCCTTATTGTCTTGAATGGAAGTAAGTAGATGACATACATATATATACATAAATCCAGTAGCTTTATAATGTCATATATTTCATTATTATTTCTTATATATACTTTATAATCATTCTTAAATGGTTAACATGGAGAATGAATCTCATCGCGTCGTGGAGACGGTAGTCCGTACGTACGCACGAGCGATGATATCATTTCCATAAATATTGAATCGAATTGGAGTGGATTATACAATATATCAGAATCAATATGATGTTTTAATAACTATGTATAGTTATTATTTACACCATTATACTCATCCATGTAATGTGGTGGTGGAAAATAGATTACACCACGGCGTGGAGACGGTATTCCGTACGTACGCACGCGCGGTGATTTCTTTTTTTCCGTAGGATGGATAGATGGTGAAATAGGGTTGTTTCATACTTATAATAACATATCAGTATATGATTGATACTGATGTTATTACTTCATAATGAAACAACCTAAGAAGAAGAAGTGGAAGAAGAAATAAAGATGAAAGAATTGGTAACGGTAATTACCTCTTCTTTGAAGCGCCTCTTTGAGACCTCCTCTTAGGGCACTAGAATTGGTCTTTGAGGAAGACCAGAACCTCTAGGATGTTGCTAGGGAAGTGGAGAAGAGATTTTGGCAGGGGTTGGCCGAGCTTGAGTGCTCAAATTGGTGTGAGGAGGAGGGGGAGGAGGTGTCCTTTTATAGGGGAGGAGAGGGGCACCTTAGGAATATCTCAAAATATTATTTTATATTAAAGTCAAAATCGGTTTATAATGGTTCCAAAGGGTCTTATTTCGAAGCTAAAGTGGGGATGGGTCGAAATACTATCAACCAATAGAATTTAGACAAGTTTAGGATATTATTTTAACCTTATCAATTAGATTTAACTCTAAGTTAAATAATTTAACTTTTACCATGTCTTTTTGTTTTCTTTCACTATATGGTTAATACACTTACTATAACATGCCAAACGAACCCCAGATTGTTTATTATTAATATATATATCCTTATCTAAGTCCTTTGGCCGAACCTTAGATTTTTAGGAATAAAATAACAATTAATAATATAATATTTGATTTAAAAACTATTTTGTATCAATTTTGACACTATTTGATATATGATTTTTGTGAAAGTCATAACAGAATTAAATGTTCGAACCAAGTTGATTAAATCAACATTAATATATCATAGTAACCTAGAAAATTAGTGTAATTCATAAAAAATCTCATATTACATTTATTTTGGTGTTTATAACATCAATTATGTCAATATTTTATTAATAAGATAATTACTGCATCATCTTTGTGTCAAAAATAAATTAAATTATTTGATGTATAAAAATTACAAATAAAATACCATCATGTAGAAAATCGTTTTAGCTTTCTAATGATTATTTACAATCGAATTTATCTTATGTATAACCCCATATTAAAAATGTTTTAGTAGATAAACTTTGATTTTAACTCTTTTAACCCTTCTTTAAATAAATTAATAATAAATGTCCTAATCTAATCCAAGTGGGCCTAAATGGTCATATTTTATTCCTAAGTTTGTTTTTGGTCGAAATACACTTGTCCAATAGGATTAGGACACGTGTTAGGGTAATAGTAATATCATATTTACCCTTAGTTACCCTATTTACTATTAACCGTGGTAAAAAAAGTAAAAAGTTACTATTCACCAAAAAATTATTTTCATCTCATTGAACCACATTTTTGTCCTTGATATTAACCGTGTCTCTCGGATTTTCAAAATTCCATTCACAGAAGCGGTAAAATTAAGTTTTATACAAAATTCAGTTTTTTAACCTACCACTTAGTAGTTTCACTATTCATCAAAAATTGATGTTTTTCAGAACAATGCCAAAATTTCATCCTAAGCTATATTTCATATTCCGAATTCAAAAATGAAATCTATTTTACCAAATTCATAACATAGAAGTTGCATTAATTAATTTTATAATTAAATCCCGCTGTTAAAATAAATAGCGTGTTGTTAGGAAACAATATATATCAAAAGATTGACACTTGATTATGTCTGGTTTAAATGTGAAACTACAACCAATGACCAACATTGTATTAAATTGTAAAAATATATTCTAAATATACTTTAAAACCACTCAAATTAATAATTTATCACTATTAATTATTTCGATTAAAAAAGTTGTTTTTAATTATAATTTAGTAGTTTTCACTATTCATCAGAATGTGAAAGTTATCCGAAAAGTACCAAAATTTCACCTTAGGCTAAATTCGATACTCCGAATCCAAAAATGAAGTTCATTTTGAAAAATAAGATTTACAGAATTTTAAAAAGTGGTTATTACTATTCATAACGGCTAGTTTTAATAATATTTTAATAGCATATCGTTGTTTAGTGAAACTCGGTATTGCGTATTACACACTCTATCGAGGAAGGTCGCGATTGCGTGTAATGCAAGACAAGTCAAGGATGCGTGTTGTGCAAGCTCCTTTTGGTGTAGCGTACAACACAAGACATTAATAAAATTAAAAAGAATATTTTTTATAAAATCTTGGGCTGTTACAGGTATCATTTAAAATAATCAATTTATATTTTACTATGTATTGCCTATGCATGATGTGTACTTCGATGTCTTCTTTATGTGCTTACTATATTTATATTTTCAATATTAAATGTAACAGTAAAGAGAGTAACAATTTCATGACCAATAACCATATTGAATGAGATAGCACCTGAGGATGATGAGACACTACAGATTGATGTTTGTTTGCTGAACATGTGGTGCAAATTATTGCCCAAATATTCCAATGATGTCTTCGCGGTTGATCTAATACTATGCGACAAAGAAGCAAGTTTATGTTACATTAACAATTTTTTTATTTCTATGTTGTTTTGTTATGTTCTATATGTCTTTCAATATTTACACATGTTGTATCTATCTTTACTCTATCATCAGTCATCTTTACATACTAACATACTTTTCAATATACATTATTTAGGGAACTAAGATTCAGTGTACAATAGGTAACCATCAGCTTTCTCAAAGTACAAACATTATTTGCATGAAGTAATGTGCTACATGATACAGAACTTTCAAATAGCTTCAAACCAAGGCAGGTACTTGGGATGTAGACATCCATACAGAATCATGTTTACAACCACGACATTTATAAAACCATGTGATGAAAACATACCGTTTTTTAGTTTCAACATTACTTAATATGATGTGATTTTTCAAACGAGGATTCCAGAGGAACATTTAATAGATATATTTCATTAACATCTGTTTCTGGCTATTCTATGTAGTTTACTTCAATAAAGTTATCATTATAATAATATCATTATCGTCCTTAATTTTTTCTCACTATGATTTATTTGGTTTTCTATTTTATAGAAATTATTGGGAATCTACCTTAATCACATCCAGTGCAATCTATGGGACATTCCAACCTGCGAATGCAAATTCTTCTAGAGGATAAAAGGTCATTAATTTTATGCTCTTACTATATTACAATGCAAAAAAAAAAATTATGTCATACTATTAATTTATTTCCCTACAGAGGTATGCAACTTACCTGTAGTTTAATGGGAGAATTTATGAATGAAATGACAAGTTATTTGGAAAATAACAAAGACTCGTCATCCATTATTATATTATAACTTGTACGAGTGAAGCGACTAAGAAGTATGGTTTCTAACGACGCTATTCATTTTGAGCTCTTAGTAAATATTTTTTATTTTCAAGAGGTTGCTTTGAAAGTATAATTAGTTCAAATTATTTCAATTATTTCAAACTCTTTACAGAAACGTTTATTGTGACTACTACTATTAGTGCTACAAAAATTCTGTACAACCTAGATATTCTAGAAGTAAACAGCTTTAAAAGCATGTGACCTTTGAACTAATCTAGATTCTGTAAAATTACATTTTCCCCATTTTATATCTAAAATATAATACCGAATGGTTGTTAATATTTTTTTTAAAAATATTTTATTTTATATTTTTATAGGTTTGGTTTGGCGGTTGGATCACTGTTCAATACTCCACCATCGATACCCGAGAACCCTTCTACGGATGTACCATATTGGAACAACAAGATAACAATTTTAGATGTCAAAAATTGTTTATAGGTAACAATAAGAGATATGAATATTGACAATTCAATATTCAGTATTTTAAATTGTTCTATTATGTCATCACCTAATCAGTATACTATTTAGTACTCAATCTTTTATAGCCTACACGATGTGTACTTGCTGTAAAAATATAAAAAATTCAAAGCACCTATAGTTGGTTTTATGAGTCAAGAATTTCTTGTATGAAGAAAGTACACCTTTCAGATGACAGAATTCAGTGCAAAAATTGTAAAGTATATTCTCATAGAAAAACTCCTAGGTTACTTTCATTTAAATTATTAAATTACTTAATATCAATTCATTACTTGTGAACTAATAAATTAAAATACTTATTGGTACTAACAGTGTGGTCATCATATTATATTAAATAGATTTAGAGTGCATCTTAAGGTTACTAATAATACAGACTCCTTTTCAATAGTTTTGTTTGGTAAACATGTCATGCAATTCATACACAAGACATCTGCTGACTTGAGAGTTGCACAAATACAAGTAAAACCAACTCTATCTATCATGTCAATACAATTTAGAATTATTATACCTAGAATTGAATATTGTTTCATAATTTAATCATCAGGACGATGACAAATATGGATTTCCTCCTGAACTGAACAATTTCAAATCAAAGACAGTGCTCTTATCAATTGAAATATTAAATTTCAATATTCAAAATCGTCATTGTTTAACAGAACAAAACACATAAAATGTAATTTGCATTTGTGAAAATGAATACCACATTAGGGAATTCAATGACATCTTTTCATACAATCAGGTAATAGCTAATATCTATCCCAAATTTCATTTATTTTTTATACCTGTAATGCTTTAATCCTATTTTAATTTTTGTGAAATATGATCAAAGCATTGACTTTACTAGAGTATGTAGTGAGATTTAATTGAATCAGGTACAATATTTTCTATTCTATTAATTAATTTTCCCTATAAGTACATAACAACATACATGACTATTTTTGTAAACTTTCCATTTTAGGATCATTAGAATTTTGAATCTTTTCAACCCAGTGAAAAGCCTCAATCAGGAGGCGTAACATCACCTTCAATTATTTAAACAGTTCATGTAAATAAATGTCACCTAACATAAAATACATTTAGTTCTTTGCTTTATCGTTATAAAGGTTCTCAATTGAGCAGTGTGTTATTGAATTTTGTTTCGATTAATATTTACTTTCACTTGTAGAGAAATCTGTTGACTGACTTCGATGATGAGGATGCAGTCAAGCAGAATGTGTCAATGATTGATGACTCCAAACCACCATCAACAGATGCCAGTTAATTTCAAATTCTCTTTAAGGATAAATTTAAAACAAAAATAGGCAAATTATACTAAAGGTTTGTCTTATGGTGTGTATGCATTTTCAAAATACAATTTCAGCTATCTCTTAATTTCAAATGTCTTGTTTCAAAATATTTATCCACTGTTATGTCTGCTTAAAATGTTTTTTGCCAATGCAGTAATGATATTTTAAATTAAAAAATTTAATAATGCTGATGCAAAAATTATTTTCTTTCCATTAAAACATATTCTGCATGTTGAAATCATATGTTGTCTTTGAATAACCTTATCTTGAATGGTTATTTATGATGTCAATCTTCCAGGTGAAAATAAACCCTATAAAATTCATCAAAAATTCTTCTGCAACTATATTTCAAACAAATTGTTCATGTGTTATCATGTCCGTAACCAATGAATCATTATTTATAAAGGTTGATTATAATTTTTTGATTCTGGACGTTATTCATGCAGGATGATTTTCATGGTCTAAGGTTTTCTTCTATTGTTGGACGATTTTCATGGCGGATGATTTTTTTAGAATTGGTTTATCAGGCTATAATTCTTCATTGTTGGACGTTTTTTAGTACTTTATGATTTCCCTTATTCATTTTTGGACATTTTGTTTTACTTTAGACGTTTTTTTCACCATTATTTACTACTGAAACACTATGATGACAACATCCATGAGAGGGGATGTAGTGTTTCCAATTTTCAAAGCACTTCTTGGTGGATATTATTTAAATAGATTTCATTCACAATGTCTCATCTAATGTTATAGTATTTTCCATTATTTTTATGTTATTTTATAAACCAGAACCTTTTGTTGAATAACTCTTCTTTCTTTTCTGAAACAAACTTTTTTATCGATGACATAATTTTGTAAAATTTCTAAATATCAATATTGAAACTATTTTCAACTACAAAGATATTCCATGGGAAGGACTTATTCAATCACTTAGATGAGATTATTTCTATAGCTTTAGGGACTGTTTTTTATGCCCAGGGTCTCTTCTATATATAAGATGTCATTACTAGATAAGGGTGTTGTTTTTATCTCATGTGGCTTAAAGCACAATGGATTATCAAGATTCTCGGCTGTGAGTCAATGGATATGAAATGTCTACTTGTGCTAGTAGGTCCCTGAGGGATTTAAAGTTTTTTTATGAACTCGATCTATTCGTATATTTCAAGACTTTTGGGGTTTTACCTCCATGATGATGTGTTACATGAATTCATTATTTTTTAGGGTTTGATGGATATCTTAGCTTGCTTGCACTGTATAGTGGCTTTTTCACCCTGTTTAGTGATCTTCTTTGAGGACATGATGTTATCCTAGACTTGCTACCCTGTTTGTTTGATGGTAGTTATTTTTTTATCTTCCATGGGCTGCTTTCTACACTAGAATTCCCTCCATTTTCTGATTAACAATTTGACAGCTTTCTGGTAGACCATGGATGTCTTCTTGATGTTTCAGTTCTGAACAAAGCGTAGGCTTGGCATGGTCGACCAACTCCTGTAAAGCACCCCATGCACCTGTTAAAGAATGGGTAGGCTTAGCATGTAATTCCCTCTATTTTTATTCTATTATCTGGGCATGAAAAAATATGGACATCACCCTATCAACCTGTTGATGTTCGATTCATACTGTTCTTGGAAGCATAGAAAAACATCCAGGTTCGTTTGTTTTCAAATTTAGTTCTCATGATGCACTACCATTTTCAAATTCACATGATGCACTACTTTGTTTTCAAGTAAAAAACCATGCACTACTTTCTCATTGAAACATTCACTATATTCTCAAATAGGAAAACATGCACTACTTACTCAAGTGGGAAAACATGGACTACTTTTTCAAACATGCAATACTATCTCATTCAATAAAAAGTACAACATTCAGGTTCTTATGTTTCCAAATGTATTGAATAATGTTTTTAATAAAATTTTCCACTATTGTGGTCAATTTTTTTATGTTTTCCACTTTTTTATGGCTAGATGCTCTCCATGTCATTAAATTCACATGATGCACTACTGCTTTTTTTTATGTTCTCCAGGTCGATTACTTCTCATGATGCAGTACTGTTTTTTTCATTGCCAAATGATGTTGATCTTATTGGTAGAATAAATGGGATATGTAAAATCAACCAGCCTTCAACATTACCAGCCTTCACAGGTATCAGATTACCTATATTTCCAAATTATGATCATATTAGTCAAAAAGTGAGATACATTGAACATGTTGATTTCTCATATGTTTCAATCATTCATTGCACAGATTGTGTTGAATGAAACATGTCAAATTTTTTGAGAAGATATGTTATATATACAATGAATAAGGATACAAATAGAAGGTACATGTATGTTTACACCTTATACAAGAATGCATGACAAAAAAATATGCCCTTTTTAGTATACTTTTTTAAATGTTGTTGATTTTTCTAAATATACGTTGTCTGTTTACATCCCAAATAACGTCACCTATTACAACATATCTTGTATGGAATTCTTGAAATATATCATTTTGTTTAATAAATTACTCCATGAAAAACGTTTAAAGCATGTATTACTTTCTCATTGATTATCTATTTTTTCAATAACAACCATTACCCATCCATGGAATATGAATGAGGTCCAATTAGACTATTAGCTGCAAAAACTGGGAAATGGGTAATATATTTTTCCAACTCATAATAATTTGGTACTACCATTTCCGTCGAACCTGGGGAAGCAGTAGTAGGGTAATGGATTTTCATGTCAATGCTGATAGTTTTTATGCTGTTTTCTCTTAACATTTTTGTTCTGCTTTCAGATATGGGCATCATTATTTGCATTGAGAAATACCTAGCCCTGTCCGAGGCTAACAAATGAGATGATAATTATGTAAATGCACATGCTACATCGACAACTGTGGGTGACCTGATAAAATATAAAGCTCTAATTGACTACTTTGTCTAGAATCCGGGGGTAAGATGATAGTTCTATCATTATCAAATTAGTGTGTATGACACATAATTTGAATGGACTCTGATCCAATTATGACCCTTTTTTTATAGGTTTTTTTTTTCTTAGCCATGTTTCATGTTTGCATCTATAAGTTAATTTTACAAGGTTTATAACTAGCCACCTTCTTGGAGCTGTAGGTGCTGTAGAAGCTATTTCAGCAGTGAAGGTATTTCATATATCCCTCTCTGCCTTAGAATTATGTTTCCTATTGCTTATGTAGTGGGTATATGATAACATGCCTTGTGTTTTACTACAAGGATCCATTCAGTAATATAAATTACTAACAAACCATTTAAAAGGAATTAAAAAAAAGAGTTAAAATCGATTGAACATATAGAATTTATCATTAGTTTTTTTACTTTAAAATTTACCTTATATTCTCTTTTATAATTAATGAATGCTGTTTGTGGGGGAAGAGGTTGGGAAGCGGGGGAGTGGTTGGGGAAGGGGCTGGGCAGGGGGAGGCTGAGGTGGGAGTGGGAGGTGCTGGGATGGGGTGGGATAAAAGAAGAGGTGTGGGGAGGGGAGGGGTAGAGCTGGGGAGGGGGTAGGAGGAAGTGCTGTGAAATTGGGGGAGGGGTGACAAAGATGGGCATAGTTGGGGGAGAGAAGGGGCTGGGCAGGGGAGGGAAGACAAGAAGAGGAGTGGGGATGGGAGGGGAGGGGTAGAGCTGGGCATGTGGGTAGGAGGAGGTGCTGGGAAGGGAGGAGGACACAAGCTAGGCAGGGGGAGGGGACAGGCTTGGCATGGGGGAGGGGACGGGCTTGGCAGGGGGGAGGGGCTGAGTAGGGGGAGGGGAGGGGCTGGGCCAGGGGGTGGAGGGAAGATAGAGAGGTGAGGGCTGCAATGCAAGGAGGGGCTGGACAAGGGAGGGTGTTGGACAGTAGGGCAGAGTGCAGGGGAGGGGTAGGGTAGTGGCGAGGGGCTAAGTGGGGGAGAGGTAATACCCTAGGTAGCATGGATGTATTAAAGTTTGTCTCCACTTAACCAATTTTTAGTTTTTCAAATATGTAATGTTTGTTTCCTGATAGTGTACCCGATTACTATTTTCTATTATTTATTTCAATTTGTACTGATTATACATTTTCATATTAATAATTGTTTTCATTGAATTTTTATAAAGATTTTTTTCATTGATGAATACTGTAAACATCTAAGCCATTTGATTATGACATGTTTTTTTCACTTCACTAGATTAACCAGTTATTTTTTCAAAGTATAATGTCTCATTTACTCACATTCATGTCTGATTATATATTGCATGGATCAATATAACAGTCACAAACATGACAAACAGATACTCTACATCAATGATGCATGGTACTACACGGAGGAAGTTGACTGCACATTTTGATGACATGAATTGTTATCTGATCTGCACACCCATTGTAGTTGAAAATCATGGTTCCTGTTAATGTTGTCAAACATATATCTGCTACTGAAACTATATTTCAGTTCTATTATCATTGTTAAATAACATTCTATAATTCTATTTCAAAGGTGACATGAAAATAACAACTAATGACTGTTTCCAATGTTTAGTTATCTTTCCATGATTCTATTTCAGTGTTTACCTATTTCAAGTAATTCAAAATTAGATTTTCATACTCTGTTTCTATGAATACATTTATAATTTCAATATATTATTTATTAATTTTCATGATCACTTTTCATATTTCTGATGCATTTTGTAATTCAGATTCATTGATCACTTCTCATATTTCTAATGCATTTTGTACTTTAGTGTTCCTTTCATTCAATGAATTCAAATTTTCATACTGAAAGTCATTTTTTTTCATATAGATTCTTCTATATTTTTTTCAAATGTATTTATCCATAATGTAATCTACTATCATAATAATGTTTCTATATTTTGTCTAATTGTAATCTAATAATAAGTATCATTAATTTGTGATTTCAAAATATTGAATATTTATGTTCATTATTAACATTGAAATGTTGTATTGTCTTCTTAAATAAAGCACTGAACCATAGTAGTGTGTGAACACATAATCTATGAATTGTGTCTCACTGTGCGAATGCACGGGCGAGTACTAGTTGTAATAAATTGTAATAAATTGTAATAATTAGTAATAAATTGTATTAATTTGTAATAAATTGTAATAATTAGTAATAAATTGTAATAATTAATAATAAATTGTAATAACTTGTAATAAATTGTAATAATTAGTTATAAATTGTAATAATTAGTAATAAATTGTAACAATTAGTAATAAAATGTAATAATTAGTAATAAATTGTAATAATTTGTAATAAATTGTACTAATTAGTAATAAAGTATATAAATTAGTAAAAAATTGTATTAATTAGTAATAATTAGTAGTAAATTGTAATAATTAGTAATAAATTGTAACAATTAGTAATAAATTGTAACAATTAGAAATAAATTGTAATAATTAGTAATAAATTCTAATAATTAGTAATAAATTGTAACAATTAGAAATAAATTGTAATAATTAGTAATAAACTGTAATAATTCGTAATAAATTGTAATAATTCGTAATAAATTGTAATAATTAGTAATAATTGTAACAAATTTTTTTAATTAGTAATAAATTGCATTAATTAGTTTTAAATTGTATTAATTAGTAATAAATTGTATTAATTAGTAATAAATTCTAATAATTAGTAATAAATTATAATAATTAGTAATAAATTGTAATAATTAGTAATAAATTGTATAATTAGTAATAAATTGTAATAATTAGTAATAAATTGTAATAATTAGTAATAACCAGTAATAATTAGTCATAAATTGTAATAATTAGTGATAAATTGTTATAATAAGTAATAAATTGAAATAAATTGTATTATTTAGTAATAAATTGTAATAATTAGTAATAAATTGTAATAATTAGTAATAAATTGTAATAATTAATAATTAATTTCAATAATTCGTAATAAATTTTAATAAATAGTAATAAATAGTAATAATTAGTAATTAATTGTAATAATTGTTAATAAATTATAATAAATTGTATTAATTAGTAATAAATTGTATTAATTAGTAATAAATTCAAATAATTAGTAATAAATTCTAATAATTATTAATAAATTTAAATAATTAGTAAAAAAGTGTAATAATTAGTAATAAACATTAATAATTAGTAATAAACATTCATAATTAGTAATAAATTGTAATAATTAGTAATAACTAGTAATAATTAGTAATATTTATTAATAAATACTAGTAATAAATAATAATTAGTAAAAACACTAATAATTAGTAATAAATATTTATAATTACTAATAATTTGTAACAATTAGTAATAATTAGTAATAATTAGTAATAATTAGTAAAATTATAAAATTAGTAATAATTAGTAAAATTATAAAATTAGTAATAATTAGTAATAATAAGTAATAATTAGTAATAATTAGTAATAATTAGTAATAATTAGTAATAATTAGTAATAATTAGTAATAATTAGTAATAATTAGTAATAATTAGTAATAATTAGTAATAATTAGTAATAGTTAGTAATAATTAGTAATAGGTTGTAATAAATAGGAATAAATATGAATAATTAGAAATAATTAGGAATAATTAGAAGTAATTAGTAATAATTAGGAATAAATAGTAATAATTAGCAATAATTAGGAATAAATAGCCATAACAAGAAATGAATAGGAAAAATTAGTAATAATTAGGAATAAATAACAATAATTAGGAATAAATAGAAATAATTAGTAATAATTAGCAATAAATAGCAATAAATAGAAATAATTTGCAATAATTACCAATAAATAGAAATAATTAGAAATAAATAGCAATAATTACTAATAAATAGAAATAATTAGCCTAAATAGCAATAATTAGAAATAATGGAAATAATAAGAAATAATCAGTAATAAAGAGCAATAGTTAGTAATAAACATGAATAATTAGGAATATTTAGTAATAATTAAGAATATTTAAGAATAATTAGTAATAAATAGGAATAATTGATAATAATTAGGAATAATTGATAATAATTAGTAATAAATTGCAATAATTAGTAATAAATTGTAATAATTAGCAATAAATAATAATAACTACTAATAATTAGGAATACTTATCAATATTTAGAAATAAATTGGAATAAATAGAAATAAATAGGAATAATTAGTAATAAATAAGAATAATTAGTTATAAATAGGAATAATTAGTAATAATTAGTAATAATTAGTAATAATTAGTAATAATTAGTTATAAATAGAAATATTTAGTAATAAATAGCAATAGTTAGTAATAAATTGTAATAGTTAGTAATAAATATGAATAATTAGTAATAAATTGGAATAATTAGTTAGGAATAGTTAGGAACAGTTAAGAAGGAATTTTAATAAATTTTAATAAATTCTAAGAACTTGGCACAATTTCCAGTGGATTGATGGCACTCCTTTTTCTCAATGACTTTTCTCCTTTCAACTCTCACCGACTCAAAACATTATGAATAAATGTGCTGCTACATTGGCATATTCAGTCTCATATGCATGAGAATGGATATGACTTCGTAGTATCACATTATTTATAATGTTTTCAGGAGGTGACCGTTGGAAGAAGACGATTCATCGACGAAAAGGGGGATCTTTTGTCCGACTACTCATTTACTTGCATCTTTCTCATAGTGAAATCACAATGAAGAATCTGGTTGGAGATACGCATATTCATTCTCATGTATACGAGAATGCACGAGAATGAATATGCGTACCTTTGACCAGATTCTTCATTGTGATTTCAGTGTGAGAAAGATGAAAGTAAATGATCCATTAGACAAAAGAGTAGCAGTCAATCCACTGTAAATTGTGTCACCCTCAATTAATGGTAATTATTAAGAAGTAGTAGTAATTAGATTTTTTTTTCATATAGTGTTTTTATAATTTCAAATTATTCAAAAAAAGTGACGATTTTATATTTTGCAGAAAAATATGGAAAAAGGAAGTTAACATCAGAAATAATTAGATGATCGTGCTTGGATAAATCTGTGTGAAAATCCAAATGGTTCTTGGTTTAAATCCTGTATATATTGAGGGTGTTGAATCTCTCTTAGCATTTGCATCATCAAAACCATAATATTTTTTAGATGGAACAATTAAGTGTCCTTGTAAAAAATGTTCTCTGAAAACGTTTGACACATTTGACAAGGTTGGGGGACATCTATTGCGGTTTGGTTTTCAACCAGATTATGTTTTTTGGTATCAACACGGTGAACGAAGTTCCAAATAAGATACTAATAACATGATTCCAGATCCATCACGGTTCCAACATTTAGTACATGATGTTGGAGGCCCATCTCTTCAACAAACTTAAACTCACGATGATATCGATTTCACTCCTGAGTTAGCACCATCCGAATTTTATGAGTTGTTGAGGACTGCTGAGGATGCATTATATCCTGGTTGCAAGATAAGAAAATTTGAAGGTGTTGCAAAATTTATGGCTATTAAATCAGATAATGCATTGTCAAACAACTGTTTTGATCAAATATTTTCCTTGGTTAAAACACTATTACCTGAAGGAAATGTGTTGCTTACAAATTACTATGAGTGAAAGAGACCGGTTTGTAATTTGGGTCTTAGTAATTGGAATATTCATGCATGTGAAAATGATTGCATATTATATTCAGGTGAAAATGTGTCTTTGGATAGTTGTCCCACATGTGGACAGTCGAGGTATAAAGAAGCTCAACTAGGGAAGTCTGGATCGATTCCTATAAAATAGTTGAGATAATTTACCCTTACACCCAGGCTGCAACATTTATTTATGTCTCATAACACAACGTCAATGATTTCATGGCAGAAAACCAATATTTCAACTGGTAAAAGCTTGAATCATCCATCTGATAGTGATTCATGGAAAAATTTTGATCATCTACATCCGTATTTTTCTTTAGAATCCTGAAACATACGATTGGGTGTTTTTGCTAACGGTTTCAGTTCGTTTGGTTCTTATGGTAGTCAATATTCATGTTGTCCTGTCTTTATAACTCCGTACAATTTACCTCCCTGAATGTTGATAAAAGAGACCTATATCCTTTTGACCTTATTAATCCCAGGACATTAGAAAAAGAATATTGATGTTTATTTTAATCCTTTGATTTGTGAGTTAAATGTGTTGTGGAATAATGGTGTTAGGACATATGATATTTCTGTGAAACAAAATTTCACACTAAATGATGCATTGATGTGGATAATTAGTGACTTTTCGGCATATGTAATTTTATCTGGCTAGAGTACACTTGGTCCGAAATCATGTCCTTACTATATGAAAGACAACAAAGCTTTTATTCTCATCAATGGAAAAAAACCTTTCTATTTTGATTGTCATCGATGATTTCTTATAACCGATCATCATTTTTGAAAGAACAAATCTCATTTCAGAAAAGGCACAATTGAAAGAGATGAGCCTACAAAAATTATTTCAGTAACATAGATAAATTTTTTTGTATTTTCATTAACTCCTGTCACATTTGGGCTAACAATAAACCAATAGAAAATTCATGGCTTTGGGAAAGAACATAATTGGACAAAATTAAGCATTTTTTGGGATCTCCCATATTGGTCTGATTTGTTGGTGTGCCACATGTTAGATATCATGCATATTGAGAAGAACTGTTTTGATAATTTATTTCACATAGTTTTGGATACACAAGGTAAGATTAAAGATACTATAAAAGCACGATTAGATATTTCCCAAATTTGCAGGAGACCAGAACTTGAACTATTTGGAAATGACATATCAGAGAGGTTAATGAAGACAAAAGTAACTTATACATTTTCCAAAGAGAGTCTCTTATTATTTTATCAGTGGATTGTAGATTTGATACTTCCATATGGCTATGATTCCAATTTGGGAATATGTGTTAAGAATGGTCATATTACCGGATTAAAAAGTCTTGATTATCATGTTATAATGGAAAGAATTATGCCGATAGGATTCAGTGGTTTTTTGAATTCTATGATTTGGGATTCGATAATAGACATGTCATAGGTTTTTCTAGTCATTTGTGTCGCGACAAAAGACTAGGATGCACTAAGAAAATTGGAAGAAGATGTTGATATCGTTATATGTAAACTGGAAAAAATATTTCCGCCTGCATTCATTGACTCAATGGAACATCTGATTTTACATTTTCCACATCAATCTAAATGTGGAGGTCCAGTACAGTTTCTATGGATGTACCCATTCGAGAGATGCATGTAGAAATTGAGGAAAAAAGTATGTAACAAAGCATCAGTCGAAGGTTCAAATGATTAAGCTTATTTTTAAGAGGAAATTTCTTTTTCCTACTCTCACTATTTTGAATCTGAATATCCATAAAAAAAACCGCATGGGATGGAATGAGGGAAATGTTAATGCCGAAATGGACAATCAATTATCAGTTTTTAATCAGACAAATCTTGGCTTCAGTGGAGTTCAAGAACAAAGACTTTCAGATGATGAACATAACAGAGCTCATATATAGGTTCTTCTCAACTGTGAAGAAATGAAAGAATTTGTACTGTGAGTTCTTATATCACTAATTTGATAATGTATGTTACAGTATGTAAACTTATTTTATTTTTCGGTTATATGATAATCATATCAAGAAATAACTTCCACAAAATACCGAAACTACTATTGAAGAACGGAGGCAAAAAAATTTCAATGGTTTCAAAAACTGGTAATATAAATTATTGATGGTTTAATATCATTTCAGTTTACTATTTATTATATTGATAATTGTTTTAAAAACTTTCAGGTGTCTCAACATGCTGATAAAATTGATAACCGACTGTGTATATTGAAAAACCATCCATCCAAATGGTTAAATCTTATAATGCATATGTGGTGAATGGTTTTCTATTTCATACATGTGCATATATGGAATAAAAAACAACTAACAGGGGTGTTTGTTTGAGAGGATCACAACATAGAGAAACTAACGTTGACTTTTATAGCATTCTGGATGAAATTATTGAACTATGTTATCTTGGATAGAATTACATAACAATGTTTAAATGTCGGTGGTTGGATACTGAGAGAGGCTTGCGTGTTCATAATACTCTTAGAATTGTTGATATTAAATATAAAAGTCTTTTTGGAGTAAATGATCTATTTTTACTAGCTCACCAGGCACATCAAATTTATTATGCAAAGTATTGTGCTACTTCAATAGACCTGAGTGATTGTTGGAGCATAATAAAAATAAAATATCAGGAAAATTAATTCACTCAAACTGAATGTGGTTATGCTGAAGTGGAAGGAACTAAAAATTTTCAAGTGACTACTCAAAATCCATCTTTTTCACAAAGAAACGTGAATATCAATGAAAACACCTCAAAATTAAGGTTTTATGGTGATGAAGATGTTAATGACGTTACAAATGAATTTGAAATAACATGGGATGGTGAAAGTGAAACTCATATGGATATTGATGATGTCGAGGGGGAATATGATGACATTGACATCATCAGATATGAAGATGAAGATGAAGGTGATCATTGACATAGAAAAATACTGGGTATGATCATAACTAATATATATCTATATATGATAGTTATTTTCAAATATTTGCTAACAACAGTCATTTTGTGTTTCATATGAATCCTGATCTATTTCGTGAGTTTCAGGGGGTGGATCTACCTTTGGATGAGGGGGATGTGGGATCATCTGACCCTCATCCTACTGGTGGTTCATGAGGTACGAGGAGGGGGTGCGGTCTTACACGACTGATGATTCCTGACCCTATCCCTGAGCGACGTACATGTCTTGGTTTCGATCCACACACACAAAGGTATGATAACCTATATATTTTAGTTAGATTTTTCATTAATTTATTTATATATATAATAATTTTTTGATTATTTATTATTCCTTCATAGTTTTGCGCATGTAGCTATTGGATAGGGGAGTGCTATTTTGAACAATTATTTTTCTCAGCCAGGGATCACATGGGAACAGATTCCCGTTGATGTGCATCTCTCCATGTATAATCATTGGCTACTATGTAAATAAATAAAATTTATTTTGAAATTTATTTATTTAATAACTTGATATTATAAATTATTTGTAGGGTTTATGGTATCCCATCAAGGATTTCATGCGTGACGCTATCCATGTAGCATGAGAGGTGGACATGCATGAGCGTTTGCATCAGTTTTTGCACAATTTGAAAAGGACAGGTATTAAGAAAGTATGAGCGAAAGTATTTGATGAGTCATGTAGAGCCCACCAACCAGAGTGCATTTCATATCAAGTTTGGGATGGATTATGTGCACACTATTTGGGTGGTTGATTTCAGATGAGGTCTTCATTGGGTTGGCAGAACCAGGGGAGACAGGAGGTGACACATCGAGCTAGAAGCCATACATTCGTACACATAGAGAGCATATGGTAAGTATATTTTTTTAAAAAATTATATAACTTTAAATATAAGAATTTTATTTTATATTTTTGTAGGCAGTCGAGCATCCCGATATTACAGAGTTTTACATTTATCGGAAGATGTATAGTGATCCAGCCACTGGATAGATTAGAGGTGATAACCAATGTCGGATTGTGGTTAGTATTATTTTTTCAGTTTGAAAATTAACTAAATATAATATTTTCACAATTTTAATTGCAAAATGGAAGAGAAGGAGTCATATGAGGCTGTGACCTCTCAGACACAGGCTGAGGGTCAAGACAAGGCGACTGATAAGACCAGTGCACAACATTTCGACAAGGCGGCATGGATATAGGCGACTCAGTATGGCTTTAAGAAGGGCCAAGTAGTTGGTATTGGCTCCTAAGTGACTCCTAGTACTTATTATGGTACTGTTGCGATGTTAGTGTCCTGCTCAAGAGGAGCTTATGGAGAGGCATCAACTTCTACCTCACAGTATCAGGAGCAGTTTGAAGATCAGAATGACATTATAGAGAGTTTGTAGAAGAAGTAAAAAGAGAAGCATTAGCAGCAGCAGCAACAGAAGCAACAAAAAGAGGAGGAGATGCATCGATAGCAGCAGCAGAATCAGGAACAGATGGAGTACATGCACAGTCTCACTCGTAGTTTGGGGATGGATTTTTATCCACCATCTCCTTCATCTCCTCCACCTCATCCAGAAGACATCCCCCAGTGATTTTTCTTATTTTAAAAACATTTAAATTTAACATTTGTTGTAATATGAACTATTTACAGTTTCTATCTTTTATATTGGTGTGAATATTAGATAATTTATTTTTTAATATTTTATGATTTTTTTGTGAATATTGAGAATTTTAATAATTTTTATTTTTTTTATTATTTTAATTATATAAATATTATTATTTCATTAATCATAATTTTATTAATTGTATTATTTTAGTATTATATTTTTTAATTTTTTTTATTTTACTACTAATAATAATATTATTATTATTATTTAGTGATTTATTTAATATTATTTTGTGGGAATTGAGAATTTAAATATATTTTTATTTTAATTATTTTAATAATATTAAAAATAACTTTTCAATAATCATAATATTATTAAATTTATTTTTTTAAATTTATTTATTATTTGTGATGGGATCTGATGCGATGGGTTCCCTTCACAAATAGTCTAAATAATTTTTTTAAAAAGAATTTGCAATGGAATTAGGGACCCTTCGTAAAAAGTATTTGCGACGGACCCGTCACAAATATTTTAAATAAAGTTTTTTATAAATGTACTTGCGACATGACTACAGGATCATCGCAAATACTTGTTGTGACGGTCCCGTCACAAAAAAAATTCATATATATATAAATTATATAATTGGAGATTTATTTGCGATAGGGAAGAATCCCATCGCAAAAATTATTATTTGTCATGGCCCCGTCGCAAATAATATTTTTTATGACGCCGTTTTCTGCCATGGGCTATTTTTTATGGGACCCTGTCGCAAAAACTTATTTGCGATGGGATCCCGTCACAAATATCTAGAATTCTAGTAGTGTAAAACCAAATTTTCATTATAAAATCTCCTTGTATCATCTCACAAAAAAATAACTGTTTTATTTAAACCATCCCAATCGTACCAAAACATAGCCAATTAAAATTATTTAATTTATAAAAAAAATATTAGGGGGGAATTGTGGTTATTTAATACCATTCCATATGAATTTCTAGGCTATGTTCTAATCAACAAACTGCTATAATAAATCATAATGACTCAGGCACTTGTGTTCCATAGATTTTTACATCCCTGAGAGCTCGCCAGAGACAAAATTTTGATTCCTATTTTTCAAACTAAAACATATTGGTCCATTAAATAATCTAAAACCCTATTAATATAAAAAATAGAAATATATTTCAAACATAATGACATAATTAAAATCCACAAAAAATCCCCAACTCAAAACCCAAATTCTCCTGGAAACATAAGGATCCATACTATGAATGTTGGAATGAAATTCATCATACCTACAATCAATGTCGTCATAGTCTTACTTTCAATATAATACACACCAATAATAATAGATTTCACTAAGGAAATGCCAACCCATATTGAGGAAAATTGGGTGTGACACCATTTTATTATAAACCAAACCAAGTTAACCCCTAAATAGGGTTCCTGAACCATTTCACAACATACTTGAGGTGTTTCCAAAATCCCCATACATTAACGATATTCATTTCAAAACCAAACTAATATTTCTGGCTTATTTCAACCCAAAAATAAGATTAATGAAATAATAGAATTCTTCTAGAAATTTCAGTATGATGCATCTATAAGTTATAAAACTATCATGAATGAATGTAATAGTTATAATATATTATAAAACCAATAATGAACTAATAAAATACCATAAAAAAATTCAAGATAAAATAAAAATTTGAAGAATTATAATGGTTGTATCTGGAAGAAAGAAGAACAACATTGATGATACACCGACTAAAAAAAGATTAGTATGCAATCCCCATGATCTTTATGTTACCTATTGGTCAAAATCCAACTATAAAACTAACCCACTACTAGAGTTATGAAGACATTGAACCTAATCCTAATAAATATCCATTTTAATAACTCCCAGTAGAGTATGTAGTGTCTGATCATAAAATAAATCAATATATAATGACCAATATATATATATATATATATATATATATATGTATGTATATATATATATATCCTTTCCTAAAACAACCCACACATGATATTTGAAAATAAAAATACAAAACATTGATTTCTAAAAGACACATTTCATTCCCAAAACACTTTTATAAATCATTTATATCTTTTATATAAAATTATCATTTTTCTGAAAATATTTTTGGAAAATTATGCTCAAAATTAAGGTATTTTAATTAAACTAAATGTGTATCAAACACGTAAAAATGAAAAAGGAATAACATGTTCTATAATATAAGGAGTGGCGCACCAACAATAAGATATATTAAAACATGAAACATAATAAGAGTGATATTATAAGTAAGAAATATGGAACATAAAATATGTAACCCTGAGAGATTATTAAATAAATTATGTGGATATTAAAAGAATACACAGTTTAAAACCATTTATAGCTCAATCGATGTGTTCCCATGTCCATAATCAATCAACTGATCTAAACAAGACTCAAAAGTGGGATTAATCTATATCCACAGTGAATTTATACCCATGGAGGATCTAGTTTATCTAATCCAGACTAAACAATAACCATCTCCCCAATATCACTAATAGGACATGGATCCAATGATGATAATAAAAGTGGCAGGTGAGGAAGCCTGTATGTAAAACACATCAATCGCCAAATGATATATTCCGACCCCAATTTTCAACCCACATCCCAATACTCACTCATGTGAATAATCTATCTTTTATATGAATAATCATATCCAAGAAGATATGGAATTCATGTAGGTTTTCATTTCACATGAAAAACCATTTCAACATGAATAATGGGTTTATCAATAAAAAATAATTCTTCTCTTGGAAGGAATTTATTTTATTAAATGAAAATTAAAAAATTGTGTATGTTTCAAACCATTATTTTATAGTGTGAGATTTTCCACAACACTATGTTCTTGAATATGAACATTTCAATCTTCAATTAGATTTCCATTTGAAAATCAATATATAATTTTATTATAAAGACATTATGAATTTCATTCAAAAAAAATTATATATATATTTTCATTTAAAATTTTATATATACCAATAACTGTATATATAGACATAAACACATAACTTTCAAATCAACTCACATTCAAAATAAAATTCAAATAAATAAATTGTGGAATACAACTGAAGTCACATATAAAATTTTAATGACATTCCACGTAAAACCAGAAAAATGAAAAAGTTACATTAAACCAAAATATTTTACAATAAACCCCCATAAATAGACAAAATAAATTTATTAAAGGCCAATCATCACTTAAAACACCTGATATAATTTAAAAATCTAATTAAAATTTTTCTATAAACCATAATATACAAAATTTTCAACATAAAGGAATAAAAATTTGGAAACCTTAGAAAACCCACCACCAAATATCACCTTTAACTCTCATAACATAAAGATCATATTCAATGATTTAAAATAATGAGAAATTTTATTATTATTTTTTTAAATTTAAAGCATCTCCTGTCATTATTTAGAAAAGTGAGGTACGGAGAAAAATACTTTAATTGTGCATGGATGTGACAAACCGATCTAATATAGAAGGAAAAAGGCCTAAAGAATGCATACCTACAATTCTAATGGAATAAAGTATTCTGTATAAATAACTCTATAGTGCTCATCCATTCTCAGGTTAAGGAAATTGGGGAGTGAAAACAAGGATTAAATGGTATAATATAGGATAAAGATACCCTATCCTTAGAAGAAAAACTAGTAGAATTTCAAGTATTTGCGATGAAACATTTGCGACAGAACATTTGTGATAGATAAATTTCCCATCTAAATATGTGTATCAGAAACACATATTTTTGATGGAGGTGTAATTCCATCACAAAATATTTTTATAGGATTTCCTACCACTGAGCATGAAAATCATTCACGACATGAATTTTCTATGAATTTATAAATCCATCACAAATTCCCATTGAGTTGATAGTATTTGTGATGGAAATTGAATTCCATCAAAATTGATTTTAAATGAAATCATGATTTGTGACAGAATTAGTTTTGTCACTATTAGACCATTTAAAAAAGTATCGGGATTTAGTAGGCCGCACCACTCCTTTCAACTTCCTCTTATTTTATTCTCCCTTCATTCCCTCTAGAATATAGTCGAACCCTACCAGTCACCCCGATCTGTGCATCCCTAGAGAGCCCCATTAATTCTAAATTTTGGTTGATTTCACACCATATCTCTTAGTTATTGAATTTTTTTCTGTCCTCCACTAGTTTTATTCATATATTCATTATATTGATAAATTGACAAAACCTATGTTTAAAATTTTACCCTATTTTGATGAGTTATTTTACATGTAGGGTTATTCTAAATTTATTATTACATATTTGAGAATTTTGATTATATACAAATTTTTTTATTTATATTTTTAGTATTTTCAACAATGATTGATCTTTAAACTATATAGATTTTATTTTGGGTTTTATGGGTTGTTGAAACAATAATATTTTATATTATCCAAAATATAATAATTATTAAAATATGTTGGAAGTTTCTATTTGCTTACATATATACTGGTTTCTTCAACACATATTTATTTTAATTTTCTTCATGTTTTAGTGTTGTTGGAAATTAATTATAATTCTATATGTTCTTTGTTGTATATTATTTTTCTGATTTTACTATTCCTTTCATTTTCTTCTGGTTCAAAATTTTTTATTGTGTATGCTTGTCTGAATGTCTAAATATTTGTATGTCTAAATATTTTTTATGTTAATAGTTTTACATGCTCTAATAAATATAATATTTTCATGAGCACAATATTTGTTTACATTAATATTTTTCTATAATAAAAATTTTTTAAAATAATTTTTCTGGTACAAGTGCATGTATGTATGTATGACTATATATTTGTATGTATAAATATAATTTATTGATTTTTAATGAAGATGAGAAAATAAATTTGAAGAAATTTTTTAATAAAACAATATTTATAAGAATTTTTATTATAAAAAAAACGTTAAAAAATTGCATAATTTGAAAAAAATGTCATTTTAAAATAGTTAATATTTATTATAAACTTATTTATTAATAATTAGGATAATTTTCCAGATTATTTTTTAAAAAAATATAGAAAATATAATGAATTATTATAAAATTGTAAAAAATATTTATTATTAAAAATGTTGTATTAATATTAATAATTAAAAAAATAAAAAAATAATCTATAATATTTAATAATTAATGAGTCTTTATTTGAAATAAATTTTAAATATTAGTGATAACCATAGAAATATATTAATTGATAAATTTTTTTAATAAAACATAACAATATTTAGAAATTCATAATAATTCCTATAAAATGTAGTATTAATTATAAAAATTATTATTTATATTCTATATAAATTTTGTAAAATAACCCAACATGCACAACTAAAATAATAAATCTAGGGTAACAAATTATTAACTCAATAACTATTAATTCTAAAATTTTATGAATTAAAATTGGTTATTAATTCCATAATATGAACTCAATTTTATTTATATATTATTTAGATAACATATAAATTCTAGGTAATTAAATTATATATATACATATATACATTTATATAGATTTTATATTTGTATATTTTTTTAAAACATGTTAGAATAGATTTGATATATTTATATTAATTAAGAATTTGGGATATATATATAGTAATTTGTAAAATTGTAATAATAATTTAAATATATATAATAGTCATCATTACATAATTTATAGTAATTTAGATAATTTATCAAATTGTAATAATAATTATCATTACATAAAAAAATTGTAATAATAAAATTAAAATATTAATTTATAAAATTATTATCTATAAATATATATATTATCATTAAATAATTTATAGTAATTTAAATAATGAATAACAATAATTAAATAATAATAATTACATAATTAATAATAATTAATAATAATTAATAATAACCATTACGTTATATGTAATAATAATCATTATATAAGTAACAATAATAGTCATTATAAAAATTAATATTATTCATTACATAATTTATAATTAATTGTGATATATATGTAGTAATTATTAATTAATTAGTTATGATATCAAATAAATGTGTTAATTAATTAAAATAAATTTTATTAATAATTTTTTTAAAATTTTAATTTATATTTATATATATATAAAATAATTATATATATAATACTAATAAAATATTAAAAATGATGCCCCCATGTGCGATGTAATGAAATAGTCAACACTAACTAATGTTACATTGCACTTAGGGTAAACCCCACATCCCTAACCCAATGGTGATCTCCAATTTATCATATGATACATAGTTTCAAAGACCCATTGAATTTTCATAATAATTTGTAATACAAATATTAAATTAATTACCCTCACCTGTAATGTAACTACATAATTCTTATAAATCTAATGTCGTGTCTATGATAAACCCCACATCCTAGACCCAGCGGTGGTCTTCAATTTATCATATGTGAGCACATGTGCCTCAAACCAGATGGTGAGGACTCCATAAGTGCTTCTAAGAGACCCAATATCAAATCTTGGAAGAGGCTAATTTCTCGGGGGACTATAGCAGGTTCTGTAGTAGTAATTGTGCAGAACTATAGCGGAAATGTAGTGGGCACAGTTTGGCACTGTATAAGCTGGGAATATTCCCCCATTTGTGCCTTCGGGAAACCGATTTGGTCCTCGAGTCCTTTATGGCCTTTGGGCCACCCAGGACTTCAGGTTAGTAAGGCCTTCGGGCCACCTCAAGGCCTTCAGGCCGCCTTATGTGAAGATGCAAACTAGAATACCTACAAAGAACAAGATTTAGATGGAGGAGGAGCTAGGAGCTTTCACCACAGAAGAAGCTAAATGGATAGCAAGAATTGGAGGGTATGGAACTTTCCATCAGGACAATCTTGTGCATGTATGGGAAATCCTAGACAAACATCCATGCGAAGGTGGAGAACTTATTTCATGATGAAGATGTTGGGGAGGAGTAGTTCCAAGTATTATTTATGGGTTGTATGTAATGTTTGATGCCTATGGGAAATGAATTCCACTAAGGCCTATATCCCATGCAATACTTAAGACTATGGGCCACGTAAGGGTTCCACCACACCCCTTGAAAGGTGGATTATAAAAAATAAATAAAAATGACGACTTCCAGGCCATTGGAGGAGGAATTTATAATATGTGACACTATTCAATTGATACTATCTTATTTTCCAAAAATATCATGTGTCTTATATAATATTTTTAATATTTTTATTTTTATTTACATTGACCCCATATGGGCCCGATAAACGATTTCTAACCCAATTCCCCACTCTGCTCATATTTCATAGATTATTTCAAGATGGTAAAATACAATAATAATATACAGCTAGTCAAAAATATCAGAAATAATTATTCTTTTTCTTTATCTTTTTTAGATAAATATGGACTCCAGAAGTAGACAAATATATCTATTATGTGATCATGATTGAATTAAAAATCACAAAAATCCAAACGGTTCTGGTTTAAATCCTATCTACATTGAAGGTGTTGCAACCTTTGTATTATTTTCAATGTCAAATTTCGAATTTTTTTTAAGGAACAATTAAATTTCCATGTAGAAATGTGGTATTAGGATAATCTAATTATTTTACAATTTTTATATTCATCTATTTCATTATGGTTTTTAGAAATATCTATTTTTTTGTATCAACATGGTGAAAAGGGTTTAGTAGAAAATAAAATTTTTTGATTCTAGATCCATAATTTTTGAAATTAATACTTGAAGCAGCTGGCAAATCTATTCCTGAAACCATAACTCACATGGACATTCCAAATCCAGAATATGTACCTTCACCATTTTATATTTTTTAGAATCTAATGAGGATGCTTATATATAGTAATCCCGATGAGAAAACATGATGTTATTTCAATATTTATGGCTATTAAATAAGAGTTTTTGAATGTCAAACAGTTGTGTCAATCAGATATTATCTTTTGTTATGTCATTGTTGCTTGATGAAAGTAAATTACCTTGAAGTTTCTATAAATGTAAAAGTTGGATCATAATTTTTGTGTAATTTATCAAAAATATCTATACATGTTCAACTGACTATATCTTATATTATGATGAATATGAAATTTTGGTTAATTTTTCAATATTTAGAGAATTGAGGTATAAAGAGGCACAATAATGAATTTTCACAGTTCCTATGAAACAATTGAGTTATATTCCAATTACACCTCATTTACAGTGTTTAGTTATGTCTCACAACACATGTGGATTTATGACATGGCCCAAATCAAATATTTCCATCCCCAAAAGCTTAAATCCTCCATTTCATGGTGTCTCATGGAAACATTTGGATCAGACACATCCTTATTTTCTTACATAACCTCGTAACATATGTCTTGGCCTTTCTGCTGATGGTTTTTGTTCATTTCATGTTTACAGTTGTCAATATTCTTGTTGGTCTGCTTTAATTACTCCTTAAAACTTTCCTCCTGGGATGTTGATGAAGGAACCATATATATATATTAGACATTGTTAACTCTTGGACCTCTAAAGAATAATATTGATGTATATTTGAAACCACTAAATAATGAGTTAATTTCATTATGGAATACTGGTATGACTACATTTGAAATAATTGCACATCAAAATTTTATATTAGAGGTTTCATTAATACAGATGATCATTGACTTTCTATAGTATGGTATGCTATCTGGATATAGCACACATGGTCTGAAATCATGTTTGTACTTCACATTGGAGAAAAAAGTGTTTATGAATTGTAATGGGAGAATGTTTAGTTATTTTGATTGTCATCAGAGAATTCTTCTTACGGATCACCCTTTTCGATGAAAAAGATTTATTTTTTCAAAAGGTCGAATTACAATAGATGCACCTCCACTAGTTCCATATGGTAATCAAGAAAAATATATTATCTCTTAATTAATTCATGTTACATTTGGACTAACCATAAATGAGCTACTGATAAATGGATTTAGGGGAGATCATAATTTGATAAAGTGAAGTATTTTTTGGGACCATCATATTATTCTGATTTTTTGGTTCATTACATGTTAGATAGAATGCATATTTAGAATAATTTTATTGATAACATGTTTTATATAGTGTAGGACACACATTACAAAACCAGAGGTAAGGTAAAGGAACAATTAGATCTTGCACAGAATTGTAGACGTCCAAAACATGAATTATTTAAAGATGAATGATAACAACAATTACTGAATCCAAAATATGATTATTCACTTATTAAAAAAACCATTTATTATTCTATCAGTGTATTAGATATTTGACGTAACTAGATGGTCCTGCTTCTAATATGTCTTGTTGTGTATGAAATAGGACTATTAAAAGGTGTAAAAAACATGATTGTCATGTCATAATTTAATTATTACTTCCTATTTGTCAGAGGGATGTTGAATTATTCCATCAGAGATGTGTTGACCAAAATATAATTTTTCTTCCAAGATATTTGTGTGGTAACATTGATTTATAATGAATTGAATTTATCAGAAAAAAGATGTTGTTTTAATTTTATTTAAATTGGAGAAAATATTCCCACTGATCTACTTTGATTCCATGGAACATTTAATATTGTATTCTTAATATCAAGCAAAATGTAGATGGAGGGTACTATTACATTCGATGTATCCATTTGAGAGATGTATGAAAAAATTAAATAAGAAAATACAAAATAAATCATCCGTTGAAGGGTCGATTGGTGAAGCATAGTTGTAGAAGTAAATTTCACATTTCTTCTATAATTATTTTTCATTGGAATATCCTTAAAAACTTAATCAGATTGGTTTCAATGAGGCAAATTTTGATGATATCACAACCCCTTAGTTGTCAGTTTTAAATCAGTATGGGCATGGTTTTTGGGGTTGTGGTGACTGATGTCTTACATATGAAGAACTGCATAGAGCTCATACTTATGTTATGCTAAATTGTGATGAAATGAAATGATTTGTGCATTATGTACTACATGTTTATTATATAATTAAATATTATTAAAATATATCTTTATTTATATTTTTTTTCAATCTATTTGATGACCATATAAACAATCAATTTCTACAAATTACATATGCTACTTTTGAGGAATGTTGGTAACAAAATTTTCCATATTTGTTTAAAAAACCAGTATGTAGAATTTTTTTCAATGGAATAATAAATCCAATTTTCAAGGATATCTATTTTTAATAATTTTTATTGATTATTGGTAACACAACATAAAAATAAAATTTCCAATCATTTCTATCTGCTAAAAAACCCTCTATTAAAATTGGTTAAATTTTACAATTGGTATGTGGTTAATGGATTTTGATTTCATACGCACATATATGGTGACTCAAAGAAATAAATAAATAATGGGTTTTTTTGAAAGGATAACATCATAAGGAAAGAGATGTTGAATTTTATGGTATAATAGATGAAATAATTGAGTTATGTTATCTGGGACCAAATTATGTTACAATGTTTAAATGTCATTGGTTTGATAATAATCGGGGGTTGTGAGTTCATCCATGACATGGAGCCCGTGACATTATATATAATATTCTTCCCTTATCAAATAAACCCTTTAGGTTGGCACATTAAGAACATCATGTTTACTAGGAAAATTACTTTGATGTTTTTAGAGATTTGAAGGTCTAGTGGAGTGTGATAAAAATAAAATCACTTAAAAATCAGTATATTAAAAATAAAAATGATTCTATTGACGGTCCACATATTGAATGTTTTAAATAAGCATCCTAAAATTTATCACTCACTAAATAGAATATATATATATATATATATATATATGTTGGAACCCCTTTGTTAAGGGATGATGATATAGATAATGTTAATGATGTAATAAGGGATGATGAAACTAAAAGTCCTATGGAAGTTGAAAATGATGAATATGGGGATGATGACATTATTGTCGATGAAAATGGTGATGAAGATGAGAATTGACATATTATATTCAGTTATTTAGTAAAAATTAATTATCATATTCCTATATTTATTTGTTTTTATAATTTCATAATTGTATAAAAAATATGTAATTTGTAACATTATTTTATTATGACATTCATTGTTTTTTTATATTTTATATATGTTTTAACAATATCTTAATTTTGATAATATTTTTTTCAGATGACTGGTGATCATCCTCGTGAATATTTATTATGTTCTCTCACTGATTCAAATCTTCCTGATGATGGGCCTGATTCAGTGGCTCCTCCTAAGGATGGTGCTCATATTAAAAGGGGTGAAGTCTTTCTCAATTACTTATTCTAGATCTTATATCAGAGAGACGACACTCTATTGATTTAGATCCATATTTATATATGTATTTTTAGTTGTTTAATAAGAAAATTATTTTATGTTAACTATGTGTATTATTTTTTATAATAATTTTATGATTGTATATTTGTTTCAATTTTCTCAGTCTTCCACATTTTACCATTGGCCTGGCTGGTGCGATTCTGAGAAATTATTTCCGAGCCATGGGTATCATGGGACCTGGTATCCATTGTCGTGTGTGACCCGATGTTTGACCACTAGATTATACATTATTAAATAATATATACGTATTAATAAAAATTTAATTACTAACAAAAATTTTGAATTGTCTTCCATAATTTATTTTCTAATACATGTGATAGTGAGATTGGTCCTATATGAAATTCATGGGATAGTTGTATGTGCAATCACATTTGTCGGTTTATACACAACATCTAAAAGTGATATATTGATAATGCTTGTGCAACTGTCTTTAACAATTCTTGTATCTCTCATCATCCCTAATATATATCAGCTCATGTATGGTATGGGTTGTGCCCCTTAAAGCAAGGAGATAATTTTAGGAGTAGATCAGCAGTTGGACATCAGAGCCACGAGAGACAAGAGGTCGCCCATAGGGTCAGGATTCAAACATTTGGCATACATCGACAACATATAGAAATTGATATTATTTATTAATGTATATTTATTTTGACTATAACATGTTTCCTATATTATACAGGCCGCTACTGTCCCATATTTTATAAATTTTGATGTTTAGAAGAAGATGTATTTTGATCCCCATACAAGATAAGTTATTAGCGAACAACAACGCTGTATTTTGGATAGAGATTTTGTTGAATAATGTCATCAATATAAATTTTATTGTTATTATAATTTATCATTATGTTTAACGGAAACATATGAGGCTACAAATTCTCATTAATTAGAGATTAAATATGAGTCCAAACAAGATTTCAAAATAGATTTAGGTTTTGATGAGGGGTCTTGGATTTACGTGTATTCACAAGGTGTCGAGAATGGTTGAGTTATTGATATTTCTTCTCAATAAACACCTATGAGTTATTATGGTACTTATGTGATGGAGTTTTTGAGAATAAAGGGATATAATAGAGATTCTGGATCAAATGCCTTCTGCACATTATGGAGAGAGGTTGGGAGCACATGATGAGAAGATACAACAGATACATAAGAAGAGGTAGGAGGTGCTTGAGTAGTAGCGTCTGAAAGATGAGAATATGATGGAGTATATGCGGAAACATTTTCATGGTGTTGGTATGAGGTTTCCTCTACTTGGTCTATTGAGTGATCCTCCTCCACCTAATTCTAGCTGATGATTTTTGAATGTTTTCATCACTGTTTTGTAATTTTCTATGATAGATAGTTCATATTTGAAATGATGTATTTCTTTTATGTGGGTTTTATTTCTTTTAAATCTTTCTTAATGTTTTATAAATATTTTTAATTTTTTTATTTATAATTAATTTAATTATTTCCTTTTTTTAATGGTTACTTGTGATGGATAAGTAATCTTTCGCGAAAGGATTTTGTGATGGACCATCACAAAAGTGTTATAAATAAGATTTCATAGTTTATTTATGAAAGACTATAAATCTATCACAAAAAGGTTTTATGTGATAGACCATCTCAAATAACAATATTTTTGATTCCTTCTTCTACAATAATCTATTTGTGACGGACACCTATCACCAAGTCTCATTTGGGATAAAAATCTGTCGCAAAAAGTCAATTGGGACAAGAATCTACTGCAAATACAACATCACAATTATAATACATTCTTGTTGTGAAACTACCAAAATTTAAAAGAAAAGTCTAAAAATTGATGGGGGAGAAGGATGGGGTTTCTTTAATCAGTTCTCATTGGCCATGCTGAACATTTTAAGGCAGGAGGATTCTTCTTATTAGTTTTAAATTATCAATGTTAGTTTATGAGATATAATTTTTAGGAAAATTTTGAGATCATCATGTTTCTCCTATAAACTTTTCAAATCCACGTACCATTCCCTGGAGAGCGGTTGGAGAATAAATGGGTTGTGCACAAAGCAAGTAAATCTATCTAAAAATATTTTAAAAAGGATATATTATGATTTTAAACCCAATTACATATTTGATACGTGGTTAATACTAACTATGAAGGTTAAACACGTACCATGTACAACAGTCGATAAATTTTAATTTTTGCTGGAAAATTAAAATTATACTCAAGAAGAAATGCTTAGAATAATAAAAAAATAATGTAATATTGTATATTAATGTCATATTTTGAAAATATTAATAGAAACAATTGTCATGATACATAACAATGTTGAAATAGATTAAGAAGACATTTAAAAGAGAATTAAAAATTTATTTTGATAATGAAAAATAAAAACGTGATATATATTTTGTACCATTTTATAAAATATTTTACTACCAAAAGGGAATAAAAAAGTATTTGAAAATAAATAAAATCCAGAAAAATCAGTGAAAACCTTCTAAAGAATATTCTTTTCCCATTTTTAACAAAAGTTTAAATGAAGTGAAAAGGATATCACATGTAACTTTTATAATAAAAGATTAATAAATATAACAAGAAAGCCTTTTGAAACTATATTTTAAAAAATAAATCTAAAAAAGTGATATTTATATAGAATAATTCCACATTATATAATTCTATAATAGAAGACACAATATTTTAAATTGATAAATATGTAAAATATATTTTCTAAAAAAACCCATCATTATAATAGTAATACGACTTCCATATGGATAAAGTTATAAAGAATCAATTGGATCACATGAAATTGTATTTATTTTGATTACCAAAAATGAATATAGAATAGTAATTGGGATAAGAATATATATATGGAGGAGTGATATTCTAGACCAAAAAGAAGATATACTAGAAAATTAACCCTTGTAGTCTTTGTATTTCTGTGAATCAAAATAATATTTAAGAGAAAACGTGAAACAAAAATAAAATATCATGGATAATGTTGTTCACGGAAAAATATTTAAACGGGGAAGTAAATATACCACATATTGAAATAAGGTAGTGAATATTTAACATATATTATTGAATGAAAATTTAGATGACAAAATCATTTCCTTTTACTATTGACTGTCATTAAGGTGATTTAACACCATGTATAATAATCACAACAATTTCAATCAATTATTTTAGAAAATTATTGATAAATATAACATTTCATATTCCATAATTATACTTAATCACTACACATATAATAATTACATATTGTTTTGTTTCCATCCTTAGAGGTTAGTAATTTTTATTTTATTTTGTGTTTCATAATATTGATGGCATGCCCTATTATTTAATAAAAATTTCTTCCTAATAGATGATTTGAGATATTATAATTTTTTGGATTAACATACTTATACTGGCCAATTTTCATCACATGAAAGAGGCAGATATGGTTTGAGAAATTTAAATCCATGATGGCCTTATTTTAGGTAATTTAGTGATACCAATTAGTTACATTATAATGGTTGTTAATTATTGTGTTATCCTTACATTATATTATTTATGAAATATGTGTCTCCTTAATATCATATAAATTCATCAAATACATTTTTTAACCAACCATGTTATGATGCCATGGAAAACCAAACACATCATCCTTGGAAGTTGTACTCCACAAGTACGCATGAGTGAAATTTTCATTTTTCAACGGATTGAAAGAAGGGAATCTTGATAATGATGTATATTTATAAAATCATAATATTTTTTTAATCATTAAGAAATTATTATAACCATTCATTCAATGTCGTGATGAGAAACATTACCCATCATCTGTGGTGACGATCATCCACATATACGCACAAGTGATGTTTAACTACTTCAAAATAATCATTTAATAACATCGAACTCTATCAACTATAGAAAAAACCACTAATAAAAGTGACATGTATCATTGATAAAAAAGAATGGATAAAGGATTCATTTTATCTGTGTTAAAAAATCACAAATAAATGTTACCATTTATTAGTTCTTTTTTAGCACTGTTACAAAATAAATTTTATCAGCACCTTTCATTAATGTTGATAAATAACAAAATTTCTCAAAGATTTATTTTTAGTACTGATAAAAGGTAACATTTAAGATTGCTTTATTCTTAGATTTGATAGAGGTCCTGAATAAAATCATATAATAAAAATATTAAAAATTAAAATTTTACTTTAAAAATACTATTAAAATAGTTATTAATTGAATAATTATTAATATAAATGAATAAATTTAATATAAATATATATAATTAATAAATATTAATAAATAGTATATATTTATTAAATAGATATGTAATGTTAATAAACATACATTACTAAACAAAAAAAATTTAAAATGAGTAAATGAAAAATATTATTAAAATTTTATTCATTAAATAATTATTGATAAAAATGAATAAATTAAATATAAATTTATATATAGACTATAAATATTAATAATTAGTAAATATTAAATATAGATATAAAATGAATAAAATGAATAATTTAAAAGTTTAAAAATGAATAAATTATTGATTATTAAATATTTATTAATGAAACAATTATTAATGAAAATGAATAGGATAATATATATATATTATAAATTTTAATAAATAATATCTATTAAATATAAATATAGAAAATGAATAAAATATAAAAACATATTAATTTCTTATTCATTTTAACGGTTTTAGTACATAATTATTCATTAATAAATTTAATATATATAAATATATATATATATCAATGAATATAATATTTACTAAAATATGATTGTTAAATAGATAATAATGAATATAAATTAAAAAAGTCATATATATAGTGGTTTATAATTAAAAATTAAAATTAATTAGAAATACTGACTAATTGCATAGAGTAATGGACATAATTGAATATCATTCGATTTTTCAATTAAACATATATCAAATGAGTTTTACAATAATTTGAAGTATATGTAATTTATGCATTTTAATATTCAACACACAAATAAATATGTATGCCATTAATGAAATCATATATAGAAACAAATACACCTAATGTTTATGTTATTTATTAGAATTTTGGTATTAAATTTAGAATTTCATCATAACAAGATACATTTACTATATTATGTTTAAAATCTTTATATTTTATTTATTTATTTTAAATAATATTTTAGTTGGTTATTATTTATTCGTGTTTTTTTTATATTTTTATAAAATTTAATCATTTTCTATTATTTATTTATTTATATTAATTTACTATATTTTAACATTTTCAATATTTATTCATCTTTATTTAAATATATATCAATATTTTTAAATAATTTATATTTAATTAATAAAACTTATCCATTTCTTAGTATTTCCAAGGTGTGTTCATTTTTTATTAATCATCTTCACTTATTTTTTACATATTCATGAATTTTTTAATATATATTCATTAATAATTTTAAAAATATATTTATAAATAAATATTTATAAAAAATAAATATTTATAAATTTATATATAGTATATTTATCAATTTATGAATTTTTAATTATAAATAAAAGATATTTATTTCAAAATTATTTATATAGTAATAAATATCTTATTATATATATGTAAATATTTAAAAATCATAGTAAATTTATTTATTAAATTAATATACATACTATTTTTATATTTTGAATTTAAAAATAATTATATAAACAAATATAATGATATAAATATAAAAATATTATTTTTTAATAAGTATTTATAAAATTATAAATTAATAAATATATATTTATGTATTAAATAAATGTTAATAAATATATTAAAATAATGAATATTTTTTTATTATTTTTATGTTTATATAAATATATAAATATATAAATATATAATTATATAAATATATATAATTATACAAATATATATAATGATATAAATATATTAATAATTATAAAACTATAATAAATATATTTAAATAATGAATATATTTACTATATTATTCTTAAATATATATATAATTATATATATGTATAATGATATAAATATATTTATAATTTTAAATAAATTAGTATGAATATATTTACAAATAAATTTATAAATTTTATTAAATTTACTTATAAAATAATATATCTAAAATGATAAATAAAAAATATGACTTAAATTTTATTTATATAGTTATATATAATTTATTATATATTCAAATAATTATAAAATTATAATATGTATATATAAAAACATAATTACAAATTTTAAATTTATATTTTATCAACACTTCTGTAGTACTAGCAAAGATAGTTTTTATCAACGCTTGTGAAATGGATCTTTATGAGTGCTTTTTTGGTAGAGTGATAAAAGTCTCCTCATTCTATTTTTAGAACCCCAACTGTGACTGTTTTTGTCATGTAATCTCATGATTTCTGTGGAAGACAACTTCTTTCATCGCTACTCCTCCTCATATCCAAGCTCGAATCAAGGCTCATACTATGTCTCAAGTACATCTATTACTCATATCCATGGCATGAATGAATGAAGTCTCGAATAAATCCAAGATTTTGCATGTGATATCTCTACTTTCTCTTCGACAAACCAAATCTAAAATCCAAGGTATGTTATTTTATCTTCCTCCGTAGTCATTGACTTATTATTTGGATTCCACATATGGTTCTTTGGACTATATATTTCCCACCATATTACTATTTAGGATTTTCAAAATGTTGTTTCTTTTTGTGTTATTTTGTTCATTCTCTTTGTCTATTCATTATCTATTTTCCACTCTGGTTCATCACTACATTCCCACTCGTTATTTATAAATTTTTTTCATCATATATGATATACCTAGGTAGGTATATTTATTCTTTATCTGTTTCCCTATTTTTTATTTTATTTCAGTTTTTTAATTTGGTTTCTATAAAATTCTAATTGTTATTTGGATTAATTGGATTTAAATATACTTTTTGATCAAGGGTTTTAAATGGATTTTAATTAATTTTAAATTGGATTGTTATGGATTTTTGTTTTTTATCTTTTTCTTTCTATTTGTCTGCTACAAAAATGAATTGAATATAAAATGTTCAGATGGTTGAGTTTGTTTGATCATATGAATCTTTGAACAATCCCATTATGAAAAATGTGTATGAACAAGATGTCAGAGATGCTCTTGATGATGCATTGGGTGAAAGCCCTTGGAATATGAGTTTGAGGATTTTTCATTGAAATAATATTATTATTCTTTTTTAAGATATAAATTTACATTTATGTGTTCCCCCATTTTATCTAATGATGAGGAGTATAAGAATTTGGTTTCCCTCGAAGATATCTATAACAAGGAATGAAAAATATACCCATATTTTACTATGCAATCTTCTCTAATATCAAATTTTTTGTGTGATTCTTATTTTTCTTCTTTTCTTTCAATAATTAATGTAGCTCCCATTTCTTAAAGTGCCTTTTTATTTCATCAATATGAAATTACAAGCAAGAACTTATACCAAAGTAACCACGAGCATATACTCATCATCACTAGTTGAAATGGGGGAAAATAACTGTTAATTTCTTTATATGATAAGTTGAATTAGATTATTTCAATGAATAATCCAGAGAATCACAATCCAAAGGTTTGTCACCAAATGGTTCATTAGGATAATTTTCGACCTATTGTCCATACACAGTTTTATTTATATTATTATTGAATGATTCATATGCTCGAACAAACTCAACCACCTGAAATAAAAAAAACAATACATTTTTTTAAAAGTAATAAACAAAGACACAAAACTATTAGTATACATTAGAAAGAAAAAATAACAACTTTGGATGATTCTATGAATTTTCATTGATAATCCATCCTAATATAATACTATGAATTCCTATTTGATTATCCCAAAGCCTCATTGGACCATTTATTAATGTATTTATTTTGTTACACCACACTCATCATTTAAATATTTTTATAAATATTCTATGTAAAAAAAACAAACAAGATCCATAATTTTAAAATAATTATTTTTAAATTTTTATATATTTTTTTGATAAAATGTCTTCATAAAAAAGGATGATTCACTCCTTTGATATAATTA
Organism: Viscum album; assembly: GCA_963277665.1. Taxonomy (NCBI): domain Eukaryota; kingdom Viridiplantae; phylum Streptophyta; class Magnoliopsida; order Santalales; family Viscaceae; genus Viscum; species Viscum album. The sequence goes on along the minus strand of OY728126.1, from coordinate 569,865,185 downwards.
TGCAATTTTGTATTTTTAATACTTATTTAGTTAATTTTTTTAACCTTTTAACTACTATTTATTTCTTAATTTCTGTATTATTTTTTAATTATAATAATATATTTATTTTCACATATATTTTTAGATGTATTATTTTTTCCGTCAATAGTATCCAGAAATCTAGAAATGAGAGAATTTTATTATTTTGGATGATGTATTTCTAGTACAATATGATTTCTTATTCTATCCAAATGAAAAATTTCATTATTTTCTATCTTTGGGAAGATGGTTGAAACAGAAACACATATCACATACTCATTCATCTACAACTCAATATCAAACATTGTTTTCTCGGTATGAATCTAACTATATATTTTCAGTTTATAATTAAAATTTTATTTCAATGCACACATCATATAGTCAGAACTGAGTAAAAACATTCCCCAATATCCAAAATACATTCACCTGTATCAAAAATTTATCAAATAAATTTAGAGAGTTAAAATAAAACATGTTTGTTTGATTCTTTTAGAATATTTCACAATCATCTTCTCTTTGACATGATTTACAATCATGATGTTTTCAAAAAAAATTATTATCGATATAAGTAATTTATTATTTTATATTTATATTTAACTTATATATTTTTATTATTTCTAACATATAAATTATTTTATTATACATGTGGATTATTTTGTTTGAGTTTCAATGGTTTGTTTAAATGATCTCATGATCATGAGAGATTAGAATTTGAGGCTATCATTGTGATAATAGAAATAAATATATGAGTCCTGAATTTATACAAACCATCAAGAAAAGATGAATTTATACTACATATTTAATTAAAATTTTCATCATTTGATTTAATATCATTATGTTACATACTTTATTATTTTATAGTAATAATTATTTAGTTTTTATAATTGATATTTTTTAAGTCATATTTTATATTAAACAATCTTCTATAAGAAAAAAAGAGTGAGTATGTTTCTTTCTAATGAAAGAGGATACCCCATGCAACCTATGACATGAAGTGTCTGGGGAAGCATGAGGCTTACTCATCCATCAAAACAGAAAATTTTAACTCTTTTCACGGTTCTTTGAAATAGTTAAATATAAAAAATATCATATACTCAATTAGCTACATCTCAATCTGATACACAGTGTTCCCAATATGACTTAGGCTGTTTGTTTTTAGTTTAAAATTTTCATTTTGGTGTAAAAAACATCCCACTCTCAAAATTAATAAAACACAGTAAGATTGTTTTGGTACTTTAGGAAATCAATACATATGTTATTCGTGATATATAATAATCATCTACACCTCAATATGATGCATGATGTTATCTAGATGGTACAAACTATCTCATTTTATTATAACAGGTCATTAATTTTAATAAAAAAGAAATGTGACAAACTGAAAATGAAGAAATCATTCTCAGATTGTCTTGATAATTTATTAAACTGATTGATAAATCCTTTTTAGCATATAGTAATAAGTATCCTATTAAACTCACACATGATGTAACCAATATGACTCAAAGTATATGTTTCCATTTTGAAATCACATTTTAGTAAAAAATAAATGTGACAGATAGAAAACCAAGAAAAAACATTCATATTGTATTTATACTTTATAAAAAATCCATAGGTCATTTGATATATTTAGGAATCATTCACACCTCAATCCGATACACGGTGTGACCTGTATGACTCCAAGTGTGTATTCTTATTTAAAATAACCTAAATTTTTTTAATAAGGAAATATGACATACTCAAAACCAATAAAACATAATAGTATTATTTTGATAATTTTTGAAAATGATCCATAAATCATTTATTAAATATAATAATTAGTCTCACGTTAATATGATACACGACATGACCAAAATAACTCGATGTGTCCATTATATGGTTAAATATTACATTTCAGTTCAAAAATTGTCACTCAATGGGTACTAATAAAACATTATAGGATTTCCTTGAGGATTTAGGAAATGAATTAGTAATTTATTTTTGATGTATATGAATTGGTCTCGTGTCTAACTAACACACGATGTGACATTTAGGACTCAAATTGTCTGTTTCACATATATAATGATTTTTTTTTAAAAATGACATGTGATACACTCAAAACCAAGTATACACATTCATAATAATTTGATACAACAGGTAAATTATCTATATATATTCATGGATGTTTAAAAATATGTAGAACCACAATATGATATATGGTGCAATCAGAATGACTCCAAGTGTGTCTTTTATTTAAAATTGACATTAATTTTAGTAAAAAAGACAACTGATATACTCAAAATAGAGTAAAAACATTAATATTATTTTGATAATTTTGAAAAATGATCTATATGTCATTTGGGATGTTTAGGAATCATGTGAGCCTCAATGTGATGCATAATGTGACTGATATGATTCAAAGTGTGTGATTTCATTTAAAATAGACATTAATTTTAGTAAAAAAAGGCAACTGGCAAACCCAAATCTAAGTAAATGAATTTGTATTGATATGATATTTTTTCAAAATTATAAATAAGTCATTTCTGATGTGTAGAAACAGGTTTCACATCAATCTGATTCAAGATATTCCCTGAATGACTCAATGTGTTCGTTGTCAGTTTAAAATTGACATTATTATTTCAAAAGGTCTCACTCACATAAAATTGAGAAAACATTCTCGGATTCTTTTGATAAATAATAAAAATAACACGTTAGGGATTTTTTATGTTTAGGAATCGTTCTGACACCAATCCAACACATGATGTGATGGGTATGACTAAATGTGTGTGTTTAATGATTAAATTGACATTTTATTTAAAAACGCAAGTGACAAACACCAAACCAGAAATCAAATTCATATTGTTTTGATAATATAGAGAAATTATCCATAACTCATTTGAGAGATGTAGGAATAATATACACCACTATCTGATACATGGTATGACTGGTATTAATCTAAGGGTGTTTTTATATAAAATTGACATTAGTTTTATTAAAAAAAAATAAAATACTCAAAAATAAGAAAACACATTTAGATTATTTTGATACATAAAAAAATCCTAAAGTCATTTTTTATTAGTATAAATAAATCTAACATCAATATGATTAATGATGTTCCCTTTATCACATAAGGTTTCTCTTATCAATTTAAAATTGATATTATTGTCCAAAATGTATTAGTCTAGGTAATTCAATAAAACACTATCAAATTGTGTTGATAATTTAGGAAAACAATTCTTAAGTCATTATTTAAATTTAGGAATTATTGTCACATCAAAAACACACACGATGTGAATGGTATTAGTCAAAGTTCATTTTTCAAGTTTAAAATGACATTTAAAAAAATGCAAGCAACATACTCAAAAAAGATAAAACACATTTGGATTTATATAATACTTTATTAATATGATCTATATTTCATTTTGGATGTTTAATAATCATATTCACCTTAATATGATATATGGTGTGATTTGTATGACTCCAAGCGTGTCATTTTATTTTAAATTGAAATGGAATTTAGTAAAAAAAGGCAATTAACATACTCAAAACTGGAAAAATACATTCAGATTGGTTAGATACTTTTGTAAAATATTCCATATTTAGGTTTTAATATTTATGAATTATAAACATATTAATTGAATACATGATGTTCCTGATATGAATCAAAGTGTCTGTTATAAGTTTAAAATTGTCATTTTATTTCAAAAAGTGAAACTCACTAAAAACCAATAAAACATGCTCGGATTATGTTCGTAATTAAGGTAAAAAATTCATAAGTCATTTGTGACATGTAGGAATTAATATCATTTCATAGAAACATATATTGTGAATATTTAGTGTTAAAGATTTATTTTTCAGTTTAGAATGGAATTTTATTAAAAAAGTCATGTGACGTTCTCAAAACATAGAAAACACATTCATATTTTTTGATACTCTAGGAAAACAGTCAATAAGTCATTTGAGATGCGTAGGAATCATCTTCACAAATGTTTGGAACATGGTGTGGTTGGTATCACCCCAAATGTGTTTTTCTAATATATAAGTATCTATTTAATTTAATGTGCATAACATATAAAAAACTATATAAAAGAGACTAGATTATTTTCACATCATTATATCATCTATTAAATAATTTATTCCCTTTGAATTTTAATTATATACTTATTTAGTTAATTTTCTTGGAGATCATTCTTGAGGATAATCATGAAATGGTGAAGCATACAAGAATCAATAAGAACTCAATCTGATATAAATTTTTCCTAGCAGGACTCAATGTTTACATTAAAATTAATCGGTTCTCTTTAATATAATTATTTATATTATTACTAACAAATGAAATATTTTTTTATATATATGCATTCTTTTCATTATGAAATGGTTTTTTTGGTAGTAACATTAGTGAGGTTTAGGGATAAAATAAAGTGAACATTGATGATTTTGAATGTATATAGTGACCCATACATTTCATACCTTTATATCACTTCAAAATTTAAGTGAATTAATTAAAACATATAAAAAAATATGATCGGACTATATTGTTTTACAATCTTTAGAAACTAGTAAACATAAGGAAACAGGTTTATAAAACATCTACATTGGCTCCCTTATATTTCTTCACAACTAGATTCCTTTTCAGCATATCATACTCAATACCCTTCATCATGTCCTCGAGAAAAGAAACATATAAAAGGGTAATCTCAAATGCCCAGTAACGGTAAACAAATAAAAAAACAACCATATGATATTCATAAGAACATATCATTTGAAAATATTATCCAGTATATAAAAGATCACAATATAATTTCATGAGATAATTCATAAAATTGAAATGAAGTCCCAATAGTAATAACATAAGAAAAGAAAATTTTTGGCATAATAACAAAAGAATAGAAAATCATTTCATATTAGTCAAGTGTTATTTCCAATTCCATAATAGTATATGAGGTCCATTATTGAACAGAGTTCTCTCCTCCTTCAAGCCCAAAATCACGGATCCAAATTAACTTTTTGTTCCTTCCATGTCTATTTAATGGGATATAAATCTTTACCAAATTAATTGGATGGATATATAGGTCCCACCCATCTCATAATAAAACTATTCTTATTTTTCCTCAAAAACATAAAAACATTCACTATAGCATAACACTTGATATAAAATGTTTTTCTTAAACATCAATCCATTATGACATAATCCCTAAATGGATTTAATAAAAATAATTTTTTCATTTACATAATAAAATAAAATTATTAATATTGATAGAAACATAATCCTATATACTCGTATATGGAAAATAATTTTTATAAAATATTTGAGCTACATTCCTAAGGAAAATATCCTTTCTTTTTAAAAAAATTATTCCCTTCCTCAAAATATCCCACAATTTTTTAAGAAATGATTTTATTTAAAAAAAAACTTATAATCTTGTAGAGTATGAATCGTGGAAAAAAATCATTATAAAAATGTATAAATCCATTCATGATATACATGTTAAAAAACATTCTTCTCATCCATTTATCAGAAAAGTACAAAAAGTAATTTGTTCGGTAAACGTAAGAAATATTCCTTCCAAACCATGTAGTAAAAGTAAAAAATAGTAAAAATTACTTGTAACATAAATAGAATAATATTAAACAATTAATGAATGAATTTTCAGAAAAAATGGTCATCGATGATAAATATAACCTAGTAAATACTTATAAATAAACAATATTTGATAAAACGGGATTGAAAGATTATGCCTTACCAATTTATAATCAGTCACATTGTATGAATCATAAAATAAAGAAAATTTTATGTATGTGTAAATATCATAACCTTTATAATAATTATCATCAAAACAATAATGCGAGTCATAAAAATCACACAAAAGTAATAGCTAGTGTATAAGGGATATGTCCAACATAATGAAACGTGAGACAAAATAATCTCTTACCTTAGGTATGATATGCTTCTTTTGTATCTGAACCTCACCTTCCTCGACACGCCTCCATTAAATGTACTCTTAAAGAACTAGAGTTGGTCATTTAAGGAGACCAGAACATCTAGAATGTTACAAGAGAATTTGAGAAGAGAATTTGATAGGTTTTCGCTGAGGTTGAAGGCTCAAAATTGAGTAAAGTGGAGAGGGAGGGGGTTCCATTTTATAAGATAGGATATGGGAAAATTAGGAAAATCTCAAAATATTAATTTATTAAATATCCAAATTCGACTAAAAATAGTACATTACTTATTTAATTAAAATATAAGATGATGTTGGTTTGAATACCCTTTATCCAGTAATCTTTAGACAAGTTTACAAAATTTTTTTCCTTATCTTTTTTGTGTAACACTTATTTTACCTTTTTTATTCCTATCTTAATATATTGATATTTACATGTTGTGGGTTAATGTAATTACCATATAATGTCAAAAAACTGAAAAAAAAAGTTATTTATGAAATATTTGGACTTATATTAACCATTTAAATTAATATTAGATTTTTTGGAATTTAAAATCATTTAATAAATATTTTTGTTTAAAGTTAAGTATTGTGTCAATTTTAGACACTACTCATAATTGACTTTTTTTAATGATTTAATAAAAATTTAATTATAAAACAAATAATGAATTAAATCAAATATAATATGTCAATATTATCTATAAAAATCAGAGATGACCTCAAAATAACCAAATTATATTTGTTTTAAGATTTATAAATTCATTTATTTGAATCTATCTTAATCAGTTAATAACTACATGATAATTGTGTCAAAAATATATAAATTTATATAATGTCTAAAAATTATAAATAAAATACCATGATTTGTGAAATATTTTTATATTTGTAATGATTTTTTATATACATGGATATCAGTTATATAAACCTATATTGAAATCGATTTAGTAATAGAACTGTGTTTAGGTTATAATTTTCCTTACTTTAAATTAATTCTTATAAAATATTATTTTCACAACAATGTGAATCCATGGGGTCCTAAAATAGTCCCAATAATGACTATGGTAGAAATTTTATAATCCAATAGAATTAGGAAATGTTTTAGTTTTGTTTTTTATTAAATTATTATTATTATACCCTCATTTATTATTTTTACCCTTTAACCATGGTAAATAAAATAATTACTGAAGTTACTATTCACAAGTTCAAAAAATTAAAGGTTCATATTCACACAATTTGGACTTTATTATTGAATATATGGATTTCTATTTTCTAAATTTAAAACACATAATTTTCAAAAATTAATTTAAAATTTATCATGTTGTTGAAATTTGAAAACGAGTTGTAAAAGTTAGAACATTAGAAAATAGTGAAATGTTTCGAACTACGAATTCAATGTAAAATTAATGATAATGGATTGCATTATGTTAAATGGAAAAAAATATTCTATTTATACATTAATCCCATTCAATATTATAATTTAACAATATAAATTATCTCGATGAAAAAATTATTTATAATTAAAAATTTTCATATTTTTACTATTCATTAAAACATTAAAGTTATTAGTAAAATATCATAAATTTATTCATAGTAAATTTTTATATCCCTATGAAAAATTACATTTTTATGTTATTTTATATAAATTATGAATGTTTCAGAATCTAAATTTGAATGTGTTCATCATTCAACGGTGTAAAATTTTGATTTAAAAAAAATAGGATCATATACAAAAAACAGGGTTGTATTCATTACATATGACTAAAATATCTATTGGATGAATATCTAAAATATTTTACTAATTATATAACACATATATGTCATTAATTTCATTTCCAAATCTAATTCACTAATAAATAAATAAATATAATACATTTATATTTTTCATAAATAATTAATAGACAGTGAATTGATAATTCATTTTCATTAGATAGTTATAATTATTCCTACTAACCTATAGGCTAGAATATAACAATAATTTTATATTAAGGGCATCTTTTGATTCGTTTAAACTCACAATTTCATTCAAAAGATGCTACTGAACAGTAAAAATTATTTTTGAATAAAATATTTCATAAAAACATCTGAGTGTTACATTATACCCCCCATAAACTGAATTTTTCACTCTTAATTAGTTAGTTTAAAATAAAAATCCAAAGATACCTCTCCCTAATCATTTCTTTAAGTTCCCATGTAGCTTCTTCAATTTAGTGGTTCCTCAATAAAATTAAACCAAGCGAGTTGTCTTATTTCATAGAACATTTTCACTACGATCCAGAATCTATATTGGTTGTTCTTTATAAGAAACATATTATACTAGTGGTACGACTTCTAAGATTACTACATGTGATGGATCAGGTATGTAATTTATCAGTAGAGATACATGGAACACATTATAAACATGAGTTATATTCGGTGGAAGAGTTGATTGGTAAGCTACATTCCCAACATGATCCAGTATTTCAAAAGGACTGATATACTAATGGATCAACATTCTCTTCTTTACAAATATCATTACTCTATTCTGGGGAGATATTCATAAGAACACATTATAACCCACATCAAACTCTGGGTATTTTTTTAGATGTCATTATTTCTTTTTTTTTTGACTGTGAGATAATCTTAAATGTTGTTTAAATGACCTATCTTTTTTGAAATTTCATCAACTTGATCTGGTGTTAATAGTATTGTTTCCCCAACTACATATTATAAATTTAGAGTTTTTCACTTCTTTCCATAGAAGGATTCTTAAGGATCCATCTGAATAGTGTAGTAAAATCAGTTACTGTATGAAAATTCCACCAATGGTAGGTGTTTATCCCAAACACATTTTAAATCCATAGAGCAAGCTCTCAACATGTCTTATAGAGTTTAAATTATCCTCTTAGACTAACTGTCTGTCTAAGGAGGATAAACAGTGTTGAAACATAACTCTGTATCTAGAGCATACTGAATACTTTTCTAGAGCAATGAGGTAAACCTCAGATTCAGATCAGAAATAATGGAATGTAGTACTCAATGCGATCATACCACTTTCATTAATTATATCCGAGAAATCTGATCAAGAGATATGTCATATCTAATAGAAAAAATGTGTGCCGAATTTGTGTGATGATCAACTATAACCTAGATAACATTATTGAATTTGTATGATTTTGGTAGTCTGATGAAAATGTCCATAGTGATGCTTTCCCATTTTCATTATAGTATGGGTATGTTTGTAACATCCCATTAGACTTCCGTCTCTAAACCTTAACTTGCTGACAAAAAAAGCATCAAGAGACATATTCAGCAACATCTCTTTTCCTTCCATCCAACCAGAAGTACTCTTTCAGGTCCCTGTACATCTTTGTGCTTTCAGGGTGAATAGATAATGAATAAATCTGAGCCTCATCCAAAATCTCCTTATTTAATTCTTTATTGGAGGAACCCAAACTTGATTCATAAACCTTAATATATGATCACAATCAAGGTTGAATTTAGGAATGTTTCTCAACTTATATTTTCACTGTACATCTACCTTATGTGCTGTTTTAATCTTCACTTGTATAGATGGTTGAAAATTCATCTAGGAAAGATAAGATTTCTCCCCTTCAATTTATATTTCAAGAAGAATCCCTTGAAAATCCATAAATATTGGATCTTTCATGATCCTCTTCATAGATAAGCTAGCATGGTATTTTGAACTCAAAGCATCATCCACCTTGTTCTCTTTCCTTGGGTGGTAATGTATTGAGCACTCGTAATTTTTAATCAACACAAACCATCTTCTTTGGTGCATATTTATATTTTTTCGTTTGAAAATATACTTTAATCTTGTATGATTAGTATAAATATATCATCTCTTACCATAAAGATAAGGCCTCCATATTTTTAATGCAATGAATACTGTAGCTAACTTCAAATATTGAGTTGGGTATTTTTTCATCTATTTTCAACTATTATGAGGCATAAGCAATCACCATATCATTTTTCAGGAGAACACAACCCAACCCCTTTTTGGATGCATCACTATAAATAAAAAACCTTTATCCACAACAAGGCAGTGTGAGCACGGGTGCACTAGATAACCTTCTTTTTAGTTCTTTGAAATTCTCTTCACATTCCTCTGTCCAAAAAAACATGACTCCTTTTCGAGTCAGCTTGGTGAGTGGATTAGTTAAATGTGATAAATATTTCACAAAACATCTATAATATCTAGCCAATCCAAGAAAAAATTAAATATCATATTTTGTTTTTGGTCTTGACCATCTTTTAATAATCCCTATTTTGTCTGGATCCATAGATTACTCCACCATTTAGATTATGTGACTCAAAAATGAAACTTCTTGAAGCCAAAATTCATACATGGTAAATTTGGCATAACGATTCTCCTTTCCTTGGGTCATCAATACAATTCTCAAGAGATATTCATGTTTTTACTTTCTCTTTGAATAGAGAGGAATATCATCTATAAAGACTACAAAAAAGTAATCAAGATAGTCACTAAAGACTATATTCATTAGATCCATGAAGATAGTAGGGGAATTTGTATGACCAAAAGCTATCACTATTAATTCATATTGTGTATAAATTTCATAGAATTTTGTCTTTGGTATATCCTCTGTTTTGAAAATTAAATGATCTGATCCTCAATGAAGATCAATCATGGTAAATTATTCAGCTCTACGTAGTTGTTCAAATAACTCATCAATACAAGAGAGATGATATTTGTTCTTAACAGTGATATTAATATATTATCAACAATCAATGAAGTGTCTCATTGATCCATCTATCTTCATAACAAAAAAACACAGGTTCTCCACATGGTGATGCACTAGGGAGTAATAATCCCTTATCAAGATTCTCTTGATGTAGATTCTTCAATTCCTACAACTTAATTGGGTCCATTCTATATTGTGTATTGGAAATTGGCATATCACTCGATATGAGTCCTATTGAAAATGAAACATCACAATATTGTGGAAGACCTAGAAATTCCTTGGTAAATACATCATCAAACTCCTGTAAAATGGGCGTATTCTTAATCATGAGTTTTCCCCCAACCATTTGAGAAAAATAACCTTGATTAATTAGAATCAATATCCATAACATGGATGAAATTTCTACTAGAAGTTTATATTCATCCTTCCAGAGATATATGATCATTGATTAATCTGGAATATGAAATGTTACTTCCTTTCTTTAGAAATTGATACGAATCCTTACAAAAAAAAGCCAATCTATGCCAAGAATCACATCAAATTCTACTATATGATGGATCAAAATATTTTTAGGATGCACATTCCCACAAATTTCAATTGGATAATAATTTTAATCTTTTGATATGACCATTGTTCCATTAGGAGTTGTCACAGTTAACTCAAAATACCATTTTTGGGGAAATATGGTGATACCCTTAGAGAATTATTTGTAAAGAAAAGGGTAGGAGGATCCAGAATCAAATAAAACATTTTCTACTTTAGAGTGGATGGTAAGTGTAACTTTCACCACTTTATTATTGTACTCCATGTTGACAATAGTTATTGAATGTGACATTCCTTTGTCATTGGTCTTAAGTGTTTGTTGATGTCAACATTCATCAATAACCCTTGGATCAGGGCACCGATTGAAATAAATCCCTATTTCATTGCACTGGTAACATTGAAATGTAAGAGGTTCATTTTGTGTATCATTTTATTTTTTTCGCATAATTAGATATCTTTTAATCATAACTTTGGCATTCAATTTCTCTATGACCTTATTTTCACACATAAAAAATTTACTAGTCTCATTAAGACAATTCCCACCATGTTTCTTTCTACACATTCAGAATATGGGAAAACCCATCTTCTTTTTAGTGAGGTATTTAGAATTTCCTTTTAATTCTATTTTCTATTATTATCAAACCCATAAAAATGATGGGTTTCTCCAATATCCATCTAAACCTTGATAGCACTTCAAACAAATTCCTTATAGCTATTGAATCCCCTTATGGATAATGCCCTTTGGAGACACGGTTTTAAGACACAAAATAATCGATCAGTCATAATATGAGGTTGAATAATAATTCAAGAATCATGACTTGAAAGTCTTGTAAAATTTTCTTCGTAGGTACCAACTAATTCATTGTCCTTTTTCTTATGTTAAAGGAACTCATTCTCTATATTTTTTTGAAGAATAAGAAGAATGTACTTATAGAAAAATAATTTCTTGAACTTGTCCCATTCCATGGACTCAATTTCATATATTTTCCTCACATTAATAATAATATTCCACCATTTAACAGCTTCACCTTCCAAAAAATATATTGCTACAATGAATTTATCATGATAAAAATATTCTAGAAATGAAAATAACTTTTCAGTGGTACTGATCCATTATTCAGCCACAAATGGATCAGATGACCCGCTGAATGAAGGTGGACGGATCCTCATGAAGGATTCAACAAAATGTTACTCACTCTTTTGTTCATTTTTAAGTCTAGCATGATTTATAGCTTGAGAAAATTGTTTGATAACGGCTACATGATTTTTTATTCCATCTCCCATAACATTTGGTTGCTTAGGGGGACAATCATTTCATTGCTCAATGCATTCATCATTAACTTTTTTCCTTCAGGTACCATCCATGGACTAAAACCATGAGTCATAGCATGAGCAACACTAATCATAATAGGAAAACCATATAATGAAGAAATTTTTTTCAATTTAGGATTTTTTTAGGTTTTATCCTAGTTTATTCATTGTCATTTCTAAATCACTAGGATTGTATCCTATAATTAGATTTATCCTTGAGGAATTCTCATGCTAGTTTCCAATGGTTAACAATACATTTCCTTTGATACAAACTATAGAAACCCATAATTTACATACATTGATATTAAATCATAATTGATGTAAATTATTGACAACATATAAAAGAACCATGATAGAACAATATAAGTATATCATCTTTAGAAACCAGGAATCATAAACAACTAGTTTCTAAAACATCTACATTGTCTCTCTTTTATATCTTTATAACTAGAATCTTTTTTAGAATATCAAAATTAATACCTGTATTCATGTCCTAGAAAAAAGGAAAATATAAAAGGGTGATCTCAAATTCTCAATAAGGATAAACAAAGGAAATAACAATCATATCATATTCATAATAACATAACATTTGAAAATATTATCCTACATATAAAAGATTATAATATCTTATCATGGGATAAATCATAAAAGTAAAATGTAATACTAACAGTCATAACATAAGAAATGAAATTTTGTGGCATACACACATAATAATAGAAAATAATTTCATATTAGTTAAGGGTCATTTCTAAGACCATTATAGTGGACAAAGTCCATTACTGAACTGGGTTCTATCCTCTTTGTACCCATATATAACTAAACCAGATTAACATTCTGTTGTAGCCATGTCTAACTCATGAGATATAAATCATTACCTAATGCATTATAGATAGATATAAGTCCCTCCAATATCATAATTAAACCATTATTACTTGCACCACAAAACCATAAAAACATTCAGTATAGCATAACCTAGGAAATAAAATGGGTTACATAAACCTTAATCCATGATAAAATATTCCATAAATGGATTTCATAAAAATAATTTCATCATTTACAGAATCAATTCAAAGTAATAATATGGATACAAACCTTAAACTATGTAATCATAGATGGAATATTATTTTCGTAATATAGTTGATCAACATTCCTTAGGAAAATATCATTTCTCTTGCAAAAATGATTACCGTACTCAAAATATCATTCAATTTTAGAAGAAATCATTTTATGTAAAAATATCCTTGTAATACTGCAGGGGAATCTTCAATGGAAAAAACATAATGAAAGCATAAAAATCCTTTCATGTAGTAGAAGTTAAGAAAAATTATTCTCATGCTTTTATCGGAAAAGTTCAAAAAGTACTTCATATGGTAAACATAAGAAAGATTCCTTCCAAACAAAGCTGTAAAAGACAAAAATGGTTTAAAATGACTTTAAACATACATATAAGAATAGTAATAATTTTATAATTTTTTTATTAAAACATGGAAATGAATGATAAATATTCCCTAGTAAATACATATGAACAAACAATCTCAGATAAAAATTAGATTGAAAAATTATCCCCTACCAATTTATAATCAGTCGCATCGTATTAATCATAAAATAAAAAAAATTATTTTCATTTGTAAGTGTCATTACCATAAAAATAATAATCATAAAAACAATCATGTGAATCAGAAACATCACATCGAAGTATTAGGTGTTGTATAAGAAATATTTTCCACTGAAATAAATTCGAGACAAAATAATCCATTACCTTAGGTATGATATTCTTCGTATGTATCCAAACATCCTATCCCTAGATGTGCCTCTTTCAAATTTCTTCTTAGGGATTAAATTTCGAATTTTTAGATTACAAACGTATCATGAATGAGACTAGAGAACTTGAGAAGAGAAATGGGTAGGGGTTGTCTGAGCTTGAATGCTCATAATGGAGTGATGAGGAGAGGGAGGAGGTGCCCTTATATAAGAGAGAGGAGGAGAACTTTAGAAAACTCTCAAAAAATTAATTTATTATAAAATTAAATTTGACTAAATTTTTTCCATATCTTATCAATTCAATAATAAGATAGTGTTGGTTTGAATAACCATCATCCAATAATTTTTAGGCACGAATAGAATATCATTTTATCATTATATTTTTTATTTAACCCTTATTTTACCTTTTTTATTCTTACTGGGATATCATGTTATTTACACATTATGAGTTAATGTAAATACCATTTCATGTAAAATGACCCAAAATAATCTATTTATGACATATTTAGATTAATATTTAACATTATTCTAAAACTCATATTTTTTGGAATTGAAAATTATTTAATAAAATATTTTATGTTTTATGTTATAAATTGTGTCAATTTTAGACAATATTCATAATTTACATTTTAAAAAAATTCATAACAACCTAATTCATTCAAAAGTAAGATATTAAATCAAATATAATATGTCAATAACATCCAAAAAATTATTGCATGACATAAAAATAGCCAAATAACATTTTTTTTAATATTTATAAAATCATTTATTTGAATCATTTATTAATGAGGTAATCACTACATCATAATTGTGTCATTATTAAATACATATATATCTAATGTGTAAAAATTGTAAATAAAATACCAAGAAGTATGAAATAATTTTATATTTAAAGAGACTATTTATAGACATGGAGATCAGCTATATAACCCTATATGAAAATCAATTAAGTAAAATATATGTGATTAGGATATGTTTAGCATTACATTAAATTAATTCATATAAAATGTCATTTTCACAACAAAGTGAATCTATGGAGTCCCAAAATCGACCCAAGGATTCCCATGGTTGGAAATATCACATACAATAATATTAAGAGATGATTTAGGGTAGTTTTAGAGTACTAGATTATTATTTTTAACCTTATTTACCAGATTTTCCCTTAAACCATGGTAAATAATATAATTACTAAAGTTATTATTCCTAATATCAAAAAATAAACGGTACCTATTTACACAATTTGGGCCTTTTGATTCCAAATATTGAATCCAATTTTCCAAATTAAAAACAATGAATTTGCAGTAATTAATTCAAAATTAATCGTGTTGTTGAAATAAAAAAATTGGGTTTAAAGGTTAAAACATTACAAAAGATTAAAATTTTTTTACCAATGAATTAAATGTAAAATTAATGATATTGGTATAAATTATATTAAATGGTAAAAATATATTATATTAATACTTTAAAAAAATTCAATATTATAATTTAACCATATAAAATATCTCGATGAAAAATGTTGCTTGTAATTTAAATTTACAGTATTTTTACTATTCATCAAAACATGAATGTTATCGAAAAACTATCATAAATTTATACAAATTAAATTTTTATATCCCACTTCAAATTAAAAATTTTATGTTATCATATAAAAATTATTAATGTGTAAAAAATTTATTTTAAATATTTATTCCATTAAAAGGTGTAAAAGTAACCTTTAAAAAACAGGTTATTATACATAACATAGGATTTTATTCATACCCTCTGATTAAAATATCCATTGTATGAATATCAAAAATATTTTACTAAGTATATAACACATATATCTCATTAATTTTATTAAAAATGTAATTCACTCAAAAATAAAAATATCTAATTGATTTATATTTTTCATAACTAATTAATAACCAGTGAATTCATATAGAATTTTCATATGTTATTTATAATTAATCCCACAAAACATACAACTATTCTAAAACCGAAATTTTTATTAAGGGAATACCACAGTTCATTTAAACACATGATTTCGGGCAAAGCAAGCTACTGCAGAAGAAAAATTATTTAAATAAAATATTTCATTTAAACATCTGGAAGTTACAATGTATGTGATCATTTGTACTTACTTGTATAATTTTATAATCCAATGGTTTAAATGCATATAATATATCATTTTCTTGTAATTGTGTTGTAAATATTATTTCATTTGAAATCTATATTTTTAACTGAGTTTTTTCTTTGCCACAGTTTCTAGTGTTATAGTGTGTTGTTACCTCACACTGTAGTACACATTTTAAGTAGGAAAACTAAAATTGATGATTAAGGAAGCCTTAATCATATCTTCTAAAAGCATTGATAAATGATCCATTTATCATTACTAAATAAAAGAGATGATCAATCAGGTCCTTTATCATTTCTTTTTGATAACTGATAAAAGAATAGTTATTTTAATCATGCATCAATCATCAACACTTATCAATCATGGATAAAAGACCATTTTAGCACTATTAAAATCCATCTTTGTAGTAGTTATTTTAATTTTGAAAATTTTGGAGGAATATATAAAGTTATTATTCAATAAAATAATAGAATTTTATAATTAAAACTATAAATAGTTAACTATTTTATTATGTTTCGAATCAATTTTGAGGAGGAATAAAAAAAATGATTTATAGAGTTGGAAAGTGACTAATTATTAGATTTTTTTGTTAATCTTATAGAAAATTACATTAGCTTCATAAGACTGCAGTTTTTGTGATAAAAACATTGATAAAGTGTGAGAGATTTTATAAATGTGATTTTGGTATAATATTTTTAAGACGTAAGGAGATTAGTTTGTGAATATGTTGGGTGGTGATGGGATTCTTTTAAAACTGAATGAGTTGACACTTTTGTGACTATGAAAATGAATTTTTATTTCAAAAAAAAAAGGTTCCAAAAAATAAGGATAGAGGAGTGTTAAGGGGGGTAGGGAATGTGAAGTAATAAATAAAGGTGTTCTAATTTAATGGATTCCAATAGTGTCCTAATATAAAAATATTATATAATTCCAAGTTTAAGATATAAAGTTGGATTAAATACTGAACTCCTCCACTTTCTTCCCTTTAGAAGACAATCAAATCATCCATGCAGTTTCCCACATTCCAGCTTACATTTTCTATACTACCTATATATTCAAGAATCTAGAAGCTATTAAATAATACAATATTATATAAATATGTAGAATAAAACATAAAAAGAACAAAAAAACCAAGGCATAGTGAAATTCAATTGTTGCACGGGACAAATTGTTATTGGAGAGGTAATTTATTTTAAAATAAAAGGTATATAAATTTATTGTAGTCAAACCAAAATTATCATTAATAATAAATCATTCTTATAACACCCAAATAATGTAAGATGTATCAATATTAATTTTGAACACTCAGTTAGGAGTTCTCTATCCCAACAAGATGGTAAAATTTAACATATTATATTGGATCCAAATATACATATAAGTTTAGATATTATTCAAAAATAAAATTATGGAATTTAATTTTCATAAAAATTATAGAGAGTGAGATAAAAATTTTCTATAATCTGTAATTGAGATAATAGTATAGAGGATTCAATAATCTTTGGTGATTTTTATTGCACACCACTGAGATCAACCAACTATCATAAGTGAAAATAATAATGAACAAATAAATCCAAGGACCCATTATTATTGTTCAATACTCTTCTAATCCACCAAAATAATTGATATGATTCTAGATATTTAGGCCTTTCACATATTTTTAACTTTCTTAACATTGATTACTTTCAAAAATAGTAATTCATTTTTTACTTCATTAAATTTTTTTATAACCAAAAATAAAAATAAAATTATTAATTTTTAAATCCTTATTCCAAATATGAAAAAAATTCATATTAATTTTTATAAAATGATAAAAATTAAATTTAAAATAATATGTGTTTAACTCAGAAATGAAATTTTTAGAAAATAATTTACAAAGGTTCTAAAATTATTTTCAAAATTACATTTAATATATTGAATTTCAAATTTTCATTAATAAATAAATTGTTGATTTAGAATAAGGTCATATAAAATTTTAATGCATTATTAAATACCAATTTATAACTCTATAATAATATTTTATTCTATTATTAATTGGAAAATAATTTTTTGTAGAAAAATCAAAAAAAATCACTAGAAGCTAATGTTTTCATGACTATTTCAAAAATGATGTCCATTTTATAAAATATATATTTCTTAATTTATGAATAAATTTTTAAATATAACCATGAATAAAGAATATTTCAAAGTTGATAGAGTATGCATTGTGCTATTGTTTTTTGGTATAGTACTTACCCACAATAGTAATGTTTTAGGTTTTATAATTGAAAGGGAAATTGTTTTGGGGTTTTATTATAATACTTGATATATTTTCACTTACATAGTTACAAAAAACTTGTAATAATCACTAGTATGAAGGGGGGTTTAGGTTCATTAATTAAAACTACCACATTCATATGGTTCTCTTATTAATCATAATTTCTCTCTCTCCTAGACAGCCCAGTTTTTATAATAGTGAGTGTTCATCCACATAGAGTCATGATACAACATTTACACTATGGTATAAATGATAAAATATGATACCTACACTTGTTCTTCCTTCCACACATCCATATATTATTATTGTTATTCATGAGGGGGTTCTTTATAGGGAAAATTAATAATACATTCAAGATCATAAATAAAAAATTAGTCGCATCTTATTTAACAGGACATGCTCAGGTGTACAGATCATAATTATATGAATCATTATGTATAAGTACCCATGAGTCAATTGTTTATTAATACATGTTACGCTATTACAAAACAATATCATGCCTTTAAGGTCACATAAAAAAGATTCTGAATCAGAATTTTTATAATAATTGGATTATGATTGTAATTATTTTTAAACAAAATATAAATAAAATAATTTCAATGAAGAAAAATAACCCCATGTTTTATCAAATTGTACTACATTTTCATCCTGTAAAACCATTGGAATATTAATAAGAGTGAGAGGAATTAAATATTCCATATTTTAATTAATAAATATAACCTTAATTGTGCTTTTTTATTAAATATCCAAAAACAATGAGTGGCTCAACCAAAAAATAAAATTATAATTTAGGGTACCTAGTAGATAATTTAAGTATATATAAGATGAATAAAATATATTCTAATGTATATTGGATTACCACTAGCTATTTGTTTTTCAATAATGATTTTGAAGATTGAAATTTCTAGAAATAATATTATGGGATCAAGATATAGAGTTTTTTAATGTTACTCACCTATTAAACCATTAGAAATATTACAACATTTATATTCAGTTTAGCTTATCTTAAAAAATAGATCCTTTTTTTCTATTTTTTCCATATGTTTTTAAAAAGTTTTCCTAACATAATTATGTTTGTCAATCAATTTTCCCATGATGTGTTCTTGGTTATCATTTTCCTTCAGTCAGGGTTAGGAATATTGGTCAGTATTATCATTTTGTTTTTGTTTCTCTAAAGAAATAATTAGACAATACATTTATAACATGTCATTAGTTTAATAAAACATTATGAGTAAAAAATAGAAACATCAGTTTTATATAGCCATGTTAGAGATAAAATAATAATTATGGGAAAGAATTAAAATAAGGGAAAAATTAATGGATGAAACTAAATACAAACATGAAATAAAGTTGTATTCAACATTGCTCCCCAAAAATGAAGAAATGTTTTTATAGATTATATCATTGAGGGATTCCAGATGAAGAATCTAAAATACCATATATACTGTTAATATTTAAAACGAGTCTATATTTTAATGATATATGCCTAGGTAATTTTCTTGAGTCAAATGTTATACACTCTAATTGTACATTACATAGATTTCAAAATCACAAAAAATTTCTCAAAAGATATTTTACAAGCGTTATATATCCCATCTGTTTATAATATTTTAATAAAAAATTCACTATTATAGGGAACATATAAATTTTACTAATATATACCAATATAAAATTTTATTATTCAATGAGATCCATCTGTCTAATGGATTGTATGATTCATAGGCCCAACTACAATGCATACCACATATTTGGAATAATTTCATTTTTATGAGACTAATAAATGTCATGACCATTAGACTAATAACAATACTGATACATTAGACAGAACATTGTTCAGTTTATTGGATTAAAAAAATATAGGTTTCTATTTTAATATCCAAAGATTTTAAAATGAGTATTTGTAATTTCTTTCTATCAAAAGCAATCTATAACATAATTCTAACGATCATGTACTCAGGTGTTAGAGGATATGACTTGGCACCCATGAGATCCTTTTTCAAATTTGGGTGGGGGAAAATTTCAATGTTACTATAGAATTATTGTAGAAGATATTGTTCAGTACTGTAGCAACCAGAAATATTCATCATATTTGGGCCTTCAGAACACCATTTTGGGCCTACAGATCTTAGTTCTTATAGATCTCAGGGCCTTTGGGCCACCAATTACCTTTGGGCCATAGAAATTTCAGGCCAAAAAAACAAACCAAGAATCACAGGGAAGAACACAAAAGAGTATGAGAAAATGAGAATTCCGAGAAACATTTCATCCACAATAGTAGAGCTAACTAGATTGGAAGAATGAGAGTGCATGGAAAATGTCATTGGGACCAGGCATCATGAATCTCTATATGGGAAAATTCTATCCAATCATCCACATAATGTGGGGTAAGATCCTTCAAGATGTAGATGTTGGGGATGGGCTCTTTTAACTATATCAGGTCTTGGGCCTTTACAAGTAATTTATTTGGTGTTGTGTAAGCCTTTTTCCATAGGCCTACTAGTCATGTAAGGGTTTTCCTTCAACCCTTACTAGGAGAACATTCCAAAAAATAAATAAAAAATAATTCCTTCAGTCTATTCAAGTGAATCTATTACATAATTCCAGTGGTTCTAAAAAAATAAAATTAAAGCAAAAGTTATTCTTATATTCCAAAGGGATGATCCATATCATTATGATATTTAATGTTGAATTTTTTCCAAGTATTATGCAACTAACTCAGAAATTCGAGCATTGATTTTTTCACTATAAATTAGAGGTTATTTGAGGGGTTGAGGGCCTGATATATTTTTTAAAGTCAACCCATATAAAGATCTCTCTGTGTGAACATTTCAATTTTAATTATTTGTAATACTTTAGAGAGTTCTTGTTCTAAGGAATACTTGTATGAATTTTAAATTACATAGAAGGTTTTTATTCGGTATTCATTTTTTTATTGTGATTAGATAAAGGGATTTCAAGGATAGAAAGATAGATGAATATTCCCCAATGGATCAAGTTATTATGAGTATAAGAATATGGATTTGACGTTGATATTTATATCAAGGGATTTCAGGATTAAGAAACTTAATGCTGATACCATTATATCATACCAGGAGCTTTCAGTGATTTTGAAGACATACCTTGTGATCATCATATCAGGGGAGTTCATGTTAAGAAAACACATACCTTTATAATAGGTATTGAAAATATTTTTATCTAGTTTTTGGATATTTTACTTCTCTAACTCTTAATGTTAAAGAGTAAAGTTTCCTTTTATAATTTTATAATTCATTATTAAAATTATAATCTTTTGTTTTGACTATTTCTAAATGTAAAATATTCTAATAGGAATTTACTTTAAGAATATTTTTTTACAATTTTTTTAATAAATTTGTTTGTATGTGTTTTTGTGATTTTGATAAAAATTTTATATATTATATAGTTTCTGGATTTAGTTTTAAGACTCTTATAATCAGATGAGCTCTGAGTCTGATGTATTTGACTTAAGATTATTTTTTATCATAGTTTTATTTTTAAAATAAAATTCATCTCCTCTTGGAGCAATCATATACTCATATAATCAAATAAATTCAACGTTATTTACCACCTATGTTTGATTTTTTTTCTTTATGTGGAGAACCATGATTACAATATTTAATGAAATAAGTAATAATATGTAAAGATAAATTGGAAAAAATAAAATATAAGAGGTACCCCATAATTTAACATTAATGATCATTCGTTATCATAGTACCCTAACTTCATAATGACACTCATTATTTGGTTATAATAGAATACACAAAACCTCAATGAATATATTTTTTCAATGAAAATAACACCTAGGAAATCCCTTAAAGAATCTACCCACCACAATATCATATGGTCTAGAACTGTGATTCCATAGACTAGTAAGATCACTATTCTCATCAGACACTAGTGATTAAAATAGTGAGAGAGATAATTGACTTTATTCACTTGAATAGAAGTGGGGAAGAGTGTAGTTTCATATACTTTCATTCAAATATTCCCTTCAATATCCCAAATTCAATAAATAAAATAGGAAATAGGAATGTTTTTTACAGAGTGGTGAATTCTTTGGTTTTCATCCAATGGATGAACCTTAGGTTATACACTCACTGTATATTAGATTTTGAGAATAATAGATCTGAAACTAAAAATGATAAAAGAGGATAGTTAATGAATATAAAATAATTATGTCTTATGAAAATAAAGAAAAGATTATAAATTATAACTTTGTCTTGATAAGGTCAAAGAACACGTCCATAATATGATATATTATTTTTTTAAATGAGTAGGGGAATTTTTTTTCAAATTTTTGTATTATTATCTCTTATGTGAGTTTTTAATTATCATATTAGTGAGACCTTCTTTCCTTTGTATGGCTTCCATGAGTACACCAGGATCATGTAGATTCTTCATTTGGGCATTTCTCATGTCTTATCTTTATGAGAAATCACAATAAAACCACCATCTCCCTCTAATTTTGGATTGTTTCCATGTGTAACACATAGAATAGTTATCATTTTCATGATAAACAATATAAATTATTTTCTTTTGACACCTTATATATACTTTTTATATTTATATTTTAATTCCATATGGCCTCTAAATTTCCAAATTCTATATGTCCCAAAATATTATGCTTGAATGAAATAAGTCCCCAATATTTCAAAAAGTCAAGATTATTACTTACCAGATCGTCCCCCAAGATAATATGTTTTTTATTTTCTTCTTAATCTAAAAATATTACATATACTCAAAGCTAAAAAATAAAAAAAAATAAAAAAATATTGAATATGGCTTTCCACCTTGATAATTATATATCTTTTCCAGTTATCCTGAGTGGTTAGTTTAATACATATCGATAAATATTGGTTGTTCATGAATATTATGTATCATCTCTGACTTTGAGATATATATTACATACGATATCCTTTTCCATTTTCCAAATATTCTTTACCAAAAAATATTACATATCCCTTCTCATAAAGGTATAATGTTATGTGTAACAAATGTTTCACAAAAATTGTAGAATATTATAAATATCAATATAATTTTATTTATATCTAATTTTATTATTTTCTAAAAAATAACCCATTAAAAACATAATCATAGTGTAAGTATTTTCTAATTAGTATATAAATGATTTGAAACAATTCAAGGGTGAATTAAATAGATATTAAAACATTAATTATATAATTATTAAATCAATATAAGCTATTCAATTTAATTATATTGTGAATAAATCACGTAAAAAATAAACTAAGGTTCTTCAAAACATTTCTTCTATATTTAATAAATTGACAAAAATATTTCAATTTCCCTATTTTTTATCAAATGTGTAGTTAAGATCTTTTTCATAATAGAATAATTTTTTTGGAAAGTATGTATCTCATCATAAGGCCGCACTCTACCATACCAAATGATATTAATGAATTATACCTTCCAGTTAAGACATATTTAGAGAGAAAAAAAGATTTGTATGAATTATAAGATAAATATAAATGGTTTGAAATTCAAATTGATCCTACCATATTGAAAAATATAAAAATATTACAATTTCCCATATCATTGAAATTAGATGCAGAAACTACTTATGTGGTTGTATTTTAAGAGATATTGGAGGAGATTGACTACCTACCTTCAACTCCAATGACAAAAATCAATGTGGAACTTTGTTGATAATAAATCTTCATATATAACTCATTAAATTTTGATACTCATTGAATTTATTTATAGAAAGCTTCATTATCATTTAATTTATAATTAAATTTTACAATTTATAAATTAAGTAATCAGACAATCTCCATGTCATCCAAACTAGTAATGAAACAGAAAGTAATACACCCATTGAGGGAATATTGAAATCTATATAAAAATAGAATATATTAAGGGGGATTATATCAAGGAAAAAATAACATAGTTTCCTTTACTAAAGAGGTAAATAACTATGTTTCATATAATGAGTAGAAAATTTAGAGTTAAATTCATCACAAATAATTTTATTTAAATTGAATTGATTGATGAATTCACTATTATTGGATATAAAAGTGGAAACCAATGGATTTGGAACTAGAATAGATGGGTCCCATAATAATAGTTTAATATGAAGTTGGATTGAACTTATACATTCCTCTACATTAATTGGGTAAGCTACAACCAACAGATAAAGGGGTGTTTTTGCAGAATGTTAACAAATGGAGTTCTCTAAAACTATCACATATGGATTAGCAGAGATAGAATAATTAAGTTATTTTTTAAAATTAAAAAAGATAAATACCCAGTTATATTATATATATTTTATAATACTTCATGAGCAGCAGACACAAAAATATAGTACATGCTTCGGAGTTCAAACAAAGTAATATTTTCCGTTCAAATTATTTATTTATTTTTATTTTAATAAATTTCTCATTTTAAATAGTTTTTTTTTGGTTTCTTAAGGGGTGAATGTAAGAAAATAATGAAAGGAAACTAACAAAAAATGGAATATATTCACCCATATAAAATGATTTAGGACCAATATTTGTTATTCATGATATTTTTTCTTCAATGAAAATGGGAATTTCATTTATTTGTGGAGTGGTATTAAAATAATTATGAAATAATTAGTTTTTATTGATGTTTTTTAGTTCCCTATAATATATATCATAAATGGATATTATATATCATTTATAAATATTGAATTATTGTAACGCCCCTACCCCAGTTACCCAGAGTCGATGCATTATTACATAACATTGGCATGATCACAAGAAAGATTAAATCTCGAAAGACAGATTAGTTTAGTAGCCTTGGAAACACAAGATATATTTATAATGTTTTACATTACATCATAAAAATGAAAACTACAAAAACATAGTCTCCATAGTCCACACTCTTATCCCCTCATACTATCCCTTCAGGTCATTCATAATTTACTTCTTCACATCCTTGGAAAAATAAAACATAGAAAAGGGGTGAGCTCAAAGGCCCAGTAAGGATAACAATATAGATGAAACTTTCATAAAAAAGAATAAACATTTAAGGCATTGTATAACTAAAACAAAATCCTTTTAAACTTGAAATTAAACATAGTATGGCAAAAATAAAATGAAATAATTCCATTTACTTATTCACATGGATATTCTACTAATCGAATAATCAAATGCAATATCAATAACCACTTTCAGAATTATGGAATTCATAATGCCAGACTATCATAACCACGTAGCCAAGGCCTCGTTCCAAGACTACAAATAATATTTTGTCAAGGCCTTGTTCCAAGACACTTGTTTTTCTCATGAGACCTACCGATGAATAGAGTAGCTATAGAGGGCTCCACCCGTCACATATTAAGTCCAATGCATTCCTCATATGAACAGGTTTAAACATAACATAAACATTCGTATTAAAACTAGCATATGAAATGTCAATACATTCTCCATAAACCATGAATGGTATAAAAATAACATATCCACAGTCAAAAAAATCACAAAACCTTCAATACAATATGGAAGTTTTGTATCATAATAAATCAACTTCAAATAAGCTTAAAATCCATCAAAGGATGTTGACATAGATGAAATCAAAACTATTTGAGAGAAATATCCCTTTTTTTGAAATCATTTAAAAGTCACATAATTATAAAATAAAAAATTTAATTTGAATCTTTTCCTATAATCTTTTAAGGGAAGCTTTGACGATTTTATAATGGCAGAAAATAGCCGCACCCGCCGTATAAGTTTAAAAAACATTCTTACCTTAATTCTGTCGAAAAGGTTAAAAAGGACCTTGTTTGGAAAATGATTTAAAGATTATTTTATAAACCACTTATAAAAGTCAACAAGGGTATAAATGACTTTAACCCATATTCTGTTAAATAGTAAAAATGTTTAGAAACACATTTTTAAGAAACATGGATGTGGATGATAAAGAAGTCCCAGTAGATTATTATGTATAAACAATCTCGGATAATAAAGAGATTGCGAAATAAACCCTTACCTTGTACTTCTATTTGGTTGGGTGTAGGTTAACCTTCTGTATAATGGTGAAATAATTGTTATTAAATTATACACGAATCATATACATTATTATGTTATCATATATTATCTTTTAACATTGCTTTGTTAATAATATCTTAATATTATCGTCGTTTCGAGTGTTAACTTGTTTTCTTTTATATGTTTTGTTACATAAGCCATGTTTTTCATGGATAGGTTATATCTTATTCATATCAAGAATGATATCAAGTCCTTAAATATTTCTTAATCATCAAATGATAATTATACTTGAATGGATACGATGGAGAATGAATCTCATCGCGTTCGTGGAGACGGTAGTCCGTACATACACACGAGCGACAATATAATTCTTTTGATATTAAAATAATATATAATTGGATGGTATATCATATATAAATAATCATTATCATGTTATATTTATTATTTACATTAATTACAAATCATTATTATACCCATCCAAATAATAATATATTGAATAACAATTACACCACGACGGGGAGACGGTAAGCCGTACGTACGCACGTATGGTGACATGTCATTCAAAGGATGGATAGAATACTGAATATGGTTGTACCATATTTATAATAATATTAAAGTATATAGGAGATAATGGATTCATTATTTTAGAATGTTAATAACAAAGAAAGAAGAAGATGAAGAGGAAATGAATTTGAAAAAGGGTGGTGAAAACATTACCTCTTCTTCGGGTTCTTCATTTTGATTTGATCAAAAAGGCTCCAAAGGTGGGCTTTATGATCCAACTAAGTACTCTAGGTTGTATTTAGGGAAGTTGAGAGAGTATTTGGGCAGGGGTTGGCCAAACCAAATGGCTTTGAAGGTGTGAATTAAGGAGAAGGGGGTGTTCCCTTTTATAAGAGGGGTGAAGGGCACCTTTGGAAAAGCTAGAAATATTATTTTATAATAAATTCATATTCGGTTTATAATGGCTAAAAAGTGGATTATTTAAAGGTTAAGGTGGGTATGCGTCGAAAAACACTCATCCAATAGAATTTAGATAGGTTCGGGTCATTATATTTACGTTATCTTTTAGTTTTAACTCTTAGTTAATTAGTTTGACACTTACCATGTCACTTTGTATTTTTATATTATATAGTTAATAAACTTAATATATACCACCAAGAGACCCCCAAGTGGTCCATTAATGATACACCTATCATGATATAAGTATCGTGGCTGAAACTTATATTTTTAGGAAATGAATATCAATTAATAATATAATATTTGTTTTTAAAACACTTTTATGTCAATTTAGATACTATTTAGAAAATTATTTTTTGTGAAAATCATAACAGAATTATTAATTCGAAAATGTTAATTAAATCATTCTTAATATGTCATATTAACCTATAAAATTAGTTTAATTCATAAAAAGTCTGAAATTATATTTATTTGGGTATTTATAATATCAATTATTTTAATTTTTCACTATTATGGTAATTACTGCAACATCATTATGTCACACATAAATTAACTTATTTAATGTCTAAAAATTATAAATAAAATATGATTATGTAGTAAATATCATTAGATTTCAAATAAATATTTATAATCTAATTTATCTTATGTTTAACCCTATATTTAAAATGTTTTAGTAAAAACACTTTGATTTTAACTCTTTTAACTCTTCTTTGAATTAAATAATAATAAATGTCCTAATCTAATCCAAGTGGACCTAAATGATAATATTTTATTCCTAAGGTTGTTTTTGGTCGATATATACTTGTCCAATAGAATTTGGACATGTGTTAGGGTAATATTAATATCATTTTTACCCTTAATTACCCTATTTACTTTTATCCGTGGTAAATAAAAGTAAAAAGTTACTATTCATCAAAAATTATTTTCATCTCATTGAACCACATTTTACTCCTTTATATTAACCGTGTCTCTCAGATTTTCTAAATTCCACTCACAGAAGCGGTAAAATTATGTTTTATTAAAAAATTTAGTTTTTTAACTACCACTTAGTGGTTTCACTATTCATCAAAAAATGATGTTTTTCAGAAAAATACCAAAAATTCACCCTAGGCTAATTTCGATATTCCAAATCCAAAAATGAAGTCTATTTTGAAAAATAAAATTTATAAATTTCAAAAAGTGGGTATTACAATTCATAACGGCTAGTTTGATTGGTTGTGGTGTGTTAGAACTCGATTTTGCGTACAACACATGCTATTGCATTATTCAAATAGAAGCGTACCGTAGAAGATTGGGGTGTTACATTCTCCCCTCCTTCAAAAAATTTCATCCTCAAAATTTCTAGATTACTACCGCATGAAAAGACTTGGGTGGTTCTTCATCATAAGTTCCTTGGGTTCCCACGTTGCCTCTTCCATCTTATGGTTTCTCTACAAAACTTTTACCAGACGAGTCGTCCGGTTTCTCAGTACTTGTTCTCTCGTATCTAGAATCTTGACGGGCTCTTCGTAATAAGATAGATCGGGTTCTAGTTCTAATTCTTCATAGGTGAGTACATGTGTTAGGTCATGCATGTATTTCCTCAATAGTGATACGTGGAACACATCGTGAACTTTGGAGAGATTTGGCGGCATTGCCAAATGGTAAGCTATAGACCCAATTCGTTCGAGAATTTCGAAAGGTCCGATGTACCTGGGACTCAATTTACCTTTCTTAACAAAACGTATGACTCCCTTCCATGGAAATACCTTCAGGAAAACATGATCATCGACTTGAAATTCCAAATCCTTCCTTCGATTATAGGCATAACACTTCTGCCTACTTTGAGCTGCTTTGATATGGTTTTGAATTACCTTCACCTTTTCCATCGTTTCCTCCACCAGTTCGGGGCCTACAAGTTTTATTTCACCATCATCATCCCAACAGGTTGGTGTGCGACATCTCTTTCCATATAACGCTTCATAAGGTGCCATATGAATACTCGAATGGAAGTTATTAATATAGGAAAATTCTACCAAAGGTAAATATTGATCCCACATACCCTGAAAGTCAAGTGAGCAGGATCTCAACATGTCTTCTAATATTTGAATAGTTCGTTCTGATTTTCCATCTGTTTGAGGGTGGTAGGCAGTGCTCAAATGAAGTTCAGTATCCAAGGTTTTCTGAAGACTTTTCCATAATCTTGATGTAAAATGGGGATTATGATAAAAAACAATCGATAGTGGTACTCCATGAAGTCTCACAACTTCATTAATATATAGTCTTGCTAGTCGTTCAAGTTGTAAATCTTCATTTATAGCAAGAATATGTGCTGACTTTGTAAGACGATCAACAATGACCCATATTGCATCGTTCCTTCTAGTAGTCTTTGGTATCCCCATGACCAAGTCCATCGTAATATTAACCCATTTTTACTTCGGTGTGGGAAGAGGTTGCATGACTCTTCGAGGCTGTTGCCTTCCCGCTTTCACTTGTTGAAAAACCATACATCTTGGCACAAAATTAGCAATCTCCCTCTTCATTTTGTCCCACCAAAAATGTTCCTTCAAATCTCTATAAATTTTGGTTCTCCTAGGGTGTATAGAGAAATTGGAAGTATGAGAATCATCCAACAATTCAGTTTTTAGATCAGGTATATCGGGAACACAAAGTCTCTTCCCAAATTTCAAAATTCCATCTTCATACACAAAGTCTCTCAATCTCCCATCATTCACAGCTTTAATCTTCTTTTGAAATTCTTCATCATTGGTATGATAAATCTTAATCCTTTCTAGTAAAGATGGTTTGACAACCGTTTGAAAAGCAATTATGTTTCAACTTCCCTAGTTATTCCCATGTCCATCTTCACAAGATCCATGAAAATTGGATCCCTTTCAATTCTCATATTGTCCAAAACTCCATGATCTTTTCTGCTCAAAGCATATTACACCTTGTTTGTCTTCCCTGGGTGGTAGTGTATCGTGCAATCATAATCCTTGAGTAATTCAAGCCATCTACTTTGCCTCATGTTGAGTTCTTTTTGTGAGAAAATATACTTCAAACTCTTTTGATCAGTATAAATCTCACATTTTTCACCATAGAGGTAGTGCCTCCATATGTTCAAAGCAAATATCACAACTGATAACTCGAGATCATGAGTAGGATTGTTTTGTTCATGAATTTTAAACTGTCGTGATGCATAGGCAATAACCCTATCATTCCGTATAAGGACACAACCAAGTCCTTTCTTCGATGCATCACTATAAATAACGAACCCATCATTCCCTGATAGTAGAGTCAATATAGGAACATTGACTAATCTTCTCTTCAGTTCATCGAAACATTCTTCACACTCTTTTTTCCAAACAAATTTAACCCCTTTACTTGTGAGCTTCATTAATGGGTTAGCCAATTGGGCAAAATTCTGGATGAAACATCGATATTAACCTGTCAATCCAATAAAACTGCATAACTCAATTATACTTATAGGTTCTGGCCATTCTTGGATTGCCTTGGTCTTAGAAGGATCAACATAGATTCCATCTTTAGAGACAATATGGGCAAGAAAAGAAGTCTCCTGAAGCCAAAACTCATACTTGCTGAACTACCCATATAATTCATGTCTTCTCAGAGTCATCAGGATAATGTGCAAGTGATTTTCATGATCTTCATATATTATTTAGTATACCAAGATATCATCAATAAATACAACCACAAATTCATCGAGATATTTCATGAAAACTCTATTCATCAGATCCATGAATACAGAGGCTGCATTAGTCAATCCAAAAGGCATTACTGTAAATTCATAATGCCCATACCTTGTTCGAAATGATCTCTTCGTAATGTCATCCTTCTTCACACACAATATATGGTACCCAGATCGAAGGTTAATCTTTGAAAAGTATTGAGATCCATGCAGTTGGTCAAATAAATCATCAATGCGAGGTAGGAGATACTTGTTCGTTATTGTTATAGCATTGATCTCCCTGTAGTCCATACATAACCTCATAGATCCATATTTCTTTTTAACAAAAAGAATAGGGGATCCCCATGGAGAAACACTAGGGCGAATAAATCCATTATTACTCAATTCCTCTAGTTGTTTCTT
Organism: Viscum album; assembly: GCA_963277665.1. NCBI lineage: Eukaryota > Viridiplantae > Streptophyta > Magnoliopsida > Santalales > Viscaceae > Viscum > Viscum album. Next base: position 569,833,538 of record OY728126.1, on the reverse strand, counting down.
TAGATCAACTAATTCTGTAGTGGTCATTCTATAAGGGGTCTTCGATATAGGCCTTAATCCAGGAATTAAATCAATGGAAAACTCAACTTCTCGTTCTGGAGGATGTCCAGTTAAATCTTCTGGAAACACATCTACATATTCTTTCACAACATGTACATCCTCTATTTGAACATTCCTTTCCTCACCCACAGTCATTTCATTCTCTTCCTCCCCAATAATTGAATTTAGTTGATCTACTGGGGGTGGATCTAGATAAGAATTAGGTGGTGACGATTCTGCTCTAAAGATAAGGTGTTCCTTATCATCATCATCAAAAATCGTAACCTCCTTCTTCTTACAATAAATCTTCACATCATGGACCGAAAGTCAATCAATACTGAGGATTATATCAAACTCAATCATTGGTATGACGATGAGATCAGTGAATGAAGAACATTTATGTGCTCTAATGGGGACTGATTCACAAAACATTGTTTCAATGATACTTCCCTTAAGAATTTTAACTGACAACTCCCTTGTTAAATAAAATTCGAAATATCTAATTTTCTTAGAAAACTGGGAAGATATGAAACAATGCAATGATCCAGAATCAAATAATGCATTTTCTAAACTTGAGGAAACCATTAAATTACCTGCCACCATGTCTTTCGGAGCTTCTACCTCAGCAGTAGAGATAGCATAAGCTTGGCATTGATCCGTTGGCCTTTTATGAGGTCAGTTCCCCTGACACTTAGGACATTCATTTGCATAATGTCCCATCTAACTACAATTGTAGCATTGGACATCGGTAGCTTCCTTCTTCCCCTTACAATCACGAGCTTAGTGGCCTTTTTCACCACACTTGTAACAGACTCTCGTTAATTTTAAGCAAGTACCAGGGTGTTTCTTCCCTCATTGACTTCAGGATGGATATTCAACTTTTCACTTCTTCCCTTTATTTACATTCCTAGATTGATTAGCATATCTCTTCTTCTTTTACTTTGCTTTAATGTCATATGACTTAGAGAATTATTTCTCTGTCTTGATAGCACATGAGACATTGTCTTCATAAGATGAGAAGGATTGTGAGACTAATGCTCGATGGAGAAATGGTTTTAACCCATCAAAGAAACGATCAGTCTTACTTCTTGGGTTACGTATATAATCTACAACATACCTTGCTATCCTTGTAAAGTTAGACTTATACTTTGTGACATTCTCATACTCCTTTTGTCTCAGACTCAAAAATTGTATTTCTATATCTACTCGATGGTCACGAGGGAAGTATTTTTCTAAAAATAGATATTTGAACTCCATCCATTCCATATTTGGTACTTCATCATCTTATTTCGTGTTTTGAATCAATGACCACCATTGATCAGCATCTCCAGTGAGGCGGTAAACTGCCATGATAACTTTTTCACTTTCATTACGTCCCAAAGCCTAAAATATTTTCTCTAGGGAACTTATCCATTGCTCCGCTTCTAATGGATTTGTACTACCATTGAATGATGTTGGTTTCTTCCTCATGAAGCGATCTAACATTGATCCTCCACGCTGTGGATTAGGGTGCTCCATACGGGTAAGGTTATTATTCATAACCTGAGTGAGTTGTCCCAGTATGGTGATTAGTTGATCAGCACCAGTTTCATCAGTAGCTCTGCTATAATTATCTTGAGAAGGAGGGAAATCCCTACATGGAGTGCGTGCATTGATACGGATTCCATTTCTTATACTAGGTGCCATTTCTAAATAATGGCATAAAATAGATCAGTTTATGAATCAAAATACATAATTTCATACTTATAAAACACTTAACATAAATTGAACTATTTATGGATATAATCCATAATCATAAAAATGTTTTCTTTGAGGAATTATATACTCATAAACCCTTCATAATTATTTTTAAAGAAAATGAGGGTTATCCTAAGCATATCCCCTGGGAGTGTCATAACCAAGAGTGCAGCAAGGCCTATTGTCGTGCACCAGTTCCCGTTCGAGTCCATCCCAAAGCAGTGTTTTTGGGTTTTACCCATTGGTACATCTGTTCTAGAGCTCTCTCTACCTGCTCGTATCCAGACAGGGATGTATTGCTCGGAAAACTCACAAAATCTATATAATACCAAAATTCTAGGAAGTTCTTCTATACTAATCCCTAATGTCCTTCTTTGGTCTATGTTCTCTAATCAGAGTTTATCTAAATCTAGCTTCCAAGGTTTGTACTAAACATTCTCTGATACCAACTGTAATGCCCCAACTCCAGTTATCCAGAGTCGGTGCATTATTACATGACATTGGCATGATCACAAGAAAGATCAAATCTCGAAAGACAGATTAGTTTAGTAGCCTTGGAAACACTTGATATATTCATAACATTTTTCATTACATCATGAAAATAAAAACTACAACAATATAGTCTCCATAGTCCACCCTCTTATCCCCTCATACTATCCCTACAGGTCATTCATAATTTACTTCTTCACATCATGGAAAAAATAAAACATAGAAAAGGGGTGAGCTTAAATGCCCAGTACGGATAACAATATAGCAGAAACATTCATAAATAAGAATAAACATTTAAGGCAATTTATAACTAAAACAAAAGCCTTTTAAACTTAAACATCAACATAGTATGGCAAAAATAAAATGAAATAATGCCATTTACTTATTCACATGGATATTATACTAATCGAATAATCACATGAAATATCAATAACCACTTTCATAATGATGGAATGCATAATGCTAGACTATCATAACCACATAGCCAAGGCCTCTTGCCAAGACTACAAATAAGATTTTGTCAAGGCCTTGTGCCGAGACACTAGTTTGTCTCATGAGACCTACCGATGCATCAAGGAGCTATAGAGGGCTCCAGCAATCACATATTAAGTCCAATTCATTCCTCATATGAACAGGTTTAAACATAACATAAACATTCATATTAAAACTAGCATATGAAATGTCAATAAAATCTCCATAAACCATGAATGGTATGAAAATAACACATCTACAGTCAAAAAAATCACAAAACCTTCAATAAAATATTGAAGTTTTATATCATAATAAATAAACTTCAAATAAGCTTAAAATCCATCAAAGGATGTTGACATAGATGAAATAAAAGCTATTTGAGAGAAATATCCCTTTTTTTGAAATCATTTTAAATTCACATAATCATTTATAGTAATATAATCATTTAAAGAAACATAATCATTTAAATTCACATAATATTGTATGGGAGGCTTTGAAGATTTTATAATGGCGGAAAATAGCCGCACCTGCCGTATAAGTTAAAAAAACATTCTTACCTTAATTCTGTCGAAAAGGTTAAAAAAGACCTTATTTGGAAAATGACAGAAATATTCCATTATAAACCACTTATAAAAGTCAACAAGGGTATACATTAATTTAACCCATATTCTAGTAATTAGTAAAAATGTTTGGAAATACATTTTTAAGAAACATGGATGTGGATAATAAAGTAGTCCCAGTATATTATTACGTATAAACAACCTCGGATAATGAAGAGATTGCGAAATAAAAACTTACCTTGTAATTTTCCTTTGTTGGGGGTAGTATAACCTCCTATATAATGGTGAAATAATTTTTATTAAATTATACAAGAATCATATACATTATTATTTTATCATATATGATCTTTTAACATTGATTTGTTAATAATATCTTAGTATTATTGTTGTTTCGAGTGTTAACATACTCGTTTTCTTTTATTATTTTATTACTTAATCCATGTTTTTCATAGATAGGATGTATCTTATTCATATCAAAAATGATATCAAGTCCTTAAATATTTTTAAATCATCAAATGATAATTATACTTGAATGGATACGATGGAGAATAAATCTCATCGCGTTCGTGGAGATGGTAGTCTGTACATACGCAAGAGCGACAATATCATTCTTTTGATATTAAAATAATATATAATTGGATGGTATATCATATATAAAGAATCATTATCATGTTATATTTATTATTTACATTAATTACAAATCATTATTATACCCATCCAAATAATAATATATTGAATAACAATTACACCACGACGTGGAGATGGTAAGCCGTACGTACGCACGTATGGTGACATGTCATTCAAAGGATGGATAGAATACTGAATATGGTTGTACCATATTTATAATAATATTACAGTATATAAGAGATATTGTATTAATTATTTTATAATGGTAATAACAAAGAAAGAAGAAGTTGATGAAGAAATGAATTTGAAAAAGGGTGGTGAAAACATTACCTCTTCTTCGGGTTCTTCCTTTTGATTTGATCAAAAGGGATCCATAGGTTGTCTTTCTGATCAAAATAAATCCTCTAAGATGTAGTGAGAGAATTTTAGAGAGTATTTGGGAAGGGGTTGGATGAACCAAAAGGATTTGATGGTGTGAATTAATGCTAATGTGGAGTGTTATTTTATAAGAGGTGTGAGGGGAAACTTTTGAAAAACTAGAAATATTATTTTATAATAAATTAATATTCGGTTTATAATGGCTCCAAAGTGTATTATTTAAAGGTTATGGTGGGTATGGTTCTAAAACCACCCAACCAGTAGAATTTAGACTGGTTTGGGTCATTATATTAACCTTATATTTTAGTTTTAACTATTAGTTAATTAGTTTGATACTTACCATGTCACTTTGTATTTTTATATTATATAGTTACTAAACGTACTATATACCACCAAGAGACCCCCAAGTGGTCCATTAATGATACACCTATCATGATATAAGTCTCTTGGCCGAACCTTAGAATTTTATTAATTGAATATCAATTAATAATATAATATTTTTTTTAAAAACTCGTTTATGTCAATTTTGACACTATTTGGAAAATTGATTTTTGTAAAAATCATAATAGAATGATTACTTCGAAAAAAGATAATTACATCATTCCTAACATGTCATATTAACCTATAAAATTCGTGTAATTCATGAAACGTCTCAAATTATATTTATTTGGGTATTTATATTATCAATAAGTTTAATTTTTCACTATTATTGTAATTACTGCATCATCATTGTGTCATAAATAAATTAAATTATTTAATGTCTAAAAATTATAAATAAAATATCATTATGTAGGAAATATTTTTATCTTTCTAATTAAAATTTATAATCTAATTTATCTAATGTGTAACCCGATATTAAAAATGGTTTAGTAAATAATCTTTGATTTTAACTCTTTTAACTCTTCTTTGAATTAAATAATAATAAATGTCCTAATCTAATCCAAGTAAAACTAAATGATAATATTTTATTCATAAGGTTGTTTTTGGTCGAGATAAAATAGTCCAATAGAATTAGGACATGTGTTAGGGTAATATTAATATCATTTTTACCCTTAATTACCCTATTTACTTTTATCCGTGGTAAATAAAAGTAAAAAGTTACTATTCACCAAAAAATATTTTCGTCTCATTGAACCAAATTTTATTCCTAAATATAAACCATGTTTCTCGGATTTTCAAAATTCCACTCACAGAAGCTGTAAAATTAAGTTTTATGAAAAATTCAGTTTTTTATCTACCACTTAGTGGTTTCACTATTCATCATAAAATGATGTTTTTCAGAAAAATTCAAAAAATTCACCCTAGGATAATTTTGATATTCCAAATCCAAAAATAAAGTCCATTTTGAAAAATAAAATTTATAAATTTCAAAATGTGGGTATTACTATTCAAATCGGCTAGTTTGATTGGTTGTGGTGTGTTAGAAATCGATGTTGCGTACAACACACACTGTTTCATTATTCAAAGAGAAGCGTACCGTAGAAGCTTGGGGTGTTACAATTATATTCTTTATATTTTTAATTTTTAATTCCAAAAATTAATTTTAAATAATTGTTGATATGGAATATTTCCCATGACATTGATTTTGATGTTTTCTATGAATTTTACTTGATTTTAAAATCCATATTTATGAATCTCTAAAACAATTATATTTATAATAAAAATATATATTTTAATCCCCATTTTATATATTCATCCTTGAAATGTAACTTTATAAGAAGAGAAATTGATTTTTATGTAAACTAGAACTTCTGATCTTTTTCTCATTCATGGTCATAGATATAATGAAATTTTATTTAAATCATTTGGACCATTATTTGGATAGATAAATTTTAAACATTAGACCTAGAATTTACATAAAAAATTTTGTATCCCTTATAATTATTGAATTTACATATTGTATTAATATATAATACAAGTCAATTTATCTTTACATACTGTCACTCTTAATATATTTTCATAATTTTTAATGATTGAGTTTGGGGTATGGTCCTTTGTGTGTGTTATTTAGGAATAATTTCATCAATGGGTGTCTGAGGGATGCATTATCATTCTATTAATTTGAGAGTGAAATTGGAATAACCTAACTCATTTTATTTAATCTTAAAAAATAATCATATTCAAATAAAAATTTAAAATAAAATAAGTGAAAAAAGTGGAGATGGGAATGAATTCTATATTATTCCATGTTTGTGTCCCATGTCCCTATAAAAATTTAAAAGTAAATTAAATTAAATACACCCACTATATCACTTTTCCATCTCAAAACCCTGGAAATGAATTATAAAAAAAATGAAAATATAGAATAAAATCATGAAAATGGATGGTTCCATTTGTTGAATTTATTTTTTAACATATGGTTTACACCAAGAAAAGGAAATGTGGTGTAAATTTTAAAATTGGTAATTTAGTGAGTTAAATTTTCTATGGTTTCACATGAATATTCCTTATAGTGTATTGAAATGGATATCCACATATTTTCATCTTTTGAATTTCCAAATGCTTAAACAATCCAATCATTAGCTACACAATCACATTAAAAATGACAACATAATTGAGTACAATTTCATGCCTCGTGGTGTAAATTAGTTTTAATTTTTACATGACATTATCAATTAATAAACATTTTATGTTTTAGAAAAATACTAGAATTCATTTTTCTTGAGTAATGAATGAAATGAATTTCCATTATAGGTATGTTTTCACTGTTAAATAATTAATTTTTTAGAATTAAAATTGTAAATTTGAGAGAATAAAATATTTTTTTTCATGAATGTAAAATATTGAATTTTTTCTTTGGTAAGATCAAGATAATTTTTATCTATATTTATTATTTTGTGAATTTTATATGGATATCAAATTTTCCCAAAAGTTAAATATATAAAAATTGGGAATTTAAATTGAATATATTTTCTTATCATTAAATTTAAATTTAATTAAATAATCTCAAGAATTTCATAATTAATGGTATGTTATCACATATTTATTTTATAGTTGTTTTAGATATTTATTTAAAATTAACTAAATCAATGATTTTAGTTGATTCTATTGATATTTAAAATTATAATTTCCTTTGATAGGTGTAATATCTAGGTTTTTTTAAGATGATAAATTAAAAAATATTTGCAGGATTCCTTGAATAAAGATATATTAATTTTGAAATATTTTTTAAATTAAAAAAATTAATGTAAAAGATTCATAAAATCATACATACGATTCTTTCTAAAATTTAGTTTAAAATTATGGAATGTAATAACATGGGTGTAGAGGTATTCATAAGGGTTTTTCTACTAAGCTGGGTATATATGATGACTACATCATGAATGGACATAACATATAATGGTGTTATCCATTTTTTGTAGAAAATATGATGATAGAACATAAATATCATGAAATTATATTTAAGAGTTTCCCAGTGGACATTTAGTGATACATGATATTTTTTCCCTTTTATGGGGATTACACAAATAATATGTAAATGTTTAGGGGTTATACTTAAGGCTATAATAGTCGATGCATAATTGATTCTAGCTTCATATGTAATATTTACAAAAGGACATCCCTACCATATGAAATATTATATTTATTATAGAAAAAATTAATAAAACCATGTATGATTAAAAATTTCCACATCCTACCTAAAATAATATTGAGTGATAATGTGTTTTGAGATACCCCTTAAATGTGATCTTGTCCACTAACATAACTATTTTTCCAATTCATCTTAAGTGTAATACCAAGCTTTCAATACATGGTTTCAATCCCACAACCTATTTAAAAAAATGCTCCTATATATCTATTTGAGTATATATGAAAATTAAATGGTGAATAAGGAATAAAAATGATGGAGGAGATTCAAATGTGTTAGGAAACTATTTTTTATCATATATTTTGAAGACATCGAATGTGAGGAAAAATATACCATCTCACAATAGATATGGAAATATCCTACTTGTCAATCCAAGTACACATGGAATCCAATCCCTATAAAAATGAGGATTTTAAAGAAAAATTTCTTCTAAATATTATTATACCAATACATTTTAATATTAATGGAATAACAATAAATGATTATTAGGTTATTCTTTTGAATCTATCATGTTGGCCATTTGGAATTTTACTTTACTTCATTCTTAATTTTAAATCAATTATATTATAACTCTATCACATAGATCATTTTCTTCATATAATATCATTATAATAATCAACATTCATAATAGTAGAGAACTAACCTGTGTGGTCTTATGAGTTGTTTATATAGTGATGAACCTGAGTCCTTGCACATACATGTTTTAATATCTTTTATGTTATTTGAGTTTTATGAGGATAATCTATAATAGGGAATGGTGACATTGTGTCTTCAATATGGTAGTCGTAGGATTTTATTCCTCAATTACATGGTTTATCCTTTATTCTATGATAATAATGGAATAAAATATATCCATGATAGTTATTTTTTGAATGTGTTCAATTTTATAGTAGGAAGGTAGGTTAGAAGGTACTCTTGGTTGTGAGTCCAATTACCTTATTAAATAAAGAGGGAGTTTATGTGCATTTAATTTAGAAATTATCTTAAACACTATATATATGAACCAAGATTCAGGAGAGTATAGTCAAAAAATATGATGTAGTGTGATAATTAATTAGTCAGTATAATATTATGGAGGAAATAATGAATCACATTTTATTTCCAAAATCCCCATATATATTTCATTTTTTTTAAAATTAAATCACTACAAATAAAATAAGGTGGTATAAATAATTAGTTGTCCTAGAAATAAAAACTCTTATACATCATTGTTCAGCCATCACACCAAACTAGGAAAGAAAATAAACCTTTATTGCACCATATGGATGGTGTGTCATCGTATAATGGAAAATGTCATTAACCTGCACAAAAAAGATAAATAGCATGTGATTAATAAGTGTACTAAGAATTTTATAGACTTTGGTTTTATGGATCAAGGTTGAACAAACATCTATATGACATGGGTATTACTTCATCCCTTATGGATTGGTAAAACAATATTTCATTATAAATATTGTTTATCCATTTCCATTAGCTTGACATTAGTGTCATGTGTAAAATCCGAGATTCTCTAGAGACTTAGTATTGTCTTTCCTCTCACCCCTTAGTGGATATTAAGTCCCAATTTCATGTGATTGGTTTCCATTTAATCTAAATAACTATTCCAAAAAATTATTTATTTTCCATTTAGGTTTTTATATAATAAAAGTTTTATTCTATAGGTTTTATTTTGATTTTGAGGTGTTTTGATAATAGTAATGATGATAAATTAATATTATACAATATCCAATGGAATATATAATGAATAATTAGTGTTTTTATTATCTTTTCATCAAATCTAAACATTATAACAGTAATTCTCCATTAGGTAATGGGATTCTAAAATTAGGTTTCGAAATATAGATTTATTTATTACAATCAATTTCATTTGAAAATTTGTAATTGGTGTATTCTGAAAAAATTAATAAAAAATAAACATGAACCTATTATAAGAGATAATATTGTGAAGTAATAATATTGAAATGATATTATGAATTTTAGTATAGAAATATTAAATAATGATGAAATATAATTTATTCAAGGAATTATTACATATTATAATGTATTTAATATAAGATGATAGCATTGTTTGGATATATTAATTGTTATTATCGCTATATTTGAAAATAAGAAATATTGAAGTTAAGAATAAGAGGTGGTGAGAACTAGTTAACTTGCGGGGTTATAATGATTATGGTTAGTGTTTGTTCACATTGTAATTTTTATATATGAAATACAAGTTGAGGTTAATAAAATTGGAAATCATTGTGGTCGTTAAATAGTGAAATAAATTTTTGTGTTTAGGATATTACATGTTAATGATTTAATAATTCTCATTGAATTTGATTATATGATGTCATTGAAACATTATGAAAATATTATAATAACAATTGGGTGTTTTCCTTATGATTTTATGGTATTTGGTATTCATAGTGTATGATGTGTGGATGGTGTTTAGTATTTTCCCCATAGATAGATTTCTTGTTACTATAATTGTATAACTATGAATTAGTTTTCATTCAGTTGTATGGTTTATTTTGCAGTAAAATTTAGTAGTTTTGGTTAGAGATATCATTATTATAGGAATATATAACCAAATATGATATTGATTTGTTGTAGGATCTTAAGTTAGTGAAAAATTGTATGGTAAGTGTTATATTGTCTTATTATTTATTATGTTAGTTATATTAATTCATTTATAATTATTTATGTCACTAATTGAGTCTTTATTATTCTAATTCATTTGATATAGTCAAGGTTTTTGTATCATACTACTATGTGTACTTATATAGAAAAACCACAATTATTTGTGATTTTTGAAATATTATAGATCATTTAAATTACGGTGTTGATTGAAATTTGTTTGTGCATGTTGTGACCTAGTTCATAGTTGGTGGATTAACTTATCTTTTTGGTTACAATAATCTTATGTTTTTAATTATTAATGGTTCCATGTTTATATACTCATGCATCTATTATTTTATTTTGAGTGATGTTTTCATATAAGTGGTTGGAATCATTTATTCAAATATAGTTATATATTTTATAATAGATATTGTCTCAATATATATATATATATGTTTATTTCATTTGTGAAAGTTGCAACAACATGGCCTAATTGAGATATGATTATATTGTTACTCTTAATATCATTATTTGATTAATATAATTAATTTTGAGGTTATTTAATAACATAAAGGGATATTCTAAAGGTCAAATTTCACACAATGTAAAATGTTAAAAAATATATGTTTTTTAAAATAATTTTTTTAAATTTTAAATAATATTTTGATAAATAATGAGATAAATAATTTTCTATGGAATATATTGAATCTAATAATTTAATTCGATGAAACAAAACATTTTAGAGAAAAAAATGGTATATTCATTTTTGAAAATATGAATGTGCTTAAGATATATAAAGGTGCTTGTTTCTTTCACTAAAAGAATCTTGAATTGATTTGATTTTTTTATTGACCTATCAGTTTATTGGAAAAAATCCATCTACTGATCCTATTATTTTTTCCACAAATGTTTCATTTATTTTTATTAATACAATATACTATTGTGGTATTCTAAAATGATATATGTTGAAAAACTATTAGGATATAGCTCAACCAGTAAAGGATAAAAAACATCATTTATTTTATTCAATTTATTTTATTAATTGATATCTATGATTATGATTTCACTTACTATAGAAAGGACAAAGATAGTCAAATTGGGGGAGTACCTTGTAAAAATATGATATTCCTTGTGTATATTTTTATTTATGCACAAATCTGTGGTTTAATCAATTATTTAAGAGGATCCAATATATAATAGGTTAAATTTTTTTATTCAAGGATAGTGTGAAAAAATGGGTAACAGTAATTCAACCACCCCTTCTTAGTATTGCATGGCATGACTCTAGGAGTATCGTAAAAAAGTAGTGAAAATTAACTTATGAATTATCCATTATAAAAATTGTTTTGATTATTAGTGGAATTTTGATTAAAATTTTAAGAATATTAATAATTTATAAAAAGGATAAATATAATTAAATTAAAAATAAAGGTTTACATATGTTTGATGATAATATGTATCATGGATTGAAAAAAATTCTTCTTTTACTTCCCTTTTATCATGTCATGGATTTTTTTTTATTATTATATTAATAATTTTTAACATGTAGATACAGGATTTACCTTGACCTATGTTGATGGAAAGAATATTGGTAATTAACTTAAAGAAATTAATTCAATATATATGTATATATATATGATATCACCATTGTGATGGGTCTTAAACTATAAAATTAATTTTTGAATAGCAGGAAAATTTTGAAAAAGTGAATGATAATTTAATTTAACCCAAACATCATATTTGGATAGTACAGTTTAAAGATTAAGTTATTTATATTTATGAGTAATATATTATTTATTATAAAATTTAATAAAATTTTGAGTACTATTAATTTTTTTAGAGTTACGTGAGAGGATTTCAAAATTGTTTTGAAATTATTTAACACATTTATAAATATATTAAATGTAACTTTTTTTATCATTTAATGAATTATTTTTTAATCAATTAAATATGGGAGAATTGTACATTATACTTGTCACATATCAGTTGATAAAATAATTTTTCTTTAAAACGAATGTCACAATGGATAAATAAATTTATTTTAATGAAAAAAGAAAATATTACCATAATGATAATATAAATGATTCATTTTTTAGAGTACAAAGTTATTAAATAACAACATGAAGAGTATGTTAAAATAATTCTTATTATTTATAATATTTTTAAAAAATTAAAATGTAAATAAAATATAAATATCCATTAATATTAAATAATTTATTTTCCCTAGGTATTTATATTTAAATTTTTCCAAATCAAAGGAATTGTAATACCGAAGGTGAAGAAAAAAGAGTGTTTCTCCAAGAAAGTGGTGGAATCAAAGTTCTTGTTCTAAAAATAAATAGAAATCAAATGAGGAGAAGAAGGAATTATCTAAAAAATTAATTTTTTGTTAAATAAAGAAGATTGTATTTATATATTATGTTGTGAATTTTATATTGAACAATCTTTTAAAAAATTTATTACAGATTCAAAAAAATGATCCTTTAAGAAGTGATGATGAAGGAATAATGTTATATTGAACATATATAGAATGTAAAAATTCATTTAATGATCAAAATATGAATCAAAATATTGGGATTACAATGATAAAAATGTTATAACCAATCTATTATAAATTTAATCTTATTTATATATAAAAATGTGAATATAATGACTATTATAGGTTTCTATTGTATAAAGTAAGAAATTTTTATCTAAATAATCAATATTTTTTTGAATTATTGGATGAACCTTGTTAATGATAGGACAATTTCATTAAATTTTATACGGAATTTTTTTCACTATTTCTAAAAAAAATTCATAAGACTAAGGTAATTGACAAATTTTTTAAAATAATTACCTTTTTGAACACCTTTTCTATTGAATTAACATCCAAATCAAAAAAAATATGACAATCTATGGATTCATGAAATTAGATTTTAATCTGAATTGATTTAAAATGGGAAGACATGAAGAAATATTTAATGTTAAAATAGAGTTTTTGTATATTTTATATATTTTGGTTCACTAAATAAATGTAGTAGGGGTTAATGTGATTATTTTGGAAAAATTGATGTCTAAATAAGATTGTTTCCTAGTTGATCAAACATTCTATTTTTAAATATATTTATCTCTATGATGATGTAAATGAGTTTTTTTAAGTAGATTCATTATATTAATTAAGAAATATGGGGGATTTATCTATATGGGATATAGAGCCTATTTTAATTTATCATTAATAGAAAATAATAAAGAGGTAGGTTATTTTTTGTAAAATATTACACCTACATTTGGAATATATGCCTTGGTTATGTAATATGATGATGTATATATAGGATTTTTAATATAGAAATTCAGAGATATTTTTCCATATAAAATAGGTAAAGTGATATCATCTACAAATAATTTTAAAAATTTTACTTGTTGTAATGATGTCTTTAGAGAGTGGAGATAAAATATATAAGGAAAATTTAATAAATTTATTCAAATTTGAATAGACCATTTATGAATTAATATATAAAATATATTTTATTATTTTAAAAATTTTATTATTGATTTTATCTGGATGAGTAATGTAAGGTTCCTCCAACACATAATTGGTGTTATAAAAAAGAATAAAAATATAGGAAGATATTTTGAAATTCAGTAGGGATTATATATCCATAAAAAAGTTACAATTCGTAGTGATAATACACATGTATTTATTTTCAGTATCACCTCACAATGTTTGGGATTAATCAGAATTACAATACTCTATAAACACCCCAAGAAAATAGAGCTATATAACGAATAAATATAAGGAATGTTGAAATTTTAATAACCATGTTTACTAAATTAAAAACTTCATAATTCTTTCAAAGATTATATATTTTAATATATATTCACATAAAAAATACATTTTAACTATTACGTGGATACAAAATGTCACCTTATGAGAAGTTTTAAAAGAAGAAACAATCAATAAAATACATTACTATTTTTGACAGTTCGTATCTGGTGAAAATAATAAATTTTAATCCTGGAATATTTTGGAAAAAATAAAAATAAATGGTTTTTATAGATTATTTATCAACATAAAAATTCTAAAAGTTTAACTGTTTGATAAATTACATTATAATTCTTTGTTATAATTAAAAAATTATTGAAAATAAATCTATCAAATGTGTGTTATAAGTAAACTTTTTTTTTGAAAATTGAACAGATATAAACAAATATAATTAAAAATATATGGCTGAATAGGAAATTGTAAATATTTTAAACACATTATATTATGATTTAAGATATTAAAATGATGAAGGATGTGATGTTTTAAATGTAATAAAAATGTTTATTAGAAAACACAAACATTTTCACACTATAAATATTTCTTGAAAATAAGATCCAATGAAAAAATTAAATAAATTGATATCAAACAATCATATTAATTTAATATAAAAACATTGGACACAATATATTGGCCATGAAATTTAATACAAGGATTTTATTAGTGTTATAAATGAAGAGTTACATCAAATTAAAAATTATTGCCCATGGTATCTTATTCTAAGGATAAAAGAAATGTATATAATTATAACCTTGAATCTATTTAAAAATTATATCAATGATAATTGTTATAATGAGATGAATTATGTCTTATTAGTGTGTGAGAGTTATTTTCAATTTTAAATAATTGATATTATGGAATATTTTTATCCATTTTTAGGTTTAAGAAAATACTAGTTTTGTTGTCTGTTACAATATATAATATGTATTATGTCAATAAAATGGATTTGAAAAATGATTTGTT
The DNA here is from genome assembly GCA_963277665.1 of Viscum album. Classification (NCBI taxonomy): domain Eukaryota; kingdom Viridiplantae; phylum Streptophyta; class Magnoliopsida; order Santalales; family Viscaceae; genus Viscum; species Viscum album. The sequence continues at coordinate 569,818,279 of OY728126.1, read as the reverse complement.
GAATTTCAACCAAAATAAGATGTGTTGATTGAATAACATGATGATTTTATATATGAAATTGATGTAAAAAATGTTTACATCAATATGAAATATTTGTATGATTTGAAATTGTCTCTTAGTGATTAATATTCAAATCCTGAAAACATATTTATTATTTTGAATTGAAGTGAAATTTTAACAATGTCCAACATGAGAATGATTTTATGTAAATTAATATTGTTTTTTTATTTATGTTGATGACATAATTTTTTTATAGATAGAGAGTACACTTTTGAGTTTTTTAGATGAGAAAATAAAATATATTCTGATATATCTATGCATGGTGAAATAAGATTATTTCTAGGACTGTAGGTTTTATTATTCAATTAATTAATCATCTTATATAAATATAAATATTCATTGGAAAAATGTATAATTTATGTTGTAATACTCCAAATAAGTTCACAACCCCTTGAATATAAATTTGATATCTATCAAGGATTATATAATTAAAATTGGGATTTAAACGTTTTTCAAAGCGTTGATTAAAAGATTGTAGTTCCTAAGATATTATAAACCAAAGATAAAATATGCAGTATCACTGTGTGAATAAATTCAAAATTAATTTAATAGGTCATAGATTTTGACTATTAATGTAATTCATAGATACATCTTAGGGGATATAAAGAGGATGAGGAGAGCATTCTTATATTGTGGATCAACATCGAATGATGAATGATGATCAGATTGAGGTGGATTGGTGGGTAGCGATTGCAGTGGGTTTTCTACATCAATGGAATATAAATTTATCACAAATTAATGATCCTTAATCAAGGCATGAATCATTATATATGGCTTTCTAACATAATATTTAACATATTTACAATGATCAATTTACTCTCTTTTATTAGTGATAATTTGAACATTCACATGAGACCCTGTATTGAAATAAATTATTGTTTCAATTTATTTCCTATACGTACAATGTTTATGACCCCATTTTTTCACACTATGAAATCGTTGTCTAAAAACTCTTTGCTAGTGATGCTTATCACCTTTGTTTTTTGGGATTTTCCCCCACCATTCTTCATTATTACATCGTTGGACCATGAGTAATGATTCAAATTTTTTAGGGATGGTTAAAACATATTAAAACCTGAAAATTCATTTTGGTGGCATGAAAGATATGCAGATAAATGGTTTGTCCACATATTTATAAAAGAGTAAGATGGTTATTGGTGAACGGATCAGTTTGGTATCACTATTGTGTGATTATTTATCAAAAGTTGTTCATGATTGGATTACTAATACCTATTATCCGAGTTAGAATGTGTTAATGATGTGAAGTGTGATGAGATGTTTTTGTGCAATGGTCAATCATGAAATCTCACGGTGGTGGCCGAACTCAAATCCATGACAAGGTGGTTAGACGTGGTTAATCCTATGAGAGTTGAATATTATTATAAACAATAATAATGGAGGTGAGTTAACAAAGTAAAATAATGATTTTGTCAATATTATTATATAATGATAGATTATTAAAAAATAAAATGAATATTTAACATTATTATTTTGTTAAACAATAATAACAGTGATGGCATAAATGTGTGGTTGTTTATAAAATTTAATGGTTGTAATATTTATTATTAAAATCATATGATTTTAATTAAATAATTAAAAATAATATTAATAACTTCTTTTTGATTAATATTTTTTCTTCTAAACAAATAAATGGGGTTATTTAATGGAAGCATGCAACATGTTGTGTGTTCCATTGGAATATTTTAAATTTATTTGGTTATAGTAAAGGATAACCTTATACATTTAACGAAATCAAAAACAGAATAAATTAAGGGAGGCATTTTGATGAGGAACATAAAAAAATGTAGGACCACCTTATGAGTGTGAATCATTTGATAAAAATAATAGATTTATAAAAAAACATATTATATTGTAATATAATATTTTTAATATTTATTTTGGGTGTTATATCTAAATCAAGCCGTAAATCATTTTTATGTTTTCAGATTTATGAACTATCAAAAGAATTGTTACTTTATAATTAAGGTAGTCATTTTGAGATCAATGTTGGATAAATTCTTCAAACTCATGACTCATATCAACAAAACACCCAATAATAATAAAATTGTTATTGTCCTGGAATCATGTATCCAAATTTTTTCCAACATACGGTGTCAGAATGATGGACCGAATATGACATTGATACCATGAAATTGTGTTTTCCATTTTAAGAACAATTTAGTGTATTGAATTTAATCTTTTGGCTTGGGACCAGAAAATACCATTCTAGTGTGATGTGGTGAATTGAGCCTTTTTATCAGGTATTCCATTGAAGCAAGTGAATAGCCTATCTCAAGTATTTTTTGACGAGGATCATGAAGGTGTGGTCTATTTGGCCATATAGGGACGTTTGAAGAGTCATTATAGTTAAATAAAAATTTTCCCTTGTACCAATGATGAGAATCATGTGTTCATCCAGAATTTAGTCGAGACATGTCATGTAGTAACCTTACACACGGTGTAGTACTAAATGTCCAACAATCCATGTGCTGGAAAGGACACGGGCCATAAGAAGAGTGGGACCACAAGCCATGTGCGTCTCTTACCTATCGAGCACTCCTTTATGAATATTTATCCTTATGTATCACTGTCAATTGGTCTTGGATTCTAGCTTGTGAGTAGTCTATCATGACTATTTTTCAAATATAAGGGAATGGTGCCCTCCATTGTGACATTAAAGATATTATGTGGAATATTCCAGGAATGTTACTTGGTTAGGAAATGCCCGACGATGGTAGTGATCACACATGATCATCAGAGATCTTCTCAGTGGTACCCTCCAGTGGAGCTAGGCAATGTGTCCTCGACATCTATTGAGTGGTACCCTCCATTTGGAAAGTCAGTTGGTCCTCGACCTCTTCTGAGTGGTACCCTCTAGTTGTGCTAGTAAGTGGTTCCTTTATATCATCTGAGTGGTAACCACCAATTGGGATGGGTAGTGGTCATTGACATCTTCAGAGTGCTACCCCTCCGATTTACCAAGAAGATGGTCCTTGACTTCAAGTTTCTACCCACCCAGGTGTGTGGATAGTGAAAAGGTGTGGTTAGAATTGTATGATTACTTCTTGGAAGATGGGTGGGATGATGGTCATCATAAATGGTCCAGGTTTTCAGTCTCATTTAGACCATGATGGATCTAGTAGTGGTAATGGAAGATAGAATCTTCTACAGTGAAACAAGGTAATGGTGGATCCTTGTTACGCAGATACATGATGGTTCAACACTCTTTTGGGATTTCTACCACCAGTTGTTCTGTGATGAGTATGACCCATCTTATTACGATCAATCCAAATGTAGAAGCTTCTAGAGATGCATTGGGGAGGGATGATGGTGGCTGGCTACATAGTGTGGATCACAGACGTTTCTCGATAATCCCTTGACATGTTCTAAGATAAAAAATTCCAAGAAAAGAAGTCTGTGCGGGTTATTAACATATATATCCAAGCCATCATCGATCCCTTGCATATTCATACCTATGATGTGGTTCATGTGTGAACAATAAGGATATAGACATTTCACTCAAAATAATATCTGACTATTGTAGCTATTAGTGGGAATCATTGAGTCGAGTTATCTATAGAAGCTAGTAGTAACCATGTACTAGGATATCAACATAGGAGAACATTCTATCATCTAAATCAATTATATGGTTAGAGGAAACATAGAGTAAAAACTATTCCCAAAGTGGAGATTTTATTCACATGGGATAGGAATGGTCACCTGGCACGTGACAATGTGACCAGACATGTTGATTAGAACTAGAAGATAGATAATTTACCACCACATAAGTTGCGGTTACATGATCATGGATCTCCCAGATGTAGATAGGGTGGTACCCTAGGAGGCAGAGCTGATAGAGGAACAACAGAAGCTGTAGGTGGAATAAGACGCTATGAGATCATTCCATAACCCCCATAACCCATAGGACAACGTCTATCTCTGGGAGTGGGTTTCTGGGGCTGCATACAATAGCATGTTTTGGATTCCTATGATCTTGAAGCACTTGAAATGAAAATTGTTATGCTCTATGTCACTTCCACTTTTGGCAGCAATCATTGTTAGACACTATTTGAGGTACTATTTTCTTTTCACTTCATTCTCAATGATTAAACATTGGTGACATGGGGTGGAGGTGTAACCCTATTTCAGTGTAGTTCAATGTAGATTATAATTCATGAATAATGGGATCCTTACCCTCCCTAAGATGTGCTTTTTTGAAGAAAGAATATATTTGAGGGAGAGTTAGGGACCCCAAAGTTGACTGTATCGAGGTGTGTGGATGAGTCCTTATGACTTATGAGATTAGGGTTGGGTGATCTGTTGGTATTTCTAATCATAGGCCCTAGTAAAACCGAATTGATAATTTTGGATGTTGGTTATTGTTCATTAGTTCTCTCATATGATTAAAATTAGTTTTTACGCAAGCCACCTGAGGAGTATGTGACAAAATTTGACCAAGGATTAGAGTTAAGAAGATGGGGGATGCTTTCCCCATAAGGACATGTTTTTTTGACGTGACCAAAAAATCAAGAGCAAGTCAGTGACTCCCATAGATGATAGTATCGAGGTGTGGGAAATGTGTTCCTTATACATGTTCATTCATGGTGAGGTTGTGTGATGGAGTATTAGAGTAGGTCTCCGTATTTCTAGTTGAGTTTTTTCTACTTGACCATTTTTCTTAGGATTCCTCTATTGAGTGTGGTAGCATTTCTTGTTTGGGGTTTCTGTCCTTACATGAGAGGTGAAGACACAAAATTTATGACACATGATTATCGTGGATGTATTCTCTTGGAAGGATGAGTCTACTCACCACCCTTGTTCACTGGTACCCTTGCATGCTCGGCATAAACCGTGACGGAGCAAGAGGAAGTTATCACATACTAGATGAGGTAGTCGATCACCCAAGAACAGAACTATGTGATTCACAAAGAAGAGTTAGGAGTGGTAGTCTTCAATTTGATGATGTAGAGAAACAGATTTATAGGGGACATAGACTGTGAGGTCTTGAATAAGTAAGTTTCCATTAGAGTTTAACATGATACATTTTTTTTAATAAGTAAATCACATCATCCTTTTCCGGGATGAATGGTGATTAAGATCAGGTTATGTGATGAGGTGTTAAGGGAGTTTCAAAGTTCACCTTGGGTTGTACATTCCATTGTAGGGAAGATTTATAGAAAATCTATATGATAGCTCAGTATCACCCCCTTTTCATTAGTTTGTTCTTTTTAGGAAGGAAAATATTTTTAAATGAAAATAATATAGAGACACAAGATTTTTCATGTATGACTTTAGAATATTCCAAATAATATTTTGTGTGGTAGGTGATAAGATAACATTCAATGTTGAGACCCGATGATCCTACATTTATGTTTATAAAATTATTAAATATATTTTTATAATGTGTAAATATTTTCCCAAAACTAGTGTAATTTCTTATAAATGGATTATTGAATCAAAAATCTTATATGAAGATTGATTCTAGAATGTGGAGTTTACCATACAATCAACCTAAAAATGGCCAAAACATGATGTTCAAATTAGGTAGTCACTGGAATGATTGTTTTACATAAATAAATAAATAAATTATTTATTTATTTTATTAAAAATTCTAATTAAAACCTCTTTAGAAACCATATTATATTAATTTTTAAAGGTTTTTCTGTATAAACCATTACTATATACAATAGGAGGACAATGTTCTTCATTGACGGGTCAACATAGAACAAAGAATGGTGATCTGATTGAGGTGGATCAATGGGTAGCAATCATAATGGGTCTCTTCATTGGTACAAGAATAATTATTCACAAATGATCAATCTATAATAGAGTTTGGATTCATTATATGTGGAATTCAATCCTTATAATTAAAATATTTATCATGATCAATTACCACTCTTTGATCAGTGATAATTTAAAGCTTTTTGTGAACCTATATATCAGAATAAATTAGTCATTAAATTTATTTATTGTCCAGGTAATGGTCTTCACCACTCTTTACCCACAATGGATTTTATGGCCAAGAACACCAAGACAACGATGCTTATCCGATTTTTTATTGGTGTTTTCCCCCACCATTATTTGTGATTTTCATCGCTAGACCACAATGTCATGATTTAACATTATTAGCGCAGTTCAAACAAGGTTGAACCCCCAAATTCATTTTAGTGGTAATAAAAAATTGTGGATTGATTGTTTTAGGATTGATAGATTAATGAGAGGGATGGTGTCTGGTGAACTGATCTTTTTTGTACTATGGGTGTGAGAATTATGATTAGAGGTGTTTCAGGTTTGGATCGTGATCTCTGTTTTCTCAATTTTCTTGTAGTGATGATGTGGGGTGTGAAGATAGTGTTTTTGTGTTGTGGTTGTGGAAAAAATCATGCAGGAGGCTACTCAGTATTTTCATGAAGGTCATTAGACTCAGATCTCGAACAAGGTGGTCAGATGTGGTCAACATGGTGAGCATTATTAAATAATTATAATAACAATAATATCAATGGATGAGTTAATAAAATGAAATGATGATTTTTTCATTATTATTATATTATAGTTGTGAGTTTATAAAAGGAAAAAATATTTTTTTTATTAATATAATAAAAAACAATACGAATGATGGAATAAAATGTATTGTTGATATAGAATTTAATGGTTTTATTTCTGGTTAAATTTTTTTTGTTTTTATTTAATAATGAAAAATCATTTTAATAGAATGGTTTTGATTAATATTCTTTCCATTAAAATTAATGAAATGAGGAATTTAATGGATATGTGTTTCCTTCTGTGTGGACCATTAAAATATTGCCAATTTATTTTGTTATAATAAATGACATCAATATTGGTTAAATGAAGTCAAGAAAGGGAGAAATTATTGGACACATTTTTATGTGGCACATACAGAAAAGGGATCATCCCCTTATCAGTAGGAAAATTTATAAAAAAATAAATCATTTAAGAAAAAAATATAATAATATAAAAAAATATATAATATTCTGAATATTTATTTTGGGTGTCAATCCAATATCCTGCAGTAACTTCTTTGTATGATGTTTTATTGATGAACTGGTAATGGAAGTGTGAGGGTGAAAGTAAGACAGTCAGTTTAAGATTGATGTTGGATACAATTTTACATCGCGTTCCTTAGATTATTGAACCAAAATATAATAATAAAATTATTGTTATTGTGGAAGATTTAATTCTGCATATCTCAATCATATGGTGTGAGAATGATGAACTTCTTCCAATAATGTGACACAAAATTTAGGTAAGATGTTTCAAGGCCAATTTGGGGTATTCAATTCAGACTAACATCTTTGGCCCATGAAACTCCATTCAAACATGATGTGGTGAAATTCTCCCTTTTCACTTTGTGTCTTATTGTGGCAATTGAATAGCCCATCTCACATATTTTTCAATAAGTATTGAAATGATGTGATCTATTTGGAAATCCAGGTCCATTTGAAGTGGAATATTTCTAAAATTATATTTTTTTTTCACAGACCAAATACGAGTCTCACACATTCATTAGGATTTTGGTCGATACATGTTTTATAGTACCCTTACAAGTTCGGTATTACTACATGGAAAAAATTCTATGTTCTAGAAAGGACATGGACAAATAATATAGTGTAACCACAACCAGGAGGGTCCCTAACCAATCAGATTCTCCATTTTGAATCTTCATCTTTCTATATCTCCTTTTTTTGGACTCAAATTATGGCATGTGAGTATCCTATCCTTAGTGGTTTTTCTATATTGAACATGATGGTTCCCTATATTATGGATTTCAACATATGATATGGAATAGTCCAATAATGATTCCATGTTAGGCAAGGACTAATGGTGGAAATGATTGTCTAAGATCATTAGGGACCTTCCATGTGGTACCCTCCAGTTAAGTTGGGCAGTGGTTCCTCTATGTCTACTGAGTGGTTCCCTCCAATTGAGTTGGGTAATGGGTCCTCAATGTATTCTTAATGGTAACCTCTAGTTGAGAAGGGATGTGGGTTTCCAATGTCTTCTGAGTTGTACATTCTTGTTTAGATGACTAGTGGTTTCTCAACATATTTGAACTGGTTGCCATATGTTATACCGGTGAGTGGGTCATCTACATTGATTTTGTGCCCACTCGGCTATGTGACATAGAGATAGGTCATGGATAGAAATGTACAATTAATTATGGGAAGACATGTGGGATGTGAAGAATCACTAATGGGATTTTGGAGTTATTAGATAATCTTATTCTCAGGTTGTGTTGTGAGATGGATATATCCAAACTCAATTGTTTATAAATATTTGACTGTGAATATATATCTACTTTTTTTATATTTCCACTGTGAATATATATACTATTCTTATGAATCTACATAATAAATTTGGGCACACTCCATCAATGATAGGTAAAGATGTGTGGGGTATGCCACACTCATTATGTGTTTTTCATTTCATGGTTTAGTTCATATACTCTCATTCTATAAATGGATAATACATGATAATTTGTTCATCTAAATACTTTATCATGCCACCTATGTTTGGGAGAGGTTACCTTCACTCTCTTTTTTGGGTTGAGTTATACTCTTTCATAGTACCATGTTTTATATACTGTATTTCTATTTTATTGTATTTGTCACTACTCCCCCATTATCACTCAGGGTGTTCTATTGGGTATGCTTACAGTCAACACTTTATGGGAATTTCCCACAGGTATTGTGCCTTATGAGGATGTTAGATAAGATGATTGTGACTATAGTAAATCTGTGGGATACATGGTTCTTGAACTGCATATAGTGGTTTTATCTTGGTTTTAGTTTGGGGGATCTCTTTTAGTTGTTTCATTTTCTAGTTTTCTATCTAGTTTGGAAAAATTTCCTATTGGGAGTTTATTTTTTCCTTTTAATTTTCATTTTACACTACCATAATTTTGTACTTTTTATAGGTTCATGCATTCTTTTCTTACATTAACTCCATGGTGTATCTTTTATTATTTCCCTCTGCACTTTTCCATCAAGATGGATGTGTCTGTGAGTCCAGGTACATAGATAATGACCACCCTATGTTAGTTACTTTTTCGACACTTTTCACCACCCCTGGCATATGAAGGCATGCTTGGGGTAGTTGCAACTTGATCCATTACATGATTTATGTCATGACTCTCAAACTAAAGATCACATGGAGCATTTTTTCATTGGGAATTTATTATTAGTGAATTTAAAAAAACAAAAACCATTGAAATTTAATTATATAAAAGCAAATTATATGGATACATTAAGGTATTGTACACATTTTTTAGATGAAGGGGTTTCTGGTTATATACAAGGTAAATATTGACACACCACTGGGAATTGGTCATGATAACCAAAATACAATATCATTTTCAAATTACCTTTATAATCACAAAATTTCTATATTTATGGATTTTAAATGTAATTTTATCAATGATATGTGAAAAACTAGACTAAAAGGAATGTTAGTATGTTTAATTTAAATTATATTGAAAAATTTTTTATCAAGGATTTTCAAATAATATATTTGAGATACAGAGGATGAAAATAAATATTCAACATTCCCCTTAGTTATGGAACCTTAGCCTTGTAATAAATTTCATTGGAAACAATTTTCAACGGGATATAACGAAAACAAATATAAGGACATATATATATTTAAATCAAACAAATATGTCTGATATATAATTTTAGATTTGAAAGTTTAAATGATATTATAAAAAGTGGATGAGATAATCAATTTAAAAAGATAAAAAATACTGTTACCCAAGGAATTTTTTTCAAATATATTACATTATGAATACTATGGTGTTGAATTATTTTTTTTACATTGAGAATAATTAGTCAGTTTTTAAATTTTTAAAAAATAATAAGGATGATTATTTATCTCGAGAAATTATTTTATTGTTTGTAGTATTATGTTTTAAAAAAATTAGATAATTTTTAAAAATATTAGATTATTTTTGAAATAATTTTATTTTTATGAGATGAATGGATATGTATGAGTTCATATGAAATTTTAATATAATATTATATAATATTTGTACGGATTTAATGATTTTTGAAAGGATATTCATGTGAAAATTAAAATTTCAATTATATTTGGAATTTTTAATTGATTTGTGTAAAATTCCGTTTCTGAAGGTAAATCAATAACCTAAAACTGAATTACAGAATCCACTGGTCATGTCTGATAAAAATTTTGTTTAATTTCCATATAATATTGATAGGATATCTGGTAATATGAAAAATTATTTTTAAAGGTCCATGTTGGATTGGAAACTGTATTTAAAATATTATATAACTGTAAAATAGAATAACGTTACATTAAATAAGTTATTACACAATTGTTAATTTTTTGATATTCACAAAAGTTTTTAAATTTTTTAAAGGATGATTTATTGAGAACCAAATGGTAAATGTCCAGAAAAGGATTTTTAGATCAATTAATGATATTTTGCTGATAATTATGTGACAAATACGATTTATATATTTTAAGGAACATGTTTTTTATTTTTAGAGTGTACATGACTAGAATTCGATGAATAATTTTGTAGATCTAATTTTAAGAAAAAAAAAATTAATTTAGATAATATCCACATAAATAATGGGATTTTGTGATCTATGTAGATAAGAGTACTATTTTTGGGAATAATATGAAATTGATTATATATTAAAATTGTTGAGACTCATGTGAAGAATGAGAGAATATTAATTGGGAATAATATTATTTCTCACATGATGTAAAAAATCAAGAGTTTCTCCTATGAATTTTAATTTGAAAAAGATTTATATTATAGAAAATAATTTTTTCATTAGAGGATGATACAATTATTGATGATGTAATATTCTATAGATTCATGGAGAACTATTTAATTATGTTTTTTTGAATCATTATTATTTATGAGGTATGTTAAGGTGACAAAATATTATAAAATATTTAATTTTTTTAAATGATAAATTCCCTCTTATTGGTTTGGCAGAAACATGTAATGCTCATTGAAAGTGAAAGAAACCCCTTCATTGACCATATTTATTATCATCGAATCACCAGGTAATATAAATAACATTTGTATGAAAATTCATACCTCATGTCTAGTGTGATTATTATTTTTGGATTATGACTTCTGATATTTAATAATAAAACAAAAACATGGGCTATGACCACCATTGGTAGGACACGTTCTTCTAAAATCTGCATACACATTTTGAGGGCGCCTTAGACCCCAATGGTATGATAGCACCTTCTTCTCAAAGAAAAATGGAGTGAATGAAGGATGAAAAATTTAGTTTGGTTAAAAAATCTAATATGAACACCAATTGGAAAAATCATATCATATACATTCCCTCTATATAATCATTGATGACGGTCGAGCATTGGATAAAAATGTTTAGAAACCATCATATGTTACACATAATATATTCTTTTTGGGGTATTATTTCCATTGAATGTTTAGGTAAAAATAACATATTCATTTTGAATAAAATAATATATCCCAAGGAATCATAACCAAAATGAAACCATTTAAGAAATGTGGTAGAAAATAATGGAAAAAAACAGAATATTTTTTAAAACCACATGAATTTCATATAATGTAAATCATACAACAAATGACTTATGATACAATCTTATATCATCATTTATGATATGAATCACATGCATACCATGTCATACGATATACATAAATTATAAAATATGGTACATTGGTTTTAGTGCATATCTAACAATCTCTAACATGGAATAAAATTATATAAGTAAATTATAAAAACAGTCACATGTCATTGTAATTCTATTCATACACATTGGGTTATAGTTTTTAGTACTCCCTAAGATTACGAAAAACCACATTGTCCAAAATTTAACCCTTATTATGAGGCCTAAAAATGTGACAATGTTAGTCTTTTATGAATAGATAAAATGTATGGATTCCATAATTTTCAAATGTATTTAAATCATGGTCTCTGGTAAAATCACAATAAAACTATTTATATGAATGTATTAATCTTGATATCAATGAAACAACCTCATATTTCTATTAAAACATGTATAATATAAGTTATATCATATAAATCATTAGTATAATTATATATTTCCATTTCCCTTAAATTAATGATATTCCAAGACATAGAACTTGTGAATCTATCATAATATGACTCACACTTTTTTCATTCGCCATGTAGATTGTTTATTTAAAATAAATACATCACATGTCAATAATTTTAATAGTTATGCACATCAAATGTCATTTTATTAGTATATTTAGACATTTAATTAGTCACTCAATCATAGTTAATATGTATTTCCTTATCATACTAGTGGATAAATAGTATATTAGTGGAATACGACTGAAAACATTAATAACCCTAGATTATAACATCCACAAGGATAACATTACAATGCTATATAATTATAGAGTTTCACATGATATATATATATATATATATATATTAAACCCCAGTAAGTAATTTTTTTATGAAATACTCCACCCCTATGTATGCCAATGATTACATGATATTCTATAGTACTGTAATTTCATCTACATATCTAGATATGGATTTGGTGTATTACCACTAGATTACAACCACCTAGATCCCTCCCTTGATGGAGGGGGATTCTCACCATGAAGGTGCACCTTAATCTTTAAATGATCCTCCTCATTATTTCAATGAATTATTAGAAATAAAGTATCTCTCAATTTTTCCTTTAAAACCATTTAGATCGAAACCTCTCAATAGAGATAATGGCATCCCTTCACTGCAAATTTCTACCAAATTGTTATTTTATTGATTCATTTGAATATAAATTGTCTTTGGTAGAATATTTTAGTTATTGATTCATCTTATTAATGATTTCAAAAAGCATTAAAAATAATATTTTTGACTTCAACGCCATGTTTTGGTCAATGTTATTGATTCTTGGAATTTCTTCATTGTCTTCTCTGATGAAATTCATATTGATAATGAATGGTCCATATCAACATACTCAATAAAATTGGTCTAGCTCTATAATCTTAAAATTTTGATTGTGTATGATATGAATCATGGAATAATTTTTCCAGCATTGTGGTTATGTATCCATATATTTCATCTTTATTTCAAAACATTTATATCCTTAAAATGCTAGGAAACATGGTTGGCTAATTTCTATATTCAGAATAAATAATTGAATCCTTTTTTACCCCTACAATGCTCATATGATTAATAAATATTACATTCTAAATGAACCCATAAATTTTTGTATTGATATAGATATTTACTACTAATATAAATAAGAGATATAATAGGATTCTTATTAATGGGTTTTATATTTAGATTTATCATCATTTTAGTCATTTATTTTAGGAAGTTGTTATATCCTATATTATTTTTAATGGTGTGACTAATGATTTTGATTATGAGGATATATATAGAATCATTTTAGTGATAATTTACTCAAGTAATACTATATCTCATAGTAAGGATACCTTAACATCACTGGTGAGGGAACTTTTATGGTTATTGGTCCCAAAAAACATAGGATCATTAAAAACCTGATGTTAATATTTTTAGGTTAGGATCTATATTTCCCAAGAGAAGAGTTAATCCTCAGTGAAGATGAATATATCATATGGAATAAAATTTTATAGGGGATAAATCCATTGATACTAGAATAGTTTCTAATGAATCCTCATTTAATGTGAAGGAAATATATAGACTCCATGTTCCATAACCCTTTCCTGTGGTACGGAATATTGATGGTGATGAATGCATTCCATAAACTGAAATAAGACCTCAATATGTATCTTTGACAATTATAGGGTGTGGAAAAGAACATTATAGAAAATCTATTCTTGTTACTTATAAATAGATTGATCTAAGAAATTCATTAACATCACCTCTTTATTGGGATAGAAGTTTAGGATAAGAGATGGTTTTAAGGGGATTATTTGAATGGATTCCGACTAGTTTATCTATGTATGATACATTACCATTTAAAATAAAAGTATGGTCATTTATGAATAAGAACTCCCCCAATACCACATGAAAATTATGAGAACCTTCAAGAATTATATAAATTCATGTTTGGAAATAAAAATCATAAAAATTGTCTAATTTAGTCAAGAGACTACAAGCAAGCCTTGGGGAAGATGGGTAAAAGATTCTAGAAATATTGAATAATGGAATGTTTTGAAGAATCAAACAAATCAAGACAACACAGAGATTCCATTATGCACAGGAATCCCTTAATTTATTTTATTTAATTCTATCATTACTGTATAACTATTATAAAGAGATAAAAAAAGATAAATCTCCACCATATGCCTATTTAATGATTAATAATCAATTTGGGATTAATTTCAATGTTTCAGTCAATGAATAAATTGAAACAATGTATATTATGATCAATCTATCACTTGAGGAATGAGTAAAATTGTTATTAGATTGAAAACCCCGTGACAGTAATGATCACATTATAAAATTGTACAATTTCCAAAATTAATTCATTTTGGAAAAAATTAATCCTAAAATATTTCTCTATCAATGATTACCATGATATAATTTATTTATATATCTAATGAATTGAAGATAACCATATTTTCAATAAAGTAAATGTCATTATGAAACCTTCATGGAAATATTTGGGTAATAATATTTGTATGGGGAAATAAGATTCTTCCTAAAATTTATTTTAATGTATAAAAATTATTATGATTAAATTAAATTATATTTTAGTGATTTTTTATTTCTTTAACTTGTGAAGATTCCCATTAGGCCAAAAATTAGTTAATTTTAAATTTCGAAAAATGTATTATAGAGTATAATAATAAATTTTAGAGAAATCATTGTCATTATATGAGGTTTTTAATCATTAAATTTTTAATATTAAATAAGTTAATCCAAAATTATTGAATTAGAAATGGATATTTCATCTACTATAAGTGATGATACATTTTACAACTGTTACATATAATTTCTCATTTAACTAAATAACATATATTCAATAAAAATCATCTATTTTTTGAATGATATTTCATTCATAAATTTATCAGTTATATTCCTTAATATAAACACCAAATAGATCTATATATCACCCATCTCAATGATCTCATGAATGAGATGGTATTTTTTTAATGATTCATTTGGCCATTTGGTGATTCCTATGCTCCTTTTCATGAGAAATAACATCTCTTTTCTTTCATAGTAAATTTAAATGGATACATTAATGTTAGAAACCATCCTATTTTCATCAATAAAATTATTTAGGACAACATATTCCTTAATGACATCTAATATAGAATTATACTCTACCTCTATTGTCAGGTATTATATGATTTCATGTTTGGAACTCTTACAAATAATAGATCCATTTTCAAGGAAAATTACCATACTAAATTAAGACCTCATATTATATTTTTTGTCTTAGAAACTACTATCAGTTTAGCCTCTTATAATGAGAATATCCTCATATTTAATGACATATAAAATAACTTTACTTATGATCAAGAACATAATGATGTTAATCATAGTAATCCGATAACATTCACCTTGTCTAAACTATTATGTAATTGTTATACTGAATGTATAATCGATATACATTCACATACACAGAAAAATATATACGATATATCCAATAAAATACATTTTTGTAATCCAATACATAATTTATAACTCTTTAGAAGTATCCTTAATCATCAAATGATTTTTCCATGAAATAAACATAAAGTCCCCATTTTGGAGTTCTCTATTCTAAAACTCTTAAACACTATATAAATATTTATGTTCCAATAGAGTTAAAGAAACCTTGTAATGACCCCATCACTTACTTGAGTACTCATTGGTCCTCTAAGATCTCTATTAATAAAATCCAATAGTCAACTAACCCTCTCACATCTTCCAATAAAATTTTTTATGATTATTTTTAGTAAAAAACAAGACTCACATGTAAGTATTAATTAATTATAATATTATTTTACCCATCCATATATATTTATTATATGGATTTGTAACTCATTTACATGTCCAACTAGAAAAAATTTAGCTTTAGTGGTTTTTCAATGAACACTAATTATATAATGACCTAAATTTTCTAGTTTTATCTATATTGATGTATTTTTTAGATTTCTTTTTGGGAAACAAGATGAAACACCAAGATGTTGGTAAGAATTACAAGTTAAAGCAATTTAAAGGTGATTTGAATGATGATATTAATTTGAGAAAAGATATGATCATAATAATTTTTTTGGGATATTATTCTATAATCAGTTTCTTTAGGTAGGAGTTCTTTCACATGTGATACACAGTTTCATTTTTTACATGATTAATATATGAGAAGAAATTGTTTATCCCCCATGTAATAGTCTATTTCAATTATCACGATTCATAAAATAATTTAATTTCTAAAAAAAGTAATAAAAATTATTTCAAGTTCAATAGAAAATTTTATTCATATATATAGAATAGGAAATTTTCATAATAATGTACAAAAATTTATTATTGTCTTAATATGAAACAAAAATAATATTTATTTTTATTTTATGAACATAATAGTTGTTTTTAAATTCCTAAACTAATATACGTTATAGAATTAGTCCATAATTCCCATCCTTCATGGACGATATATATTCCACATTAGTTAAAAATAAATCTAATTCTGATTTTATCAACTCAATAACAATTATGTGGCCATTTTTTTGGCTCCAATGTGTAATACACCCATAGTATCCAAAACTGTTTAGTCTAAATTAGAGAATTGATTCATCTAACATTCAGAATCATATTCTTAGAATGATAATCTTTGAGAAGAATTTTCAAACAATGATATCATAGATTAATTAGGTTACATATCTTACAATTATGAGAACTCTAAATTATAATAATTATCCATTCCAAAATATATAAAATGGAACATCTTTGGGTGGTTATCATGTTTCATATCTCTTTATCATGTAATTTTATAGAAGATGATATCAATAAAATGATGACCTTATATTACACTACCTACTATATTCTAAGATCCATATTTCATCATGGTTTTCTTTAATAACCTCATAAAATAATATATGAATATATTTTGGAGACAAAAATTCTATTTATACCATATATATCTATTGGATAAAAAATTGTAAAATTCCTTATCATAATCATTCATATTTATTAGCTCAACTGTATTCTTTTGTTATCCTAACAGTTATGGTTTTATAAATATGCTTAACCCAAATCATATATATTATAAATACACATAACTTTTTGGGTCAACAGTAATATTAGTTTCTTTTATGGAAACCTTATTGTTTGGGTCTGTTATACTAAATGACTGAGGCCTTCACAATGGTTTCTTTGGAATGAGTCTCACTATTACTATTTGTGGGGTTTTCTTGTTTATATCAATTTAATTCACATGATGTTTATATTTAATTTATAACTAATTAATTTCATGTGACATTCATTATATCATGATTTTTCTATATGTATGTATTAATTTGAACAATTATGTGTTGTATCTTTATTCCATCCACTAAATTATGAAGATAATACCATATTTCAATATATGTTTTTATAGAACACATAGAATTTGTGTGTCACGCAAAAATAGAATTCATATATGAATAATAATTTCCATACACATATTTAACATGATATTATTTCATGTAAATGAATAAATTATATTAAACAAAAAAGCACCACAAGATTTATCATGGAACAACATGTTGTGAATTCATAAATTCCTTGATAAGGAAAAATCCTCCAGGATGAAGAATAATATTATCATAATAGTTATAAATATGGTTCTTAACATGTTATATTCCTTTGTTTAATCATTATACCAAACCTTAATATATAGAGTCTATAAATAACCTCAAAATCAAATATTAAAAATTCATAACAGACTAATGTAAATGAAAATAAAAACTAAATAATATATTATCATACCTAGAATGAGATATAATAGACAAAATATTTTACAAATATTATTACATGATTTTAAATATAATTAACCATACATTACAACTAAGTATTATAAATTCTAGTGTTTATGGATCACAAAAGACACATTTAGAATGAATGAAACAAAAATAAGAACATCTTTTATTTAATCTCTACGATGTGATTCAAACATCCATTGAGATCATACATATTCAAATGATATGTTGGGGAATATATGAACAAATGGATTCTCTAAAAATCCTATTAGAGAGTATAAAAATTATAATAAATTAAATATTAAGGGTTTTAAGGCATAACATGATGACAAAAAAGGAAAGGAACATGATTAAACAAAATGAATAATAACATATATAACAAGGAACCATATAGTCATGGTATATTAAGAATTATGAAACAACAAAAAACACAACATAAGAATGATTCAAAGATAACATCCATGACCATTTAACATGGATGTGCATGAGTCAAGTCTACCTTCCTTGCCCACTAAACTAGGAGGACAAATTCCCCTAAAGGATTCAGGTTCACTCCCAGTTCTAACATGATGTATCAGGAGACTAAACATTACCCAATGAATGGGAGAGATATCTAGACACAATTATCATAACATTTTTCATTAATATGTTTTCCACATGAAGAATAAAACATAAATATAAGGGTTACACGTAGAAATTAATGGTTATCATGAGCATGTTATTAGGCATAAAAAATTGATGTTTCATAATGATGTCCATGTGAGAATGGATTTAATACATAAAAGAACATTTTTATGATAAAATATGATTAGATAATGATTTATTATTTTCATATGAATATTAATTAGGTAAAAATATTTTTTAATTAACCATGTTAATGAGTCTTTTTAGTGCGGTTTAAGGAAATGTTTTAATGATTATCTAAAATGGAAAAGACATAATTGTATTTATAAAACAAATAACTAACCTATATTTTTATTCATGTAATAGTGAGTGAATATATAGAAAAAATTGTGTTTTAAAATAGATTATGCAGTGAACATGAAAATGGTTAGGAAATTGGGATGTTTTCTTGAATCATGATTTCTTATATGGAAGAATTGAGCAAGAAACCATTTTAAAACATGTACTTACCAATTAAAGAAGGGTGATATGATATAGATACACTATTTTGGGACATATACACATAATTTAGAAGAGGCACATAAAAAATAAGATTTACAATGTGTTAAATAGAGATAAATCAAAAGCCAATGGAAAAGGGAGGTTTAGAAAGAATCCCTTACTTTATGTCCCAAATAGTTCTCCAGTTGATCTTAAAGTCTTAGAAAATAAAATTAGATCTATTAATTATATAATTAAGAATATGTTATATTTATATTTTATTTATTATATTATTATTATTTTCATTTATTGACTTTTTGAAAAGTTATAAGATACACTTTAATAGTTCTAGAGTGCTCGTTTCCTTGGTTTTCATGATCATTTCACTTATATACGTTTATAGAAGATATTGTAAAATTATAATAGTTTAAAATTAGTAAAATTATGTCTTTAAAAAAAATATTGAATATTAAATGATATTATATATCATTTTTTCAGATGTAACAATGATTCATTGGATAAAACCTTAATGATAATCGTCTAGATTTCTTTGTCATTTTTTCAACCATCACAAACAAGTTTTTTATTAAATAATAATATTTATATATATAGTAGTTTTATAAAACAAAATAAGATATTATAAAAATATTTTAATAGTGTTTATCCATTAAAATGGTTATATGACAGAACATGAAGGCAGAAATGGAAATGGGAAACTCGTAATCCTTGAATGCTATAAATTAACACATGATGAACGTTGTTTACAATTCTAGAACAGAAATGGGATGGGAAGATAATTGATGTTCATTTGTTCCATTAATATAATAAAATATCTCTATATAAGAGATAATGGAGTTATCATGTATCTAATAACCAGATATTTTTATGCGATATTTTTTTAATTTCATTGATGTCTTATGTTGTATGCTAGACTAAGATAAGCATGTGTTATACGCAACACCGTCATACCTAGAGGTATACACAACAATATTCTTGGTTTTTATTACACAAAATTTAATGTTATGTTTAAAGATTTAATTTTAGATAATATTGAGTATATATGAGCAACTAAATTTTATAAATTTTTTCTTATAATGGAAGGTATGAATATAATTAACATTCTCCTGAAAAACTATTTATAATAGAATAAGTGAGTCTATGAAATAATATAATCAATCTAGATCTAATTTACTCATTAAAAAAATGTTTAATTTTTTAAATCTAATGTTTAAAGTTCATCTTATATGTTTTGAAGACATGATATAATAATAAATTCAATTTTTTTGGATTAAATAAGTATTTGTCCAAAAAATGTAGTTTTGACACCTTTTGATAGAACACGTAGGTTAAATCTAGTTTTTTTCACTTTTAATATTCAATTTGACTAAATAAACCATTTATTTTAATGATTAATATAATAATTTTCTTCTGTGAAATTTTATTTATTTATCTGATAAGTTTCATTTTTTTGATTAATAGTGAAAATATTGATTTTTATTAAAACCTTTATTTTTACGTCATTACATTTTAAAAATATGTTTTGGGTTTGTTTTAAATTTTAATCTGTTTATTTTTATCCAATTATGGTTTTTTAAATTTATTTTATATGTGAATTTATTATATAGACTTTTTCCATTTAAAAATGGGTGTTTTTCAAAAAAGTAGTTTTTCAAGACATGTTTTAGGTTTTAATTTAACTATAATAATGAAACTTCTATGTTATTAATTTTGAAAACTGAATATAAAATATGGATTCATTTGGTCCTAATCTGGTAAGTATTTACATTGTATATTTGACCAATATAAATAGTAACAATGGTAAATTTTTTTCCCTTAGTAAAGAGAAAATTATGTAATTTAGGTAAAAATTAAAATTATAATGACTATAAAATCAACATAATAAATGAAAATATATTATTTGAAGAAAATAATTAGATATATAACACATAATGTTATAAATTATTTTATTTAATGGACATTATTCAATTAGAATTACTTAAATATTATTTAAATCAATGAAACACACAATTGTCATTTTCTTAGTCTTTTATATCTATTATGTGTCCACATAAGGAGAAATGGGCGGTATTAGTGAATATAAATGGTAATTTTTAACATAATAAAATTATTTCCTAGATAAAAATTCATTATTTAAATTTTGTGGACATTTGGGAGATTTTATGGTATTAATAATATTTTATTTAATGAAAAATTAAAGATGTAATGTTCATGTTTTAAGTAATATATCATTTTAAAAATGTTATACATAATACATATTCGAGTATAAATACTAATTTGAAAGATAAAATGTTTTTATTTATCATGTTAACTAATTTTTAATATTTAAAAAATAAATAATTACTATAATGGCTTATAATTTGATGATGCAAAAATTATTTAATTAATGAAAAATAAATAAAATAATTTTATTAAAATGATAATAATTACTAAAAGACAAAAACACATGATTAAATATTATTAGTCAATTATATCTAGACCATAATATTTTAATTGTCTAGTTAGTGACCATTTGGATCCTTATTGTTGTGATTGTGATACTTATATTATTTTATTTAAGTGATGTTAATGTTGTCATGTTCATAATTTAATAATTATAACATTTTTTATGTTGTATTCTCTAGAAGATAAATTATACTAAAATTATTCTTCTATAATATAGTACATTGATATTATTCATAGTATTTTTATTTAATTTTTACCCAAAAAATAAGTATATTAAATAATTACACAATACCATTGTAGTAATTATTTTATTATTGTAAATATCAAATTAATGTTATTAAAAATATTAAAATGAATATATTCTGAGCTATTTAATATTTCAAATAATTTTTATAGATCACATAGTCCCAATATGGATTTAATAAAATATTTTGTTCCAGGATAACAACTAATATTTATATCTTCAAAAAAACATGAATTGAATACTGTCAAAATTGACTTTGTTTTTTCATAAAACAATGTTATATTAAATTTTTAAAAAATCATAAAATAGTTTCTAAAAAATAAAATAATTATTATATGAAATAAAAGAATCTAAATTTTTTATTTATTATTTAATTTAAAACAAAAAAATAAATATTTTATCCTTTTAATAATGAAATAATTGTAACCATAATTAAAATTTAATAGAATAAATAACTGTTAAATTAAGATTATAAGGTTTAAAATGACATAAAAACTTGTCCAAAATATATTGGTTGGTGATATTAAAATTATAACTCATAACATATTCTAAATTTGAAAATTTAGGTGGTTTCTTGAGGTGGTTCTTATTTTTGATATAAATTAATATTTTTGAGGTTTCAGAAATTTCCACTCACCTCAATTATAAAAGGGCACATCCTCCCTCACAATTTTAATTCACATTAATCTTCAAATCTCTGAAATGACAAATAAATTTCCCATATAAACTTCCATATCCACATTCTAGAGGTTTTGGTCTTCTGAAAAATCCAAATCTAGTTCCTTCAAAGGAGATCTAGAGGGGGTTGTCGAAGAAATGTTAATCTTCTTTACCGATTGTTTCAAATTTTTTATTCTACAACTTCATATTCATAAGTTCTATCAATTATAAATAATGAATCTAGTATGAATTTTATACTGGAATAGTATTAATATTATATAACAACCATAGTCCAGTTCTATCTATCCTTCAAAAAATGAAATCACCACGCGTGTGTACGTACGACTAACCATCTGCACTTTGTGATATAATCTGTTTTCACCACCACCTGACTTAGATGGGTTTATTTATTTAAATAGTAACCATACATGACTATTATAACTATTAATTTATTTGTTAACATTATATATACCATACAATTTTATACAATTTCATAATTAATGGAATGATATCATCGTTAGTGAACATGTACGACCAACCATATCCACGATGTGATTCAGTTCATTCTACTTGATATCCATTAAATCATGATTATATAAATTTAAAGAATATATAAATATGGTATATAATCTATTAATATTAATTTTTAATGATATAACTACAACCTAGTTAGGATAACTAGATCTTATTCGATAAAACATGCATAAGAATATAAAGCAGTTATTACCTAAATAATAAGGAACAATGAAATGTTATTAAACAATAGAGGATAATATGATCCTATATGATATACTGAAAATTACTAAGATTTTGGAACAAGTCAATGAAATTATTTTAATCACTATATATAAGAGTTTCATCTACATATAATGTAAATCGGACCCAGGGCAGGGGATAATTTTTCAATCTCATTATTATCCGATATTGTTTATTCGTAAGTATTTAATGAGGTGTATTTATCATCTACATAAACATTCCATTAATACGTAAAACTATTTATAATATTCTAAAATTTCTTAACATCTATTTTACCCATTGGATAATTTTTATTAAAGAGAATGAAATGAATCTTTTTTCATTATTCGATATGAGGTACTTTTTAAATTTTCTAAAAAAAGTATGAGGAGAATGTTTTTTTAACTTATACGGCATGAACGGTTTTTTATGTTTTCATAATGCCTTATTTATATGAATCTTACTTTTCATTATTTCCAATTTATTTTCGAATAATGTTTTTTAAATTAAAATTTGGTGTCATTTTGATTAAAGAATACATTTTGAAGAAGAATGAATATTTTCCTCAATAAATAATTCCACACGTTTTATCAAAATTAATTTCCTTCTAAGATAAATTTTTTTTCATATGTTTATGTTTCAATACAAATTATTACTACGATTTGGTTCTGTTTATGATAGAATTATATTTTATGTGGATTGTGTAATGATTTAATGATGTTTAAAAAACCAATTTTATTCATTGGGTTATGTCATAATGAACATGTTAGAATGATTTCATTATGAGATGGGCGGGATATATATCTCCCTCAAATGAATTGGGTAATTATTTATATACCATGATATAGAAATGGATTAAATAAAACGTAAATCATGTTTAGTAATACAGGTCAGGAATGACATGTAAATATGGTTTAGTCATACGGGACTAGAATGAGGAGTGAACTTAGTCCAACAATGTATATTTTCTACAATTATGGTCTTTACAATGATCCTTGGGTAATATAGAAATGATTTTTATTTTTATCTATTTGCCATAATTCCATGATTTAGGAGAATTTTATTTTATGAAGATTCATGTTCCTTTATTATTTATGCCTCATAAACTATCAAGATTTAATTTATGACTAAATACGTACATTAATATTTAAAATATATGTTCATGTTTTTACATTATTATTTTTTTTGTTTACCCTTACTAAGCATTTGAGCTCACCGTTATTAATTTTACATTTACAGAAGATATAAATAATGGTTTAAGGTAAGAAAACTAAAGGGATGATCTTTATCTGAGATATGAAACAACACTCACCAATTTAAAAGAATGCGTTCCATGTTTCCAAAGACACAAAAATATTATAGTCCATGGGAATGTGGTTGAAAAATGAAATGAATATTCATATAAGAAGATATAATATTCTACTACATCATGCTTGGGTCGTTAGAGTTGGTGTCATAGAAAATGTTTAGTAAACCTTTGGAAACTAGGATGAGAAATATTTAGTGATATCCCTAGAGATATTTCTATGGCATGTAAAAGTATATCCTTAAGGATATGTATAACTATAGGTTTCAATCCTCAAATTATGTCAGTGACCATTGTTAACCTAGTATTAAACAAAAGATGTTTGATATTGAAAATACATCCCATTGAATATGATGTTTTCATTGTATGAATTTTACAATCACACTATTATTTTGGGATTTAGACTATGGATTGAACCTGAATGAATTGTGTTAATGATCAATGGAATGGGAAATGTAATGATGGTCCTCCTGAAAAACCAAATGTTTTGGGAGATGAAATGAAAAATCTTGTTGATATAATTACAAAATCTATAAATCATTCTAGACATCAATATGTGTAAATAAAGGAAAAATACTCTATTTATTACTTCATGAGGAAACATCCACCTTCTTTCAGTGGGTATTCTGATCCACATTTTGTTGAATAATGAATCAGTGCCATTGAAAAGATATTTTCAATCATTCAATGTGTAGAAATTGAAAAAATCATTAATGACCTTTATCGTTTAGTAGGTGAAGTAGACCATTGATAAAATCTGATCAATAATACAAGGCATGAAGATGATAATAAATACATGGAATAGGGCAAGTTCAAGAACATATTTCTCAATAAGTAGATTTCTATTATTCTTTAGATGAATATAGAAATAGATTTACATGAGAATATTAAAAAGGATGATGAATTCTTTGGTACATACAAGGATAATTTTACCAGACTTTCCAGGTTTTCTTCTAGATTTATCATCCATCCTTAAAGTAATGATTATCGATTCTTTAGTGGCTTAAAACCTATTCTTCAAAGGGAGTTAGCTATAAGATACTTTTATAGCAATTAATAGATTGTATGTTGTGCTATCAATATTGAAATGTATTTTGGTGTGACATATCGATCTCATATATTGGACAATAAATGAATAGAGAAGTTCAGGGAAAAATAAAAAAATAATGGTGAAAAGAAGATGAGTGTTTCATTATACTCAAAATATGGAAAGTAGCATGGTGGAGATGGTCATAAAGTGAATATAAATTATTTTATGTTTGTAAAATAAAGACATATAGAATTTTTTTGATGTTGTAATGGAAAAAATGTTGCTAATAATGTGAACAGAGAAAAGGCTATAGAGATTGTACCACCCACACCTCAATGATACGAGTTCAAGAAAATGGGCCATTATGCTAATCAGTGACCGAATACAAGGATTATTGATGATGATCGACATCAAGAACCTATTAAGGCCCAAGATTAAAGAAAACCACATGAGATCACTGTTGGTGAAGTTGAGTATGAAAATTATGTGGTGTAATGAATGTGTGTATATGTAATGGGGTTCCAAAATTATGTAGTAGAATATATTTTATAATATTTAGGAATTTTTAAATATTTATGTATTCATCCTTTTTGGTTCTCCATAAGTATTTATTACCGGTAAGCATGAAAATTAATTGAAATATTTTTGAAAAACACATCATATGTGTATAATGATGGTATAAAAAGATAATGGATGTTTAACAGTACTAATGACCTCATGACTGATAAAAGGAAAATGTGATATCGTAGTTTGAGTATATAATATTTTTTGGATTTCTAGTATGTCTAAAGAGTTAATTTTATACCGCATTCATGTTCTCACTAAGGTTCTACAGTAAAGCATGTTATTACCATGATCCAAGAGAATACATTATTAAGTTATTCACATATTTGGAATTTGACAATAAAGAACTTCCTAATGAGATATTGGAGATAAATTATAATCTAATATAAGGATTTTTATTTTCAACTTTTAGAAGGATTGTGAGATTATAAATTTATAGAAATATTAATTTAAAATTTAGATGATTTTTCTTATAATAAAGTATTTTCTTACCAAAGTTAGAATTATGAATATTGGAAAACATGTTATAGAATTTTTGTGAAAAAGAAATGTGGAATAAAATATCATTCAATTTATGGATCACATGATCTGTTAACACTTCATAAATGACAAATTAAACATCATTTCTTTGAAGAAGATATTAAGTGTAAATTGTTCAAGGCGTGAACAATAGTGAGATTTTACTGAAATCAAGTAATTATTTCTTCTTATGGTCATCAACTAGAGGAAAATGATATTGTAAAACATTATTTCATCAAAGTACCTTATTATCCGGTGAATTAAATAGTCCATTAATTCATTGTATTTTTATGGCTTTTTTATTGTTATTTTTTCACTAATCATGTTCTTTATCAATGTATATAATAACATGATAGTTATATTTTACTTCAATATCCATGTTTTCACTTCTATCCTATATGGAATCCCAGTGATGAGTTACATTGTTTAACCATTCTATTTATACCTTTACTTTTAAAAATGATGTTCTAATACTCTTTTTAACAATGTGGGTTTCTATAAAAAAAATCCAATTATTAACCCATTTATAACCCATATGAATTTAAATGGTGATACTAATTTTAAGAGAGTAGAATTTAACACTCTTAGATTCTTATGAGATATATTTTTTCTAATTTTTAGATGTATTATGTTGTAAACTACATCATGATAAGCTTGTGTTATATGCAACACCAAATTAGATTGAGTTATGAGAAATACTATGCTTGGTTTGTGTTACCAAAAAATTTCATGTTCTTTTGAAAAAATTTATTTCACATAATACTGAGTATGACTAAGAAACTAAATGTTATGACATAGTCATTATAATGGAAGGTATGAATAGTATTAACTTTCTTCGAAAAAACTATTTAAATGCAAATATATGAGTCAATAAAAAATAATTTAACATTGGGTGGATTTTATAAAAATAAAATTTACAAAATATATTCAATTTAATAACTAAAATTAATCTGATGTTTTTTATAGAGATGATATAAAAATAAATTCATTTTTTGGGATAATATATATAATTTTTAAAAAATGCAGTTTTACCGGATTTTCAGGGGGAACCCATTTTAAATATAATTTTTGAAAATTTTTATATTAAATTTGAAAAAATAAATGTCTTCTTTTAATGAAGAATTTAAAAATTTACTTCATTTGAAATTTTGTTTTTTATCTGATAAGTTTCAATTTTGTAAATGAATAGTGAAAATACTAATTTTAATTGAAAACATTATTTAAAAGTCATTACATAGAAGAAATATGTTTTGGTTTTGTTTTAAATTTTAATTAGTTTATTTAATCCACTAATGGATTTTGGAAGTAATTTTATATATGAATTTAATATATAAACATTTTTCATTTAAAATGATTTATTTTTTCAAAAACCTGTATTTTTTGACATTTTACAGGTTTTATTTTAAAGTTAATTTTACAAACTCCATGATATGAATTTTTAATAATTTATGTCAAATTAGGATTTATGAGGACCAAATTTTTCATGTAGGTCCCTTTTATATTTGACCAATATAAATAGTAACCACCGTATGATAAAGGGAAAATTAGGTAATTTGGGATAAAACTAAAATTATAATTATTATAAAATGACCAAAACAAATAAAAAATTTATTTTATGAATTTAATTCAGCCCTTAACACATAAGGATCAAAATTATTTCATTTAATTGACATTTATCAATGAAAATGACTTACATAATTTTCAAATCAAATAATGCCACAAGTGTCATTTTTTGGTCTTCAATATCTATTATGTCTCCACATATAGAAAAAATTGGTGGTATTAATGAATATACATCGTAATTGTTAAATTAATTAACATATTTAACTAATATAAATTTATTTTTGATGCCCTCGGTCCATTTTGAAGATATTATGGAATTTATAATATTTTATTTAATGAAAATTTAAAGATATCACATTCATGATTTAATTAATATATCATTTTTTAAAATAAGGATATACCGAAACTATATTCGACTATAAATAAAAATATAAAAGATAAAATGTTTTAATTTATCATGATAATCTATTTTTTACATTTAAGAAATATTTAATTACCTTAAAAGCTTATAAATTGGTGATGTAGAAATTATTTTATAGATGAAAAATTTAAAATATAATTTTATTAAACTAACACTAAATATTAAAAGACCGCCAAACTTTCTGCAATCTTATTTTTAAACTATTACTCGACCATAAATATCCAAGGGTCGATTTAGTGACCATTTATAGCCTTATTTAATATATTGGGTCACTTGTATTATTATATTTAAAGTGATGTAAAAGTCGTCACATTCATAATTTAATTAGTATAAAATATTTAACATTACATTATCCAAAAGATAGATTTGACTGAATGAGATCTCCTAAAATATAGTAGATTTATCTTTATTATAGTAGTTTATTTTGAATTTTTACCCAACAAATTTTTATATTAGATAATTACACAAAACTAATTTAGTAATTATTTTCTGAATGCAAATATAAAATTAATTTTAATAAAAATATTAAACTAAATATAATTTGGGGAAATTAATTTGTACAATTATTTTTATATATGAAATAAATGAAATATAGATATGATAAAAAATTTAGTTCAAGGATAAAATCTTATACTAATATTTTTATAAATTTGTGAATTGAATAGTGTCAAAATTGTAACTATTGTTGTTTTGGAAAAACGCTATTTTATTAAATAATTTAAAAATTAGAAAACATTTTTTAAAAATATAAATATTATAAAATGGTCTAAAATGATCTATGTTATATATTTATGATTTAACTTACCTCAAATAAGTAAATATTTCACCCTTTTAATATTGAAATAATTGTTACCCTAGTGATAATGAAATAGAATAACTATTTGTTAAATTAAAGTGATAAAATTTAAATTGATAAAAAAACATTTCAAAACATTATTGGTTGATTATATTACAACACTATCTCATATCATATTCCAAATAGGTACATTCTAAATGTTTTATGTGTGGAGTTTTATTTCGTTATAAATTAATATTTTTAGGCTTCCAAAAGTGCTCCTCATCTCAGTTATAAAAGGGAACATCCTCCCTCACAATTTTAATTCGCTTTGATCCTTACAGCTCAAAAATCTCCTTACCATTTCCCTTATAAATTTTTTTATTCACATTCTACAGGTTCTGGTCTTCTCCACAAACCAACACTTTCAACTTCACTATGAGATCTAGAGAGAGATCGTTGAATAAGAGGTAATATCCTCTACTGATTCTTAAAATTATTTTTTATTAAACATAATCTTCATGAGAAGTTTCTATTATAAATAATGAAAATAGTATCAATTTTATAATTATATGTTATTAATATTATGTAACAAATATATTCTACCTTCTATCGAACCTATAAAAAATGAAATCACCACGCGTGCGTACGTACGGATTACCGTCTCCACATTACGGTGCAATATATTTCTCACCACTACTTGAATTAGATGGGTATAATGATTGGAATAATATATATGTGATTATTATAATAGTGTAATTTTTCTTGAAAATATATAAACTATCCACTTTGATACGATTTCAAAATTAAAGAAACAA
The DNA here is from genome assembly GCA_963277665.1 of Viscum album. Lineage (NCBI taxonomy): Eukaryota > Viridiplantae > Streptophyta > Magnoliopsida > Santalales > Viscaceae > Viscum > Viscum album. The sequence goes on along the minus strand of OY728126.1, from coordinate 569,788,115 downwards.
TGTCATGACTCATGCATACGTAAGACCTACCAACTCCCGATGTGATGTGATTCATTATAAATGATATCCATTAAATCATGATTATATAATTGTATAGAAATAATAAATATGGTATATATTTGGATTATATCATTTTTTAATGATATAACAGTGACTTAATAAGGAAAATTACAGCTTATTCAAAAAAACATTCACAAGAACATAAACCAATTAATACTTTAATAACAAGTAAAAATGAAATGTTACTAACCAATGGATGATAATATGATCATATATTATATCATAAAAATTAATATGGCTCATTATTTTGTCAATTATCTTATTTAAATCACTATATAAGAGTTTTAGATATATACAATGGAAATCAGACCTATGGTAAAGGATAATTTTGCAATCTCATTATTATCTGAGATTGTTTATTTGTAAGTATTTAGTGGGGTATTATTATCATCCTCATTCATGTTACCTAAATATATAATAATATTTATATTATTATTAATTTACTTAATGTAAATTTTACCCATTTGTGAATTTTTACTAAACGTTATGAAAGGAATTTTTTGTCGTTATTCGATACGAGGTAGTTTTTGACAATTCTCAAAAAAGTACACGGAGAATGTTTTTTAAATTATACTGAATCAAAAGATTTTTACATTTTCATAACACGTTCATTAAATTAAAATTAAATTACATTATTTCATGTTTATTTTAAAATAAATTGTTTTATTTTAAAATTGCACAACATTTTGAAGAAAGACAATGTTTTTTATGATAAAACGATATTTTCCATGAAAATTAATTTCAAGTGTTTTATCAAAAAAATTTACATCTAAGACGAAGTTATTTAAATTGGGTTATGTTTATATCACTATTATTAATATTTTATTATTCTGGTTTATAATGGAATGATATTTTATATGGATTATGTTATTATAGAATGATGTTTATGTCACCAATTGTATTCCATGGGTTATGCTATGATTAACACGTAAGAATTATTTCATTATGAGAGAGGTGTGACCTATATATCCTACCAATGAATTGGGTAAATATTTATATGAAATAATATTGAAAAATCTAGAATGGAATGTAAATATGGATCAGTAATATAGGGCTATAATGAAATGTAAATTGGGTTCACTGATACACTGCTTGAATGAGGAGTGTACTCAGTTTAGTTATAGACCTTGTCTGCTATGATGGTTTCAAAATGGGACTTGGACAATATGGAAATTTTTCTATGATTATGTGTTAGAAAAAATAAAAATTATTATGCCAATTATATTTTATAATGGTTCATATTCCTTTATGATTTATACCTTATATATTTCCAAGATTTATTTTATGACTCATGACATTGATATTAAAAATATATGTTCATGTCTTTACATTCTTATGTTTTTGTTTTGTTTACCTTATTTTGAATTTGAGCTCACCATTATTATTTTATATTTTCATAGAGATATAAATAAAGGTTTTAGGTAGGAAAAGAAAAGGGTATGATCTTTATGGGAGATGTTTGAGATCTTTCACCATGTCGGAAGAACGTGTTCCAAGTTTCAAAATACACTAAACTATTACTGTCCTCATGTCTACATTTGTAAAATGTTATAAATATTAATATAATAACATTTAATTATACTGTACTTTATTCTTGGGTCATTATAATTTCACATTTATAAGGGGGTTGTAAGGAGAGGAAAATAAAAACAAATAAAAAGAGAATATTTGAAAATGAAAGATGATTTTACCTATAGAATTACTTCTCTGTGAGAACCCCCTTGAGGAGGTAAATTTTGGTATTATATTGAGTCCACAGGAACTTAGACATTGGTGAGAAATTTGGTAATAGGATTGGGAAAATTTTTTACAAGATTAAATTAATTTTCATTGTGTGGATAGGAGGTGGCGAGGGGTGGTATTTATAGTAGATAAGAATTGAGTTTTTTGATTAATTTATTCATTTGTTTATTTTATTTTCTCCAGAATAAAAATAATTTTTTTTCTTATGACATAATACAGTTTCTACAGAATGATATTTAGAAACAATTATTCTTATATCATCCATACATCATCAATGCCACAATAATTCATGTATTTATATTATACCATAATTTATTGTATTTTACAATTCATAAACATTAAACTATTTTAGAAAAATACCAAAAAGTCTACCAATCCATTTTTATTAATGTACAATAAAAAAATGGACTCCATTTTATTAATGTAATTTTATAAATATGAGAAATTTAATTTCTAACTAAAATCATCATTAATTAAAAAAACCAATTTTAAAATTGTAACTGATTTTATAAAATTATGAAAAATTAATTATGGTCTCATATAATTATATTATATCTATAAGAAAACAAAATAATAATATAAAAAAATATTTTGTGAAAATAAATTATATTTTTGGTCATTATAATGATAATAAAATTTTAAATAAACAATTATTTTTCATAAAAATATCAATACTGCATTTTTCATTTTGAAAACATTTATTCACTTATTACATAATATAAGTATTATTAATTTTAATTTATAATAATATTAAATAATATATATAAATTCATATGTGAGGATTCAATTCTATTGTCTATGATACTATTATTAATCTTCACAATACCATTCAAAAGATAATGTTACCATTCCATCGGTTTAGGTTTCTTAATTCATACAAATATATCTTATTTCATTAATTCATAATTTATTGATATTTATAATATAATAAATATTTATAAGAAGGTAAACCACATTGATATAAGTATGGATCATTACATTAGTAACCTCTTATAAAATTTTACACTCTATCTATCATTTTACAAACTATGGGGAAAATAGGCGAGGGTACATCTCCATCATCGATTCCTCTAGTTCCTATGTTTCTTCTTTGTACTTATGGTTTTTTCATAGTACATTTACCAAGTGATTATTCATGTTTGGTAGATATTTACCTCCATCTTCCAAGATCTTCACCATCTTTTCCTCATAAGAGATTTTATTTTTAAACTGTACCATATTGGAATTTTGTAAATTAGAGGGATCAGGTATGTACTTCAATTAAAGTTGTTGTTTAATACATCATGTACTTGAGACATGGTTGGTGGAAGTTCTAATCGATAGTCTACAGCTCTAGCATGATCAGGAATCTTGAAGGAGATAATGTACTTGAGGCTGAGCTTCCCCTTCATCCAAAATATCCGTGTCTTATTCAACAAAGATATATGGAAGAATACCATGTCTCAAAACAAAAAATATAGGTCCTATCGGCCACTGTCTTCATAGAACTTCGTTTGAAATTGAGATTCATTAATATGATGCTAAATTCTTTTCACCTATTCCACAATTTCATTGAACCTTTTAGGTTACAACAACTTACGTTCATAGTCTTCATGTCATCATTACAGTGTTCTTTATGATTTCAGCTAAATTTATTCAAATAGATATATTTGGGTGCTTAGGTAGATAATTTTACTACATGATAACTCATTCAGAGTTGGAATGTATAAGGGTTTGAGTTATAATAGAATTAAATAGTTTTAAATAAAAATTATTTTTAAAATATAAAATATTTGAATATATTTTTCATCATAATAACCAACCATGAAAGGTGTTAATGGAAAAAATGAGTGATCATCATTTGGTGAGGCAGTGGTTTTTCATACACATAAAAAAATATGTTCATTAACTATTAGATTGATGTTTTTGTGGGTTTTTGTCGAAACACTAAAATAAATACTTCCATGTATATTTTTCATATTTTTTTATATATTCATGAAATAATAATTTTTTAGGGGTTGACAATAGAATTTATACAAAATGTCTTAATGAAAAATGTTACCTCTTCTTTGGGTAAATCCATTTGGCGTAAACCGAAGGGATTCCTATGGTGGAATTCATCCCTAGGGGATGATTATAGGATCATGTGAGTTATATTATGAACTCTTTAAGATGATTTTGGTTAAGACAATGTTTCTTGAGAGGTGTGAGGATTTTGGAAGAGAGGAGGCATTTTATAGTGGAGGGGGAGTGACACTCCTGAAAATACCAAAAGGTATACTTTAATGGTAGGATTAAATTACCAAATGAGCCTAAAATATGTAAAAATAATTTTTTAAAGGGTAATAATGGTCTAGAAAAACCTCATACATAAAAAATATGTTCATTTTAAAAAATTTTTTCTTTAACTTCTAAGTTTCCCAAATTTATCATTTTGGGTTTTTATTAAATAACCCAATTTTCTTACAAAATTAATTTATACTTTATGTCTAAATTATAGTGAGATTAACTAGAAAATACATATTCAATGAATTATAAATATGATATTTAATTTAAAAAAATAAAAAACTCATGTATGTCAGAAATTAATTTTAAAACCAGAGCATGGAACACATAGAAAGAGTACTTTAACCAGGACCGTGCTAACAATGTTTTTAAAATCTTTGGGTCAGTAGGTTTATTATAAAAGATAAATTATTCTATTAATTGAACATATTTACAATTTATTAACACTCAAAAACTACTTGTTTGAATATTTTAATTTTATTAATAATAAATTAGTTAAGAAAATCTAATTTATTTTAAAATAACATTAATATCAATTATGAAATTATTAAAATAATTTTAATTTAAAATTTTAAAAAAAATATTGGAATTAAAATATATTAATTTAAAATTACTTCAAAATTAGATATTAATATACAAAAGTAATAAAATTAAATAATTCAGTCATTTTTCATAACTTTTATTATTTATTGTATTAGTTATTATAGTTCATTATTAACTAAATAATCATTATATTGGAGTTTCATAAGCATTATAAGAAAATAAGTAGTCTATAAAATTATATTTCCTAAGGATATTTATAACCTTAAATTTGACATTTTTTACAAATCTTAAAGTTTTATAAATGTTAATAGTAAGGAATGTTTCCTTTGTCTCTTTTTTCATACCTAACTTATCATATGGGGATGTTTCATGAATTATTGTACCAATAAAAAATAAAATGAAAAACAATATGGGATATATAAAATATATTATAATCCAATGGATTTTTCTTTGTGTTAACTTCATTTTCGCCCTTAAGATTAAGGTTTAGTCACTTATTAATCTTAAATTTACCTTAATCACTATAATTAATTTCAATCACTTTCACAATTATTTTTGGTCAATAATTATGTTGATATAATTAGACCATAAATATTATGCAGACGAAAATATTTTATGTTTCTTTTTCAAAATTCAATTATCAAAAGTGAAAATTTTTATTTTAACGGTAATCCCAAAGTCATGGCGAAAAATCATGTTAAAGTAAAAACATTCAAAATTCAATAAGTGTTTATATCAAATTTCAATATAAAAATGATTAAACTGACCAAAATTGGGTTAATATATTTATAATTTATCTATTAAAACTGTAAAAACCAAATTATAATATAGTTTAAAATTTATAATTATTTTAATGAAAATTAATGTTTTAATTATAATGTAGTATTTTCCAGTATTCAATAGAAAATTAAACTTCTCAAAAAAATACTAAAATTCACCGAAATCTAATTTTTACATTATAAATTGAAAAAAAATATTTATTTTTAGAAAGAAAAATAAATATTTGTATAATTCGATTTAAAATAGGTACACTATGAAAATGTGGTAAAACTTGATCTTGATGGTATTACAAGAAAACTCAATGTTCTGTGTAGAGTAAGCATAACATGGTGTAAAATATAAATAAATAAGAAAAAATAATTATTTTATTATAAAATTAAAATATTTATAATGTATTGGTATGTTACACAAAACATTAATGAAATTATTTAAAATTAATTAAAACTATTTAGGTGAAACTGAGCTTAACAAGGAACCAAATACAATACATAAGGCCTAAAATGATTTATAATATTTCCCAAAATATATATATATTTGGAAATATTTAGAACGTATCCTCCCTTTCCTCAAATTTTAATCATTATTGTTACCATTTTCAATAGTTAAAACGTTTGTGGAAATCCCTTTCCATAAATTAATAAGTGGGCCACTCCCCGTCCACTATAAAAAGGCACACCATTCCCCCACTTCCTCACACCTCTCAAGAAACATCTATGCAACCAAGATCATGAAAATAAGATCCTAAAAATATATCCTATAAACCTATAAGCCTCACCTTGGACATCAATCCATCAAAGGAATCCATTTGGTTAAAACCAAAATGAGTTACCCAAATAAGAGGTAACATCCTTCCTCATTCTCTTTATTTTTATTTCTATTATCCACCACTAAAGTTTCATTATTCCATGATTATATAATAAAAAACATATATTTTAAAAAATGATATGTTTTTTGGTTATGGTGTTTCCATACACTTACAAACAATTCCATCTAATAGGTAATAAACTTTTCATTTATTGTGCGAAGAACTAATATCTCACAAAATGATGACTCTATATTCTTACTTTACCACCACTCAAAATTGAATTTATTATGAAACTTGTCTTTAAATATTTTATATATGTTATCTATAATTTATTTATACTTATTTAGTTATTTTATAACATATAACTTTATGTACAAAATTTTGTGGGAATACGATAACATCCTTTGGGGATTTGTGGACTTCCTCCCACTCAAAGAGATTTGATTCAGCCACACTATACATGGAATGCATAAAATATATTTTTTAGACATCTATATAACATATATGACATATATATGATACTGTAATTAATATTTATATACATATATACAATATTCCTTTCATTTATTAATGTGACCTAGAAATGAATGTAGCATTCATGCGTACAGTGAATTTCATTTCATATATCAAAAAATAATACATTATTATAAATAAATATGTACTGAATATATAAAATTAAACAATTTATTAAATACATTATATTATGAAATCATGATAGAATTAATATGAACAATAAGTTACAATTCAAAACATTGTCGAAAGAAACAAAATTTAACAACTAAAATAGTGAAAATAATGAATTACTTTTATCAAAAAGTTAATAAGATTTTATTAACATAAATATGGTCATAAAATAAGATAGTAAAACTCTTAAAACCATTACTTAGTTGTTTAATGGCCATTTAAAAAATGGAAAAATAAGGTACGGTATTTCGTCTAAATTTACATTCTATTGTGATTTCATTGTCGTTATGAACCTAGTTTCCTCTATATGGTGTATATATTATCCTTTGTCATGTTAAAACATGAATATATTTGTTCATATGATATTATAAGTTTCATTTAATGATATTAATTCATGGTTATTATTATCAAAATATTTCAAAGTGGCATGGGACAATTTAGAACACTTAATGATTATTCTCCTTAGGAACATTTTTAATGATTATCCTGGGAATCTCACTTTTTTTGTTATTGTTAACATTCTCTTGAAAAAATAACTTCATTATTGTGTAAATAATTCATTATATATTGTGAAAAAACATCAAATTTTTCTTATATTATAGTGATTCAATCATCCTTCATGATAATTGAGTTTCAATTTGAATTATTTCATCCAAGGGGATCTGAGTTAAAAGTAACCAAGTGGAAGAGAATTTCATAACCCAATTTCATTTCATTGGGTTATACTACTACCTAATTGTTGATGACATTATATTATTGTGTTTATGATTAATTTAGCTAACTATTGATTTATTTACACTTCTTCATCTGGATATACATTTGATACACATAATCTATTCATTGATTGATTTTCACATAAAGGTTATAATATTTTCAAGGGTTTACATTACTATTTAATTGTATTAAATATTGATTAAACATGAAATTAAATAAGAGTAAGTTATTAGATCATTATTTAGTAAACCATTTAATTTTATTCTAAATTAGTTATTAATTAATTTTTTCAATTAATAGTACCATTTTTTTATTCTGTGGTAAACAAAATGTTTTAGAAAATGTTTTTATGAAAACGTTACATTATTTTTTTCTTTAATAAGAGGATCTATTTTATTATAAAAATCCTATCTTATAAAAGGGTTTTCCTATTTCTATAACAATTCCAAAATGTTTTATAAAATACATTTTTACACTTTTTTCTTTTACCAATGTCTTGAATGGAACCTTTTTCTTGCTTTCCTAACAAAGAATTTTCTAACCTTTTATCATGTAAAATAAATGTTCTTTTTAGCTAATAAGAAATGTATTTATTTATCAACATTAATTTATTTCATGCTTCATTTTCATGTTTAAAAGGTTACTTTTTAATGAAATTATTTCCAAATGTTATTTTCAATGAAAATGTATTTCCAATGGTTTTTAAAAAAAAGTATATTTTCCTCAGTAAAATTTTTAAATGAATTTTTATTGTATTTATATTAATTAATGAGGAAAAAATATATATTTACTCCCCCTAGGATATATTGTATTTATAAAATCTTTATAAATCCACTGGTGGTTTTATGATATATTATTCCAAGTATAGTATTGAAAATCACAATTTTGATTCTTTTTCACCCCATGAAATATTCAATTTCCTATTATTATTTGAAATTCATTTTCAACTGAATCTGCATATCTTTTTTCATTAATCTGATTATTTCGTAAATCACATAAATTTTTTCATATGGTGTTTACTTTGGAATTTATTTGATTATTCTGGGAAATGTTGATAAATATGTATCCCTTATTTAATAAATATATATGATAAGGTAAATTTTTTTTGAATTAAATTGATGATTCATTATGTGAGGACTGGTTTTTATGTGTAGTGATGGGTGGGTCCAAGAATTTATATATCCCCTATACTCTTCATTTGTCTCATGTGATTAAATTAATTAGTGATAAACCATTCGGGTTTTTTCATGTAAAATTAATGTGTTTCTACCCATAAGACATAAACAGTATTGTAGATAGATCTTAACAGTATAGTGGGTCATATTATAGATACATGGAATCCAATAATTAATAATTTCATTAATTTTTATTCATTTATTATTTATCCATCATATTTTTGTCAACATATCTATGGATGCATTATATTCTCAGTTCATTTATTAATTTACATGTATTTCATTTTATTACATTTCTATGTCGGTTTTTATTTATCTAGTCATTTGGTTGAAATGTGTTACCAATTTATTACCATGAATAATTTTTAAGGCGAAACATTTTTTGTATATTTATTAAATTTAATGTATCTTTAGTTATTACATTATTATATTGACTTCTCTCATTGATTTATTATCTCTTCCACTATATTTCATCCTTACTGAGCATTTGAGCTCACCCTTATTTTTTATTTCTTCTCTAGGAATCCAATCGGTGTTATAAGAGTTACGTGAAGAGATATTGTTAATTGAATAAAGTTATTATCATCTTAATAAAAAATAATGTTTTAATTTTTATTCATTATTAATATAAAACTCATGTGTGTATATGGTTTATCTATTTACTAACCTATTTAGTGATTTGGGATTTGATTCCATGTAATCATGAAAATATAATGGTAGTTGATTTCCATGAATGAATGGATTTACATGGAAGAATGGGTTTAAAAAATAAGGGATAGCCATAGAAAAAAATCAGTATCCAAATAATGTCATAGGGCATAACAAATGGGAGTGTCATATTGATTTCTATGAAAGAATGGATTTAAAAAATTAAGGGACATTAATAATGTAAAATAGGTTCATATATAAATAAATGAAGATAAAAATAAGTGAAAACATTTAAAAAATGTGTTTAAAAAACCTTATAAATGAGTGTCTTTAGTGACTTTTAATGGTAAATTTTAATGATTCTTTAAAAAAAGACATCCAAGATTGTTTAAAACATAAATTGAAGCTATATGTTTTTAATGATAAAATACAATATTTTATGAAAATAATGGTGGATTAAAATAGAATATGGAGTGTAGTTGAAAATAAGTAATAAATTGGGAATTACCCTTTAATTAGGCTTGCATATCGGGACAATTTGAGATTGGATCATTTTTAAAACATCTATTTACCCATCAAAGAAGGATGATCTGGTATAGATATTTTTTTGGAATATATAAATACAATTTATATTAAATAAATAAAAACCGATAATAATTTCATTGGGGTAATAAGAGAGAGAGTTTAACCTAAATGACAAACAGTGTGTTCAGAAGGAATCCACTACGTTATGTCCGAAAAAGATATGCAGTTGACGTAATATCAAAGATAATAAAATTATATCCATTAACTAATTAATTTAGAATAAATTCCTTATTTATTTTTTTTATTATAATTTTATTTTGTTCATTTATATCCTTTTTGATGAGTTATATGATAAAATTTTATCTTCTGAGAGTGTTTGTTTCCTTGGTATTCAAGATTGGTTAAACATTATATGTTTATAGAAGATCATGTAAAATGTGAATAATTTTATTGAATTTAATTTATATGTTTTTAATGAACATAAATAATATTATGTGGCCATATATAATATTTCTTCCGATGTGAGTATAATTCATTGGATAAAATGTTAATGATAACTATTAGATTATTTTGGTATTTTTTTGATTGTCATGAACATGTTTATTTATTAATTAATAATATGTATATATATATAATTTATGGAAAAATAAATAAACCATATTACATATATTTGAATACATTTTAAACAAAAAAATAATTTATGACGAGCCTTAAAGAAGGTAATGGTAATTAAAAACACTTCATCCTTGAATTTGATAAATTAACAGAGGAGAGACAATGTTTTCATTTTATGAATAAAATGGGCAAGGGAAGAGAAATGATGATGGTTTTTTTCATTAACACAATAAAATTCCAGTATATAAATGATATTTTATTAATCATGTCTCTTGGAAAAGGTGAGGTAAGGATATAAAAATAAAATATAATGAAAATAGAACAAATGAAAACGAAAGAGGATATAACCTCTTGAATTCCATCACCTTGGGAACTTCATTGAGACATATAAGTTTCCTAATTTATTAATACCAAATAATGCTAGACATGTTGGAGAGACAAGGGAAGGATATTAGGTATAATTTTGAAATGATATAAGGCATTTGAAGTTTGAGAAGAAGAGGTGGTGACATGTGGTATTTAGAGTGGATGAGATGGGTGTTTTTTTGATTATTTTATTCCATTTTATTATTTTTCATTCAAGACTCTAAATAGTGTTGACTATTGTGACAAAATATAGTAACTTTTGCATGATATTTTGATCCTTTGGTGATTAAATCAGTCATACATCATCCATGACCCAATAATTAATGTATATAGCTTATACTATAAATTACCGTATTTTACTATTCATAAAAAAATAAACAATTTTAGAAAAATCAAAATGATTCAGCATAAGAATTTTTAGATTTTTAGAATTAAAAAATTGAATCAATTTTATTAAAAAAATTAAAAAATGAGGATATTTATTTTCAATTAAAATCATCATTTATTGGAGAAATACCTATTTTAAAATTACAAATGATTTTATAATTCTATGAAAAATTAAATATGGTCTAATAATATTATATTATAATTATAAGAAAAAAAAATATTAATTTATGAATTTATTTTTTGAAAATAAATTTTATTTTTATATTTTATATTAATTATAAAATTGTAAATTAACATTTCTATTACAATAAAAACATCAATACTTCATTTATCATTTTTAAAAGATTTATTTATTTTTTCCATGTTGTAAATATATCATAATTTCATATTAAAGAATCTAGAATTTTATTTTATACATTCATAATTGAAGTTAATATTCTATTTGTCATGTTATAATTCATAATGGTCATATTACCATTCCAAAGGTCATGTTTATATTCCTTTAGTTTATGTTCATTAAAATATATAAATATATTATTTCATTAATTCACTAATTATAATGTATGTATTGAGTAATATATATTATTTTTATTATATTTATATTATATGAAATATTTAATGGAATAGAAATTTCATTGATAAAATTCTGGTTTTTACATGAAACAGATGGTATGAAATTTTCAAATAAGTAATTTATCAAATTAGTTAAATATGGAATAATACATAAAATATATTAAAATTTAATATAAAGGAAAATTTTAATAGTCATAACTAAATGGTCATCCCATTTCGACACTCGTGATTCAATTATAGAATGAAATATTTTTTTTCTCAATATAAAAAGAAGAATGAACATAGAATTATTTAAGAATATGACTAAGAAATTAATAATTTAAATTTTATGAAATTAATATCTATTTGAAGCCATATTTATAACATTGTCTTACTGTGAATTTTTAATATTTTTTAGAAACATTTATTTTTTTGGAAAATCATGTAAAATACCAATATCACCAATATTTATCCATTTATGAAATTATAAAGATATGAGAATAAACTGGAAGATTAAAAAATTCATACAATAAATATATATTAATGAAGTAATATAATACATCAGAAATATATTTTTAAATATAAAAATATATTCTTAACATTTTTAAATCTAAATAATTTTTTTTATAAAATTGTTAAAAAAAATTAGTTTTTTTTCTCTTAATCTTGTAAATATAATGTTCCTTTCAGTCATGGTTTTCTTTAAAAGAAAAAAAGTGCCCAATTATTTAACATGATCCAATTATTTACCCTGATCCAATTATTTACATTGGAGTAAATTCGATACTGAATATTTTTTAAAATAATTTTTATTCTCCAAACAAATATTTTTCAACAATCGATTTTCATTGTGTTTGAAAATTAATAATGAAATACATTCATACCAATTCATAAAAATCAATCATATAAACCATATTAAATATTTATAATAATCATAATAAATGTTATGTAGTATGTTAAAATTAATTTTTTATTATAATGAACAGTAATCAATATAAAATTTTGTTACCATAGTTATCGTTAAAAGTGGTTTACCACAGGTTTTGTGTGAGTGAGAGTGTTGGGGTGGGGGGGGGGGGGGGGTGGGTCAAGAATAAAATATGACTAAAACGTACACATAAAAATATCTAAATATAATATGATGGTGATATTTAAAGAATATAATATGTTACCATTATAGTACTATCCATTTGGTTCGACATGCACTGGAAAATAACATTAAGAAATTTAAATATTATTAGTAATTCCTTGTGTGTCCATCTCCTCACTTATAAAATGGAACCGCTCCTCCTACTTTATTCAAAAATAGTAAGACCTTAATATTATCCAATTACTACTCAGAAAAATTCTTATATTTCTTCCCATTTTTCTTGTTATTTTCGAATTCCACATAGACTATAATAATAAGGCTTTAGGTTTGTGCCAAAGGAGATTTATCATAGAAGAGGTAATCATGTTTATCAGATATTTCAATTTATCTTTCATCTTATAATTCCATTAAATATATGGTATCCATCCTAATACAATAAATCCAATTTAATAAATATACTTATAAATTTTTATGATAATTTCAAATCCATTTTCTACATCATTTACATCAATTTTGAGATGAATTTATCATTCGTGCATACGTGTTGAATTACACCTCCACATGGTGATATGATTCATTTTCCAACACCGTAATTATTTATTTGTTATTATGATGGATTTAATTTTTATAAATTATATATATATATATTTCATAATTATGCTTATATAGTCATAATATATTATTTACCTTATTTCCTTCACATCTATTAGGTAATGATAATGTTAGTAATTCATATGTGTGGTAAATAACCTGTATGATGCATTACAATTCGTTTTTATTTTTTTAATTTTATTATCTAGAAATAATTATTTATTTCATCAGTATATATGATATTTTTGATATAATAATTAATTATAAATAGTGATTTATTATTCAACTCTCATTCATTTCATCTATAAAAATAATGAAAGATCACATGTGCGTATGTACGGAATACCATCTTCATGAAGTGATGACAAGAATTTTGCATCACCACCATATATAAATTGTTATAAAAGTCTATATAATTATTAAATATGATAAATATATCTTGATTATGGTTTTGGAGATAATGGAACCATGAAAAATATGCAATTAATGAATCTAACAAAATGAAGCATACTTGAAAAGAATAGTTAACTCTATGAAATAATGTTTTAAATAAATAATCAAATATATTTCTGGGATGAAATTTTTAATTGGATTATATTTTATATTATAAGTATGTATTTTATTCTGTTACATTATTAAAATAAATATAAATATATTATATAAGATATTAAAATTAAATAAGACAAATGAAAAACATGAGGGAATATTTTTTTTACAGTCTCATCCCTATTCAAGATTATATTTCTTTAAGTATATATAGATGTAATAATAGGGTCTTTTTATCCAATACCCCAACTATTTTTTTTTTCTAATATTGTTTTTCCTTGAAATTAAAGGGTTTCCTCTCATCTTCTACTCCAAATATAGATAGAAGTCCAAAATAATGTTTTTCAGAAAACTCTACTATGTTTGAATATTTGTTCATAAATATTTTTCATCTATGTTGATTTTTTTCTCTAAAATCTCCTCATAATTTCATTAACTTTTCTCCAATGATTTGTTAAATTCATTTTCAACTTTTTTTATTCATAAAGGATTAAAAGGAATCTTCTTATCATTTCTTAGATGTGGTAGTATCTACTAAAAGGTGTAAAAGGGATCGTTATCTTAATATATACATAAATACTTCATTTTATTCCAACATGATATTTATTTTATTTAATTAATTATTTAAAATATTCTATAATTATTTTAAATGAAATAATTTTTTTATCATTCAGGTAACTATTTAATTTTATATAATTTATTTTGAAATGAAAATGGTTTTCCCCAGTGAATGTTCAAGTGATTTTATAATGTTAATTTCATATCATTCAACAAACATTGATGAATAATATACTCTGCAAGAGATAAAATATAATGACATGATCAACCATATTCCTTTGTATGTATTATGATCCTAAATTATTGATTTGGAAAATTATTAACATTTCATCTACCAGTTTCTCATTAGGAATGTTAATGCTTATTATTTATTAAATTGTTATTAATTTCATTTATATGATGAATTAATTGGACTTAGTATGTGTCTGCATAGGCCAACTATATCCCCTTGAGAGATTAGTAGGTGTATTGAGAGAAATTAGTTTCATAATTTGGTTAATTCCTCGCCTATTTAAGTATGATGTCTTAAAACAAATAATTATGGTAAGATATTTATTTAGAAAAATATTTATTCTATATTATATAACTCGTTTTTTGTTATCCTTGTAAGTATTTATGTTCTCTATGGCATCCACTAATGTTTTCCCATTTTAAATATATTTGTTTTATATAATATTATATATTTATTTATCACTTACATATTATTCATTATTTATTTACCCAATGAAATAATATGTTTTATGATTTCCATTATTGAGCATATGATTAATCCCTTTATTAATGTTTCATTTCCCCAGGATAACATGATGGGATTTTATAATAATTCTAGGTATGTACTTGTTAAAATGATATTATAATCACAATAATATTAAGATTTGTTTTATATTTTCAATTATAATTGGAGAATCATTTTTGTTTCTTGTTTCCCATGTCAACTAAACTATTTTTTACATTAGGATGAAATACATTTTATCTTATGCCAATTTAGTAAAATAACCATCGACACTAGGGAATTAGAGTCGTGTGTAATTGTGGTTATCAGAGAATGTTTTTTACATACCATGGGAACTATATTTTTGAATACACAGATTAGAGTACATAACCCCATGACAATCCATGAGGATAAGTCTATATATGTGAGAATATCATAGTTATTAGGTAATTTGGAGATTATGCTGTTTTCATATAAAATATTTCCTTTTTATTATATAGGAAAGCATTTTCAGCTTTTGTATAAAAAAAACAAAGGTAAAAACACAAAAATAGATAG
The DNA here is from genome assembly GCA_963277665.1 of Viscum album. Lineage (NCBI taxonomy): Eukaryota > Viridiplantae > Streptophyta > Magnoliopsida > Santalales > Viscaceae > Viscum > Viscum album. The sequence continues at coordinate 569,772,198 of OY728126.1, read as the reverse complement.
ATTAGGTGTTAATTTGACAATTACTGGTGCATAGGCCTAAGATTGCACAATAGAATAGTGACTCCCAGGGTATAAGATTTGGTTCATTAACATACCCTTTACTACCATTATAAATGATTTGAAAACATTTATATAATTTTTAGATTTTTCTAATGATACTAATTTACATATTTTGTTGCTTTCTAAGAATATAATTTCAATTTATGTTTTGAGTTATAAAATGTCAATATTTATATATTATTATTTAATATTTAAAATATTTTGAACTAATCTATTATATATGATTTTTTATAAATAGAAACCAATATATGGAATGGAAAATATATCAATGAATGTAACATATATATAGACTACCCATTATGTTATAATAAAGATGTTGGGGATAGAGTTGGAACCAAAAAATTGTATCTATATTGGGTTTATTGACTCATGTAATAAACAATAACCTTTTCTATTTAGTGAATCTTACTGAACCCCAATATGGTGAAGCGATAATGGCTTACATCATGTGACACTAACATAAATTATTCAAAGGGACTTATAGTCTATTTTTAGCTGAATAATGGATCATGTATTAAGAGAAGATATTTCTCACTATGTTAAGTAATGAATGTCGGAAATTTATAATGGTGCATTATAATTGTAAATGAGTCATTGATCAAAAATGTTTATTGTTCATGAACACCAAAGAGTCATAAGATGTAAATAGTATTGTGTATATGAAATTTGAGGATGTATTATTATAAAAATACCTTCCTATGGAGAAATTATCTTATATAAAGATTAAATTCCACAATCTATGACTAATAGAAGGATAAAATATTTCTGAATGTAAAACAAATTTCATAAGGTTTGAAACTAATGTTTTGGATTATTTATGTCATATAAGAATTAATATTAATTATATATATTATGGAATAAATCCTAGAATTATAAGGTTATTAATCTACCATGTATTATTAATATATGGGGATATAGTATTAGGTTTCATCAATGAAGAGAATCAATTCATAATGTCATATTATTTCCCTAGAAAATAAGAAATTAAGTAGTCAGATGAATATCATGGGAAAGGAAATACAAAAAAATTGTATAATTAAAGGATGAAATTTCAATCTTGTAATAAATATAGAATGAAACACCATGGACCATACTTTATTGTAATGTGATATATCTTCATGTGTTCAGTGAATGGACATCGAATCTTGGTTATAAATGATTGAAGGAATTTTCCAATTTCTAATGCTAAAATTGCAGTAATATGGTGCGGTATTCAAATGAATTCTTCACTTCTCAAGGTATTTTACCACATAAAATTACATGGGGGTATGGCCATCTATGGTGATAACTATTGGTGAGGTTTAAATTCATAATAATAAATTGGTAGGTATGATGATCATAACCCCAAATTTTTCGAATTCATCATTAGATTCTTGATCTTCACACTTTTATATCATCCATTTCTCTACAAAATTCCGATTTTTCCCTAGAAACATAAGAAGGGTGTTTTCAATAACATATCCTAGTAGAAATAACAGTGAAATACAGAAGTAGAAATTAGTTCCAATTATTAATCATATCCATACCAATTTAAAAATTATGATTATTAATCTATTGATTTAAATTGATATAATAGTTGGTATATATTAGATTTAAAATTATATTTTAAAAATATATTATTGCGAGAATAATACTATGATTTATGATAGAGATAGAAAATCCATTGACATTATAGGGGATAATAATTAACAAAAACTAAATATTAATCCAAGTCACGATGATCTCTTTATTGAAATTCATATGGTGTAAGTGAGGAAACAACATATTAATTGAAATGGTATACTTATAATTGAGGATATAACTAATTTTGATGAATATATTGTTGTGTTTCCTAATGATACACAACAACGTGCACAGGAGTGTGAAGTTGAGTTATCTATTGATTTCATCCCAAATAAAAAACCTATATAAATTTCTCATTATAGGATGCATATGTTGGAATCATTGGATGTGATGAAAAATTTTCCCAAGTTTTTTATTAGAAATGTATACAACAATTTGTTTCACCAAAGGGATGATCTATTCTTTTTTTGAAGAAAAAATATGGTTCAATGAGGATGTGCCTCAATTATAGGTAAAAAAACTATATTAAAATAAATAAAATGTATCGTTTTCCCAACATTGATGAATTATCTGATCAACATCTAGAAGCTTAATATTTTTCAATGAATGATATTTATTCCGACTAACATCTACTATGAGTAAAGGAGGTTACTCCAAATATTACCAATCATAAATGACATGGACATATAGAATTTATAGTAATTCTCCATTGAAAGAAAAATACACCCTATATTTCTATGGATTAAATGAACATAGTAATCATGGATTACCTAAATAATTGTTTTAGATATTTTTGATGATATCTTATCATACCATAGTAGTTATAATTACCATACAATTAATTTTACGATCATTCATAATACTCCAAGTGATAATCCTTTAAATGGAATATTCAAAACATAAGAATTATGACTTCACGATGTTTATTTTATTTTCCATAATATCTATAAATATGGAATATCAGTTTATCCTTCAATTATAATGTAAATAATGGAATTTCCAACCCCAATGAATATATCATAGGTTTGTCGTTTCCCTAGATTAACATGCTAATATGAATGATTTTTTTAACAAATTCATGGTTAGCCGACTATTTATGTAATTTGACTAGTATAGGGGGAAATATTATAGGGTCAAAATAATGTAAGGAATATTTAAAACTGTTTCATATGATATTTTCCATGCATCATTATTGAATTTTTCATTATAACGGGATGGATTTGTAATATACGGTGATACATCAAAGAAGGGACATGGATGTGTCTTTAACGAGTATGATAGAGTTGTTTCATATGCATCAAGGGAGTTAAACATTGATGAATATTTTTTTTTCAAAATCATGATCTTTATTAGGTTGCGATAATAATTCATTTGAATGGATGGATGAATTACCATTATAGTGAAATATGAGTAATATATATTAATCAACATTTTTTTGACATAAATATTTTTATAGAATGCATTGACTTGATGAACAGGTGAGAATTAGAGAAACATAAATATTATGATTTCTCAATACACTACCATAATGGGAAGGAAGATAAGGTTTATGATACATTGAGTAGGAATGATAATGGTTTTTTATCTAAAATGGGAATTAGAATATATAATATATTCATGTATTTATTAAATTTAGATATTGTTATCATCATTAAAGATAACATCATGTATATATTTTCTTATTTTTAAAACATCTAGAATAGTGAAAATTAAAAGTTCTTAGGGATATAATAAAACCATTAAAAAAATAAAATCCAACAATATTGGGAATTTGGTTGAATTCATAATTTATGTTGGTATGTTGAAATTTAGAATGTCGATATGTTTTTCGACTATGTTTGAGTTAAAAATAGAATTATTAGATGAATATAATAGAGAAAATTCCCCAATATCCCATGGAACCACGAAAATATATCAGGATATGAAGGAGCATTGTGTATGGGATAATATGAAATAAGAAATTATAGACTATGTATCAATATGCACGGTGTCTTAATAGGTAGATTCTATGATACAACATCTAAAGGATCCCTGAAACATCTACATATTTCTTTTGGTGTTGGTATAATATTACTATGGAATTTTCCAATAAATTTCTAATGAATAATATAAATAATAATTCCAGAAGGATTATTGTTTATCACCTTACAAATTAGACATATTTCCTTTATACAATAAATGTTCTATCTTATGAGAACATATCTCCACTATATATCCGTGAAATTGTGATACATAATTGTACCTCAGATTTGATTTTATCTAATTATTATCCACGATATACATCAAAATTTTAGATGAGTCTATAGAAGGATCTTGACATAGAGTGATATTTGATCACATCCTACAATCAAAAAATTGATACAATGTATGGGCAGAGAATTCATACATTATAATACATATTATGGTCGTGATGAGTTGACATTAAAGGTATATAGGATTAGTATTTATCATTTGAGAAACTTAAATTTAATAATAGCTTCCATTAGTGAATTCAAATAGAACCAATGGGGAAATGAACTAGTATTGGATTCATACTCCATAATTTTTTGAATATATTATTGAGAGGAATATTGTATCCTCATATTTTATTTAGGATACAATAGAGAAACTAATGACTATTCAAATTCATTTTTAAGAATCTAAAGGAAAAACAATGTTATAGAGATAAGTGAAGGAATGATTTATACTTTCACAAGATAATGTTTTCATAAAATTTTATCCTCAGAAAAGTGTTTTAAGATTACAAAAAGAAAGGGAAATAAATCCTTGAAACAGCTAGGCTTTTGATATTTTGGAAATAATATGATATTAAGACTAACATTAAGAAATACCACTTTTTATCTATAAAGATAATGATTTTACAACAAAGTTTCAATTATAGTAAGTAAGCATTTCATTCTAAAGAAAAAATAATATAATTCACATAGACATTTTTAATAATTATATCAAGGTATAAATTAACAAATTTTATAAATTAAATTTGATAAAATGTAAATATATATATGAATTAGCCATTAAAAATTATCACAGAGTGAATTCTTTAGATTTTATAGAAATATTGGTCTTTTGGTTAAATAGTAAAAGTTATGATTTTCCCAAAACTACCAATTTTATGAAATTATAATGATAGGAGGAAAACTTAATGTTTAATACACCATTTTGATAGAAATAATAAATAATAAATAATTACTGTAATGCCTATATATTTGGAATATAGAATTTAGAAATATATGCTTAACATTTGGGAAATCTAAGAAATGGTTTTTTCTCTATAATAATTTTTTTAATAATTATATCTTATAAACGTATATAGAGGGTTCATATATGATTTTTTATTTAAAATACAAAAAAGTCTCCATTTGTTTATAATAATATAATTAGTTCAATTGGAATATATTTTATTCTATGTTTTTCTGAAAAAATATTATTTTATACTAAAAAACATTTTTTTTCTTAAAATTGTTTACATTGAATTTTCCTAACTATATTAAAGTAGTCTTTTTTTTATGATCCTACAAATTAAGTAATTTAAAATTTATTCCATTTTGGGAATAAAAATAGATAATAACAGGTATTAAGGACACCGTAATATTATGTCATAATTAATAGTACAAATAGTAAACATTTGTTTCCATGGTTTGGGTGAAAACGTTTATACTAGGGGAAGTTAAACCTATATATAAGGTTACAAATGCCACATTGAATTTTATAAATATTATTGGATGATGATACTTTAAAATTATTTCATATTAACATCTTAATCATTTCCATTTTGATCCTCTTTCATTAGAAAATTAATTAATATTATTTAAATCTTTAAAATAATTCTTTGTGTATCCCTCTATGCACTTATAAAAGGGTACATCTTCTCCAACATTATCCAAAAACATTCAACACAGTTTATTATCCAAGGACTAAAAAAATCCTATCAACTGTTGATTAATTCTTTAACTTCTATTATTATACTAAGATAATCATAAGAAGGCCTAAGGTGTAATATAATGGAGGCCTATTAAAGAAGAGCTAATCATGTTTAACAGATCATTCAATTTTTATTTATTCTTATAAATCCTAGAAATATAAAGTATTCATACTAAAATAATTTCTAGAAAATCATCAATATACTGTGATATGATTATAATTATAATAAAACTATTTTCCACCTCCATACTATCTAATGGTAAAATAGAAGTATCACTTGTATATACATGTGGAATATTGATTCTATGTTGTGATATGACTCATTTTCCCAGACATTATTTAATTGTTGGTTATTAATATTGATTTCATGTTTATAAAATATGATATAATTATGATCTTTTAAAAGTAATATCTTGTCTACACTCATACATTATCACTAATTGGGCAATAAGAACTTTTCCCATCCTTACAAGTAGACTACCACCTCCACAAAGAGATGAAATTCATTTTTCATTTCCACAAAAAGTCTTGTAATATGTAATGATTTAATGAATATATAATATATGTATGTTATAACAAATATTCTATAAATTTTATTAATTATTTATATTTCATTCATTCTATCTATTATAAAGTGGAAACTAAACTCGCGTGTACATATAGACTACCATATTCATGAAGTGATGTAATTCTTGTTACATCATCACCATTTATGAATAGTTATAAAATTGTATATAATGATTATAAATAATACATATGAAAGGATTATGGTTTGTGATATTAAACAACCAGTAGAAATATGTATGGATTAAATCTACTTAAACAATAATTACATGATAAATGAATCAGTTAACCCTCAAATGCACCGATTTTAATAATGATTTTTAATAAATAGATTATTAAAATATTTTTATTGGATAATTTATGATATTATATGACTATATATTCATTTTTTATTGAGTTTTAATAAATCTAAAAATATTATATAATTATTTTAATTAAATTTTATGCAAATTCAATCTTGATGTAAGGTTTTTTTAAACCTCATCATTATTAGAGATTTTTTATGTTAAAGATTATTTTTGTTGAATTGGATGATATTATATTTTAGAACAACTATAATTTTTTTCTTTTGAAATCTATTAATATTAAAAAAATTCCATTATTTTTTTTCACCATAAGATCTAAAATGATTGAAATGATGTTTTAAAAAAAAAGTGCACTATTTTCTATTTGGTATAGAATATTTTACATCCATGTTCATATTTTATATCAAATAAAATCAATAATGTTATTAATATTAGAACATGAATTACTAATTTGTTTTTTAGTCATGTTTAACTTTCAATAAAAATGATTAAAATGGATTTCTTTTATTTTCTAGGGAAGGTACTTTTTACCAAAGGTGCCCAAGGATTTTTTATACATTTACCACATGAACACCTTTTCACAACAAAATTACAAGAAATTTCCTTGATGATAATTTAAAAATCTCCATGGTACTTTTAAAATAAAACTTTTTTAATAACAATATAGAATATTTTCATTTTTAAATAAGATATATCAATAAGAAAATGGTATTTTCTCATGAAATGTTATAGTGATATTTTAAAAGTATTTTTCATCAATGAAAATATAATTTGATGAATAATATTCATTATTGTGTATAATATAAATAAATCCTAGGTTATATTACATTGTATGTTATATGATCATGTATATCATATGATTTATTTAGAAAAATATTAATATTCCATACATTAGCTTTCAAACATGAACTTTTAGGTTGATTATGTATTGAATTGAAATTTATTTATATCATATGATGAATTAATTAGACATAGAATGTGATGGTATGGTCTCACAATAGCCCTTAAAATCATAGTTATGTCTCATGAGAAAAACTCGTTTTTATATATCATTTATGACATACCTAATTTGGTATGATATCATTCAATAAGGACTTGACTACATGATTATGTATAAAACATTGTAATTTTAAAGTATATTTTGTTTAAATAAATTTCATCTCATTAATATCTTACTGTACAAGAATCCTCAAGAGACGAAAAGGAAAACATTATGTTCGATATCATATATGACATGAAACATCAATCTTAAACAAATTGTTTGATTTTTTTAAAAAATTAATTTGATAAATTATATGTTGAATTAGAGGGTACATATAGGATTAATATAATTATGATATATATATTTGGGCCATAATAAAAAGTAATTTATTGATAAATACATAGTAAATAATATCTCAATTTTTTTGATAGTCATTATTTTCGTCAAAAAACTTATTCATGAAAAATGGTTTTATTTTACATTATATTTTTTGGAATTATAATTAATATTTACCAATTTTATAATTTTTTTATAAAATTAATATCAATTTTCAAGTCAGAATATTAAAAATATGTAATGGTGAAATTGTTGGATTTTTTTTGAAAATAATGATTTTCTTATGAATAGTGTAATTAGAGTTTTTTTTGTAAAATTGTAATTCTTTGCCAAACAATGATGTAATTTAAAATTAAAAAATTGAATTGAGTATGATTAGAACCAAATAAAATTATTATTTAGTTACATTTAAAATAAAAAATTATATTTGGATCATCATTATATGTTATTTTTTTATAATTTTGTTTGTAGGATTAGAATTGATTTTTTGAAAACTATTTTTCAATGCATAATGTTCCTCCAATGTAACTAATTAAAATAACTAAAAATAATGATTAATTTAAATTTAAAGTATATATTATATATATATATATATAAATTTCATTTCATGTAATGATGATAACTTGTAATATAGTTAATTTAATATCAAATTATGCTAGAAAATTTCATTTAGAAAAAATGCTTTTTTGACAAGATTTGCGGTGTTATTTTTAAATTAAATTAAACAACTTATATGAATCTAATTTCATAAAATAAATATTATTTTGAAAAAAATTAATATTTTATAATTAGTAAAACCAAATTTTTTGTCAAATTTTTTTGTTAATTTGGTAAAATTTAGCTATCACAGTTTAGGTAAAAATGATTTTTTACATGTTACATGATATTGTGTTAAATTTATTTTTATACATACAATGAATTTTTATTTCATACTTGGATTTCATATTTGTGATCAGTGGGTCTTCATTAACTAATAATTCTCAACTTATTTTAGATATAAATTATAATTACATAGGATAAATACTAATTAACATGGTGAAAAATAAAATTGTAAAAGTAAATTTAAAAACATGTTAAGATTATAATATATTTATAAAAATGTTTCTTATTTTGTGATGAAGGTTTGGTTTGAACATTACATCCCTCAACTCTTTAATTTAACCATTTTAAAAGAACATAGTGTAACACCCTTTGAATTTGTGAAATATGTTTTTTAAATGAATTAAATATTTTCGATATTTTTCATTATTTGAAACACCATGATTTGATTAAATTACACAATATATCTAGTTTTTCATGAATAATACTCAAAACTGAATGTAGTTTCATTACATGAAACACCATGTTTAAATGAAATGTGACATACTATTAAAATGTTGTTATTAAATATGATTGTTATTACATACCAATTGAAATGGTGGGTATGAATACGATTATCTAAATTATGAAAGTATATAATTTATAAAAATTTTATATAATTAATTATTTTTGTGAACAAATTATTTATAAATGAAAAGAAAAACCACATGAAAATAAAAAAAATATTCAAAAAAACCTATTTTTATGTATACAAATGTGTTTTAAATTAATAAATAAATAACAATCTTTTGGAGGATAATATGAATTATATTTATATATTATATATTAAATTTATTGTTTAACTATAATATTACATATTTATACATATTATATAATTATAAATCCAATTTTATGCTTCAAATTGTAATTTTGTAAAAATACTATTTTCTCCCATTTTTCCAACTTATTTTAAAATTAATTTTTCAATTTATTAAAAATTTATTTGAAACAATAATCAAAATTTTTTAAATCATAATGTAAAACTCATTTTGAATTTAATTTTTTTTTATAATAATAAATATCCTTGATTAAATATGAAAAATATTAGTTTTTATTATGAATTTTCATTTATTTTAAAGCATTTAGAAACATCCATGTTATTTTAATATAGGTTTATAAGTAAAATTATTTCAATAATATATCTATTTAAATAACTTAGTTAATTTTAATCAATTTATTATTTAATTTCTATATAAAAAAGATCTTAAATTTACATACTTCTCAATTTGTAAATACGTTTTCTTGTCAGTTCAATGAGATATATTTTTTAATTAAAAATTTTCAATTCTAGGATTGAAATTTGTTAAAACGGATTCCATATCAGAAATAATCATAATTTATATAATTTAATATTTTAAAAATAATTTTTTGACGATAATATCTTTTAAAAATAGTAAAACATAATTTTCACAAAAAAGATGAATATAGGTTTATTGGGATCTGAACTAAAATGATATGCGTAAAAAGTCTTAGAAAATTATCTAAAATACATTATCTTTCAATATTTTTATCTAATATCCTCTAAGGTTTGATATTTTTTAATTTTGGTTCCTTTTTTGATTTTAAAAATAGGGGTTTATCTTTTTATTTTTTAAAAATTAATGTTTTCCTTTCAAATCAATTTTCAAATACCACCTCCTATCCTCTACTCTTCACACTTCCAAAACAAATTGGATTGAACAATAAATACCCAAATCACCTCATTCATCAACATATCACGTCCTATAATCGTTTATTTTTTCAAAAACACAACTTATAAATAAAAATTAAAATCATAAAAAATAGTTTGAAGGAAATAGAACATCATTGATTAAGTATTTTATTTTATTCCTTCCACCACATCATTCAATTATTATTATACCATATTAATATAATAAACTCAATATATTCCATCACCACCAAGCATGGTTGAATATAATTATTGTTTTAATTTTTATATATCATATTTATGATATTATTATTCCTATTTTATTATAATACCACATCTATATTCTTACCTGCAAACCCATTGTAAACCAATAATGTCACTCATGTGTGTTTTAATCTACTGCCTCACCAACTGATGTGTTATGTATTTAATTTTTTTTTAATTTTCATTTAATAAATATATATTAAATAAATATATATGAAATTCTTAAAATAATTATACCTTTCTAATTTACATATTAAAAATATTGTCCAAAATTATATTCCATTTGGGATTTGATAACGTTGTTCATTTGTTTAGTGAAGTACCACCTCGCGAAGTGATGTGATTCTGTTTTCACATATTATTTACATGGAGGGTAATAAAGATATGTTTAAATAAAAATAAGTGATATATATTAACTTAATTTTTTTAATGGTTATATATTACTTACCATTATTTTTTTATTCCGTTGAGAAAATGGAAAAACTATTCCTTTGTAAGTACGACCTACCCTCTCCATGAACAATATATTTAATTTTATATCTCTAACATTAATATATTAAGATAAATAAATATGTAAAAAATATATATTATATTTATATTATGGATAAAATTAAATTTATGATGAAACCATGATCAAAGTATGAGGATACAAATTACTAAATCAAAACATACATGAAAACCAAAGAAGTTACTACTCGAAACATGACATTAACCTGGAATTATTAATAAAAAAGTATTAAATGGATATAAGTTAAATTTTTATTGTATGATATATATTTAAGAATATTTAACATATATATATATATATGATAAATTCATATTTATTTTAAAGGAGGTTCTAACATGTTAGGAGGAATTAGAGACTTGTAGTATAGGATTTATCTTCTCTGTTAAATATGGGAGACATACAGATTCACCAATCAATTATTTTATGGGGGTTGTATAAACTTGACTTCAAAATGTTATATCATTAAGATCCAAATTTTCATGATATTTAATTTTAAATATTATGTTATTATTTATTATGTCTTAGGATTCAAAATATTTTTAAAGCGATTAGTGATTTTTGTATCAATTTTACTTTTTTGAGACAAATGTTTTGTTATGATTCTATATTCTTTTATAATGTTTACAGACATCCCCAATAGAATTAAATATCATGAATTTATTTATTATCATTATGGTATAATTTTCATTTAATTTTATTCTTTGATGGGGCTTATGATTCATTTTTACAATAGAGGTTGTGGTTTTACGTAACAATCTTATTATTTATTGGTATTGTATGTGATTGTACATACAATAATGAAATATTATGATACATCGCTGTAGAAACTCATTTATTTTCATTTCCAAAAGATACACGATGAGAATTTTTATTTTCCAATTATTTAATTATATATATTTACTCAATAGTTTAAAATAATGTATTTATGAAAATTTCTCTCTTTTTTTGAAATCACTTTTTAATCCAAAAGCGTGTTTTCTAAAAATATTATCAATTATTTCTGTATAATTATAACAATGATGTATTAAATATAATTTTTTATGAACAATATATGAATGTAATATTCATTAAATTTTATAAACAATGATCCTATAGATTTTTCCAAAAAGGGAATTAAATATGTGTGTTCATGTGAATGACAAAACCAGTATTTTCGGCAATCCTCGACAACTTATTTTTTTAAATTTTAATTAATATGTTTGAAATTATATTTTAATATAAAATGATATCTAAAATTTATCATCAATTTTTAGTTTTTAAAAACTTTTTCAAATGGAATGGATATTTTCCTCATAAAAATTTTAAATCGTTTTTAATGCTTCCATTATAAGTCTCCATGATAATTTTTAATGAAAAGGTAATTTAAAATTTTACATTTTTTAAAATGATTTTTTTCAAATATTAAAGTATTTTTTAATCAATAATTTTTCAATTTGATCTTTCAAAATCATTTTATATTTGTGTTTAGATTCATAGATGTTAATTTTGATTTACTAGGAATATGATCAAAGTATAACATTATTATTTTTTCTCTGTATGGATTATATATATGATGAAAAATGTTTATGAAACTAGTTTATCTTCCTTAGGTTATATAATGAAAAAATTCTTATGAAACCTAATTCATTTTCAAAGGGTTCTATGTTTGTGAAATTATGAAATGATTATGAAACCTATTTCTTTTCCATAAGTTAAGTTACGATGAAATATTTAGGAAACACATTTTACTTCATGGGTTCTAATACGATGAATGTTTTAAGATCAATTTGAATATATATATATATATATATATATATATATCATTATGTGACATTGATTATGTTATTACCAATAATGGTGCCAAAATTATATCCAAATATAATGTTATATTATAAATAAGGACAATGGTTACCATATAACCAAGATGGGTGGGACCTATATCTCCCTAAAATGCATTGTGTATTGATTTATATCTAATGAGAAAAATAAGATGATAATGGGGATTGTGCATAGTTAATATGGGACTTTGTCAACGATAATAGATTTGGGAGTGAACCATGACTACTAAGATGGTCTTTCGAGTGTATACATTCATTATGATAGTTTTTTCAATAAGCCATGAATACCAACGAAATGATTTTATATTCTTATATTATTCTAAAAATCCATGTCAAATGTAAATGTTATGATTCTTTGCTCATTTTAATTGATATAATTATGATTTTTTTCTAATTAAGACCCAATATGTCACTACGGGAAAAATGAGCAATTGCAACGGGTTATTTGCGACGGGAATAAATCCCGTCGCAAATAGTCATGTTAAAAAATTATTTGCGACGGGGGTATTTTCCCGTCGCAAATAATGAGGCTTTTGCGACGGGATTGCTTGCCCCGTCGCAAATAGTTTTCCCGCGATGCGCGCCAAATCGCGGGAAACGTATTTGCGACGGGGAAATATTCCCGTCGCAAATACTATGTCGGCAGAGGGTTATTTGCGACGGGTCCCGTCGCAAATAACTATTTACCGGTTGACCGTAATAAATGTTGGCTAAGGTATTTGCGACGGGTCTCGTCGCAAATAATACTATTTGCGACGGGAATCCCGTCGCAAATGGGCCCGTCGCAACTAATCTAACCTATAAATACCCCCATCCGTTTTTTTCATTTCATTCTCATTCCTTATCTTCTCTCTCTCTCAGAATCATATTTCTAGAGTTGAGTTTTTCTCCAGTTTAAGTTTTTTCTCCGGAGCTGATATTAAAGTTTTGAAGAACGATCAGAACAGATCAATTTTCAAGGTATTTATCTTCATTTTAATTTTTTATTTATTTTTAATTTTTTATTAGTTTTTATTATTATTAATTAGTTGTAATTTATTTATGTTTACATTGTTTTATTACTTAATAAATTTAAATTATTAGTATTGTTTATATGGTAATTAGGAATAATTAGTAATAATTTTTAATAATTAAGAATAAATATTAATAACTAGTAATAAATACCAATAATTAGGAATAAGAACATTATTACATTATTAGTTTATTTTATTATTAATATTAAAATAATATAATTTTTTATATATATACAGTTCTTTTTTCATCTGTGTGTTTGCTGTCTTCACATGTATTATTTGTATGTGGAGATAGAAAACGCACAGATGAAAAAAGAACTGTACATAAATTAGAAAATTATATTATTTTAATATTAATAATAAAATATATTAATAATGTTATTATTTGTAATTATTGGTAATTATTTCTAATTATTGATAATTATTTATTTAATTACTAATAATTATCAATAATTAAGAATAATTAGTAATAATTAGTAATAATTACCAATAATTAGTAATAATTACCAATAATTAGTAATAATTACCAATAATTAGTATTAATTACCAATAATTAGTATTAATTACCTATAATTAGTATTAATTACCAATAATTCGTAATAATTACCAATAATTAACAATAATTAGTAATAATTACCTATAATTAGTAATAATTACCAATAATTAGTATTAATTACCAATAATTAGTAATAATTACCAATAATTAGTATTAATTACCAATAATTAGTATTAATTACCAATAATTAGTAATAATTAGGAATAATTAACAATAATTAGTAATAATTAGGAATAATTAGTATTAATTACCAATAATTAGTATTAATTACCAATAATTAGTATTAATTACCAATAATTAGTATTAATTACCAATAATTAGTATTAATTACCAATAATTAGTATTAATTACCAATAATTAGTATTAATTACCAATAATTAGTATTAATTACCAATAATTAGTATTAATTACCAATAATTAGTATTAATTACCAATAATTAGTATTAATTACCAATAATTAGTTTTAATTACCAATAAATAGTTTTAATTACCAATAATTAGTATTAATTACCAATAATTCGTAATAATTACCAATAATTAGGAATAATTAGGAATAATTAGTATTAATTACCAATAATTAGTATTAATTACAAATAATTAGTATTAATTAACAATAATTAGTAATAATTAGGAATAATTAGTATTAATTAACAATAATTAGTAATAATTAGGAATAATTAGTATTAATTACCAATAATTAGTAATAATTACCAATAATTAGTATTAATTACCAATAATTAGTATTAATTACCAATAATTAGTATTAATTACCAATAATTAGTATTAATTACCAATAATTAGTATTAATTACCAATAATTAGTATTAATTACCAATAATTAGTATTAATTACCAATAATTAGTATTAATTACCAATAATTAGTATTAATTACCAATAATTAGTATTAATTAACAATAATTAGGAATAATTACCAATAATTAGGAATAATTACCAATAATTAGGAATAATTAGTATTAATTACCAATAATTAGTATTAATTACCAATAATTAGTATTAATTACCAATAATTAGTATTAATTACCAATAATTAGTATTAATTACCAATAATTAGTATTAATTACCAATAATTAGTATTAATTACCAATAATTAGTATTAATTACCAATAATTAGTTTTAATTACCAATAATTAGTATTAATTACCAATAATTAGTATTAATTACCAATAATTAGTATTAATTACCAATAATTAGTATTAATTAGGAATAATTGCCAATAATTACCAATAATTGCCAATAATTGCCAATAATTGCCAATAATTGCCAATAATTACCAATAATTGCCAATAATTACCAATAATTAGGAATAATTACCAATAATTAGGAATAATTAGGAATAATTACCAATAATTAGCAATAATTACCAATAATTAGCAATAATTACCAATAATTAGCAATAATTACCAATAATTAGCAATAATTACCAATAATTAGCAATAATTACCAATAATTAGCAATAATTACCAATAATTAGCAATAATTACCAATAATTAGCAATAATTAGAAATAATTAACAATAATTAGAAATAATTAACAATAATTAGTAATAATTAACAATAATTAGTAATAATTAACAATAATTAGTAATAATTAACAATAATTAGTAATAATTACCAATAATTAGGAATAAGTAGGATTAATTAGGAATAAGTAGGATTAATTAGGAATAAGTAGCATTAATTAGGAATAATTAGCATTAATTAGGAATAATTAGCATTAATTAGGATTAATTAGCATTAATTAGGAATAATTAGCATTAATTAGGAATAATTAGCATTAATTAGGAATAATTAGAATTAATTAGGAATAATTAGCATTAATTGCCAATAATTAGCATTAATTGCCAATAATTAGTATTAATTGCCAATAATTAGTATTAATTGCCAATAATTAGTATTAATTGCCAATAATTAGTAATAATTACCAATAATTAGTAATAATTACCAATAATTAGTAATAATTACCAATAATTAGTAATAATTACCAATAATTAGTAATAATTAGGAATAATAAACAATAATTAACAATAATTAGGAATAATTAACAATAATTAGTAATAATTAGGAATAATTAGGAATAATTAGTATTAATTAGGAATAATTAGTAATAATTACCAATAATTAGTATTAATTACCAATAATTAGTAATAATTAGCAATAATTAGCAATAATTAGAAATAATTAGCAATAATTAGCAATAATTAGCAAAAATTAGCAATAATTAGTAATAATTAGCAATAATTAGTATTAATTACCAGTAATTAGTAATAATTAGGAATAATTAGTAATAATTAGGAATAATTAGGAATAATTAGTATTAATTAGGCATAATTAGTATTAATTAGGAATAATTAGTAATATTTACCAATAATTAGTAATAATGATTATTAATTACCAATAATTACCAATAATTAGCAATAATTACCAATAATTAGCAATAATTACCAATAATTACCAATAATCACCAATAATTACCAATAATCACCAATAATTACCAATAATCACCAATAATTACCAATAATCACCAATAATTACCAATAATCACCAATAATTACCAATAATCATCAATAATTACCAATATTGTCCAATAATTACCAATATTTTCCAATAATTACCAATATTTTCCAATAATTAGGAATAACTACCAATAATTTGGAATAACTACCAATAATTTGGAATAACTACCAATAATTTGGAATAATTACCAATAATTTGGAATAATTACCAATAATTTGAAATACTTACCTATAATTTGGAATAATTACCTTATTACATTATTTGCTTTATTCTCAATATATTCAATCCTTGCTTGTGTTTTTTCTAACAAATTATTCAAAACCAGTAATGCTTTTATATTTTATAGAAAAATATAGAACAACGAGGTCTTCAACAGTCATTATTAGATGACCGCATATGGATAAATCAACGTAGAAATCCAAATGGTTCTGGTTTAAATCTAGTATATATAGAGGGTGTGGAGAGTTTTTTATCATTTGCGGCATCAAATCCAGAATTTGTTTCAGAAGGAAAGATAAAATGCCCTTGTAGAAAATGTGCATTGAGAACGTTTGACACATTTGACAAAGTGGGGGAACATCTCTTGCGTTTTGGTTTTCAAGCAGATTATGTTTTTTGGTATCAACACGGTGAACGCAGTTCCAGAGCAGGTGATACCAACTTGATTCCGGATCCATCCCAGTTTCAAGATTTAGTACATGATGTTGCAGGTTCATCTTTTCAACATATAGAAACTCCGGCTGATATAGCTTCAAATCCTGAGTTGGGACCGTCTGAATTTTATGAGTTGTTGAAGTCTGCTGAGGATGCATTATATCCTGGCTGCAAGATGAGCAAATTAGAAGCAGTTGCAAAATTTATGGCTATCAAATCAGATAACGGAATGTCAAACACCTGTTTTGACCAGATATTTTCTTTGCTAAAAACACTGTTACCCGAAGGAAATGTTTTACCTGTAAATTACTATGAAAGTAAGAGGTTGGTTCGAAATTTGGGACTTACTTGTCAGAAGATTCATGCATGTTCAAATGACTGCATTTTATATTCAGGGGAAAATGAGTCGTTGGATAGTTGTCCCACATATGGGCAACTGAGATATAAAGAAGGACAACACGGGGAGTCTGGTTTGATTCCTGTAAAACAGTTGAGATATTTTCCGCTTACATCCAGACTTCAGCGTTTATTCATGTCTAAGAATACAGCGACAATGATGTCATGGCATAAAGAGAATAGTTCAACCGATAAAAGCTTGAATCATCCAGCCGATGGTGATTCATGGAAACATTTTGATAGAGTGCATCCATCCTTTTCTTTAGAAGCTAGAAATGTTCGACTGGGCCTTTCCACTGATGGTTTCTGTCCGTTTGGATCTTATGGTAGTCAATATTCATGTTGGCCTGTTTTTTTAACTCCGTACAATTTACCTCCATGGATGTTGATGAAGGAGCCATATATCTTTTTGACTTTACTAATTCCAGGACATCCGAAGAAAAATATTGATATTTATTTGAAGCCATTGATTGATGAATTAAATTTACTGTGGAGTACTGGTGTCAGTACATATGATGTTGCAATGAAACAGAATTTCATACTGAGAGCAGCATTGATGTGGACAATAAGTGACTTCCCGGCTTATGGGATGTTATCTGGCTGAAGTACACATGGTCAGAAATCATGTCCTTACTGTATGGGAGAGAACAAAGCATTTATGCTCATTCATGGAAAGAAACCTTGTTATTTTGACTGTCATCGCAGATTTCTTCCAGCTGATCATCCTTTTCGCAGAAACAGATCTCATTTCAGAAAATGAACAGCTGAAAGGGATGTACCTCCAAAAATGCTATCAGGTTCAGAGTTAAAATCGGTTGTATTTTCATTACCTCCCATCACTTTTGGTCCCACAATAAACCAACAGAAAATTTCTGGTTTTGGGAAAGAACACAATTGGATTAAACGTAGCATATTTTGGGATTTGCCATATTGGTCTGATTTGTTGGTCCGACACATGTTAGATGTCATGCATATTGAGAAGAACTGTTTTGATAATTTGTTTCATATAGTTTTGGATACGCCAGGAAAGAGCAAAGACAATGTAAATGCACGTTTAGATCTTGCCCAAATTTGCAGGCGTCTAGAATTGGAACTATTTGAGAATGTCAGAACAGAAAGGTTACTAAAACCAAAAGCAGCTTATACACTGTCTAAAGAAAACCGTTTATTATTTTGTCAGTGGATTACAGATTTGAGACTTCCAGATGGTTGTGCTTCCAATTTGGGTAGATGTGTAAAGAATGGTCATATTACTGGATTAAAAAGTCATGATTGTCATGTTATAATGGAGAGACTTCTACCCATTGGATTAAGAGGTCTGTTGAATTCTGTGATTTGGGATTCCATAACAGACATGTCTCATTTTTTTTCGAGAAATTTGTGCGGCTACGGCAGATTATGATGCTCTAGGCAAACTTGAAAAAGATGTTGTTGTAATTATATGTAAACTGGAAAAAATATTTCCGCCGTCTTTCTTCGACTCAATGGAACATTTGATGTTACATTTTCCATATGAAGCCAAATGTGGAGGTCCGGTACAGTTTCGATTGATGTACCCATTTGAGAGATGCATGAAAAAATTGAAAAGAAAGGTACGCAACAAAGCATCTGTTGAAGGATCTATTACAGAAGCTTATTTGCAAGAGGAAATATCTTTTTTCTGCTCCCATTATTTTGAATCTGAGTATCCTTCAAAACACAACCGAATGGGACGGAATGAGAGAAATATTGATGAAATCGACAATCAATTATCTGTTTTCAACCAGTCAGAGCTTGGTTTTGGTGGAGTTTCTGAACGCTGGCTTTCAGATGATGAACATCATACAGCTCATACGTATGTTCTGCTCAACTGTGAAGAGATGACATCAGTTGTACTGTAAGTGTTTATATCACTTATTCTATCATTTATGTTACAGTAAATAACTTTGGTTTTTATAGGTTGTATGATAATCATATCAAGAAACAAATTCCACAAATTACAGCAGCTGCTCTCGAAGAACGTCGACTGAAAAATTTCTCTCAGTGGTTTCAAAAACTGGTAACATAAATTCTTTATCTTTTAGCAACTCATTCAATGTATAGTTTACTATATTGATAATTATTTCACAAATTTTCAGGTGTCTCGACATGCTGATAAAATTGACAAACGGCTGTGTGTATTGAGTAACCCACCTTCCAAACTTGTTAAAACTTATAATGCATATGTGGTGAATGGATTTCGATTCCACACACATGCATATGGGGAATCAAAAAAACAATGAACAGTGGAGTTAGCTTGAGAGGATCTCATCATCGAGAAAATGAAGTTGACTTTTATGGCATACTTGATGAAATCATTGAACTCTGTTATCTTGGACAACATTACATAACCATGTTCAAATGTCGTTGGTTGGATACAGAGAGAGCCGTGCGTGTTCATCCGACTCATGGAATCATCGATATTAAATGTAAAAGTGTTCTCGCAGTAAATGAACCATTCTTATTGGCTCAACAGGCATATCAAGTTTATTATGCAAAGTACTGTGCAACATCAAGAGACTTGACTGATTGGTGGAGTGTAATAAAAATCAAAATTCGAGACAATCAGTTTAGTCAAAGTGAATGTGCTTTCACTGATGTGAAAAGAATTGAAGTTTTTCAAGAGAGTACTCAAAATCAATCTTTTTTACAAAGAGACATGAGTATCGATGACGACACCCCACATTTAAGAGTCGGTGATGACGATGATGTTAATGATGTCACACATGAATTTGAAATGGTAAGAGATGAAGCAACTGCAACTCGAATGGATATCGATGATGTTGAGGAGGAATATGAAGATGCCATTGACATATATGAAGATGATGATGAAGATGAACACTAATAGAATTCCATGGTATTTATATACAATCATAACATGTATATATGTATATATAATAGTAATTATCAATTATTTGCTAACATTAACATTTTCTGTTTCAGATGGACGAGGCCACATTTCGTGAGTTGGCGGATGCTGACCTGCCTTTCGATGCGGATGAGTTGCTGGCAGATGACCCTCAGCCTGCAGGCGCTCCAGGGAGTACGCGGAGGGGGCGCGGTCTTGCACGATTGATGATTCCTGACCCCGTCCCCGAGCGACGTCCACGTCTTGGGTTTGATCCGCGCACCCGGAGGTGTGATAACCTGTGTGATAACCCGTGGATTTGACTAAGATTTCATTAATCTATTCACATAATAAATGTTTATTATTTTTTTTTTCAGTTTTCCGCATATAGCAGTCGGACAGGGCAGCGCTATTTTGCGCAACTATTTCTCTCAGCCGTGGACCACATGGGAGCAGATTCCCATTGATGTGCAGCAGGCCATGTTCGACCATTGGCTGGTACGTACGTAAATAAATAATTTTTATTTTGAAAATTATTTCATTTCTAACTTGATATTTTGATTTTTTTTGTAGGGTTTATGGTATCCGATCGAGGATACCATGCGTGACGCCATCCACGAGGCATGGGAGGTGGCCATGCGTGATCGCCTTCGTCAGTTTTTGCACAATTTAAGAAAAGCTGCGATGAAGAAAGCAGGAGTGTCAGATTTTGAGGAGTCATGTAGAGCACACCGACCAGAGTATATTTCATCCCATGTATGGGATGGATTATGTGCGCACTGGTTGAGTGGTGCCTTTCAGAGGAGATCATCGCTGGGGAGGCAGAATCGGGGGAGACAGGAGGTGACTCATCGAGCTGGGAGTCGTTCTTTCAGTACTCATAGACAGCATCTGGTACGTACATTATTTATAAATATTTTATATAACTATAAATATTAACAGTTTATTTTTTATTCTTATAGGCTGTCGAGCACCCCGATATTACAGAGTACGCCGTATATCGGAGGATGTATAGTGATCCTGCTACTGGGGAGCTCAGAGGTGATCGTCAGCATCACATCGTGGTCAGTATAATTTGTTTTCAAGTTTAAAAATTAACTGCATATAATATATTCACAATTTTAATTTTAAATTGCAACTATAGGAGTCATATGAGGCCGCAGCGTCACAGACCCGGCCTGAGAGTCAGGCCGAGTCATCAGATCAGACCACTGCCCGTCAGTTTGATGAGGCGGCATGGATGCAGGCCACCCAGTATGCTTTCGAGAAGGGCCGGGTAGTTGGTATCGGCTCTCGACTGACTCCCGGAGATTATTATGGCAGTGCTGCGATGTCGGCGTCCAGCTCGAGAGGAGCTCGTGCATCTTTTTCTACACAGTATGAGGATCAGTTGCGATCTCAGACTGCACAGATAGAGAGTCTCCGACAGGAGCAGGAGCAGATGCGTCAGCAGCATGAGGAGGAGCGTCGACGCCAGCAGCAGCTGTACGAGGAGCAGACGAGTCGGTGGCAGCAGCAGCATCAGGAGCAGATGGAGTACATGCGCCGACTCACTCATGCTTTAGGGGTGGAGTTTCCTCCACCACCATCTGCAGATCCCCCACCTCCCCCCCCTCCTTCAGATTAGA
The DNA here is from genome assembly GCA_963277665.1 of Viscum album. Taxonomy (NCBI): domain Eukaryota; kingdom Viridiplantae; phylum Streptophyta; class Magnoliopsida; order Santalales; family Viscaceae; genus Viscum; species Viscum album. The sequence continues at coordinate 569,749,726 of OY728126.1, read as the reverse complement.
TTTTGTATTTCAGTTATAAAATTTGAGAAATCAAATTTTTTTTTTCTATTCGTAGTTTCTGTCTCATTATAAATTATTAATAATATTATATTTTTAAATAACAATATTAATATGAATAATAATATTATTTATATTTTATAATATTAAATTTTATATATATATTAAAATTTTATAATATTATAATTTAATTATTTTTTTTGTAATACTTGAATTATTTTAATATTTGAATGTAAAATAATTCTATTATTTTTATATTAATTAAAATAACTTATTAATATTTTTGTATTTATGAATTATAATTGTAATATTATTAATTAATAATATTATATTTTTAAATAACAATATTAATATGAATACTAATATTATTTATATTTTATAATATTAAATTTTATATATATATTAAAATTTTATAATATTATAATTTAATTATTTTTTTTGTAATACTTGAATTATTTTAAAATTTGAATGTAAAATAATTCTATTATTTTTATATTAATTAAAATAACTTATTAATATTTTTTTATTTATGAATTATAATTGTAATATTATTATATTAATTAAATCATTTATTAATATTCTATTATTTTTTATTTTTGAATTATAATTTTACTATTATTATAGTAATTAAAATAATTTATTATTTTCATTTGTAAATTATAATTCTATTATTATATTCATTAAAATAATTTATTAAAAATTTATTTTTTTTATTTTTTTTATAGTATTTGCGACGGGATACTATACCCGTCGCAAATACTAGTATTATTAATAGTTTTTTATTTTTTTAAAAAAATATTATTTGCGACGGGTCCCGTCGCAAATACTATCAATATTATTTGCGACGGGATGCGATGCCCGTCGCAAATACTAGTATTATTAATATTTTTTTATTTTTTTAAAAACGTTTTTGCGACGGGACCCGTCGCAAATAGTATTTGCGACGGTACCGTCGCAAAAGGTATTTGCGACGGGTCCCGTCACAAAAACGTTTTTAAAAGTTTTTACAAAAATACGGAATACTATTTGCGACGGGGAGAATTCCCGTCGCAAAAAATGCTATAGCCACGGGCCCGTCGCAAATAAGTGTAGTTGCGACGGCGTTTTCAGCAACGGGCTATTTGCGACGGGGTCCCGTCGCAAAAAGCCATTTGCGACGGGATCCCGTCGCAAATAGCCCGTCGCAAATACCTGTTTTTCTAGTAGTGTGTATATCTGAAATCTATATTTTGATCTTTGATATGCATGGTATGGTTTTCATATTTTATGATCACATTCTTAAACAGTTATACTCAATTAATGCTAATGTCTTTCATTTAATTTGATTTTTAAATAATCAGACCCCACCATTTATTATGTTTCTTTTCCCCATGTTAGGATGATATGTATTATATGTGAAATATCTAATAATGATCCTAGTTTGGAAGGAATAAGTTGGTGAAAAATTATAACTCTTTTAGACCAATTGATTTTGTTTCCATGATTCCAAAGATACTTAACTATTAGCATCCCCAAGCATGTATTTATGTAATATAATGAATATTTTTCTAAAAATATGTCATATCTATATTTGATATCGTGGTTCTATAGAGTTGGTATAAAAGTAATGGTTCAGCAAATATTTGGACATTATGATTAAAAAACAATAATGACATCCCTAGGCACATTCCAATGTATATATATACGCAAATGTCTAGGGATATCTATAATGATATGTCTACGAATAATTCTATGTATAGAAAAACATCCTAGGATTTTGGTAGACAATAGATAATATGGATTGCCTAAAATAACATCACTATCTGGATATTACATGTGGATTTGGGTCTGTAACAGAGATACCAAGGGGTAATAATTTAGAAAAGGGAACATTGTGGTAGTCTTAATCATCACATGGCGCATGAAAAAATGCCTTATTTTACACATGGTTTGGAAATCCTAAGGTACATGCTATATAAATTTAGAAAATATTTACAAACCACATGAAGGTGTTATGTAATGACCATGAATTTCCTTGCATAAACCTATGATATCATAATTTGAATAGTTGTTTTAATTATTAACACACCTATATGTTATTTTTCAGGATTATGTGCATTCTAATATTAATATTATTTCTCACACTATGATTTTTGGTATTTTATCAATGGAAGGATACCAATGGGACTAGATTAATGTTGGGTGAGATAGAAAATATGTTGATGAGGAACTATATGAAATGATGTATATTTTTAATCATATTTTTTATTACTAATTATTTATCCAGATATATGATTTAAAACATACACCTTAACCAACTCTTTGACTCACAAAATAATATAATGATATATTTTTACAAAATATTGGGAGGTAAATAAAATATAAGAAAGAAACTTCATCTTCTAATATGTCAATAATGTGTGAAAAAACACTATAGGGAATTTATAAAAGTAAAGATAAGAATATTTGTTTGTGGATAAGAAGGAAACAGAGAAACATCTAATAAAAAATTTTAATTTTTCATTTAAGATAACAGAGGAGAATAATGGTGTCTATATGGAATCATCAAGGGTTGATGGTTATAAATGTGTAAATTATGGATATTAAACAAGTATATGTCTTATGGGGAATCTCATGATATAAATAAAGAATATAGTATACGTAATTTTTTGTAGATTTTAAATAGGAGAATAAAATTGAAATATAAAGGTTAGAGGTATTGAGGAATAATTTCATGCAACCTTGTTAGTTGTTTGAGAATGAATTAGAATTTTATTAGTGATTATGTATTATAATTCAATAGTTATGAATTACTATGGGATTATTCCATATTTGTTTGATTGTGGATTTTAGAGAACATATTAAATGGTCAATATGGAATTGAAAAGTTATTTAATGGAAAAGTGATATATTATTGAAACCAAAGAATAAGAGAAGATATGAATTAATATATTATTGATATTTGATATAATAATGTAGGAATAAAGAGATTATGACTATAAATATTGTAGATTAGATATTACTAATGGATATAGAATCATTTAATCATATGTGAAAACAATGGTTTATGTTTTCATCGGCGGAGTATACAATATTATTGTTTTTATAGAATTTATTCTAAAATATATGGTTTCATTCAATGAATTAAAAAGTATGTATGTTTTAATTTTCGTTTTATGCAATTTTATATCATTTCCATGTTTTAATAAAATATATGGATTAGTGGTTTTCATATTATACATTCGAAAATTAAGGATTACTTTATGTTTTTTTGGGGATTAGTATTTAGTTTATTGTAAGGACCCTACCCCAATTGCTTAAAGATGGTGCCTTATTTAATTATAATGAAATATAAAATATTAATATTAATCACAAAGGACCATGTATTTTAGTATCATAGGAAACAAGAAACATACAAAATCTCTGTATTACTACTTGAAATTAAAAAAAACATAGAAATTCCATGGAAAATGGAAATGACTCCTGAGTTATTTCACCATGACATTCATAATAAAAATAATCATATCCTTAAAAAATGAATCATAAGAAATTGGTGATATCAAATTCTCCTTAATGTTAATAAATATAGTAGAAGATATCATAACATAAACATTATCCATGTTGAATAACTAAAAACATATTCCATTAACAAAATACATAAAAACATTATGGCATGAATAAAAGTTGAATAAATATTGGCATAGTAAAACATAATCATGGGTATTGTACTAGTGGAATAACTAAATGAACCATAAATACTATTTTCATAATAGTATAATTCATAATTCAAGACATCATAACCTAACAGTCAAGGCCTCGTGCCAAGACCATAAATTATCATTTTTCAAGGCCTTATAAAAAGACTATAGTTTGTCTCATGAGACCTACCAATGCACTGAGGGATATAGTAGGCCCAAACTAACATTTAATATTTCCAATTAATTCCACATATGAACAAGGATAAACATAAACAACCTATACATTCATATTAAAACTAATAAAGGAAATGTAAATAACTTTCCCCAAACAATAGGCATAAAAACTAACCATTCATAGTAAATTGGTGAATGGTTTTAAGATAAGAAATTCAAAAACAAACAATTCATAAACCATAAAAATAAATATGGTTGATGTTACCAAAAAATATTAATCCAAATAATACATAAGAATCACCAATATTGTTTAAATAGATGAAGATACTCTTATAAAATATTTGAGTAATTCTTGAGATAAAAACACTTTCACTTTGAAATGAATACTTCAACTGGAAAAATATTTGTATAAAACTATAAGTGATGTAAAGTAGTTTTTTCATAATAAAATGAGTGATTTTATAAATATAATGGAGTCCCAAAATGGATTATAGAGTGACCTTGAAAATAGGAAATAATTTGTGAATTTATTTAAAATGAGATTGTATATCGGAAATGATTTTTTAAAGATCCTTTTATAAAATATAACTCCCCATAAATGAAGGTATGATTCCAGTTGAAAGACATATATTGAAAATTATCATAGAAATTATGAGGTGTATATGATAATGAATAATAATTTAAGTGAGGTATGTATATAATTAAATTAACCCAAATAAAAAGGGGTGTTTGGGTAGAAAGCCCTTACCTTAAGTCCAAATGTTTTCCGATCTTGAACTTATGTTCCTCGAATATGAAACTAGGCTTATTAATAACATAATTAAGAGCCTAATAGAAATTTATTTAGTTTATCATAATTTTATTATGTTTATTTGTATCCTTATTAGTAAGTTATAAGATTGAATTCTATCATTCTAGAATGTTCATTTAATTAGTTTTAATGATCGGTATATTTGTATATGAATATGGATGTTCATGTGGAAAGGATGTATTTCTCATGAACTGAAATTATATATTATTAATGACCATATAGAAGTGATAATGTTTGTATATAGAATATTATTACATGAAATAAGGATGAATCATTGGATGTAATATTAAGTATAACAACTTATATTATTTGATGGTATTTGGATTATTATGGACATGATCAGTCATATAAATTAATACTATATACAAATACTGGTTAATGAGTATTAAGTAGGTTATAATAAAAAATTTATAGACCAGTTCAACCTTGAAGATGGATTAATGACCAGTAATGAAGAAGAAATGGAAGAAGGAAACTTCCTTTTCCATGAAGGTTGTAAATTGGAACCTCATGGGTGATGATTTAGTTTATAAAAGAGGGAGGGGGGAGAGAGAGAGTAAAAAGACTGATAATGGTTAAAAATTAACATGGTTTTATTATAGTATATTTATGATAATAGATTTATAAGGATCAATTGTAAGGAGGATTTCAGGAGAGAATAAGAAAGGAAGATAAATTGAAATGAAAATAAATGAAAACGAATGATGTTTGACCTCTTAAAATAACCTCATTGAGAACCTCCTTTAGGGAAGGGGTTATAGTCTTTTGGCTAGTCCAAGAGCTCATGGATTTAGATAATTACTAGGTATGGTGTTTTGGATGAACTTTGAGGAGCATCATGTATTATAGGAGTGAAGATAATATGGAGTAAGGGGGTTTTATAGTGGAGGAGAGCAGTGAATTTTTAAATATTTTATTCATTATTTTTTTAATTCCCTCAAGGCAACCAATAGTGTAGATTCATGTGACCCATAATATTAATATTTACATGATATTTCAAACCTAGTGGGAATAAATAATCCTTACATCACTTATTACCCAATAAATCATGTATTTAGCATTTATCATTAATTGTTGGATTTTATCATTAAACAGAAACTCAAGTATTTTAGAAAAAAACAAAAAATTTACCCTAACCATTTTTTGACGTATAGAAATAAAAAAAAATCATCTTTTTGAAAATAATTTTTACAATTATCTATATTTAATTTTAAAATAAAATCATATTTTATTCCAAAAACCAAGTTTAAAACTATAATGCGTTTTATGACACCTTAAGAAATTAATGAAGGTCCCATAAAATTATCTTATAACTATTTGACAATAAAGTAAAAAATTTATGATTACATTATATGAAAATACATTCACGTTTTAAATTATTAAATTAATTAGAAAATTGTAATTATGATATTGATAACATGAAAAAATACCAATACATATAATATGATCGTTTTTTCACTTATAAGATGTATAAATTGTATTCATAGAGTCATGTGTAATTTTCTATTTTAATGGACAAATTACTATTCATTACTATTCATTATTTTTCCTAAGGGTATGTAACTATTCATAAGGTCGTGTTACTATACATCAAAAAAAATTGTCTTATCATAATCTAAATATCCTACCGAATGCAACTATGTATGTCCGTTTTTTTAAATTAAAATCACCGAGGTGGTAAAATTATTATTAATGGATATGTTTTAACAAACTGGTGTACTGTAGAAAATTTTTGTCTCATTTATTCAACATTAAAATTATCTGCCAAATATTGTGGTGTTACATTACCTATTCATTATAAAAATTTCATCCTCAAAATTACCAAAATGTCACCTCTTCAAAAGTGTTGGGTAGTTCTTCATTATAAGCTCTTTAGGCTCCCATGTTGCCTCTTTGATTTTATTATTTTTCCAATGTATCTTTACCAGTTGAGTAGTCTAATTCATCAACACCTATTCTATAATGTCTAGAATCTGGATTGGCTCTTTATAGTAAGACTGGTCATGATCCAATTCTATACATTCAGTACTGAGGACATGTGTTTGGTCTAGAATGTACTTTCTCAGCAATGTGGAATGGAACACATTATATACTTTTGAAAGGCTAGGTGGCATAACCAAAAGATATACAATTGAACCAATTCTGCCTATAATTTCAAAAGGACCTATGTACCTTGGACTCAGTTTCTCATTCTACCCAAATATTATGACACCCTTCCACGGAGAAACTTTTAACAAGATATGACCTCCTACTTCAAATTCCAAATCCTTCCATCGATTATATACATATATTTGTTGTCTTATTTGAGATTCTTTGGCATGGAATTGAATAGTATATTACTTCACTATTGTTTCCTCCACAAGTTGTGGGCCCACTAGCTTCCTTTCACCATCTTCATCCCAACATGTTGGTGTATGACATCATTTTCAGTACAATGCATCATATGGTGCCATTTTAATACTAGAATGGAAAATATAATTTAAGAAAAACTCCACCCAGGGAAAATACTAATCCCACATACATAGAAATTAGTGAGAGAAATATATCAACTAGTCTTCTAATGTTTGGATCATCCTTACTGATTTTCCATCAATTTTAGGATGATAAGCAATACAAAAACAAATCTGAGTATTGAAGGGGTTCTGAAGAAATTTCCATAATTTTGTTGTAAATTATGGATCATGATCAGAATCAGTTGATAGAGGTGCTCCATGAAGTCTCACAATATCATTGATATAGTGTCTTTCTGGGCGCTCGAATGGAAAATCCTCCATTTTAGAGAGGAAATGTTCATATTTTGTAAGTTGTTCCATAATTAACCATATTCAATTAGTCTTTCATGGATTTTTGGGTAATCCAGTGTCAAAATACATGGTTATGTCATCCCATTTCCATGTAGGAATAGGTGAAGATTTCATGAATCATCTAATATTCTATTGTTCAGCCTTCACTTGTTGACAGACTGAACATCTAGATACACAATCTGCAATTTCCCTCTTCATGTTATCCTACCTGAAATTTTATTTCAAATCAATTTAGATTTTAGTACTACCAGAGTGTATAGATAAATTTGAGCTACAAGAATCATCCAATAACTCCCTTTTTAGCTCGGGAAGAGAGGTAACACATAACCACTTTTAAAATATCAAAACAACATCTTCACACTTGAAGTCATCCAACATCCCATATTTCAAAGCATTAATATTATTTTAAAGATTCTTGTCATCAGACTTTGATGATTTGTTTCTTCCCCACAGAGATAGTTGTGCAACCATTTAAAGTAGTAGATATGTTTCACCTTCATTAATAACTCCCATATCCATTATCACTAGATCAATGTACAAAGGATCCTTATCAATCCCCATTTTGTTGAGAACTCCATGATCCTTCCTGCTTAATGCATCAATAAACTTGTTTTCCTTTCCTAGGTGGTAGTTTATGGTACAATAATAATCCTTGAGTAGTTTATCCATCACATTTGCCTCATGTTGAGACCATTCTATGAGAAGATACATTTTAGACTCTAATGATATATGTATATCTCACATTTTTTCCATAGAGTTAATGTATCCATGTATTTAGAGAAAATATTACCATAGCTAACTCTAGATCATGAGTAGGATGGTTTTGTTCATTAATTTTTAACTATAGTGATGCATTGTAAATAAATCTATCATTATGCATAAGGACACAACTGAGTCATTTATTTGATTAATCTATATTGATCACAACCCTATCATTCTCCGATGGTAGTGTTAGGATCAGACCATTCACTAATCTCATCTTCAAATCATTGAAAAAGTCTTCACAATCTATTTTCCATATGAACTTAACCGATTTATGTGTAATCTTGGTCATTTTGTTGCCTAAACGAGTGATTTTGTGAACAAAGAAATGATAATATAATGCTAATCCAATATAACTACATCCTTTAGTTATGTTTGTTGGAGTAATCCATTCTTGAACAAACATAGTCTTTATAGGATAAAAAGATATTCCATAATTAAGGACAATGTGGCCATGAAAGTGAACAAATTGAATTCAAAATTCAGACATCCTAAATTTCCCATATAATTCATTTCTTTAAAGAGTCTTCAGAATAGTGAAGATGTTATTTTCACAAATTTCATAGCTTTTGCATTATGCAAAGATATAATCAATAAATTCCACTAAAAAGTAATCAAGATATTCATTAAAAACACTATTAATTTGATCCATGAAAACAAAGGGTGTGTTAGTCCGTCCAAAAGAAATTATTGTAAATTTTTTATTCCAATACCTGGATCAAAATGCTTTTTTTAATGCCTTTCTTCCACCTAAGAAACTTATGAAATCAAGATCGAAGTTTAGTTTTCAAAAAATATTGAGCTCCATGAAGTTGATCAAATAAATCATCAATGTGAGGTAGGGGATACTTGTTCTTTATTTTTATATAATTGATCTCCATGTAGTCAACGCACAACCCATAAATACATATTTCTTCTAAAAAAATAGGGATCCCCATAGAGAAACACTATCATGAATAAATCCTTTATCACACATTTTCTGTAGTTGTTTCTTCATTTCCACTAATTCCATAGTGTCTATTCTATAATGGGTCATTGTTATGGGCCTTTATTTAAAAATTAAGTCAATGTAAAACTCCATTTCTGACTCTGGAGGATGTCTTGGTAAATCCTCTAGAAAGACATCAACATATTCTTTCAATATAGGTACATCCCCTATTTGAACATTAATTTCCTCAACTGTAGTTATTGAATTCCCTTCCTCCATAATAATTTATTTTATTGGAGTTATTGGGGAGGATCTAGATGATAATAATATGGTTATGTCTCTTCACTAAAGATAATGGACTCCATATCCTCATTGAAAATTGAAACCTCCTTATTCTTGCAATAAATATTCATACCATGATTTGAAATCTAGTCCATTCCAATGGTAATATTAATGTAAATAATAGGTATGATAATAAAATCATAAGATAAAATGCCTTTACATACCATAATGGGTACTTCCTGACACAACATTGTTTCAATGACATGTCCTTTAATTGTTTTTACATAAAATTCCCCAATTAAATAAAATTGAAAATATATAATTTTCATGGAAAATTAGGAAGATATGAAAGAATTTGTTGATAAAGGATCCAATAAAACATTGGTTATGTTCGAGGTAACGATTAATGTACATTCCACCACATCATTAGGAACTTCAACCTCTATAGTTGTGACAACATGATATTGTCCTTTATCCCATGGCCTCCATTGGGTAATGATTCCCTAAAACATTAGAAATTCATGTGTACAATTTACCATCTCCCTGCAATTGTAGCGTCGATCATTGGTAGCTTGTTTCTCCCCCTTAAAATCTTGAGAGAGGTGGTCTTTTTCTACACACTTGTAACAGACTCCAATTCCCTTCAGAAAAGTTCCAGGGTGTTTCTTCCCACAATTATCATAGGATGGAAGGTACACTCTTCCATTATTTCCCATTTCCTAATTTCCTTTGACATTGTTTTTGAAAACCCTATTCTTCTCTTGTTTACCTTTAATGTTATAAGGCAATGAAAATTCATTTTCTATCTTGATAGAACTTGAGATTGTGTATTTATATGTTGAGATATTTTGTTAGAATAGTTCCCATTGGAGGAATTGTTTTAAACCATCAATGAATTGATAAATTTTTCTCCTTGGAATATGTATATAGTACAAAGCATGCCTTTTTATCCTTGTAAAGTTGGCTTCATAGATGGAATATTTTTATCCTCCTTCGACCTCGTATTAATGAATTTATTCTCAATATCTACTCGTTGTTCATGGGGGGAATATTTTTTAGGAATATTCCTTTAAAATTCCTCCCTTACATATCTTCTATTTCATTGTACTTTGTGTTTTGGATTAACAAACACCACTAATCTGCATCTCCCGATAAATGATAAAAATCCATGAAAACCTTCTTTATTTCCTGAAGTACCGAAGAGGGAAACATATACTATAGGGAAAAAATGTATTTTTCAGCTGTAAATGGGTATGTAGTCCCATTGAATGATGGATGATTTTGTCACATAAAGTGATCTAATATGTCTCCCCCATGTTTTCAGTCCAGATGCTCTATATGGGTAATGTTAATATTCATAATTAGAGTATGATGTCCCCATATAGTAAAAATTTTCTTTGCACAAGTCACATCACTATATCTAACATTATTATCTTGTATCAGAGGGAAATCCCTACACGAGACACACATGTTCAGGTGGTTTCCATTTCATCCACTAGGAAGAATTTCTAAATAATGTCATACACTAGATTAAGGTATGAATCAAAATGTATAATCTCAATGTAGAAAAATACTTATCATAAATTGAAATTCTGTACATAGTTAATCTCTTAATCATGAACATGGTTTGTTTGATAAAAACATTACATTTAAATCCGTAATAATGTCCTTTAAAGAAAATGTTCATTATCATAAATATATCCCCCGAGAGTGTCAAACATGGTGTGCAATAAGGCCCATTTAATTCAATCAGGATACCCCAGGTCAATCCCAAAACCAATTGCCAAAGTTTTCAATCCTAGGTATATCTGTGCCAGAACGACATCCACTTGATGTATCCAAACATGGATGAAATTTTTAGAAATATCAATATAATCTATTTCATAAAAAAATTATAGGATGTTCTTGTATGTTTATCCTTAAAGTCTATATTATTGTTTTTACCTAATCTACATTCCCTAAATATCTTTTCCATGTTTTCTACTAAACTTCCAATGAAACCAACTATAAGGACCTAACCCCGGTTTCATGGATCTAGTTCCATGTTTTCCATGTTTTCTACTAAACTTCCTATGATACCAATTATGGTAGGAATAAAGCCTGAATAAATAATGCCACAGTAAAAAATAATCATGATTATTCTTCTAGTAAAATATCCACATGAAACTTCAATAAAATTTTCATAATGATGTAATTCATAATGAGGGACATCATAACCATATCGTCAAGGCCTTGTTCCAAGACAATAAATAATCATTTTTTCATGTCCTTGTGCTAAGTTTGTAGTTTCTCTAGTCAGACCTACCGATGCAATGAGGGGAAATAACAGGACCCACCCAACACATACAATGTAAAATTAATTCCTAATATGAATGGGGATAAACATAAAAAAATATAATTTCATATTGAAACTAATATATGAAATGTAAATAACTTTTCTTGATCATTAAGCATAAACACTAACCATTCAGAGTAAACTGTTGAATGGCTTTAAGATAGCACATCCAAAACCAAGCTATTAATAAACAATAAAATTAAATATGGTTGATGATTCCATAAAATATTAATCCCAATAATACATAATAATCAACAAGATTTTTAAAATATATGAAGATACTCTTATAAAAGTTTTGAGTAATTTTTGAGATAAATACTCTTACTTTGAAAAGAAGAGTTCTTTGGTAAAAATCATTGAATAAAACAAGAAAGGGAAGTAAGATAGTATTTTCAAAATATAATTTGTGATTTTATAAATATAATTCTTTTAAAAAATAAATTATATAGTTCCTTTGAAAATATGTAAAAATTTTAAGAAGTCCCTTGAAAGAGGGTTGTTAATTGGGAATGATTTTTGAAAGATCCTTTTAGGACATATAACTCTACATAAATGGAGGTGTTATTCTTGTGGGAAAAATATATAGAAGATTAAAATATAAATTACTATGATTAAATATAAATTAATAATAATTTAACTGAGATAAGTAGATAATAAAATTAACATGAATGAAAATGAAGGTTCTGGTCAAAAACTCTTACATTATGTCCGAATGTGTTCCCCTGGTAAAATTAAGGTCTTGGAATATGAAATTACAATTATTAATAAAATAATTGAGAACCTATTATAAATAAATTTATTTTATCACTATTTTATTATGTTCATTATATGTTTATTGATAAGCTAGCAAATGGAATTCCGTCATTCTAGAGTGTTCATTTCCTTGGTTTTCATGATTAGTATATTTGTATATGAGTATGGATGTTCATGTGAAATGGATGTAATTCTCTGGAATTGAAGTTATATATTATCCATGAACAACCATAAGTTTCTATATTTATATATATCATTTGATTACATTTTATAATTATGAATCAATGGGTTATATATTAATGATTATCACCAATATTATTTGGCTATATTTGGATTATTATGAACTAGATTTGTAATATAAATTAATACTATGTACATATACTGGTTCATGAATATTAAGTAGGTTATAATAAATATTTTATAGTATGTTTCAGCCATAAAAAATGTTTCATTACAAGTAATTATGAATAAATAGAAGAACGAAACAAATTTTTCCATGAAGGATGCAAATTGGAACCTCACTTACGATGATTTTATTTATAAAAGAGAGAGTGAGAGAGTAAGAAGATTGATATTGGCTATTACATTAAAATGGTATAATTCCATTATTTTGATGATACTGGTGTTATAAGTATCATTTGGTAATATATTGTTATTATATAATAATAAAAGAAGATAAATTGAAATGAATCTAAATGAAAAGGAAAGATGTTTTACTTCTTGAAATAACCTCTTTGAGAACCTCCTTAAGGGAAGGGGTTTCGGTCCTTTGGAAGGACCAAGAGATCATATACATGGGGAGTGATAAAAGAAGGATATTCGGGTATAACATTGAAGAGATTCATGGCTTAGATGAGTGAAGAGAACATGGACTGAGGGAGGGTATACTAGAAGAGAGGAGTTAATTTTGAATATTATATTCATTATTTTATTAGTTCCCTCAAGACAACCAGTAGTGTTGATTCATGTGACCCATAAAACTAATACATGTATGTTATCTTGAACCTAGTGGTCTTAAATCATCCTTACAACACTTATGACCCAATAATTCATGAATTTTTCATTTTTTGTAAATTATCATATTTTACGACTTTCAAACAATAACTCTTTTTATAACACCTTGATAAATTAATCAAGGTACCAAATTTTTTTTATAATAATAAAAAAATAATATAACAATTTATGATTAAAATTTATAAAAATAATTCCCATTTTAAATTATTCAATTAATCAATAAATTGCAATTAAAATATTTATGGAATACAAAAATACCAATACTTATACTATGATCATGTTTTCACTTATTAGATGTCCATATTGTATTTATACGCTCATGGGAGAAGTTTCTATTTTCATGGTCATTTTACTATTCATAAATACTCATTACTATTCATAAGGGTGTCTCACTATTCATAACGGTAAGATATTATTCATCAAAAACTAGGCTTGCCTTATCATACACTAAATATAATACTGAATGCAACCGTGTATGTCAATTTTTAAAATTTGAAATCACATAGGTGGTAAAATTATTTTTATTGGATAAGTTATAAAAAGTGGTGTTTTCTGGAGACATAATGTCTCATACATTCAATATTAAATTTATTTTGGGATATTTCATAAACGTGATTATAAAAATTAGATTTTGTGACGTAAGTAAGGTTAAAAATTAAAGGAATGGTTTATGTTGTTCATTGGATGAGGTTTTATAGATTAATGTATTAATAAACCATTTTTTGATTTATTCAAATTGGATAAACTATGATAACCAATTTTTTATAATGACTATGGATATATGGTTGTACATGTCAATCTATTCAGAATCTTATTATATGTTAGTGTTTCAAAAATGAAATATTCATCTCTTAGAGTAAGAGATGATGTGTAAAGTTATGAAGGAAGAACCAAAGGATGTGATTTTGGTCATGAAATTGAATGAAATCAAGTGTGATAATTCCTAAACATTTGGAAAATGATATGGAAATAAAATCTTATACTATTATGATCCGTTATAATGATATTAATGACCAATTTCAAAACTCTTTGGTTTATGCTTTTTTGATTTTAATTTACAAATGATCATTCAATTTCTTATGATCAATGTTCTATTTCTTTCTCTATCATTTTTTAGAAATTATTATTTTCTTCTATATCAAATTATTTACATCCCATCTATGTTATCTTATTTAAAAATGTATTATTTATTATTTCAGATGAAACTCACATATCCCTTTATCTATTATAAATAGTATGTTTTATTAAACCATTTTAAAATGTTGTGTTCACTATTTTTTCAAATTCTAAATCTTTATTAACCAAGAACATGTTCAAATTGCAAGGAGGAAATTTATTTAATGGGTTAGATAGTCACACAACAAGATTTTTTAGAAATATTTATTCTTTTTAAAAATTATGAAAAAATTGTTTTTAATTACACATTAAACTGAGTTTATCTTACGTTAGATGAATCACTAAGTTTATATTGAGTTATAAAAATACTAAGTTTAAATTGAATTAAACCCAACACTATGTTTAAAAGAAATGTGATATACTATTAAAAATACAATTATTCAAAATGATAATGATAACCTAGATATTAGAATGAAGGGTATGAATATTATTAACTAAATTATAAATATATATGGACAACATATGTTTAGATAATGAATTATTAAGTGACCAATTGATTATATAATAAAATTAAAACCAATTGAAGATGAAGGAAAAGTTTTCCAAAAACATTATTATGATAACAAAAACGTTTTAAATAAATAAATTAATGAAAAAAACTTTTGGTGAAATATTTTAATGAAAATTATACAATATATATTCAACCCAATGATTAAAATTCTTCTTATGTGTTTTATAGAAAACTGATTTTAATAAATTCAATTTTACACGTAAAATTAGTATTTTTATTCAAATAGTTTTTCACCTTTTCAAAATTATTTTAAAATTAATTATTTAAATTTTCAGAAAGAATATAAGTATGAATTTAATTATCTTGTTATAACATAATGTCAAAATTATGTTGGATTTAATTTTGTATATTGTTTTGAAAATAAATCATTTTTCTAAATAATGAAAATACTGGTTTTTATTATGCATTTTAATTTAATTTTTTGGATTTTAAAAAGGTAAAATATAATTTTAATATCGGTTAAAATGTACTATTATTTAAATTATCAATATATTAATACAATTTAGGTCAATGGAATCTATTCCATATCAAATTTTGATATAATTTCTTGAATCGATCCAAGGGGGCTCAAATCGCGTCTCCCCAATCCCTCTTTCAATAGTCTGAGTGCTGGAGACTAGCATGGAGTAGGCTATCACACACATAGGAAGAATTAACCTATGGTACCAGTACATACGCATCAATATACATCTCCATGAAACAATGTAGATATATATATATATATATATAATGAAAAGAAATACATGCATACATCTAACACACAACTAGAGTACAACAAAATTACAAAAGAGAAAATACATGGCCCACCAAAAGTAAACTATAAAAGCTTCAAACCTACTCAAAAAGAGGGGATCACTATCAATCCCACCCACCAAAAATCTCATTGGAACTGCTATGGCAAACACCCCCATCGGTCAAGCTCACTAGCTCCTCCTACTCTAGGTCCTCATCGGAATCCATCGAAAGGCCTGTGGGTGGCACAAGGCAGAAAACAAGTCAAGGAAAATCTCGTGTAAGGGTGAGTATTAAGATATTCATTATGCACTCCAAAAAAACCCAAAATAAAAGAGAGAAACTGAATATAAAGAGCCAGCTCATCCTAGCCAGACGGAACCCAAAGGGGTGGGAAACTCCATCTCGGGACCATCCTCATCTAAACATGAATAGCCATCTTAGCTCAGGTATATGACCATAAATATACCATGAACATCCAGATATACTTGTTTCATGCACTAAGCCTCATGAGGTCCGGACCCATCATTAGTGATAGGTTCTACACAAAACCAGGAGAACACACTCCACAGGATCTGTTATCCCCAGATGACAATCTTCCAAGACAGACACTCCATCAGGTCTCACACTAACATCCAAGATTCCCATCAAAGTGATCACACTCATCAGATATTGTCACTGAGAACATCACGCTAAAATAGTAGGAGAACCAAACTTATCCGATAGGGGATCACTCCTAGGTTTCTCTAGGGGATACAAGAACCTACTCCAGTATCTCGATAATCTCACAGAAAGGGGATCACTCCCAGGATCTGGTGTTGGATACCACAACCCAATATGACATTCCACAATTTACATCACTCAGATATAGGATCATCACCTGTGAGAAGATGGTCACGACGATGCTGAAATCACCATCTGGTATAACCCGCAATGTATGTGATCGAACTGATGATGTGCCATCTCAACGAAATCCACTTTCTAAGTAAGGGATCATATAACCACTGATTTTGCTGCCCTAAGGAAACTATGTGCTATGTAGGGGATCATATACCCGATGATACCACAACCCAACTAAACAGACCACTTTGTAGAGAATCATATTCTTGATGACACCTAAAACACTACATTATTGACCTACTATATACGGGATCACTGCACATGTATAAGTGGTCAAAATGATACCAAGAACCTGATCTAGGGAAAAGAATTCAAGGGATCCCACTCCAGACCCACCAGAGGGATGACACAACTCTATTAGGAAAAAATCCAATCGAGGGGATCAAAAACCCATAATATGGTAGTAATTCCACACAAACCATCATAGGATTGAACTAAGGGAGTACACTCAACCACTACTGGTCCGAACGTCTATAATCTGAGAAACCAACAACATCACCACACTGAGCACCTCTTATGCTGGAACTGAGGAAACCATCGCATTCTACGCGAAAAAAACACGTAAGATATTCTATTAACACACCCGAAATGGAAAACCAGTGAATATGTACTATTCAATATAGCATGCATAGGTGTGGACCACACATCAATCCTAAAACTGATCAAGAGGGCCACACCATCACGATCACTTCAGAAAAACACATGAGATCGACTACACGCTTGTCCAAAACGGACACCAGATGAAAAAGTCATGTTTCGCCACAAATGCCCTAACTCAGACTCATGGGTCCCACACCCTAATATCAGTTCCATTACATGAAATCTATCATGAAAAATACTCTTTACCTTCTATGATCACAATGTCACTAGTTGCGTGTCAATCGGATGCTCCGTGCAGAAGTTATGGCGGGTCAAAGCTGAATAATAATAAAATATTATTATTATTTCAACGTTTCGTAGCCCTGGGACACAAAATAGACAGAAAAAATTGTTTAAGAAAACTAAAAAGATCTACCTAGACACAAGGAAAGCCTCTCCACAAATTGATTTTTAATCAGACTTCTGGTTTGCGAGTTTTGGGTGTTTAAAGAACCCATATAATATTCTGGTCGGACCACAACATGTCTCGTCGGAATCCACCAAGCTAGACCCGGAATCCATCGAGCCGGAGTTGGAAACCAATGATCCACCACCGTGCTACCTCCTCGCTCACCGGATTCCATAATGTTCACTTCCAAAATATGGGGTTTCCACTAGAAAACTTCAGGGAACCACTGGGAGCACCCCGGTGCTCCAAATTCAGATCCGAAACACGTTTCAGATATCTCAGGCTGCGAATTATAGAACCCTTCTGATCGTTTGAAGAAAAAAAAGTACATAAATGGAAGACAAGGATTTATTACTCATGACACTTACCTTTTGTTGGATCACTGAATCTTTGCACACTCTATTTCTACTACTGCATGATCTGGGACCATTCCCCGTCAGGATCCGAGTTTGAGAGCACCTCGTTCACTCGATTCCGGTCATTCATCGTCGACAGAAGAAGGTGGAAGGGAGGTGGAGCTCCTGAATGTGGCTTCCTCCTGGTATGAGCACCAAAGGGGAGGGGAGAGGATTTAATATTTATTTAATTATATTCTCTGTATCCAACTATCTGGATCCCAACCCTCCTCTGGCCTTGTGCCCTGTGCAGACAATGATTAGGGTGCCCTTAGGGGATATGCGGCATTATAAACTCAACCATGGCCTCAAAATTTTTATCCGAGACTCCATTCAGATGTTATTCGAGATCAGAAATTTGAAATAAATTATTTATTTATTTACAAAAAGACCACAGATCGTCTTTTTCTATAGAGGTCTCTCGACCGCATAGGTTACACCTCACCTTGGGTAAATGACACGCTCCATGTGCATTTGTGCCCTCTGATTTTTGATCCGGGATACAATTATGAGATAGAACATTCAAACCTTTAGAATATTATAAAAAACATTAAATATTTTTATAAAATTAATTTTAGTCAAACTAGGCCTCAGAATCGTATGTCTTCTTCAATCCTAGATCTGAAATTATTCAAGAAATATTCCAAAGACTGATAGGGTCAAAACCCAAGCCGCTATGTCTTCCCCATATTAAAACTTTTGGTTCTAAAAAATTCAAAATAATGAGGGAATGAATCTAAACCTTGAGCTAGGTTTCCTACACCAGTGAGTTCACCAAAAACCACAACAAATCCACCATGGGTTCCCATGCTTCCATCTAGCACATACTATGAAGAAATGAAGGCCATATGCACAAACTACCCAATAAAAAACCCTTCCCCAAACACATAAGTAAGAGATAATCTTTCTACACACTTCAATACTATATTCTTTGTGAGTAACTGACTCACCTGGTCAGTTTTAATCGCGTCACAAAATTTTTATCGGTGGGGGAATGATTCCTCTTCCTAATGCATTCGAAGCACGTAGATCAACACTAACACCAACACATGGTCTTACCAACTCCCTAAATAGTCCTTCAACATGTAGTGATAGAAATTAATGAGTACCTCCTAATAGTGTATGTCAATACTACTAATAAAAGTATAAAGGCCATTGAGCGTACCTCTATCCATCCTCAAAGCCTCAGGGCCAACAACCTCTAAGGCATGAAGTTGTCCTCACCCTCTTCCTCTAGCTCTCTATGCTCAGTGTGGACTGTCTCGGAGTGGTTGTGGTGGAAACTCATACTGCATTCCACCTTATGCTATTGCACCAGCTCCATCGCCATGTCTATCGCCCTGTGGACCTCCATACACGACACATTACCTCTTCCACGGTGGCCTCTCGACCTACTACATTTCAGCAGCACGGTTGGTCGGAAAATATTTAAAAATATGTCCATGTCTATTGCAAGCATAATACCGACTCTCCTATGGCTGACCAAAATTGGCCTGAGAGCCCTGAGCATCAGATAGCCCATCCTAAGTTCACCTCCTAAATGATTGAGCATGTCCGGACCCCTATGTTTTCCATCAACTACCATCTATCAAACCAGCTGTCGAGGTCTCATCTCACACGTGCACAACATTGACAGGTGAAAACTACTCACCTAGAAATCTCTCTACCACTAAGGCCCAGTCCATCACTCCAGCATAGGTGGGAAATCACAAGGTAACCACACCTGCCTAAATTTCTCTGTGTAAGCCATGCTTGAAGTTCTAAGCCCTAAATAATGTGTATCGAACCACATCTCGAGAGTAGTGTGATAGGTCTATAAACCTTGTTGAGTACTCCGACACAGACCTGCTCTCCTGCCGCAGCTGCAGAATCTCTTAGATCCACACTAACCGCAATGTCACTGAATAGAATCTTTCATAAAGAGCCACTCAATCTTGGTCCATGTGAGTTTCTCCTCTTCGTAGGAATGCATCACTAGACTCAACCACTGCCCAACCGAGAAGTGTAGAAGGTTCACTGCTAGGACCACTATCTGGTCTGGTGGTGTCCTCACCAGGAGAAAAACCTGAGTGACTGCTTCCAGCCAGTCATTTGCTTTATAGGGATCTCGATCGTCCCAATACCGCAGTTTTCACTACCTCTAGAACTCATGCATCACACTCAGCCTGCGTGCATCCTCGTCTTGCACTTCCTGCACAAACATCTCCTCGATTGGTGGTTTCTAAATTGGTGGACATCATTGAGGTCCAACCTTAGAACCTATACCATACTAAAAAGACTCTAGTCGAGGAGAATAATTACCATAAACCTGCTATGGAACCGTCGTTGGTTGTCATCATGGAGGCATCCTAAAATATAATTAAGACGCACAATGGTCAAAGAGTATATCTGGGGAGATGACATAAGAAGGACAAGAAAACCCAAAACCCATTCCTATATGATGAATTTACCATTATTCCCTAGCGACCATTGTCTAAATTTACCGAGTAAAAATGGAAGTTATTAAAGTCCGGGTGAATAGATACGTCGGCTGCCGCACTAAAACTAGAGTCACTAGCTTAAAAGCCAAACTCAAAACATCATAATACTGTCACTATGAAACCCTAAACAAACTCAAAACTATACCACCTACACTCAGAGATCCCAAAGGTAGAATATTCCCTGATACCACTTTGTCACGACCCAAACTAATGGGGCTCAAGCCAAGACTCCCCGATCCCACCTCTAATAGGCCTTGGGCTGGAGACTAGCATCATGTAGTCTACCACACATATGTGAGGCATTACCCGATGGTACCAATACACACGCACCCACATACTCCTCCATAAAATAGTGCAGAGATATATTTAAAAACATGAAAGAAATGAAAACATACATCTAACCCACAACCAAAGTATAAAAAAAGAAAAAAATGTGAAAATACCGGTCCCACCAAAAGTACATTATAAAAGGGTCAAACTTGATCAGAAGGAGGGGATCACTATCAAAGGAACCCACCTAGAAACTCCTTAAAACAACTCTGTAAAACACCATGGTCGATCATGCTCACTAAGCTATGCCATCATCGGGTTCTCCTAGGGAACTATCTAAAGGCTTTTGGTCTGAACAGGACACAAACATTGTGCTGGAAAAGCCCATGTATGGGAGAGTATAAAGATACTCCATAGGCTCCCATAAAACACCGAAATAAAATAGAGAAAGTTAAAGGCGACAATCATCTCATCCCAGCCAAAGAGAACCCAAATGAGATAAAACTCCATCTCGAAATCATCCTCATCTAAACACGACTAGTCAGCTTTGCTAAAGTATATGCCCATACATATACCATGAACGTCCAGATGTACTTGTTTATCGTACCAAGCCTCATGAGGTCCTGACCCATCACTAGTGACATGTTCTACACAAACCAGGAGAACACACTCCACACGATTTGTCATCCCTAGATGTCAATTGTCCAACAGATACACTCCATTGGGTCTCTCACCAACATCCAAGATGCACATATGAGAGATCACACTCATCAGATATCGTCATTGAGAACATCATGCTAAAACAGTGGGAACACCAAACATATTAGATAGGGGATCACTCCTAGGGTCCTCTAGGGGATACAAGAACCCACTCCAGTATCTCGAAGAACACACAGATAGGGGATCACTCCCATGATTCGCTGGGGGGTACCCCAACCCGATCTGGCATTCCACAGTTCACATCACTCAGATAGAGGATCTCCGCCTATGTGAAGATGATCAGGACGATGTTGGAAACCCGATCTGGTATAAATCGCAATGTAGTGGATCAAACTGTTGATGCACCAACCCTGTCGAAGCCACGCGCTGAGTAGGGGATCATATAAATATTGATTCTGTAGCCATACTAAAACCACACGCTAAGTAAGGGATCATATACCCATCGATACCACAACTCTACTAAAAGACCCACTACATTGGGGATAATATTACTGATTATGCCTCAAACCCTATAGATTTGACTTGCTAGATAGGAGATCACCACCCATGTATAAGCAATCACAACAATACTAAGAACTAGAGATAGGGAAGCAAAGCTGGAGGATCCCTCTCCGGAGCCCCTGAGGGATGCCACAACTCTACTAGGAAAACATCATATAATGTGGATCACAAACCAATAACCGGGTTATAATATCACAAAAACCCTCATAGGAACAAACCAAGGGAGTACACTCAACCACTACTTGTCCAAACGTAGCTAACCCGAGCAATGAACAACATAACCACACTGCAAACCTCTTAGCCCCGAACTGAGGCCACCACCGCATTATACACAGAGAAACATGAAAGATAGTCTATTTACTAACCTAAAATGAACAACTAGTAAAAAATGTACTATTCACTATAACAATCCCATGTGGGGCTCACACCTCGATCTTGAAACTCATTATGCAGACTGCATCATCATGATCCGCTTGAAAAAACACATGAGTTTGTGTACTCTCTTTTCCAAAACAGACAGCAAACAAAAAAGTCAGATTTCTCCTTAAACACCCAAACTCAGCCTCATGGGGCCCGCACCCTGATCTTTGTACCATAACCCAAAATATATCTCAAAACATCCACTTTACATTCAAGATCACAGCTCCACTAATGGTGGGTAAATCGGATGCTCCGTGGATAAGTTATGGAAGGTCGAAGCTGAATAATAATAAAATTTTATTATTATTTCATCATTTTGTAGTCCATGGACATGGTCCTAAATCATAAAAATCTTGAAGCAAACTCAAAAGGTCCTACTTGATGCATGGAACGTGTTGCCGCAATCGTTTTGTGAATATGACTTCTGGTTTGTGAGTTACAAGGGTTTAAAGAGCCCTAGGAAATGTTTGGCTAGACCATCACCAGTCTCGCCAAAAACCACCGCGCCGGAACCGGAATTTTCCATGCTGGAGCCTGAAACCACCATTTCGTTGCCGCATTGTAGCCTCCCACACTATATTCTAACATGACTACTACAGAGATCAGGGTTTTCAACTTCAAAACTTCTAGGATCCACCAAGAGTACCCCGGTGCTCCAAATTCAGATCTGAAACATGTTTCGGAAAGATCGAGACCCGAACTAAGAAACCTATATGACCATTTGAAGAAAAAAAATGCATAAATGGAATTTGAGATTTTAAAACTCAAAACTCCTACCTTTTGGCAGATTGCCAATGCTTTTCTCACTCCACCGTTGTTGCTGAATGGTCAGGGAGCGTCTGTCGCCAAGATCTGCGTCCGACAGTACCTCGTTCGCTCGATTCCACTTGTTCGTCATTGATATAAGGACAAGGAAGGGAGGAGGAGCTCTAGGATTTGGACTCTTTCTAGTGTGTACACTAATGTTAGGGGAGGAGATTTAATGTTTTTCATTATATCCTCTCCATCCAACTGTTTGGCTCCCGACTCGCCTACGACCCTGCGCCCAGTGCAGACAACATTTAGGGCACACCTAGGGTAAATGCGATATTCTAAAATCAACTGTGGCCTCAAAATATTGATCCGAGACTCCATTAATAAGACATTTGAGGTCTAAATATTAAAATAAAATATTAGTTTATTTTTGAAAATGCCACTAGTAACCTTTTTCTACCGCAGGCCCGCGCCTGAAAAATTTACATCCCGCCAAGGGTAAATTGAATTCTACGAACATAGTCGTGGCCATATATTTTTTATCTGATTTTCCTTCTAGGAGATAATTCAATTATACATAATTCATAGTATAAATGAAACATAATATTTTTATAAAAATAATTTCGGGCACATCGGGCCTATGAATCGCAAGTCGTCTACATGTCTAGCTCTAGAAATTTTGTAGGAATATTCCAAAGTCTGATAGGGTCAAAAACCAAGCGGCTGCAAATAAATAGTTCTTAAATTGTTCAAAAATTTCTCTTTGGAAAACCAATTTTTCACCATGTTTATGATATTACTTTTAAATTAAAATTTTCCACTTATGTAATTGGAATTTGGAAAGATGTATTCGATAACTATAATGAGTATGATTTATATTATCTAATCTCTTAAATGTAATTTTTTACAATAATTATTTTATTAAAAAATATCATGTTTAAGGTAAAATTTTTTTTACTGTAGGATAAACTAAAAAATTTTAAGGGGTAACATCACGTTAGAACTTTTCCAAAACTGTAAGATCATGGATTTCTCCAGATGGTATTTTTTTACTTACATTTCAGTTTAAACACACTATTTTGTTCAATTAAGTGTTTTCACTAGTCCATAAGATGGATTTGGGGTGTTACTGGGGTTTTGGACTAGAAATAGGAAGAAAACAGGGGTTTTTTGGCATGCTGCACAGTTTTCACATGGTTAGTGAACATAGTGCACAATTCCCAAGAAACTGTTTGAAAGTTGGTTTTTTAGATAGTAGCCTCCGCGCAGTTGTGCATGGTTTTGTAAACCATGTGGGTAAACCGTGAGAGGGGGATATTTTGGGGTAGAATCATACACACGGATTGTGCACAATTTGGAAAACTGTGTCGGTAAAATGTGCATCATAGAAACATTTAATAAATTATAAAACAACCACTACAGGATCTTTATACCCAACTCATGATTTCCTCCATTATTCTTCATTTTGACCCTTGGATTGATACAATGCATCCAAGAGCTTCCAAAGATTGATCTTACTCATCTTAGGTCTATTTAGAGTTCTTTTTTATGACAGTTGAATATCATGGTAATACAAACCCCTCCATGCATCTTTTTGGATTTGGGGTTAGTGTCTCCTTGTTGTCTTCTTCTGAAGCTCTCATACCCTTCTTTTTTGTTGAATTTGGGGTTGAAATTTCATGGGTTGGTTGAATAAACATCTAAATCCTCTGTTGAGAGTGTGTTTTCCAACAGATTTAAGGTAGGTGGTCTACAAGTTAAATCCCTTGGGTTCTGAGTAGATTAGTTCAAGTATGGTTTTTATTCATTCCCTATATTGAAGAGTTCTTAGTTCCTTTGACATGATGTGATGTAGTGGGTGTCTAAATGGATAATTAAACACCTCTTGATTCCCATGGGATTCGATGAGGATGAATTGACCAATTAGGGCCACCCCTGGGGTGTTCCGAAATTGGCCGAACATAGTGTTTAGCAAAGTAAATGTAAGGCTGTTGTGTGAGAACATGAAGCCCATATTAAATTTGTTAATTTTCCTGAAGTATGTGTATTTCAAGTTTAGTAATAAACTTAGGTTTGGAATTATCCGTATAGATTGTTTGGTTGGAATAAAAAAGACATAAATGGATTAATGGGAAAATGCTAGGGGATTAGCTTTATAATTGAATATTCTTAGTGAGTTAGGCATGAGGAATAAGAAATAGAACTAAAGGGGTAAGTATTATAAATGATTAATGTGTTAATGGATTAAAGCATAATTTTTATTTCTTATTTAATGATATTTCTGTGATGTAGTAAATGATATTGAATATTTTTGTTCTGATACAGTTAATTGTGGTGAATGATAAATAAGCATGTGCACATGGCTTGGTTGACTGGGGTATCTACAGGAGGTTCTACGCCCACGGTTTTAGTTGGACTGAGGTTCTAGCTCATCCCCCAATTTCATAGGTTTTGGAAGGGGATGGAGTTCTATTCCCCTAAAAATTTCATTACACCCAGACCAAGGACTCGAGGTGAGGATATTGAGAATTTATGTGATATGGTGCCTTGAGATATTGGACTTGTTTAATTCCCACATGTTGACAATGTTTACCATGACCTTTTCATTGAACACATTTTAATGTTTGAAATGATAAATGAAATGAACTTGGGGTATTTTTGGGTTTACATAATTTAATCTAAATAAAGATGGATTTTTAACAGTTTATCTTTATATTTAATTATTTACCACTTTCCTTAACTATCTTCCTTGATGGAAATTTTTTATACAACATTGGTGGTGGCCTATTGAGCAATACTCACACCCTACTCGAGCAAGAATTGGGTACCCAAGTAGATATCTTGCTTGCAGGTTTGGACTAGGGAAAGTGCCCTATGATAGGGAGTTGATTTGAACATGGAACGTGTTTGGTTGAGATTCCTCACCTAGAGTCTAGAACATTTTTGGGGATTCTACTATATTATTTCTTTTATGGTCTATTCACTTGGCATTGTACTATGACATTACATATTTACTATTGTATATGGTTCTTCCCATTCTTGGGATTTGGTTATTTATGCATGTTATGGATTGTTCTCTTTTGTTTTCTATATTTCAATAGTTATATACTGTGTCTTACCTTGGTATTGAGGGTATAATCTCTCCACATGACCTATAAGACCCTTTATACTAGTTTGAATCCTCTGGTGTAAAGGGAGGTGCACTTGAGGTCATGTAGTGACCCTGCTCGGGGTAGTATATTAGTAGCTCCTGGGTCGAGGATGATAGAATGTGGTAACATATAAGTTATATTCACACTCTAACTATTTTGGGGTGGTAGATAGGATATTAGAAATATGTGAGACCTTGGTAATGAACTCATTCTTGGTACTATCTAACCCATGTATGGGGTAAAACCCATGTCACCTTGGGAGGGTATTGTTGTTCGTGTTGTTTGTTGTTATATTTTTTGATATTTATCCATTAGTGATGCACTTGTTTCGTGATTTGATGGTTTTGTGATATTATTATCATGTATGGATAGGTATGAGGTTGTGAATTCATACACAATTCTAGGAGCCTATGTGGGTAAGTGGCATGCATCATGATAGGCACACATACAGAATGTGTGTGCATGATATAATGTTTAGGATGCATATGTACTCTTAAAACTAATGTGCCTAATGAGATGGTATGAATTGGTAAAAGGGGAAGTGAGAATGTCAAGTAGTAATTTAAAAATGTTGTTTACTAATTAATTGAAATAGGGTTAACGTGTTATAAGAGTAAATTGGGATATGGAAATGGAATTGGAAGAGTTTAAAAGAGAAGGCCCATAACCATGTGAATTAGGTACTCCGGTTAGCCATGGCCTTAGGAGAGATAGGCAAAGGTAGTAATCCATTTGGGAGTGGACTCTCTTGGGTAGTGTCTGCATACTGGTTTGGTGGTGAGTGATTATCATACCTATATCTTCATCCTTTAATAAAATATTTAATTTTGCATTCTAAATATTTTGTTTGTCATTATAGAGAAATGCCACCCTGAGGATGTGCGCCATTTGGGCGACATGAGGATTTTGCTTAGAACGCTCCCCTAGTGGTGGAGCAAGATAATGTGGTAATCCAAGAAGATATGGAAGAGATGTTCTTCAAGAACTTATCTCATTTTGTACTGATGGGTGTGTTGCACTGAGTATGTTCGAGCTGACTAGAGTGTTTTAGCTACATCATCATCCAACCTTTACTGAAGATGGTGGGAAAAAACATGTATATTTTTTGATTGAGTACATCGAAACTATTTTTGAACATTTTGAGACTCCTCTGGAAAAGAGAGTCAAGTTTTTAACCTATATGATGAGGGGTAAAAAAAATGATGCTGGGATATTATGGTTTAGAAAGAGAAGGCTAAAGGGATGATGTGGATTGATTTTCAGCATAATTTTCTTAAGCACTTCTACCCAAAAACCTTAGGGTAGGATAAGGCTACATATTGTATGAGTTTAACTCAGGGGATAATGTTGGTGGTGGACTATGCTAGTATTTTATCTCATATGAGGTTCTTTATTTTTACATCGATGAGAGGTGAGATAGTTGTGACCAAACGCTTCCAGGAAGGACTAAGACATGAGATTAGATCTCAAATAAACATCTTTCATCTAAAAAGTATTATTGAAGTGGTGGATCAATCCCTTATCTTAGAGGGAAACCTGAAGGGATCTTTAGGTAGTGAACATGTGGTGCTATCTGGGCAAGCATGTGGTCCAGCTTCTGATAGTAGGAAGCACTGCATCAGATCATTTCAGGAAGGTAAAAGCAAAAATAGAAGTCAGAAGATGGGGTCATGTTCTGAAGGTGCGACCAGGTCTTCTATTATCAGTGTGGCAGGCCGGGGCACAAGCATGACTAGTTTCCCCACCCACCAATCGAGTACCGAGAATGCGGTAGTGTAGGCCACGTGTTGAGGTTCTATTGGAACCAATGATACTAAAGGAATTATAGAGGTAAGAGGTAGATGACGGGTGTAGATAGTGGGTCGATTAACTCATATTAGGTAGGTAGTTGGAGGTCCATGGGTCATACTGGTAGGGGTGGTGCACGTGGAAATCCAAGATGAGATCACCCTTACTAATATATTAGTGTAGTGCAGGGTACTCAGGATGGATACCAGCATAAAGGGGTAGGTCATCTCCATGTACTTTACTCTACACATAACAATGGTGAGGCAAGACTGTCTACTATGTGAGGTACGATTATTATAGCCTCCATGTTTGTAAGTGCTTCATTTGATATAGGTGATACACATTCCTTTATTTCAGCTTAGTTCATAGCTATGTTGGCATTAAATATATAGAATTCATGTGGAGTAATGTCACTTGATACTCTTCTAGGGGTTTTAGTCGACGACATCAGGCAGTTTAAGGGTTCTGCTCTAAAGGTGGGTGGGTATCATTTTCTGTGGGATCTGTTTGTCTTAGATATGTTAGGAATTTACATAGTCATGGGAATGTATTGGTTGGTGTTAAATGAATCCCATATTGATTTTTAATGATGTTGAGTAACATTCACCTCTCTCGATGGGAGTCCTTATATCCTTCGTGGTGAGTGGGATACTCAAGTGGGCTGCGTAGGGCAGCTACACCATCATTATGGGGAACTCACATCCCAAGTGGCATGCCTTAGGTTAGATAATGGGTATAAAGGACAATCAATCATCCCTTTTGTTGTGGACTAGTTTTAGGACATGTTTTATGAGGTCTTCTTGAGGTTTCCACCTGAGAGAGACATTGAGTACACTATCAAATTGTTTCTAGGAGAGGAGCCAGTTTCTATTCCAACATATCGAATGGATCCAGTAGAGCACCAAGAACTGAAGATTCAGTTAGAGGAATTGGAGTGTAAGGGGTTTATACACCCTAGTACATCACCTTGGGGATCTCTTGTGATTTTATCTATGAATAATTATGGATCTATGAGGATATGTTTTGATTATAGGAAGATGAACCAGATGGCAGTTCAGAACTTACAACCTCTTCAAAGAATTGATGACCTTTTTGATCATCTAAGAGGTGCCTCACTGTTTTCCAAGGTCAATTTGAGATCAGAATACCATCATTTGAGGGCGACACATCATAACATATGCTTAATGTCTTTCCAATGTAGTTATAAGTCATATGAATTCTTGGTAATGTCATTTGGTTTAACCAATTCACAAGTTGTTTTTATGGCTTAGATGAAAAGGATATCCCACCCGTATCAAAATTAGTTTTTTGATGTCTTTGTTGATGACATAATGGTGTAATCTCAATCTCATAAGGATGGTTCCAAACATATTGAATTCATATTGAGTACAATAAGAGATCATAGGCTTTATTCCATCCTATAAAAATGTAAGATTTGGATTGAGTAGGTTCACATTATGAGATACATCATTTCTGAGTTAGGTGTGTCGGTGGATCCGAAAAAGGTGTCGGCTATGGTGTCACAAGAGAATCCCTAGAACATCACTGATATTAAATTTTTTTATTGTTTGGATGGTTATTAACATAGGTTTATTAGAGAATTATCTCTTTTGGAAGCACTACTCATTGGACTAACCAAGAAGGGGGTTATGTTTGATTGGTCAGAGGCTTGTGAGAATGATTTTCCAGAGCAGAAGAAGTGGATGACTACTCCACCGATTTTGATGTTACCTGAACCAGGTTAGAGGTACACCTTGTTCTGTGATGTGTGTGGTGTGGGACTTGGTGTTGTGTTGAATTAGTATGATCAGGCTATAGAATATAGGTCGATAATGTTAAGGGGACATAAAATGAATTATCCTAATCAGGACTTGGAGTTTGATGTTGTGGTTCAAGCCTTAAGTTGTTGGTGGAATTACTTGTGTGGACATCCATTTATGGTGTTTACTGACCATAAATGTCTCAAATGCATCTTCTCCCATTAGGTTTTGAATCTTCAACTAAGACGTTGGGTTGAGTACCTAATGTATTTTGATTTTGAATTGTTGTTCACACTGGGGAAAGGGAATAGTATCAAAAATGCTCTTAGCCAGAAGACTCTAAATTAGGTAGTTCAAGAATCTAGTTCAGAGTCAGTGAAGATGGACTTGTTTGCTAAAATGAATTTGGAGGTGAAGGATGTGCACGAGGAAAAGACACTAGCATCTGTATCAGTTGATTCTATGATTTTTTCGAAGAGTAAAAGAGAGTCTGTTGGTGGATACTGAGCATTTTTCTATGAAGGAAAGTCATAAAAGTGTGGATTTACCTTCTGGATGGACCTTTTGTTATGATGGAGTTTCTTATGTTCATGTTCATGTTTTGGTATTGACATATGTATGAGAGGGGTTGATATGAGAGTTCCATGTGTTCAAGTGGGCAGTGCGTCTGGATTGGATATGATGTACCGTGATCTTCATAAGCAGTTTTGGTCGCTGGGAATGAAGAAAGAAGCTTCTAATTTTGTGGCATGATTCCTTACCGGTCAGTGGGTGAACAGAGAATATCTGCTTCAAGGTGGGTTGTTGCAGTCATTGCCTATTACATAGTAGAAGTGGAATAACGTCATAATGGACTTTGTGGTGGGTATCTCAAGGATGCCTCATAAGAATGATGCATTTTGGGTGGTGGTTGATCGGCTGACCAAAGTGGCCCATTTCATTCCAATTCTAGAGAAATATATAGCTGTCCTGTTCATGTAATTTTATGTTTTAGAAATATTATTGTTACATGGTTTGATAAAAACAACAGTATCATATCATGATCTGTGTTTCACCATGTGCTTCTGGAAGGGACTACAAAAGGCCTTCGTACCCTGTGTTTTTTAGTATGGATTACCACCTACATGACTTATGGGAAATCGAAGCGTACAATTCAGGTATTATAATACATGTTGAGAGCATATGTTCTAGATTTTAGTGGTTCATGGGAGAATTACATGTGTATTTTTGAGTTTTCATACAACTATAGTTTTTATGATATAGTTTAGATGGAACCTTTTGATGAACTTTATTGAAGGGAGTGTAGATCACTATTTTCGTGGTTAGAGGGCAGTGAGTCTGAGCTGTTAGGACCGAGTCGTGTGTAGGAGACCCCATAGATGGTTCATTTGATACAAAACCATATTGAAATAGCTCAGAGTAGGAAGAATCCTCATGAAGATCAGCATCATAGATCTCTTTAGTTCATGGTGGGTGATAGTGTGTTTCTTTGGGTGTCGCCATGGTTGGGTCATTATCGAATTCGGAAGTAGGGAAAGTAGGCACATAGATATATGGGGCCATTTAAGATTTTAGAGTGGATCTGACTGGTGGATTATCGATTGGCTCTTCAATATATGTATAGTGGGATGCATGTTGTTTCCATGTTTCAAAACTCCGAAAATATAATCTAGTTCCATGTCCTGTGTTAAATTCAAAGGATATTTTTCTTAAAACTGATGCGTCCTTTGTGGACCACTTGTGTAACACCCGAGATTTTTATGAGTAATATTTTGTTTTGATGTTATATATATATCATCAAAAGAATCTTTCACTACACACTAGCTTGACTTACTTTACACGCAATCGCGACCTTCCTCGCTAGCTTGCGTCGTACGCAATACTGAGTTTCACTAAACAACGGTATGCTTTTAAAATATTATTAAAACTAGCCGTTATGAATAGTAATAACCACTTTTTGAAATTTTAAAAATTTTATTTTTCAAAATGGACTTCATTTTTGGATTAGGAATACCGAAATTAGCCTAGGGTGAAATTATGGTATTTTTCTGAAAACTTTCAATTTTTGATGAATAGTGAAACCACTAAGTGGTAGGTTAAAAACTGAATTTTGAATAAAAATTAATTTTACCGCTTCTGTGAATGGAATTTCGAAAATCTGACAGACACGGTTGATATTAGTAAGTAAAATGTGGTTCAATGAGATAAAAATAATTTTTGGTGAATAGTAACTTTTTACTTTTTTTTACCGCGGTTAATAGTAAATAGGGTAACTAAGGGTAAATATGATATTACTATTACCCTAACACATGTCCTAATTGTATTGGATAAGTATAATTCGACCACAAACAACTTTATGAATATAATATGACCATTTAGGTCCACTTGGATTAGATTATGACATTTAATATTATTTTATTTAATGAATAGTTAAAATAGTTAAAATCAACGTTTAATAACTAAAACATTTTTAATATGGGGTTATACATAAGATAAATTCGACTATAAATATTCATAAGAAAGATAAAAATATTTACTACATAATTATATTTTATTTATAATTTTTAGACATGAAATAAATTAATTTATTTATGACACAACGATGATGCAGTAATTACCCTTTTAAGGAAATGTTAACATAATTGATGTTATAAATGCTCAAATAAATGTAATTTGAGAATTTTTATGAAGTCCAATAATTTTATAGGTTACTATGATATATTAGTGTTTATTTAATCAACTTGTTTTGAACATATAATTCTGATATGACTTTCACAAAAATCATATATCAAATAGTGTCAAAATTGACACAAAATAGTTTTTAAATCAAATATTATATTATTAATTGTTATTTTATTCTTAAAAATCTAAGGTTCGGCCAAATGACTTAGATAAGGATATATATATTAATAATAAACAACTTGGGGTTCGTTTGGCATGTTATAGTAAGTGTATTAACCATATAATGTAAGAAAACAAAAAGTCACGGTAAAAGTTAAATTATTTAACTTAGAGTTAAATCTAATTGATAAGGTTAAAATAATAACCTAAACTTGTCTAAATCCTATTGGTTGATAGTATTTCGACCCCTCCCCACTTTAACTTCTAAATAATACCCTTTGGAATCATTATAAACCGATTTTGACTTTAATATAAAAGAATATTTTGAGATATTCCTAAGGTGCCCCTCTCCTCCCATATAAAAGGGCACCTCCTCCCCCTCCTCCTCACACAAATTTGAGCACTCAAGCTCGGCCAACCCCTGCCAAAATCCCTTCTCCACTTCCCTAGAATAATCCTAGAGGTCCTGGTCTTCTTCAAAGAACAATCTTAGTTCCCTAAGTGGAGGATTCAAAGAGGCGTTTCAAAGAAGAGGTAATATCCATTACCGATCTTTTCAATTTCTTTCTTCTTCAACTTCTTCTTATTTAGTTGTTTAATGATAAATTAATAACATCAGTATTACATACATACTGATATGTTATTATAAATATGAATCAATCCTAATTCCCCTTCTATCGATCCTACGGAAAAATGAAATCACCGCGCGTGCGTACGCACGGAATACCGTCTCCATGCCGTGGTGTAATCTATTTTCCACCATCACCTTAAAAGGATGGGTATAATGGTGTAATGAGTAACTATATATGATTATTATAAAGTGATATTGATACTGAAATAGTATAAATACACTTAAATACAATTCCACGATCATGGGAACAATATCATCGCTCGTGCGTACGTACGGAATACCGTCTCCACGATGTGATGCAACTCGTTCTACATGATCATCATTACATAGTAATTATATAAATGAATTGAATGAATAAATATGATATATGTTACACTAATACCATTCTGGATATAAGTTATCTATAACCTTAAAAGAAGAATAAGAATTTATTCGGAAAAACACGCATAAGAACCAAAGGCAATAAAGACCCGAGTAACAAGTAACAATGAAATATTACTAACAAGAAGCTAAGAATATGACCATATATGATATCATATCAATATTTATGATTCTGGAATAAGTCAATAACATTATTTAAACCATTATACAGGAGCTTCGGACATGTACAAAGCAAATCGGACCTAAGGTAAGGGAAATATCACAATCTCATTTTTATCCGAGATTGTTTATAATTTAGTATTTATTGGGGTGTATTTTATCATCCACATCCATGCTTCCTAAATATGTAATATTATTTCCATTCTCCTAAAATTTTTTAAATCCTATTTTACCCTTCGGTGAGTTTTTAGTAAAAGATATGAAAGGAATCTTTTGTCGTTTTTCGTACGAGGTACTTTTTTGACTTTTTCGACAAAACTATGAAGAATGTGTTTTTAAACTTATCCGGCAAGAATGGATTTTTAAAACATTATTTCCAAGAATCTTCCTTTATAAGTTTTCATGTTTATTTTTAATCAACTTATTTTAGTTTATAATTGTATGACATGTTATGAAAAGAAAAGTGTATTGAAGTAGAAAGGATATTTTCTTCAAGAATGAAGTTCAAATGTTTTATCAAAATTATTTTCCATCTATGATAATATAGGGTTATGTTTTTATCCCTATTATTACATTGATTGGATTATGTTTTGAGGGAATTATTTTTATGAAGTCATTTACCTTATATGATTTGTTTTATGATGTCATGATGTTTCAAGAATCCCATTTTTGTTACATGTGTTATGCGATGATGTATGATTTATGATTACGTGGCACACATAAGAAAGGATTCATTATATGATGGGTGGGACCTATATCCCCCTCCAATTCATTGGGTAAAGATTTATATCTCATGAGATAGACATGGCTGGAACGGAAGGTTATTTCGGTTTAGTGATACAGGACTGAAATGAGGAGTGAACTCGGTTCAGAAATGGACTTTGTCCGCTAAGATAGTCTTGGAAATGAGTCATGACTAACAAGAAATGATTTTCCATGATTATGTGTGCATGCCACAAAGTTTCAAGTTTTATGTTATGATTTTGGGGATCTCATTTTCACTTCTATGATTTATTCCATGTTAAGATATTATGATCTCTTTTGCAGGTTATGATTTTCAAAAAGATATGATATGATTTTTATATCCTTTATTTTCCCTTGCTGAGCATTTGAGCTCACCCTTTTTTGTATGTTTTCTTTTCCCCAGGTCAGGAAGATGTATAATAAGTAGAATATGCTAAAAGGGACCCTAGATATGATGAAATAAATGGGAGACGCTGTAGAAGATTTATGAACCAGTTGTTTATGTTTCCCAGTTTCTAAAGACACTATACCTATATGGTCCTTTGTGGTTTTGTCATATGTTGTAATAAGTGTTCTTCAATTTTGAAGTATTAACAATATATGTAAAGTATGGGTCGTTATAGTTGGTATTAGAGGAAAGGTATAGTCAACCTTTGGAAACTAGGACATGAAAGCCTTAGTAAGAACCCTAAGGATAAGTCTAAGCATAGAACACAATCTTAGTGTTTTAGAAATGGCCATGAATAACCTAGGATAAGACCTTAAGCGTGAAAATTTTATTCTTGAATTATGTGGTTTTCCTATTATAATTAGTGTTGATCACACTATTCTTCTTGGTTTTAGTCAATGGCTAGAACCCGAAGGAACCGTGTTAATGCGGAATGAGATGGGCAATGCAATGATTGTCCCCCTGAGCAACAAAACGATATGGGAGCTGGAATGAAAAATCTTGTACCCATGCTCACACAACTTTCTCAAGCTATGAATCATGCAGGACTTCCAAATAAGCAAAGGAAGGAGCAACATTCTGTTGAATCCTTCATGAGGCAGCGTCCACCTTCTTTCAGCAGGTCTACTGACCCATTAGTTGCTGAACAATGGATTAGTACTACTGAAAAGATATTTTCAGTTCTTCAATGTTCTGAACATGATAAAGTCATCCTAGCAGTGTATCTTTTGTAAGGAGATGCTGATCAATGGTGGAATCTTATTAAGAATATGAGGCAAAGGGATGAAATTGAGTCCATGGAATGGGACGAGTTCAAGAACTTATTTTTCAATAAGTACTTCCCTCGTATTCTCCGAAAAAAGATGGAGAAATAGTTTCTTGAACTGAAGCAAAGGGATGATGAATCTGTTGGTACCTATGAAGCAAATTTTACAAGACTTGCAAGGTACCCTTCTGGTATTATTATCCAACCTAAGAGTAAGATCGATCGATTCTTTAGTGGCTTAAAACCAAGTCTTTGAAGGGCGTTAGCCATAAGGGACTTAAATAGCTACGAGGAAATCATTCGATGTGCTCTCAAAGTCGAGATAGAGATTGGAGTAACCCATCAGTCATATGGGTTTGATAAGAAGAGGAAAATGGAATTCAAAGGAAAATCTAAAAAGCACACTGAAAAGAAGATGATCTTTCCCTTATGCTCAAAGTGTGGAAAGAAACATGGAGGGAGTTGTCTTAAAGGGACATGTAAATGTTTCAAATGTGGAAAGGAAGGTCATCGGGCATTTGAATGCCGCGATAATGGGAAGAAGATGTCTAATGATGAAAACAAAGGATGGGATACACAGAATGAACCTACTACACTTCAATGTTTCAAGTGCAAGGAGATGGGGCATTATTACAATCAATGCCCAAATCAAAGGGTTGATGATGATGGTTGACGTCAACAAACTCTTAAGGCTAAAGACAAAGGAAAGTCACATGCAATTTCTATCAGTGATGTGGAGTACGATAACGAAGTGGTGAAAGGTATACTTACCATCCACTCTAAAGTAGAAAATGTTTTATTTGATTCTGGATCCACCCACTCTTTTATTTCTGAAGAATTTTCTAAGGGTATCACCGTATTACCTCAACAATTAGATGTTGAGTTAGCTGTGAAAACACCTAATGGCACATCAATCGCCTCAAAAGTTTATAATTCTTCTCCAATTGATGTTTGGGGGAAAGTGCTTCCTGCAAATCTTGTGATCCTTCCTTTAGTGGAATTCGATGTGATTCTTGGCATGGATTGGCTTTCTTTATACAGATCTCATATCAATTGCCAAAGAAGGGAAGTCACATTTCATATTCCAGATCAATCTATGATCGTCTATCAATGCAAGGATGAACATAACCTTCCAGTGGAAATTTCTTCCATTTTATGGGTATTGATTCCACTAAATGAAGGTTATTTATCTCAAATGGTTGGTGAGAAACTCACGATTAGGAATATGCCCATCGGACGGGAGTTCGATGATGTCTTTCCGGAGGAATTACCGGGTCTTCCACCAAATCGTGAAGTTGAGTTTTCAATAGAACTCGTACCGGGTGCTTTGCCTATTTCAAAGACACCTTATAGAATGGCCCCAATTGAGTTGCATGAATTGAAGAAGCAACTCTAAGAGAATCTTGATAAGGGATTCATACGCCCAAGTGCGTCACCTTGGGGAGCACCTGTTCTATTTGTTAAGAAGAAAGATGGATCAATGAGACTCTGCAATGATTATCGAGAACTTAACAAGATCACTATGAAGAAAAAATATCCTCTCCCACATATTGATGACTTATTTGACCAACTATGCGGAGCTCAATACTTTTCCAAGATTGATCTTCGTTCAGGGTATCATCAATTAAGGGTCAAAAGGGAGGATATACCAAAGACGGATTTCCGTACAAGGTATGGACACTATGAATTTATAGTGATGCCATTTGGTCTTACTAATGCCCCTGCTATCTTCATGGATCTAATGAATAGAGTCTTTAGAGACTATCTTGATCAATTTGTGGTAGTCTTTATAGACGATATTCTTGTCTATTCAAAGAGCAAGGAAGAGCATGAAGATCACTTGAGAATTATATTGAAGACCCTGAGAAAGCTGAAGCTTTATGCCAAATTTACCAAGTGTGAATTTTGGCTTCAAAAAGCTGCATTTTTGGGTCACATAATCTCAAAAGAGGGGATATCTATGGATCCAGCAAAAACAGAGGTTATCGAAATATGGTCGAGACCAACAACAGTAACTGAGATCCGAAGTTTTCTTGGTTTTGCTGGATATTATCGATGTTTTGTAAAAGATTTTTCACGATTATCTAACCCACTCACCAAGTTGACTCGGAAAGGAGTTAAGTTTGTTTGGATAGAGGAATGTGAAGAGAATTTCAAGGAGTTGAAAAGAAGGTTATCCAGTGCACCTGTGCTCACACTTCCTTGTAGTGGAGAATGGTTTGTGATCTACAGTGATTCATCCAAGAAGGGATTGGGGTGTGTTATTATGCAAAATGATATGGTGATAGCTTATGCCTCATGACAGTTGAAAATCCATGAGTAAAATTACCCAACACATGATTTGGAGTTAGCTGCGGTAATCTTTGCATTAAATATTTGGAGGCATTACCTTTCTGGTGAAAGGTGTGATATTTATACTGATCATAAAAGTTTAAAGTATATTTTCACACAAAAGGATCTGAATATGCGTCAAAGAAGATGGTTGGAGCTGATTAAGGATTATGACTGCTCAATCCATTAACCCTGTGAAAGCAAACAAGGTGGCAGATGCATTAAGTCGACAAGACCATGCTAGTTTATCCATGATGTGGATCACAAAAGATCCAATATTTATGGATTTACAAAGGATGGAACTGGGAATTATAATGGAAGCGGAAAAATCTTATCTTTCTCAAATGAATGTTCAACC
The DNA here is from genome assembly GCA_963277665.1 of Viscum album. Taxonomy (NCBI): domain Eukaryota; kingdom Viridiplantae; phylum Streptophyta; class Magnoliopsida; order Santalales; family Viscaceae; genus Viscum; species Viscum album. The sequence goes on along the minus strand of OY728126.1, from coordinate 569,710,924 downwards.
ATATATACATGTGAAGATTAAAGAGGCACAGAAAGAAAATGTCAAGTTACAAAAGAAGGTGAGAAATGTTCTTGAATTCAACCTTGATTGTGATGGGATAATAAAGTTCAGGAATCGGGTTTGTGTTCCTACCATCCCCAAATTAAAGAGGGAGCTGCTGGATGAGGCTCATAGTTCTTCATTCTCTATTCATCCTGGAAGCACGAAGATGTATAGGGACCTGAAAGAGTACTTCTGGTGGGATGGCATGAAAAGAGATGTTGCTGAATATGTCTCTCGATGCTTGGTTTGTCAACATGTTAAAGCTGAGAGACAGAAGTCTAAGGGGATGTTACAACCATTACCCATACCCAAATGGAAATGGGAAAACATCACTATGGACTTTGTCACAGGACTTCCTAAAACATCCAAAGGCAATAATGCTATCTGGGTCATAGTTGATCGTCTCATTAAGTCTGCACAGTTCATTGCTATTAGAGAGGATTTCTCTCTAGATCATATTGCTAGGATATATGTAAAGGAAGTGGTAAGATTGCATGGAGTACCACTTTCTATTATATCTGATCGGGGTCCGAGATTTACCTCGAAGTTCTGGCGAAGTCTTCAGCATACTCTGGATACAGAGTTGAGTTTCAGCACTGCTTATCATCCTCAGACAGACGGTCAGTCTGAGAGAACAATTCAAACCCTAGAAGATATGTTGAGAGCTTGCTCTATGGATTTAAAAGGAGTTTGGGATCAATACATACCTTTGGTGGAATTTTCTTATAATAATAGCTTTTACTCCAGTATTCAGATGGCTCCTTATGAAGCTCTCTATGGAAAGAAATGCAGGACTCCAACTTGCTGGGATGAAGTTGGGGAAAGAAAGTTATTAGGACCTGATCTCGTTGATGAAATGGCATAAAAGGTCAGATCTATTCAACAACACATAACAGCAGCTCAGAGTCGACAGAAAAGTTATGCCGACAACCGAAGAAAAGACCTAGAGTTTGAAGTGGGTGATAAAGTGTTCTTACGAATATCTCCCTGGAAGAGGGTTATGAGATTTGGAAAGACGGGGAAGTTGAGCCCTAGATATATCGGTCCTTTCGAAATACTGGATCATGTTGGGAAGGTAGCTTACAGATTGGCGCTTCCACAGAATCTCTCTCAAGTTCACGATGTGTTCCATGTATATCTCCTGAGAAAGTACATACCTGATCCTTCACATGTACTCAGCTCAGAAGTTGTACCGCTGGAGCAAGATCTTTCTTATGAAGAACAACCGATAGAGATTATGGATCGTAGCGAAAAAGTACTACGAAACAAGACCACTAGATTGGTGAAAGTTTTATGGAGGAACCACCAACTTGAAGAAGCTACATGGGAGCTTGAGGATATGACGAGGGAGAAGTATCCTCATCTGTTTGTTACAAAGTGACGAATTTCGAGGGCGAAATTCTTTTTAAGGGGGGTAGAATGTAACACCCGAGATTTTTATGAGTAGTATTTTGTTTTTATGTTATATATATATCATCAAAGGAATATTTCACTACACACTATCTTGACTTACTTTACACGCAATCGCGACCTTCCTCGATAGCTTGTGTCGTACGCAATACCGAGTTTCACTAAACAACGATATGCTATTAAAATATTATTAAAACTAGTCATTATGAATAGTAATAACCACTTTTTGAAATTTTATAAATTTTATTTTTCAAAATGGACTTCATTTTTGGATTCGGAATACCGAAATTAGCCTAGGGTGAAATTTTGGTATTTTTCTGAAAACATTCAATTTTTGATGAATAGTGAAACCACTAAGTGGTAGGTTAAAAACTGAATTTTGCATAAAACTTAATTTTACCACTTCTGTGAATGGAATTTCAAAAATCCAACAGACACAGTTGATATTAGTAAGTAAAATGTGGTTCAATGAGATAAAAATAATTTTTGGTGAATAATAACTTTTTACTTTTTTTTACCGCGGTTAATAGTAAATATGGTAACTAAGGGTAAATATGATATTACTATTACACTAGAACATATCCTAATTCTATTGGATAAGTATAATTCGACCAATAACAACCTTATGAATATAATATGACCATTTAGGTCCACTTGGATTAGATTATGACATTTAATATTATTTTATTTAATGAATAGTTAAAATAGTTAAAATCAAAGTTTAATAACTAAAACATTTTTATTATGGGGTTATACATAAGATAAATTCGACTATAAATATTCATTAGAAATATAAAAAGATTTCCTACATAATGATATTTTATTTATAATTTTTAAACATTAAATAAATTAATTTATTTATGACACAACGATAATGCAGTAATTACCCTTTTAAGGAAATGTTAACATAATTGATGTTATAAATGCTCAAATAAATGTAATTTGAGACTTTTTATGAATTCCAATAATTTTCTAGGTTACTATGATATATTAGTGTTGATTTAAGGAACTTGTTTCGAACATATAATTCTGTTATGACTTTCACAAAAATCATATATCAAATAGTGTCAAAATTGACACAAAATGGTTTTAAAATCAAATATTATATTATTAATTGTTATTTTATTCCTAAAAATCTATGGTTCGGCCAAATGACTTAGATAAGGATATATATATTAATAATAAACAACTTGGGGTTCGTTTGGCATGTAATAGTAAGTGTATTAACCATATAGTGTAAGAAAACAAAAAGTCACGGTAAAAGTTAAATTATTTAACTTAGAGTTAAATCTAATTGATAAGGTTAAAATAATAACCTAAACTTGTCTAAATCCTATTGGTTGATAGGATTTCGACCCATCCCCACTTTACCTTCGAAATAAGACCCTTTGGAACCATTATATACCGATTTTGACTTTAATATAAAATAATATTTTGAGATATTCCAAAGGTGCCCCTCTCCTCCCTTATAAAAGGGAACCACCTCCCCCTCCTCCTCACACCAATTTGAGCACTCAAGCTCGGCCAAACCCTGCAAAAATATCTTCTCCACTTCCCTAGAATAATCCTAGAGGTCCTGTTCTTCTTCAAAGACTAATCTTAGTTCCCTAAGTGGAGGATTCAAAGAGGCGTTTCAAAGAAGATGTAATATCCATTACCGATCTTTTCAATTTCTTTCTTCTTCAACTTCTTCTTCTTTAGTTGTTTCATGATAAAGTAATAACATCAGTATTACTTACATACTGATATGTTATTATAAATATGGAACAACCCTAATTCACCTTCTATCCATCCTATGGAAAAATGAAATCACCGCGCGTGCGTACGTACGGAATACCGTCTCCACGCCGTGGTGTAATCTATTTTCCACCATCACCTTACAAGGATGGGTATAATGGTGTAATGAGTAACTATATATGATTATTATAAAGTGATATTGATACTGAAATAGTATAAATACACTTAAATACAATTCCACGATCATGGGAACAATATCATCGCTCGTGCGTACGTACGGAATACCGTCTCCACGATGTGATGCGACTCGTTCTACATGATCATCATTACATAGTAATTATATAAATGAATTGAATGAATAAATATGATATATATTACACTAATACCATTCTGGATATAAGGTATCTATAACCTTAAAAGAATAATAATAATTTATTCGGCAAAACACGCATAAAAACAAAAGGCAATAAAGACCCGAGTAACAAGTAACAATGAAATATTACTAATAAGAAGCTAAGAATATGACCATATATGATATCATATCAATATGTATGATTCTAGAATAAGTCAATAACATTATTTAAACCATTATACAGGATCTTCAGACAGGTACAAAGAAAATCAGACCTAAGGTAAGGGAAATATCACAATCTCATTTTTATCCGAGATTGTTTATAATTTAGTATTTACAGGGGAGTATTTTATCATCCACATTCATGCTTCCTAAATATTTAATATTATTTCCATGCTCCTAAAATTTTTTAAATCCTATTTTACCCTTCGGTGAGTTTTTAGTAAAAGATATGAAAGGAATCTTTTGTCGTTTTTCATACGAGGTACTTTTTTGACTTTTCTGACAAAAGTACGAAGAATGTTTTTTTAAACTTATACGAAAAGAATGGATTTTTAAAACATTTTTTCCAAGAATCTTCCTTTATAAGTTTTCAAGTTTATTTTTAATCAAATTATTTTAGTTTATAATTATAAGACATGTTAAGAAAAGAAATGTTTTTTGAAGTAGAAAGGATATTTTCCTCAAGAATGGGGTTCAAATGTTTTATCAAAATTATTTTCCATCTAAGATAATATAGGGTTCTGTTTTTGTCCCTATTATTACATTGATTTGATTATGTTTTGAGTGAATTATTTTTATGAAGTCATTTACCTTATATGATTTGTTTTATGATGTCATGATGTTTCAAGAATCCCATTTTTGTTACATGTGTTATGCGATGATGTATGATTTATGATTATGTGGCACACATAAGAAAGGATTCATTATAAGATGGGTGGGACCTATATCTCCCTCCAATGCATTGGGTAAAGATTTATATCTCATGAGATAGACATGGATGGAACGGAAGGTTATTTAGGTTCAGTGATACAGGACTGAAACGAGGAGTGAACTCGGTTCAGAAATGGACTTTGTCCGCTAAGATAGTCTTGGAAATGAGTCATGACTAACAAGAAATGATTTTCCATGATTATGTGTGCATGCCACAAAGTTTCATGTTTTATGTTATGATTATGGGGATCTCATTTTCACTTCTATGATTTATTCAATGTTAATATATTATGATCTCTTTTGAAGGTTATGATTTTCAAAAAGATATGATATGATTTTTATTTCCTTTATTTTCCCTTGCTGAGCATTTGAGCTCACCCTTTTTTGTATGTTTTCTTTTCCCCAGGTCAGGAAAATTGATATTAATTAGAATATGCTAAATGGGACCCTAGATATGATGAAATAAATGGGAGACGCTATAGAAGATTTATGAACCAGTTGATTATGTTTCCCAGTTTCTAAAGACACTATACCTATACGGTCCTTTGTGGTTTTTTCATATGTTGTAATAAGTGTGCTTCAATTTTGAAGTATTAACAATGTATGTAATTTATGGGTCGTTATAACCTAGTTCATATTGTGGATCATAGTGAGAAAATTTTTCAGCAAAATTTCATTTTCTTGGTTCATGTTATATGGAAGCATAGAAATGTTTATGAATACATGGGAGCTTGAATTTGATATGTAGCTCTGGTGGCCAGATCTATTTTCTTTGGGAACTCAATGATGCTTGGGAAGAGAAGATCGAGGATGAGCTTTTATAAAGTTGGGGGTTGTTAGATCCCGAATTAATCTGTAAGGTATTTTTTAATTACGATTCATTTTATACCATTATTTTGGACAATTAATTGTTTTCAAAATTCCTTATGAAGGATCAAGAGTGTTTCAAGGGTTTGGACTCTATATATGAAGAAAAAAGGGGGTTCCATGCATGTTAAAATGTTTTCGCATAGTTAGTGCACACCATGTGGAATTCCTAGAAAACTGTGAGGGAGAGGTTTTCAGATAGTAGCAGTTTCAGGGTTTTCACATGCTTTGGAAAACCATGCATGTAAACCATGTAAGAGTTCTATTTTTGGACAGAAGCATCCGCTCGGTTATTACATAGTTTTCCAAACCGCACAGCCCAGAAACTGCGCAACAACCTCTGCCCAAGGCCTTAGGGCTATCTGTTTGGTCTTTAGGACCTTCAAGGCTTTTGGGCCAATGAGGATTTTGAGACACCACAGGGCCTTCGGGCTACCTAAAGGCCATTGGGCCACATGATCACTGTTGTTCCCCTAGACATTATCAACAAAAAAGGAAGAGTCCCAAAGGAGGATTCAAAGAAATCACACCCACCAGTGCAGAACAAATAGATTTGGAAGAATGATAAGGTAAGATAATTCAATCAGACAAGCCTGTTCTAGAAAAATAATCTTAGACAAATGGCCATGAAATGGGGGAGAGCTACCATCATGATACAGATGTTGGGGAGGGGAAGTTCCTTTTAGTTATAGTCTGGTTGAATTCCCTAAGGCATGCTGGTCATGTAATGTCTCATAAAAGCCTATGATCTATGTAATCTCTAAGCATATGGGCCATTTAAGGGTTCCCCCTCATTCCTATAAAGGGGGGCATATCAAAAATCAATAAACAAAGCAGGTATTTGGGCTATTCGGGTGGCCCAAAAACTTTTATAAATTTTCAAAAAACCCACTATGGAATTTTTATACCCACCTTAGGATTTCCACTTTTCTTCCACCTTTGGACCCTAGGGAAAAACCAAAGAATCCAAGAGCTTCCAAGGATCTATCTCCCTCATCTTAGGGCTGTTTGGGGTGTTTTTGGTTATAGACTTATGATCTGGGTAAAGCTAAACCTCTACATGCCTCTTTTTCTTGATTTGGGGTTGGTATCTCCCACTTCTCTTCTTCCGAATCTCTCAAAACCTTATTTCTAGTTATCTTTAGGTTGAGGTTTCAAGGGTTGGTTGGATATAGATCTAAAGCCTAATTTGGGAGTGTTTTCGCTATGAGATTCAAGGTACACGTTCTAAAAGTTATAACCATTGGTTTTTGAGTAGATTTGTGGATGTAGGGTTTTTATTCTTTCCCTATTTTGAATAGTTCTTGGTGCCTTTTACCTGATGTAATGTTGTGGGTGTCTAAATGGATAATTTAACCCCTCTTGATCCCCAAGGGATGTGAGGAGGATGATTCGACTAAATTAGGGCCACCCATGGGGTGTGCCGATATTCCCTGAACACAGAGTTTATCCAAGTAAATGTTAGCATGCTGTGAAAGAACATGGAGCCCATAACGATTATGTTAATATGCTTGAATGATGTGTTTTTGGGGTTTAGTAATACACTTAGGTTGGGTATTATCTATATCAGTTGTTTGATTGGCATAAAAAATGGTAAATGGATTAATGGGAAAATACAATGGGGTTAGCTTTATACTTGAAGGTACTTAGTGAATTAGGAATGAAAAAATGGGAAATGGAACTAATTGGGTGATTATTATAAATGATGATTATGTTAATGGTTTGAGGCATAATGTTAATTTTCATTTAATGATATTGTTGTTGTGTTGTAAATGATATTGGATATATTTTTTGGGATATCGTTAATAGTGGTTAATGATAAATAAGCATGTGAACTTGTCTTGGTTGAGTGGGGTATCGACATGAGGTTCTACACCCATGGGATTAGTTGGACCGAGGTTCAAGCTCCTCGCCCAAATGCACAGGGTTCGTAAAGGGGATGAAGTTCTATTCCCCTAATAGTTGTATTCCACATGGACTGAGGATTCGAGGTGAGCATATTGGGAATTATTTTGATATAGTTCCTAGCGAGATAGGACCTGTTTAATTCCTACATGTTGTGAATGTTGATCATTCCCAATCCATTTAACAAATTATAAAGGGTGAAATGCTAAATGAAATGAACATGGGGTATTCTATGCGTTAACTTAATGGAATCTAAATAATGATGGATTTTTAATTACTTATCTTTACATGTCATTATTTATCCCTCACATGCACTATCTTTTTTGTTGTATAATATGTAGAAACAATTGGTGGTGGCCTAATTAGTTATAATCACACACTGATCGGGTCGTCGTTGGGTACCCGAGAAGATTTCATGCTAGTAAGTAAGGACATGGGAAAGGTCCCTACGCTAGGGAGTTGAGTTGTACAAGGAACATGTTTGGATGTGGTTCAAGACATGGTGTCTGGACCATTTTGGGGATTCTTTTGTTTTCTTTATTTTGGGATTTATTCACATACACTATAAGATGACATGACATATTTATTGTTGTATATGATTATTCCCATTAAAGGGATATGGTTATTTATGCATGTTATGGATTTTGATCTATTGTTTATCCTATTTCAATTTTTATCTTATGTGGCTTACTCTAGTATTGAGTTTATAGTCTCCCCACGTGACCTATTGGACCATTGCTTCTAGTCGGCAATCTATGGTGTATGGGGAGGCACGCTTGATGACATGTAGTGATCTGGCTCAGGGCACTAGATTAGTTTCCCCTGGGATGGGGACCTTACAAAAACCCATTGTATGGGTATATATTAAACTTTTCAATTATAAGGTTCTATATTTTTTTATTTTTTTCCTTGTGAAATGTGTAAAATATGGGAAAATGGTTTTCTTTTATAAAATTACAGATGTTCCATTAACCTCACTCTTAAAATGACACCCCTCTCCTCTCGTTTACACACTTCCCAAACACTTTTATAAGACATTTCATACCCAAATAGTTTCCCTACATTCCTATTATAATCATAGAAGCCATAAATCGGTTGTATATCCATTAGAGGTTGTATTTGGTAAAACCAGAGATGTTTTTTAAAGAAGAGGTAACATCCCCAACAGAGCATTTTATTTTAATTTTTCCTCTACCTTATTATATTTTTCATAAATAAAAATTACATGATAAACTCATGGCCATCAATATACATGTATTTATTTTTTAAAGGTAATGGACAAAATAATTCTAAAATTCTTTCAAATGGTATATTAAATCAGGATTCGTCTATACGAATTACTATAACATCACAACCAATGTCATGTTTTCCATCACCACGACTCACTGCTGGATAAAATGATAGATTTAACATTTATTTGTTTTATTAGTGATATTATTAATCATATTTAATTAATATATCACATTTACCTTCTTACCTCTCATCCATTTGGAAAATAATATTGTCACCTCTGTATACGACGAACTACCACATCACAAACATATATGAAATGTTTTTAATTTTTTTGTTTTAATAGAATTGTAATAATTAATTATTATATGAAAAAATGTATTTTTAAAATAATTGTACTTATATAATTTTGATATCGCAAATACCATCTTATGTTCCATTCTGTGGGGGTATGATAATGTCGTTGAGTTATAAGGTGGACTACCACCTAATGAATTGATTTAATTCAGTTTTCTCTTGTTAAATACAAGTTAGATGATAAATGTAAAATTAAATAAATAAATGAGATGTTTATGAAATAAAAATAAATATGTAATGGATATTTCATATTTATACTTCTTTGAGTCATTCCATAGAAATAATGGAAACCATATTCATTTTTATATAAGGCCTACCTGCTCCATGAATGATATATATAATTTACTGTCACGTAATTTTATTGATTATGACAAATAAATATATAATAAATATATATGATGTCATGCCCTTTCCCCACAAAGTGTACCCCATATGGGTTTTTTGTGGGAGAAGATAAACAATAACCCTTGAGTCATGCCTCCAATAGGCCCTCGGTTGGTGACTAGCTCTAAGGGTATAATAAAGAAGGACACGGTAGTATTAACCCTCTAATAGAAACAAATGTGGTAGAGAGAGATAAGATAGGCCCCAACCAACTTCTGCTCAGACTACAATATAAAAAAGAAAATCATGTACACAATTGTAATTATGTGAAAGAACTACTCCAACTGAATGGTAAAACCCAAAAAAAGTAAATGTGTTAGTGACCCTGAAGCAAAAAATAGATCCTACTAAACCCCAAAATATTAGTAACTAACCTGGTCTCCAACATTATCTAACTACCCTAAGAAAAAAGTTATATATTTGTAGGGTGAGTATAACAGTATACTCAGTAGGCTACTCTATGGAACATCTTGTGCAAATGTAATTAAAGCATGCCAAAGCATAGTGAACAACCAATCAAACTAACTCATCATCTAAAAATTTATACTAAGTTCATAGCCTATCCATGGTAACTCTCACCATGTATCACAGAAAATATACTATTATATAATATAAAATATCAAGGGTACCCTACAATCGCTTCCCAACTAGTTTCTGTTTTTTCCTCAAGACGCATGTCCTAACCCTATATCTCCAAAAAGCATACCCTGTAGACATATGGGTGAAGCACCACAACATAACCCTTATGAAAAAACCCACCATTTCCATAGAAAATAAGTGACCAAAAAGATTCCAAGAGCCACAATAGCTTGTATAACATGTATCATATGTCGGTTATTACACCTCAAGCCATCATAACCCATACCCCTTGTAAGAATACTTAATACATCATAGCCTATACACCTTATACCTGTAGTAGAACATAGGAAAATATATCTAGAATACATGTGTATGAAATAACCAAATGACATTACTACCCTTTGCATACATGTATGAGTAAAAATAACCACTCAACATACCAGCACAAGTAACAACCATGTGAATAATGTAGTTCCATGGAGGGTAGTTATCCATCCATCCTTCCACAGAAAAAAATTGGGAAAACACTCCCAGACCGTGGAATTCTTGGGGTGTTTGGTTACTTAACCAAAAGGGTTGAGTAGCCTATTGAATAAAAAAATAGGATATAATATATCTCACAACTACACTATGGGAATAACCTAGTCTTAGACTCAAATGTAGCTAAAATATCTTAGAATCCTTGCTACAACTACTAATACATATATGCATATAATCACATAACCATTTAAAGAGAAACATTAAGTCAATTTATTTATTTATTCACTAGTTTAACTTTATATTAATTAATTATTCAACCATTAATTAACTATTAAAATTTCCCATATTGCATTAAAATTTGAAAAAAGTTCCATGCCCACAAGGAAAATGCAAACCGATTACATGGATTCTTAGAACATCAACTGTAGAATTGCATCCCAAAAAGACCCAACCCCATGGGTTAAAATTATATTTGTTTATTAACAACATTACTTTCTATATTATCAGTTATTCTTGGATTGAATTCTACGCTACGAAACTCAAGGTGCTCAACTAGGTGAGTAGGTGAACTACCCATTGACTCATCGCCGCCAATAACAAAAACAAAGACTCATCCAACCATGAGAAGAAAAATGTGGAAAGCATGTGGAATACCCAGCGTGTCATTTCCTCTCTTAGAAGGAGTGTAACCAGAACCATCTGCCTCAACCTATGGGAATAAGAAAGAATATAAACAAAAACATGGATGTCATCCAAAAAACTTGTTAAATAAAGAATCCATCTTTCATAAAAATAGTTAACCCCTACTTCAACCCATTCCATCATCTCCAGTGTCCTCCCGGACACCCACATGCATATACCGATGCATCTCTCCACTCCCAGAATCAACTGCTTCCACAACCACTAGGCCTCCCTGACCTATATACCAAAACATCCCTACATGATCATCCATCCTAGGATCACATCACATTTGGTTCTCCCGGCAAAACATACCACTAAAACCCTCTGGGCTCTTCAATCCCAAGCTCGCATAACATCACAAGAAAAAGGAAACAAACATAGGAACAGTCTCTCATCCCCAAATAAATGCATTCAAATATAAGTCACAATGAGATCTCAGGACTCTAAAACATAAGGAACGTGTCCATTATAATAAAAAGAGACACAGAGGACTAAAAAATTCATTATCTTGTACCACACAACCAGTTATTATTCCATCATGAATTAATCGTTTCATTATCACAGGTTCAATCATGGGGAAACCTGAGCAACAAACTATCTCAAGTAGTAAAAAAATAATTAAACAATTAATTTATCATGCTTTTATTTATTTTTTCATCAAGCATCATCATTATTTAGGTTAAATTACCAATAAAAATTAATATGAACATTTTCATCAATTTTATTAACATCAACTTAAAAAAAAACAATTATCTGATACATTAGGCATTCCACTTTTATTTTTTATCTAATAAATTATCAATTAATTTTTAATTTACATTATTTTCAAATTTCCATCAGCAACATCATGCTAAAACAATAAAGGTATAGATGTCACACTATCTAGATAATGAAGAGGCAAATCACTATCCTAAAAAAAAGAAACATCATTATACAATTCATACGAATTATTAAATCAGGTTCAAATCATTATTAGGAAAAAATTTATATGATCTAAGAAGATAAATTATGATTGCCCTACAATTTCATGTAAATAAGTAGAGATGCGAAGAATCCCCTACATCAAAAGTTCATTAATGGTATTTGAATGTGAACAGACCACACAATAAATATCTGGTCACCCCTACCATTTGAACATAGATCAAGTCGAGTAACCACTTATCATAGATGGAAGCTCGAGATCAATAATCATTGAAGGGATCTCCAAAATGCAGAAGAGGGTAATGTCAGGTAGCCTAATACAAGACATAGGGAAGAGGCAAATCTAGGGTATGAAAACCCATGTAGATAGAAAATCACTTAAAACATTACAACATCAGGGGATTACATGACATGTTATCTCTTTTTAATGAATATTAATGCCTCAATTTATGTTTTTTTAGATTCAATGTCACCATTCATTTTTTTTATTTTTTAAAACCCATAATATTACTTGATGTGAACCCCACATTCATGTCATGAAATTATTCTACATTGCATGAAACCCACTTTCACATTTTGAAAGTTCCTTTCTGCCAGTTCTTAACACCAGAGTCCCTCCAGACCTCCTTCGAGTCTCCTTTGATCTCCAAAATCCACAAGATCATGCAACGAGATGGTCCACATGGATCCAAACCCAAAAAAATGTTACCACTCATAAAAATTCCACCCTTGACAATAAAAAACCATCCCATATAGGAAACAGATAACTGGGTCTTCGAATAACCACCCTGCGAGATACCTCCCAAGACTCTTGTCACCATAAGAGCTCAACCACCTTACTATAGGAACAACAAAAAACCACAACACAACCTAGAATATCTCTTAAACACTATCCTTGGGGATATGCCTCTCAAAAGAGAGATAAGAATAATAATAAATAAGATAAATCCATCAAAAATCCAGAATAATTTCTACAACTACAAAATGAACAACATTACAAGAGAAGACATAAAAATCAAATAGATCATGGTAATCAACATATCTTTATGACTCACATTTCCAAGTATTCTAATAAACACCATTCATTAGACATGTTCCATTATGATGAAATACCTCAAAACATATTTTTTAGTAGTCTTAGATATTTATGGGTTACTCCTCGAAGGTCGCATCATTGTCAACATTGATCTCACCTCAATCGATGACATGAGAGTGACCATGAAGATAATAAAGAAGCTGAGATATGAGAAAAATATCATATATCCATATAATCTATGGGGGGAGTTCTATTTGGTATTCAATGACTACAACATGATCCAACACCTTAAAAGGCCCAAAAAATTGGGGATAAATCTCACTCTCACAACCAATTCTTCGCTACCCAGAATCTTGAGTCACATTCAGAAACACCTGATCACTATCGTATAAATCCATAGGTATCCCCATATGATCAACATAGTATTTATGCTGATCTTGTGGTGCAATCATCATATATGGAATAACCCGAAACATCTATATTGAGTTCGGTACTAGTTCTGGCCCAAGATTTGATGAATATTTGACCCTAGTTCAGCACAACAGAGAATGGAAAGGCCATCTATACATTGATCCAAATGGTTCCATACTAATGGTGGAGTGAAATTTTTTTTAAGTGAACTCAAACAAGTGAAGAAGACTCATCCATAAACCTCGAAAATCCATGATAGAAGATCCCAACATATATTCAAGAGTCTGCATAGACCAATCTGTCTGACCATCCATCTGTGGATGAAAAGAAGTGCTAGGGAATAGGTGAGAAACACAAGCATGCGAGAGACCTCTCAATTACATGGATGTAAAATGAGCATCTCAATCAGAAATTATCATCCTTGGGACTCTGTGGAGTCTCATCTTCTCTAAATACTTCCTTGATAAAACATTAACCTTGATCGACCCCTTGATTTCTTTATGGTGGGATGATATCATCAAATGATCCACTACCGGCCATATGACATCATATCCCCTAAAATATCTAGTAAACTGGTAATAATTCCAATCATGATGTCATCCCACTTCCACTTAGTAAAATCTACTCTCTAAATAAAACCACCAAGAACATGATGCACGATGTTTACCTTATGGAAGACCAAACATCAAGAAAAAATACTAGAACTGTGTGCTTCAACCCAGGCTATTTTAACTGAACTATCAAAGCTCAGTACATACTTGTCATGCCAAAATGTGTTGACCAAGTCCATCTATAGAACTCCACGAGGACCATCTATCTTATCACCAATGAAACATAAAACTTTCCTAAAATGACACTCGGTGTTGATCATCTTCAGAATAACCATTGTGGGCCTCACAAAAAAAAACTCTATCTCTTTGGAACTCCACCTCTAGGTCCCCCAATTCAGATTCCTCCACCTACCGCACCCGAGATGACTACAAAATCATCAAAAAAATTTATCCACTTCCCTAAATTCACCCATATCCAGGTGTAATGATGAATGTTCTAGCACCACTCTCCATGTATCACCTGATTCTCATATTTCATTACTATGCAACTTCCTTTTCAATATATTGGACAAAACATCACCATTCGTAGGTTTATATGAAATCTTGAAGTTTCAATCCTAATATAACTCCATCCACTTATGTTAATTCTTGTTAAATTCATGTTGGAAGAAAACATACATTATGCTCTTATGATTGGTGAAGATCCCAAAATGCTCACATTTGATGTAATGTCTCCAAAACATCAATGAAAAACCCAGTTCCACTAACTTGAGATGGTGGTAGGCATAGTTACACTCATTTGGGTTTAACTACTGAGACCCCCAAGAAATTACTAATCCCTGATGCATCAGAACATAGCCTATTCCAAGACATATAACATCACTAAAAACATCCAACTAATCTCCTTGAACTAGAAGACAATGTTCTGGAGCACTAAGAAACATCTCCTTCAGATACTCAAAAGTTTCCTAACACTGTTCAGTCCACTGGAACTCCTAGACCTTTTTGGTAAATGATGTTAGAGGAGTCACAACCTAAGATAAATTTTCTAATATATTCTTTAATAGCCTATAAAACCAAGGAATTATCACACATCTTTCACTATCTTGGGTGATATCCAAGGAAAAACTTCATCTACATTCAATGGATCCAAAACTACTCTCTATTGGGTTTGAACAATCTACATGAAATGGACTTCTCGAGCCTAGGACTCTCACTTCAACAACATCCCAAATAGGTGTTCATGATGAAGAAATCCCAAAATGACAGACAAATTGTCATCATGCTCCTCCTTAGATGTGGTGTACGCAAGGATTTCCTTAATGAATACCACTATGATCATATCCAATAACTCACATAACACATCTTTCATTAATGACTTGAACAAAACTAGACCATTATTCACACCAAATAACATCAAAACAAACTCATATTTCCCATGATAATTATGGGAAGCATTATATGGGGTGTCTTCATCATGTACAAACATTTGATGATATCCCGGACACAAATCTATATTAGAGAACAAAATGAACCCTTCAAATGAATGAATAAATCAACATTCCACATAATAGGAAATTAGTTCGTCAATTTTACTTAGTTCAAGTAATAATAATTGATATACAACTGCAAGATCCCATCAAAATTCTATATGAACAAAACATGTTCACCCAATAGCGACACACATGTAAAAACAAACCACACCACAATAGACCATCAAGCTATATATGCAGATCTCACAACTACTAAGGGGAAATCATATACAAAGACATCGATATATGATACATGCCTTGAGACTTTTTGTTCCCAAACTTGATTTATAGTGAGGGGGTAATGCGATATCCTCCCAGGAAAAGACATCATGGTACTATTCTTTGACTCTGGTAAACACTGACTATCAAACCTATGATGAACTCATCATTAACATGACCATCATAGATGAAATGGATGAAACTCTCATATGTCCAATTTGAGGGTCTCGCTCGCTAGTGAACACCATTGGGTCTTCATCATTATCAAAGAACACAACATTACTCTTAGAGAAATCCATGATACCCTACAAAGAATACAACTAATCCATGCTGAGGATGATGTCATATGGTGGTATCTATAATCATAGGAAATATTCCCAAGAGTGGTGTTTCCCCCACACTAGCTCATTGTTTGTACATAATTCAAACAAGTCAGATCACCCTCCAATTGGCATTGTCAATGGTAAGGGAAATGGAAGAATCCCTACCTCAAGTACGAATACATATATAGGGGCAGGTGATATGAAGGATTATGTCTCTTCTAGATCAAGAAAATCATGTACCCAAATATAAAATAAGCAATGGGTACCTCAGCCGATGTCTGTCTCACATGGAACTAGAAACGCTAAATCATGAAGCTGGACACAACCTAATACATTGATTCTCTAGCATGATTACCACCACCTCAATGGCTATAATCTGCACTTGAAGGAAGGGGAGTCTCCTAGGGATGTCATATGCCTACCCCATATCCTCTTTGATGATCCAAAACTGGTGAAACTTGTTTCTACCTCAACTGGAATGAGCTCAGTGGAGGAACATAAAGCCGAACAACTTGTGCATGCTAACTACTCATAATGGCCATTAAATATCACCGCAGATGAATATATACTCTTCAAAAAACATACCTCTAATCCCTTAGTGTAGGATTGAGTGTTGCCTCCCCCAAAAAAATGAGACATTGAGGGAAAGGACCTACCTAAACTAATCAGAAGCTCTTTTATCCTAAAAATTGGGAACATCTAACCACATCTCTGCATCATGAGTAATCTCGAGGTCTACCCTATCGCAATGATTGTTATTTTGGTTAAAATACTCTCAATGAACTCTACTCTCCCAATCACTTCAATATTAGTCATCATTATAAATTGGGTGATCTTGAAAAGGATCTCTAGATGCAAATCATCCCCTTAATTCCTCACCATTGTCTCCTCATCTAAAAATAGGTCTGCAGATTATTATAGAGGCTTCCTAAAAAGGATTCTGAACTCTCATACATTGGAGATCCTTTTCGTAGGGGTTAATAGATCCTTGTTAATGGCCACCTTCATAGTCAGAGAAAGAAACTCAGCTCTGAAATGGTGTCATAACTCCTCCCACAAGACTGCCTACTCCTCATAGTCCTCTAGGAACAAAAACTAATACTACCTCGCTTCCCCAGACAACATCATCAAATAACATGACACCCAGTTCTCCTTCTATGCATAGATAGAACTGAAGGATATCTAAACATCCTCTAACCAATCTCCCATGAATATATTTGAAATAGAATCCTCATGCCTATAAGACTATGAATCTAATACTGTTGGAGGGCCTTTCTCCATGTTTCATCATCATCAAACTATACTCAGAGAATATTTTTGGCACAACATGTTGAAAAACGTAAGTGTGAACATAAAGATGACATAAACTTAGATCCATCCATAAAGAAGAGTAAAAAATTATATATCATTAACCTGGAATATAGAATACTTTAATATTAATTAAATTTTTTCTTGTATTCATTTTAGGTCATCTTATCTCAAGATCTACCAATAAAACACAAGAACCAAGAAGAATGATGCATGATCCTTTCCTTAGCCTCTACCAAGCATCATGTATCACATCATTTAGTAGCCTCTATAAGATTAAAGGTATATGAATCAAATTATAGGGGGCCCTAAATTCCAATGTCTCAGCTAAACTCCCATGTGTACAATTGTTGATAAACTTAGCTGACAATGTTTCCCTATAAGCGCATGCAACCTCACCTATGCATAACTCTAAACTCCATAATATCCTTCAATATGACCTATTATACCACACTTTCAAGACCCTCTCACAAAAATTTTCACCCCTTCTCTACCGGATGTGGGAGAAGTGATATAGTGAACCATAAGACCCACACCCAATAAGCCTCTGGTTGGGGATTAGCACCAAGTGTATAAAAAATATGAAGATGGGTGGAGTTACCCTCTATGAGAAAATCCTATCGAAGATAGAGATAAGATAGACACCAACCAACTCTTAATAAAACTACAATATAAAAAATGAAACCCATGCACCCAAACGTTATGTCATGCAAGAGTTACTACAACAAAAAGGTTAAATTGTAAGTACCGAAATAATGTAAAGACGATAGTGACCATGAATCCCAAAACAAATCAAGATGAACCCCAAGTCATTAGTAACCTGTTTGACCTCTAACACAATCCAACTGACCTACAAAATAGTATATTCAGTAGGATCATTTATGGAGCCTCTTTAGAAAATGTAAATAAATAATTCTAAAGCACAATGAACAATAATGGAAACTAACTTATCACCTAAACATGTATAGTAAGTTTCCATCCTCACCGTGGCTACTCTCACAAAGAATCACCTAAAAAATAATATTATATAACGATGAATATCAAGGGTAATCTGCTACCTCTTCCCCACCGGTTTTCTGATTTTACACAATAATGCACGTACTGGGAATCACTCTCCAATAAGGCTATCCCGCAGACACATGGGTGAAGCACCACAACATACCCCTCATGCACCACACCACCAGGTCTACAACACCATAAGAAAACATGTAGTTTTGGGGAGCCACCATAACTCAAATAACATATATCATACATTGTGTATTATACATCAAACCATCACAACCTATACACTTAGTGAGGATCCTCAATCCATCACAACCAAAACATATTACACCAATAGTAGTTCCTAGAAAACTATATTCAGGGTATATGTGGGTGAAATAACCACAATCTATTACATACCTCTAAACACATATGTGGTAAAAACTAACTACTATGCATACAAGAAAAACTAACAACCAATTGAAGTGAGTAGGGACAAAGGAGGTAGTCAGTCATCTATCCTCCCACAGGGATGTTCATGGAAACACCCTCTCCCTGGGTCAGAATCCTTTGGGTTCCAGTTTACCTAACATACTTAGTGGATTATGATACAGAAAAAAGTACAATATTTAATATATCTCAGCACAAGACTATGGCATTAACATTGTTTTAGACTCAACTATAGCTAATGTGTCTTAGACTCTCGACTACCACTACTAAGACTAATTATTCTATGAGCACACCACCATTTTAAGAGCTTCATTAAATAACATTATTTCATCCTTATCAATTTCACTTTCTACTAATTAATTATTCATTCATTAATCTTATATCAAAATTATCCACATTAAATTACCATTTAAACAATGATCCATTCCCTCATGGCATAAAGAATACTGAGTCCATGAATTCCTACAATATGAAAAACAACATTGAATCCCAGAAAGCTCTAACCAGATTAGTCAAAATTTTAATAATTTATTAACAACATTAATTTCCATATTACCTGGTATTCTAGGAATAAAGTGTATGATAATAAACACAAAGGGATCAACACGGTGAATAAGTTAAATACCCATTGAGTCTTCACCACCTATAGCAAGTGTTAAGAATATTCCAATCATTAGATTCTAAACAAGAAAGCACATAAAAATCCTTTTTTCACATATCTTCGAAGGAGTTTAACCAATACCATTTTTCTGATGCATTGGGGAATGGAAAGAAGATAAAAAAATTTATCATTAGAGAAAAATTTAATTCAAACAAACATCCCTCTTTCATGACAATTAGTAACCCTATCTTTAACCTACTATGTCATCTCTGGTTTCCTCCCTAAGACCCACATCCATAGACAGATGCATATCACCACTCCAGGTGTCAACTACTACCACAACAACTGGGACACCCTCTCAAACATACCTTGAAAACCCTCATGGATTAGACATCCCAGGCTCATATAACATCTGGGCCTTTCGGCCCCACAAACCACAACAAAACTCTCTGATCTACCATACTAGGATCACATCACATCACAAGAAGCAGGAAAAAAACAATGAAATGTTATCTTAGGACCCATGAAAGGCATTTTTCATTCACACAAAATGAGCTCTAATTGTTCAAAAACACAAGGAATTTGGCCTTTATCAGAAAATTGGGAAACTCATGAACTATAAAGGAAATATCTATTATTAAGAAACTGACTCTTATTCTATCTTGAATTAACTAATTCATTATCACAATTTCCAAATATTTGAAACAAAATCAATAAGCTATCTTAATCATTCATAAATTAATTATGAAATAAATTTATCCTGCCTTTAATTATTTTGTCAATAATAATCACCATGATTCTGGTTTATAAACCAATTCAACTGAACATGCACTCTTTCATAAAATTTATTAACATCAAATTACAACAAAAATGTATTCATTTTAAATGATTTTTTTAATATTATAGAAAAATAATAATCAATTAATTTCTGCATTATGTTCTTTACCAATTTCCATCAAGAACAACATGATAATCTAATAAAGGCATGTATATCACAGTATCAAGAAAATAAAAAATAAAAATGTTATCACGGTACACAACAAAAACATTTCTATGTGATCTATACCAATTCTAGTATACAATACAAACCATTAATAATATAATATATTTATAATAAATGGTGATAAATCATGATATCTCTATTGTTCCATGTAAATAATTAGGAAAGTGATTAATCCCATACCTCAAAATTTGATTGATGTTCTTTGCACGGAAACATACCACAGAACAGATCTTTGATCACCCCTCATATAAGAAGTTGGATCAATCTGGGACACTAAAGATCAAATATGGAGGCCTGAGATCGATCCCCATCGAAAGGATCTCTAAAATCCCAGAGATGGGAATGTCTGGTTTCCAGGGATGAGAGAGGGGGAAGCTGTATCCATATGGTTTAACAAACTAAGAAACTAGAAAATGAGTTACAAAATTATAGCATCCGGGGATTACATGATGTGTAATCCCCTTTCATGTCATGTAATGCCTAAAGGTTATATTTATGTTGAAAAAAATATCCTTTATAAATTATTTTATTTTCCAAACACAAATATATTACACAATATAAATCCCACTTTTACATTGTGAAAATATTCTACAAGGTGTGAAACCCTCTTTCACATTGTGAAAGTTTCCATCTCTATGTTCTCTGTACCCGAGTCCCTCCAGGCCTCCTCTGAGTCTCCTCCGTGCTCTGAAATCCACCAAAACACACATAGGGTCAATAAAAATGGATCTAGACCATTACATATGATGTATATTTCTTGGATATAATTCAAAATATGATGGAGGAATTATAAAATTTAGTATAAAAAATGAATAATGAAAAACGTACATAAAAAATAATGTAGTTATTATCCAAAACATGATTTTAATAAATAATTTTTAATACATAGGTAATAAATGATAATGCATAAATTATATATGGTGTGATATATATAATAATGGTTATTTAATATGTATATAATAATATTATATATATTATACAGGTGGTTTGAAATTTTATAATGCAATTTGAGAAATATGGAAAGCGATTTCTAGAGGTTTTTTATTTTTGGGAGACATATGGAAATTCACCACTCATTTAATTATTTTTGTTATATGATAACCCATAGACATGTTATCTGATTAATAATCTTATAATCATGATATTAAAATATATATTTAATGTTATTCAACATTAATGCCTACGATTAAAAATATTACTAATGTGGAAAATATTTTTTTCATTTATTTTCCTTCTTTGATATATATGTTTTGTTACACACCTGTCTTATTTTACAAGGTATACATATAGTACCATTGACATGTGATATCATGTTTTTATTTATTATCATGATATTTTTATTTTCATATAATTTTATTCTTTCTTGGGGCTTACGATTCAATGTTACCAAACTGACAACAATTTTATCTTATAATCTTTTTGTTTATGAGGATTGATCATGATTTTGATTCCAATGATCAAATCATATTAAATAACTCTTATAAAACTCATTTATTTTGTTCTCCAATATTTATTTCAAGAGAATTGATATATAGATTCATTTTTTTATCTTTATGTATTTAGGAATTCAAAATAATTTTTTTAAGAAAAAACACCTTTATTTCATTAATCAACCAAAAACACTATTTCATACAAAACCATGTTTTCTGAAAAAATTAAAAAAATTTATTATGATTTTACAAATAATTTTATAAATAAATTTTCTCACAATGTTTTTGAAAGGTGATTTCATATATATACAAACCATGTAAATTGGGTTTTACCAAAAAGGTTAAAGGAATATCTATGTTAATATTTGTGGAATGAAAAATATTTTCCATCATCATAACAGACTTATTATTTTAATTATTAATTTCTAATTTTCATTTTATATGTTCAATGTAATGGATTTCAAGAATAATATGATGAATTTTTTGTTTTAAAATTTTAGTTTCAAAATTGAAAGGAAATTTTTTAAATGAAATGTTTTAAATGGATTTTAATGATTCGTTTATATGTTTCCATTGATAATTTTAAATAAATTAATTTTGAAACTATTTTATGTTTTTATTGTGTTTTAATATTGAGAATTCTATTTTCCTCAATAAATTTTCCAAGTGATCTTTCAAAATCATTTACCATTAATGAAGAAATCCTTTGATGTTATATTTTACTTACTGGGAATATGACTCATGTATACCATTCCAATTTTTTCTATGGATGGTTAATGTTTATGATGAAAATATTCAAATGAAAAATGTGTCTCCTAAACAAGTTTTTTATGTAAAATTCTTATGAAACCTTTGTTTTTTATGGGTTCTTCTTTTATGAAATGATAAAACAGTAATGGAGCATGTTTCTTTTCTATAGGTCTTGTTATGATTAATTTTTATAAATCCCAATTCATTTCATGGGTTCTAATATAAAATATTTTTGAATGATATTAGGGAACATTGATATAAGAATTTCATTGTGCAGTAATTTTTATTTTTTAACCAATGACGATGGTCAGTGTGACTTCCTTTTATCAAATTGTTTTTGGTATTTACAAAAATTCCACTCCTCAATTATTAAAGTGCACTCCCTCAACTCAGTTCATCACACCACTCATGAAATATTTTTTGACCAAAAAAATAATAAAATAACTCCCATACATTATTATCAACATTATATATATTATTTTAATTCACATAGACAATCCAGAAAGCCCTTATGAAGATATTGAAAGGAGGTTTCTCTAAGAGAATGTTATTATCAAAATGATGATCCATCTTTTTCTTCATTCTTTTCAAACCATAAATTATTTCATAAATCTGTCAACATTATAACACCAGTATCTCTAATATAATAAGATTTAAATGATTTTATGTAAATGTATTTATCCCTTTCCATCAAAATAAAATTTTAAACAATGTAATTGTACATGTGTAGGGAAGATACAACCTTGAAAACATATT
The DNA here is from genome assembly GCA_963277665.1 of Viscum album. NCBI lineage: Eukaryota > Viridiplantae > Streptophyta > Magnoliopsida > Santalales > Viscaceae > Viscum > Viscum album. The sequence continues at coordinate 569,687,695 of OY728126.1, read as the reverse complement.
TAATTTTTTTCCAGCATCAATTCTCATATATAGAAATAATGGTGTAATTATTTAATATTTATTAAAAAAATATATGATATTTATTATAGAAAATTGATATACATTCCAATTCATTAACCTTTCACCCATTAAGTAAATTATATGATCACTCGTGCTTACTTACAACCTACTATTTCCATGAATCAATGCGATAAATTTTATAATGAAGAATATTTATTAATGCTTCTATAATTTTGTTATATTATTTGATATGATATTTATAAAATTAATATTTTTTTCTAGATGATGGTTCTGTACACAATTCATAAGATCCAATTATTTAATAGAAAAACTTACATGAGAAAACAAGATAATTAACACATGAAACAATGGTACAAAATGAATATTAATAACAAAAAAGTGGAAATACTTCACAAAGGGGTCATATATGGAATTAAAAATTTGAATGTTTATCTAGAAGAAATTAATAAATTCTCTGAAACCATTATACTACATGTTAATTAATTCCTAATGAAATGGAAACCCGAGGTAAAGGACTTATCCTCATTTTCCCTTAATTAGGGAATATTTTAAAGAATTATATTTTTATATTCAAATGATACATCTTATAATCATAATGCCTTGTTATAGAATTAAATATTTGAATTGAAATTATAATCAGATACTGAGAAAATATTTCTTCACAATCTATATCCTAAATGTTTTTCAAACCATTTTCATCCTAGTGATATTTATATGTAGAAACGCAACCATCTATGTCATATTTATTTCAAAAAAACTAAAATTTTCATTATATTTATAATACCTTTTGGTATATCCACTATTCTCCCATCATGTTTTGTTTATATGGAGTCCTTAAAATATTTTAATTCATTAGGAAAATTCTCATAATGAGAACACATAATGTACTATTAGTAGTTACTACGTTCAGAACATAGGAAAATTAATTCATCATCCTTTCCCATAATAAATCTATGCCTCTTAGGTTACTTATGAATCATACCATATATTCTAGGTTCTTTATAAAATGATTTACTTTTTTCATAGCTATTTTTCGAAAAGTGTCAAATTCATTTTAGTAATACTTTATATTTACCATTTTTGAACTTATATATAGTTAAATATTCTCTCACTTACTACTCAATTGATATATTAATTATAAACAATAATATAAAATTGGGAGGCAGACCCTTTTTACATAGTATGTATTAAGAAATATTAATAATTACGCCATTTGTGATAAATAATAGATGAACATTTTTTAACTATTTGTCATGTTTCACCAAAACAAAATGCCATATATGTTATTTAAAACAAATAAAATTTATAAAATACATTTTAGTATGTATATTTATCCATATCACATATTTAAAAATTATAAATTATATAGATGAAACATATTTTAGTAGGGATGTAGCCTTTTCAATAGAATATCCCTAAAATAATATCGAAAAGTCACAATATATCATCAATTTACAATAATTCCAACATGTTAAGATTCAACCTCTTAAAAACCCAATCCAATTATAGTATTAAAAAATTAGTTAATTATTTAATAGTTCTCAAATATCTCTAATAATCATTGAATATTAGCATAAGTATTCACATCTATAATCTAATTTAATAATATTAATACTTATAAAAACAAATTTTTATACCTTATTCTAAGACATGTCCACAAATACAAAAGATTCAAACATTTATCTCATTAGAATTATATAACCATTCAAACTAAAGTCATTAGTAAATTATACACATTACTTATAACCAACAATTTGTTGGGTACACACTATTCAACAGAAATCACTATATATATGATTGAAAACTCCACTAGTAATCCCTTATTTTCCCCAAGAGGTTTATTTATTGGTTATTCCTAATAAAAAGATTCAAATATATTAAATGAATCATAAATGAATGATTCCAAAAATATAGCTCTATAGATTCATTGATTGTGTTTCTCATTTATAAGCCAAAGAAATCAGTGAAAATGAATGTGTGGTTAGAAACAACCTTATCCTTATTATATTTATTATTATGGATATGACTATATATATCAACAATATATAAACCATTTATCATATTCCCAATCTTGTGAATATTATTATTCATATATACAGAACAAATCATGAATTTAATGTGTAATAAAAATATGATCCTATCCAAATAAGATATATATATTTTGATTTTATTTCAATAATGCATTTTATAAAAAAATTTGAAATTTAGAACTAGTAATTTTGGATGTATTATATCATAAGTGTGAACCTGTAATACTGTAACACATTACCCATTAGATTAACATTGATCTTCTCAACCTATTATTATTTTATCCTAATTCCTATGGTTTGTTTATATGTAAATATGTGTGATGAAAACGTCATATTTAATACCGACGAGACAAAATTAAATATAATTATTTCTATATCATTGCCAACCATAAAACTAGAATAATTATCCTTTGGTTAATTTTCACACTTATATTGAAATATATAATTATATTATAGGACATAAACATACCAAATCTAAAAATGATAATTAAAATTCCTAAAATTATTGAAAAATTCACAATTATGGGTGAATATTTTTTCACCAATATAATTTTGTACTTTTAATGAATTAAATCTTACAAAAAGATAAAACCACATATCATTAATTTTAGTGGAATAAAATCCACATTTCACTGTGTAATGAGTCCACTTTGGAGTGCCTCTCATCCATAATTATTTACATAGTATATCATGCCAAGCATATCAGATGTGACTATTGGATTGTTGAGTGGACATCAAATTTCCAAAACCCATTATATTGATATAATATCAACTATATTCCTTTGGGATCCTCACTCTTAGGTTTTCCTAGATAATTTACACCTAAATAAGATAATGTGGTCTGGTTCCCATAATTCTAGGTTTGTTTAATTTAACCATGCTTTACACATGATAATCCTTGGATGCCTGGATTTTGGAAAACATAACCAATTTTTGGATTTAATTCTATAAATGTGTTTTATTTAGAAGTAATATTACAAATAATATTTAAGTGGGTTTCTTGAAATTTTTCAAATATGTAACATACTTCAAATTCATATTAAATCTATAAATACTCCATTATATGGAATATTTATTTTCTATTATTTTATTACTTTATGTTAGTATACGTATAATAATTTATATTTATAATCTATATTCTATCCATTGAATTAATATTTTAAAATAATATGAAAGGGTAAATCACTGCACAACCAATTATTTGTGTTACTCACTCAAAAACAGAATTTGACGATATTTAAACATATCAAAATACATATCATTATTAATTTATATAAACTCTTATCTATAATCATTTAGAAATATAGGAAATTAAATATATACACATGTGTATTCATAACGATGCAGATAAAAAATCACCAGTTTTCATGAAATTTTATTATCATCCATTATAATATATATTTTTACCAAATTCCATCTTCCAAAGGATACTTTACTCAGGTGAGATTTAATTATCCTCATAAATATAACAACTAAAATATATAATCTATATTAAACTAAAAAAACATTCTATAAGAGTAATTTCAAAATTAATTTAGAGTAATTGAAACTTAAATCACTTGGTTTAATAAGAAGAATTGAATTATGTTTTTATAATAATATTTTAGAATATATAAATAATAATAAAATATGTATGTCTTATAAATAATTAATTTACATGAATAATTTAATAAAAATATCATTAATATTTAAAAAATAAATTATTTAACATGATATAAAAAACATTAGACAGTAAACTTTTCAAGTTCACTTTTAATATAGTATAAATGATTTTTTAGAATGATATACAACAAGCTATTTTATCCCTAAAAAACAACATCTATTTATCCCATTTGAGAAGACATTTTGGATAGTGTTTTCGGAAAAGAAGCAATTTTATTTTGAATAACAATTATTGTTTGTATTCTATGAATTTCGACATGGTAAAGCTTAACTATTTCAAATATACTGACGAACCATGAAAAAGTGAATCATCCCATGATGGGATGGTTTGCTTGTTTTTTGATTAATGAAAAAAGTGTTTGTTTTCTGTCCAACACAATATAGATAATAAATTCTTTAACAAAAAAAAGTTTAATAATGTTTATACTATGTTCTTAAAAAATAAATAACTATAAGGGGGTTTTTAATTGGAAATTCCATTTTTCTAGGAATGATTTTATTATAGGACTATATTATAAATCATTATCCATTCATTACATCACTAGTTGTTTCTCTAGTAAAACTAATGGGATTCAGGTGATATGACAATTCCAATTTCTAATCAATGAAAAAATGAATTCTCTTTACATGATTCTTCAATGAAAAACTAATAGAATAAAAATATTAAATGATAACCTATGCATACCACAATATCCCAATTTTCAATATTTATTTTAATTTAGTTTTATTTTGTTTATGTAATACTAACCAATTGGATATTCACTATGTCAACATCAAATAGACCCTAGTATCATTGAAATGTTTTAAAGGACCTCAATTCTCTAAAACATACGACATATCATCCTCCAATGAAAAAAAATCAAGAGTTTTAGATATTTTCAAATAAGAGGGAACAATCTCTAGTAACATATCATGAAGTTTTCAAAACACTATTTATATAGGACACTCACATATATAAAAGTTCTCATTGGAGTATATAATGTTTTGAAATTTATATAAGAGGTATTACTTTTTTTATCCCTTTCAGTTATTAATAAAAATGCTGAATTACATTCACTGATTAGTTACAATTTACACATCTTCTAATGATTCATTTTCAGTCAGAAATGAATGATAATCACCCTAGAATAATTTCCCAATTGATATATTATACAAATATTAGAAACACCATGATGTGGTGGAAATATCAAGATCAAACATCCACTTTTATTTTGAAATCATACCCACACCATGTTCTATAATGTTTTTAATATTTTCCAATAAAATTAGTATACACACTACATGAATCATTGATCTAAAATATATATATATCATGATCTAATAAAAAGAATTAAATCACTATTAAATTCAAATGATAGTATGAAAAATATCTCTCAATGAGAGATGAGTGGAAAAAAAATTTATAGGGAATGTTTCGATAGAAAACAACACACCCCATGAAAATTTTTATAAAACTCAATTTTAAAATTATGTTAAATAAATTTATTTCATATATAGACATTTTATTTTATTTTATCACAATAAATTATCCAAATCATATTATATAAGTAATAATAAGATAAATTATTTATTTTGTACCAATATTTTGTTTTACAATATTAAATAAATAAATAAGTTTTTATTTATTTGTATCAAATTTTTTAATTGAAAAACCATTATAATAAATTCATTTATTATTATTAATAACAACCAACCCTTCAATAAAAAAATTTATACAATAAATTTGATAATAAATTCACATTGTCTATGGATAATATTAATTTTATAATAAGATCAATAAAAAATTAAATAAATAATATTTTTTTGTTGATATATATATATATATGTGTGTGTGTGTGTGTGTGTGTTTATTTATAAGCTTAAAAACAAACTTAGTGTATTACACTATATTTTTTTTATTAGTGGTCAATGGCCCACCATATATACAAAGATTAATATATATAAACACAACATGGTCTTAATAGAGAAGAAAATAAGTCAATGTTTCAATAATGGAAACCTCTAATGAGTGGTCACACTACATTGTAATCCCTTTATCAACTGATATCTCATCATTCAAGATGTATACATGTGTCATCATACAAATTTATATTCTATAATTTATTTAATTATTGAAAATTAATTTTCTATAAACTATCATGGAAATGGAATTATAGTAGGCAATTCAATTTTATTAAAATGGTCATGGATATATGCTATATATACATGGAAGGTACAAATACTATCAAGAACATTCAATTAATTTCATACTAATTTTTTAAAAAAATATTATAATAATATTGTTCACTAGTAATTACTCAAAGGTTATCATCAAACATCAATGTACGCAGGTCATGAAACATAATAAAATCATTCTAAAATATTTGAAACCATACACACATTTTAAAAAGAATTATCTATGACACATGTGTTATGTGGTGTTCATAATTAATGGCAGGTCATTATGAACTCCTTTCGTAAAATTTTCTATCTTCAAAATTCAAGAGAAGAATGATGAATTCTTATGAATCCACTACACACATTATTTTAACATCTGTTATATCCAATAAATTTAAAATATCTAGAAAATGGTCTATATGTTTAATAATATCACCATGGAATGGGTATAACATTATCATATATAGGAAATTATATATAATGTGAACATTAAAATTAATCTAAGAAAATTATCATATTGTGATATATTAAAAATAATAAAATATTCAATAATAGTTTTATAGAAAAATTAACTGATCTATTAATTGAATGTAAAAAATAAAATAGGGTATAGATAAATATCTCTCACAAGAAAAAATCAGTCTATATTGGATATTTATAGAAAAAACTCTAATATATAATGAATTTTACATTCCATAGTATTCATACCACTTCATTCAAATAGATTCATAAATAAAACACCAGTATAATGAATCTATATGTATAGAAAACTAAATATCATGTCTTTTAAATCATATGTATACTTGTATCACATTTAATTACCAATATTTTATCACATTTATCCATTTTAATTTATCTTCCACTGAAGAATTCATTCAATTAGAGGAAATAGTTTTTATTGACTTGGAATATATCATCCAAAGTATTCTTATATATCCCTTGGTATGAAAAAATAATATAAACTTCCTCATATAACATATAATTTAATGAAAACACCAATATTTTGATCGTTGATATTTTAACCTTTCACCTCATATTGTTCTATTTAATCCCCAAGATTATATTTTATCCCCCAAAAAAGAAACTACCATGTTTTACAATCCTTATTTTCAGTTTTATATTATGTTTAACTCATCCTCATTTGGAATAAAATATTTTTTTTCTTGGATTTAGTGTATAATGTCATTGTCTTCTGAATTAATCATCCCATAAAAATATAACATAAACAAATAAATATTTTTTCATCTTCCTAGCAAAAAATATCCTATTGGTAAATATATATATCTTATTTTGAAAATTTTTAAGTAATTTTCATTTATAACCATTTATAAAACCTTGAACTCAATATTCAATGATATATAAATGAATAATATTATCATCTTTAACCCTGAAATAAGAGTAATTTTATTTTCCACATTGATACGTGACATATTCTATTTTTTTGCATGAAATTCATTCCTTTTTTTAAATCACCTTTTCGGAATTGATGAGTTAGTGAGAGCAGACCAACATGGTTATGAAAAAATTCTTTTAAAATGTCCATGATTTAATTTTCATTGATTAATTATTGTTTATTTACTAAATATATTCTTGTATAGACATAATCCAATTCTACTATTTTATAGAATCTTCTAAAATCATTTACACTACATACAACATTGAGGCATATTAAACATTGATATTGACTGAACTTATTATTCCATGTATCCTAAGGCTAGCCTCCCGATAGAGAAGAATATTCCAACCAACTGAAAGGACCTATGAAACCATGTAGGGAGATTATAACTTCTTGCATCATCTTAATGGTAACTAGTTTGGAACTGTGATTACTTGAATAATATATTAATAGAGTATTTGAAATGGGGGGTTTTTAATGTAAAAAATTCTATAACAGTAATATGGAAACCTTATAACCCAATGTACATGTAGGTTATATAGTCATACAACTGAAATGAACCACCAAAAATGTTGATTATACAATGTTTAATAATAACAAGAAAAGAAAATAAAGGGAAACACAAAAATTTTAATTATATATGCACAAGATAATTCTATAAAATACCACCATGAAATTTAAGATCATTTAATTATATCATGTACATCAGTATGAACCTATATGGTAGTTTTAAGATATACATGAATTCCAAATTTCTCATTAAGTTAATGAGCATAAAATTCAGTAGTCTTATAAAAATTATATTTTTTATATAAGTGTGTGTGTGTGTGTGAACTAAATGAAATTTATTTCATAAAACTAACATTAATATAAATTTAATGTCATTGGTTATGCATTATGTCACCCAAATAGTTGTTATATAATTTCTTTTTACCTTTCATGAATTGGATGATCCTCCTAGGGTCTAGACATATAATAATAGAAAATGGTCCAACACCAAAAACATTAATAGGCATGTGAACAAGATATAAATATAAAAGGATATAGGGTGAACGATGTATAACTAAATCATTATAATTGGTGAATTTTATATACCTATACTTATGAAAAAACGTGGATTAATCATCACAAAAACATTATATAGAATGTGGTATCTTTTTTTTTTCAATGATGTTTCTCCACGTTATAATAAGGTCAATGATGTATCACCACCTGAAAATTAAGAAAGATATAAATTTTCACACTCATAAAAACTAGCTATAAGAGTATATATCCATATTTATCAAAACCATGTATAATGGTATATTGATATTTTTATCAAAATTACAAGAATAATGTATTACTATACTCATGACAATCATTATGAATGATGTATCACCAAAATCATAACAATTTACAAGATTAATGTATTAAGATAATCTTCAAAATTATGTAGAATGAAGTATTTCCCTACTCATAATAATTAGATAGAATTATGTATCATTATTCTCATCATAATTAGAGTGAAAGAGATGTCACTAGGTGTGTGAAGTGTAACGAAACACTCCACTATTCATGGTTGATGATCTACTACTGACATAAATACCACGGTAAGTGGTATATAAATATAAATATAATATAATTTGATAAAATTATCATTGTAAGTGATAAAATGATTTGGGTGAATGAAATATGACAACATAATACACATAATAATAAAATCAAAATAACTTTAGTGAATGGTGAATCACTTTAATCATTGGGTCAACTAAACTAATGGTACTTAAACTGCAATGCACATCCACAAAAATTCACACTATGGATGAGAATATCAATATCATCCTCCAAATTCATGGACTATTATATCATACATATAATTATCTCACAAGGTTCAAACTAACATAAAAAATATTAATACAATTGTCTATTTTCAAGGATAACCAAAAAAATTTCTAAATAATATATGGGGATTAATCATAAAGTAATGTGAAAACGAACTAATTAATTCCCTTCACATAGGATAATTTCAATGAAACCCCTCACAATTCCATTTCAAATGTATAATGTAAATTATATAGGAAACATGATCACCAATTACCATATGTTAAAATATTATGGTTTTAGACAATAATTATGATATGAATTGATCATAATCACCACTAATTGAGAAACAGAGACTCATTTCGATCCATGTTTGGTCGCACATACATTCCTATCGAAAACTGTACATTGTAATACCGAACTCATAATATCTTAATGGATCACCCCTAGGTATTACCATTTGTCAGAAGAATAAATCTAGAACGAGACCTCTAATGGCTACTTGAGCTGTAAAAACATGGGTTTTACCCTAATAGGATATAATTTTCTTAATTATTCCCCTTAGATGTGTGTTATATCCTTTCATAAAAACATTATTATGTAAAACTCTTGTGGATATCTTACGATTTTGGTGTGACCTCCATGCTCTATCTCAATTAAGGGAATATATTCATGGATTCATTACATGCATCTTAGTACACATAACAATGGATTCAATTCAAAAATAGTATGAAGAAGCATATAATTCAACAATATAAGGCATGACTTACCTCAAATAAAATATATCCCCTTAACCATGGACACTCAATCAATAGTATAAACTTCAACATCAACTATATTATTCCATGACCCCCTAACTAAATATAGGGGATGACATTTATTTATAAACCAACTATAATTAATTTAAGTGGACAATAAAAAATTAATTAATTAGGATTAAACTATGGATATCTAAGTAGTTTTTGTAATTACACTAATACATTGAGTAACACATTAAATTCCACTCCTTAAACTCCCTAGATATAGTAATATGAAAATCCTAACAACTCAACACTAAATCATAAAAAAATTGAGTTTCAATTGAAAAAATAATAATATAGATTATAATGTTCCTTTCCTCTAATTAAACCACATGAATCCAAATACATTTATTATCCAAGAGAAACCTCTAGATAATATTATAATATTCATCTTTGGACCGACTTGATACTAGCATGACCAGTTTGCAATACTACTCATATCATTAGTCCACATTTCTTGAATCATGGAAAAAGGAGTGGGATGTGTAATAAAATGGATTGTATGAAGAAACAACCTAATTAATTTTATAATACTATCTTTGAAACAAAAAATTTGAGGAAAAAAGTGTCATAATGGAATAAGTTTATGAATCACCATACTCATCATGTATTCCCAGATGGTTTACCAATGGAGATTCAACATTTTCTAATAAAATACATATTTCCCTATAAAAAATGTGTCTATGATGCACTATGTACCTAGTCCACTAGAAAATACAAACTAGGGTAGTAATGAGTAACCAGTGAAATGTGTAGACAACCTTGGGACCCCAACATGGGGATTGGATTGTTAGAAACACTTTCGGGTACCCAATTCACCTATACATATTTCATAGTGTCCCTTTATAGCCATCAACTATTAATTTTCTTCTCTAAAGACCCTTATAATATATTCTTTTCCCTTTATATCAATTTTACGACCCTAGAAACCTCTTTTAATCTTTTTAAAAGTCATTAAAATATGTAAATTTCTGATTTGAATTAGAAAATTAAAACCATTCTTGGATCCACGCTCATCGGTAATAAATATTTTTCTAATTTAAAAAACCTTCCTATTAAGTGGTCTGCTAAAACATCCCCACTATAACACTCTTTATCCCAAATATGTCTCTGTTTTCATTTACAATACGACATATTAGTCACTCAAAATGAATTTACAATTAATATCTGGCCTACCTCTTTATCTTATAGTGCATAGATACTAGTTGATCCTTTAAAAGGGGGGGGGGGTGAATATGTGGTATCTCATATTTTATGAAATGTAATTTTATATTTATTCAAATATATTTCTCTCTATAAAAAACACTCTAATTCAGTCTCCGAAACACACATGAGTAAATTCATTAAATAAATTCCTATGAAAACTAATATTTACAAGGATCTGTTCAGATACCCACTTCTTTACATGCCTGTATATGATACAAATTTATGGATTTTATAATATATTCATTCATTGACTATTGGGCTTTGAGTTTCCCAAACCATCCCAACATCTCTGCATGTATTCAAATACGAACCTATTATAAGCGATCTAGAATCATAGATTCACACTAAAATAATATCTTTCCACTATGATATCCCTACATACGTTGACATGCGTATATTTTTTATATTACCAGAATATATAAATAAGGGTTTTTATTGAATATTTTATTGGATTAGATCAACACACCTCTTAGTATGCTTCAATATCAACAATGGAAAAAACCGTTTTCTAAAAATAATGTTTAATCTTTTTTCCATGTTGATTAATCTCCACTCAATGATCTCTAGAGATCTTTTTGAATCCATCAAATTTTATATAAACAAATGGCTCAACATCACTGATTAATAACCTAGACAAATGGTTGTCATATTATCACCATTCTCTTTTAAATAATTTTATTAAAGGTTCTCTATTTGTCATCTTCCCCCATCTACTTTGAAATGAAAATAGGTAAATCTTCCCATCTATATTAAAACATTTTTAATATTATTATTATGATTTTTCTTCTTCTTTTTTGAGAGTTATTATTTTCTTATACATTAGGTTCATCACTTGGGTTTGATATGTAAAATAACAACTAAATATTTTTTTCTTCATTTCATGCATAGGTCCCCAAACATTTATTTTCTATAATTAAAATATATAATATCCCGTTGTATTTGGTGACCAAGAGCTATTAAGACCTTTTACCTCACATTTTTTGTATCTATGAAAATATGAATGATACAAATTTTCTATCTGACTCATCAAATAAATTTAAATTTTGATTTATATTAATTATATTTTCTACTGCCTTCTTCCACATTTTTTTCTTGAAATATCCTTCATCCTATTCGAGATTCATCCATATTTTTCCTATATATAATTTGAATTCCTCCTATTATTATGGAAAATACTTTACTCATAATATTTTTTAATGAGTCATTCACTCTAATAATATAATTAATAAAAAAATTATTAAAATTTTGAATTCCCAAAATTATATTCTCACTAAAAAAATTCATATATTTCAATATAAAATATTACATTTCTAAAACACTTTTGGATTGAAAATTTCCCAAAAATTTTGTGCTTCAATAGTTAATCATTATTTACTCAGAATATATCAATAAAAAAATCGAAAATCCCATTTTTTTCTATATATATTAAATTTATCTTTAACCACAATAACTTTTGTTTTTTAGAATATTGAAGCATAGCTCTTGGATTGTCATGTTTAAATACAACTCCATATTTAAATATATCAAATCTCCTCATTAGCAACCTCCTTATTTTATCATAAACCTATCTAACATTAATAATCCTTAATCCAATTGGGGTAACAACCTAATTTAATAATTAATCAAACCACAAGGATCATTATAATCATCATTGTAATCTATTTCAAATGGAACTAATCAATTTATGAATCAAAATTTTTTAAATATTAAAATTAAAAAAAACACTTTTACTGACCTTCTATTTTATAAATTTTATGATTCACTTTCTCATAATTCAAATCTTAAAAAATCATTTTCATTGTTTTTATCTATGAAATTCATTTCAATAATTATATAAAAAAATATTATTCTATAGATATTATATCTATAATTTAACTATTAATCTGTGACATTCTCAATTTTTATTGGGCATAAAAGTCACACCATATAAAAGGATACCATTTTGTATGACTTCATAGGAAATATATTTTCGGTTATCATCAAAATTTTTATATATTATATGGTCATATATGATTCTGTAATTCATAAATAATCCACTAAAATATTATACACATCCTATAAGTGATATGATATTCTAATCATTGTCTTAATAAATGGTACGTATTAATATGTAATTCAATGAATTCATATGAAATTTATAATGAATTATGAAATCACAAATGAAGTATTATAAAATGTTTAAAGTACAAAACAAATTTACTCAATGACTTAAAATTTACCTAAAAGTCATAAAAAAGGAATTTAAATTGGATTTGGCACGATCAGGTTATTTTTCATCAGTATATTCCAAATATAGAGTCATATACAATAAATTTTTAGACATATTTAAACAATCTCCAATAATTCCTAAACTAGATAAAATAAGTTAATACATATTTTTGGGATTTCTAGTACCTTATGATACTATTCAAGATCATTATCAAGAACCAGTAGAATTTAATCACCACTATGTTAGAGTATTCTGGAATAACCACTATGAAATTTAATTCCAACCTCATTTCAACCCCTTGGAAACATTATCAGTGTATGGTTTCACACTATATTCAATATTAAACTACAAAATTAAACTATGATGTATTTCAAGGACATTTCTTGTAGATTTTCATACATCAACCACTTTTTATAATGCTCCCCAAATTAACATATTATATCATAGCATCTGTTTCCTATTGTATAAATCACTAAAACATATATATAAGCACAAGTGAGTATTTATTATGGTTATTAATATATTAAATGATAGGTTTTTTGGGACTGATCTCATATCAATGGATTCTTCCACATTTCATTTACAATAGACAACACTCTTTTTGAATATTAAATTATAGCCATTATTTCCTCTATTCCCATGCTTCATGGGAAATACTATCAATATTCTTGTTATGGGGGGATTTTTTATCCATTAAACCTGAAACCAGGCTAAAAAAAGATATTGACATTATCAATTGACCTCAAACAAAATCACTCATATAAGGTCACATAAATCTCCCCCATTGTATTAATTGTATATATTTTTAACATTCAAATACTTGATATGAATGTAGTTATTCAATTACATGTTAATTATTCTTCTCTTCCATATTCACAATATATTCAAATGTTTAAATTATTTTTGATCGCTATTAATCACCATATTGATTCAAGGGAAGGTCACCCATAAATTTCAGCATCTTCAACATAAATAAAATATTATCAATTGATGTTCCTACTTTCTTGACAGAAGTATGGAACTATAGAATTAATAGAAAACATCTTTAGTTAATTCATCTCAAAATTTACATGGGGTAGCTTAATGAAAGGAATAATAGACAGGTTACAAAAGAAATAATGATGTAAAATTATTTTTCTCAATTTTATACAAACTATGAGTATAAATCTTCGAAGCCTTACCAACTAATTTTTAGAAGAAATATAGACCACCACTCAAATTCAAAAAAAAGATCAAATCAATAATGTTCATGTAAAAAAAATTCCAAATGTTTTTATATAATAACCTCATTAATTATTTGTAATTACATAAACAATAATAGTGAAATGAGATAGAGTATAATACCTCTATCCTTATCATTTTATATGGTTGTCAAGAATTTATATTTCAATAAAAATGATCCTTGTTGGGAATTTTGCTTCATTTAATAGCTACACCATGATGTTTGATTACAATAACACTTCAACCTAGATATATTATTTTAGAAATAATCTTTTAGAAACTTTGCTGTTAATTAATACTTATACCACTATAAAAATAATAAAAAATTAAATTTGAGAACACCCTGATGGTCTGAATTTATTATAACTATATTTACAATCACCTCATAATATTTCAATATAAAAATAATGGGAATAAGGTGGTATTACACTATCTCATTAGATGAAACATCGATGTTGAGACTTATTTCTAAACCCACATAGTTTCATCCTTATAGAACCTTTTCACGATGAAAAATTTATGATATCACCATCTATATTTTTCCAAATATGTTTATATTTATAAATCATGGATTTATTTTCTTTCAAAAATTTATCATTCAATTAAATAATATTTTTGACTTGAAAAACAAAATTAATTTTATAACTTTCATCCTGATATATTTTGATCATTTTAACTAATAAATAAATTTGACAAAAAATCCCATTAGGCTCATTACATTCCTTTAATTTGTGAATGGAATTCAATATTATCACAATAGATTTATCACATAGAATAAATTGTATTAAATATTTCATTAAATAAATTGATTTTAACTATCTATCCATGTAATATAATGGATAATTCCATAACTATCCTATTTTTTCCTTAAATACACTTATTTATTATCCTCTTAGATTCCTATTTTAGGAAACCTCCCAAATTTTTCATTGTAGTTTTCTTCCACATTGCAAATCATAATATTTACTTCTCACAATTACTCTCTTTTTTGTTCAACTATTCCCTATTTAGACACATGAATCTGCATTGCCATTTTTATGCAGTATCTAATGAGGAAATTTAAAAATAGTAGAATATTCTTCTTATAGTTTGTGAGAAATATTTATCATCCATTTTCTCTGACATCATGGGAGTGACATGGTTAATATATATCTTCACTTTATTACTTCTCTAGGTAGACTGACTTTCATTTGAATTACACTTTTTCAAATGTGGACTAATACTCTCTTTATTATTAGAGTTATAGCTAGTGGTTTCATTTTTTGAATCCTCATATGATTGGACATAATTTATTTTGTTCATAAAAAAATATCAATGTATTTACTTCTTTTAATCAAAGTCATGTTCTCTCCAATATGTGAAACCTATCAAGAATGTTCTTTCTCAAACTCATATATAGACCCCCTTTCTACTTCCCATATAACCCTTATTTGAGTTTCAACATTATTCAAAAAAATCCACAAACACCTTATCAATCTGTCAAAAAAACATATATAATACCATATATATATGATTATATCCACATTATATGTAAACTATAAATACTTTTATCCTAGTTTAGGGACCTTTTATTTTTTTAAATTTCAATGTTTTGGTAAATTTTTATGGAAGTTTTTTAAATATAAATTCTCAAATCTGACCTTAAAACATCTGTGTTTCCTTTAAAAAAATTCTTTCCAACATTGTTTTATTTTGAATTTATTTTTTCACTTTTCATCTGTATAGATTTGGTTATAGTAGATTCATTTGACTTTTTTATACATTTTGAAATTAGAATTTTTGGGAAGGTTCTCAACATGTTTACAGTGTATCATTACTACTATTATGACTCCATTTTGGGGGGAAACACTTCAGTGAAATATTATTTTTATCACTTATTGTAACATTATTTATTTTGTAAATAATAAAACTATGTTCCATAGTATATAATACATGTAACACTGATCCTATATAAACCTTCAAATATTGTTATTTAAATATATCTACTAAAAAACAAGATTAAATTGGAATATATAAATAAAGTAAACTACATTATGAAATATATATTATGTTCATAAAAAATATGAATTTATTGAAAAATGAATTGTAAATAATTACACAATTTTTTAATATCATTTTATTCATCCAAAATATGTTTTCTTAAAAAACGCTTTTTTATATTTTCATTATAAAATTTATAAATAATTTCTAAACAATTTTGAAATTTTATTTGATAAAAATGATATCATTTTTAAAATCAGTATATCATAATTTTCTTATTGTGAAGTTTTAATTTGTTTCTAATTAGTATTATTTTTTAATGAATAATAAAAGAAGTAATTATTTTTATTTATAATAGTATTTTCTATTAAAGTGTTTACTAAGTCATCTTCTATATTCGATTCTTGGTAAAACATTATTTGTACATTTTTATTAAATATTTTCCAATTATAGTCCTCGGAATAAATTGTATACTTCAATTTTTTAAATAAATTTATTTGTAAATAAATTTGATTTTTCCTTAAAAAAACCTTTTCATCAGGTTTTATGAGAATAATTATAAATTAATTTATACCATTTCTTTAAAAAATTAATTTTTAAATATAAATTAAATATTTATAATTAGTATTCCATTTTTTTAAATATGGCTCTTTATATCCATAATGAATGACAACTAATGAACATAATTACCACAATGATAAGGGTGTATCGAGTAATTAAGGTTATGAATTTTATGACAGTGATTAGAAATTAACCATATCACTTTCCCTTATCCAATTTTATTAGTGTACGTTAGAAATTTCCATATATTTTTCTAATATATTAACATTGGGATCCATATTCCATTGATTTTTACCATTATATTATTTAAGTAAAATATAAATTCAAAAATCACATATTTTTACTTTTAAAAAATATAAAAAATTTTGACAGGCATAAAAAAACTTAATTTCATTTATAAGAATTAATTTTCAAGATAAACCATTTATTTTTATCATTATAATTTACTTCATGTTTTTAGTTATCAAACGATTATCTTAAAGGCTTATTCAATGATGACATTGAATTTATTTAATGAATAGAAAATTAAAATAAATTATTTATTTATATTTTAATTAATATAAATTGAATTAATTATATTTTAATATGATGTATAAATATAAAAATAACATTTTAGTGTTGTGTAAAATAGTTATATTTGAATTACATTACTGTCAAGTTATTTTCCAATTCAAATTAAATGAATAATTTAAAAAATTACATTTATGATATATTGTAGTAAATAATATTTAATTAAATGATTAAAAAATATTAAAAATCCTATGATCAACCTAGTGATTTAAATATTGGGTAAAATATCACATATGGTATATTTATTGTACCAATTATTTTTTTATACTAACAATCTTGGCCATAAATGATAAAAACATTATTATCAATGTAATTGTCAAAAAGGGATAATAATGGTCAAAACATGAAGATTAGGCTAAAAACATATTGTAAACATGTCAGAAAAATAAATTGTATGGTTGTATTTAGGCCCATTTTTATTTTATATTTGAATTATATCTGTTTCAATCTTATTTTCCTGATTATTTATTTATATGAATTTAATATTTTATTAAACTCCAAAAGTTCCCCTCCCTCCACATATAAAATGGAACCTCCTATTCTCTTTACATTAATAAAAAAATGTCATTTATGTTTAGTAAATCACAAATTAAATAACATACATTATATCTTTCGAACATTCATTATGCATCATTTTGATTAGACAGCCTTCCTAGGAAGAATCCAAGAGTAAACCTAAATATGTTGTCTAAAAAAGAGGTATCATTATTAAAAGATAATTTTTATTTTCTTTCTTCATACACACCTTAAAAATATTATTAAATCATGATGAAATCATTATACCATGTTATTCCATATATAGATATAGTATTATGGTAATTTCATAACCAATATCCATCTCATTTTCTATCAAATTTAAAAAAAAATCAGTTATTCCAGTCTAGATAAGACTGAAACTATGAGAACCAATGTAATTAATTTCCCCCACCACCTCTCAATAATGGATATAATATATTCCAATTAATTCCGTTAAGACTAGTTTCATCCATATTCGTGGTTGTGGTGCATTTATTTTCCCCCACATTCCTGATTTCTAATGGAATGAGGATTTCATCACTTTAATCGACGATGTTGGCTCCATGATCAAAGGTATATTAGCTACTACTTCCATGGATTCTTCAACATATATTCTTTCCTAGTCCAGGTCTTCATTATAAATTTATTTCATATTCGTGATACAATTTCTCGATGTCATCATGAGATGGACACTAATTAATTCTACTTCCTCTATCTCAACAGGGTATCCACCATCGATTTGGGGACTTAGTAACAATGGGAACATGGGAATTTTTGGATTTTTGATAGTTTTTAGACGAATAATGTATTCCTACATTTGAGGTAATATAATTTTTGTGACATTTTAGGTTCATAACACAAGCCACCCCGTTTCTGTCACATGGAAGTGGACGCTTAAGATGTATGTATTATGATGATTTTTTACCTCATGCGTGCAATTTTTTTATCAGTTAAGGATTATCGATTATTTTATAAGATTATTGTATTATGGAGATGGATGGGTCAAAGTTTTAATATCATATTGGGAAATGTTGGGTGGTATTGTGTGTCCCCAAGGGGGGATATTTAACACTTGTATAGTGGAGTGTGCCCCCATTGGGTATATTTCACTCTTATATTATATAATATGATTAACCCAAGGGGGAAGATTTCACACTTGGATTCCTTCAGGAGTGTGTCCCCCCAATGAGGAATACATCACTCTTGAATTTCTTTCGGAGTGCATACACACAAATGGGGAGATTTCATACATGGTTTTTTCAATAGTGTCCCCCCAAGGGGGGTATATTTTACATTAGGATGGTAAAAGGAGTGAACCCCCTGGGGGAGGGGGGGTATTTCACTCATGGATGTTATTAAGAGTGTGTCCCCTTACAGGGGATGTTTTCACAATTAGATGGTTTTTGGAGTGTGTCCCCCTATATGGGGAGATTTCACACCTTGATGTTGTCAAGATTGAACCCCATGATGTTTTCCTATGTACCCACTCGATAAATAGGGATCAAAAAATAAATAGTTTGATATAAAAATTTAACATCATGTGACATGACCAGTAGATGAATGTTAAAATAGTGTTGTAATGACACTCACATTTCATATGTATTGTTCACATGGGGTGATGTGTGGATTACAAATAAATGTTTTTTAAGGAGTAGGGAGATGGTGGAGAATCCATAAAGGGTGTCTCATGGCTGCTAGCTATTGGCTAGAATCCCATGGAGGGAGAGGGGTTTCATCCCATCATGATCATACATGGAATATCCTGCGTTCACCACAATGGTAAAGGCATTATAATAACAATATGTGTCGAGGATTTTTTTTCATATATTGTAACATCATGTGACTAAGACATTGAGCTTGGTAGTTCTATGTACTATAGCTCAATTGTGTATGGGGGTTACACCCCAAGTGGTGTCATGTAATGGTGAGGTAAATATATATCATAAACAATATATACTAAGATATGTAAGATAGTTTTCATGGATATTCCACCGTTTGGGCCAACATGTCCACTTATCATGTCACATTAAGAGAAAAATGAAATGAAAACTACCATGTATGAGATTAAAACAGGGGGACCAATAAAAGGGTACATATTCTTATGATAAATATGAATTAGGGATCTTATTATTAAGAGAAACACGAATATTAATGTTCTTGGATAAAATTAATGAAATATGGTATGTCGTTGGAGTATATGTTACTTCTCATATGTACATTTGGGGTGTGGTGGAATCAATCCTAGATTTGAATGGGTGCTTCAAGATCCCAACATTGAATAAATTTTATTTGTTGAAATGAGGAACTATAATGAGGCTTAGAGAATGTGTTTAAAAAATTATGGGGCTTTAGGATTGAGTGTGTCTTCATAATGACCCGATGGTTCATGTAGTTCAACCATCTCAAGAAATAGTACATTTCACAGAACCAGGTGACCTTGCATTGGAGTAAATTCTTGGTTCCCATGGTGTTTCTTTCATGAGTGATAATTATCTCATTAAGCACCAACATTAAAAAGGGGATTTATTCTTAAGTGATCACCAAGTACATTCAAAAAACGACCTCTTCCACTTGTTGAAGTTTTCAAAAATCCATGGGAGTTGGTTTTTCAATAGATGGTTACATATTGAGGTCCATCACTTATTTTTTAAGGAAACATATGAGTTTTGTGAATTCATAAATTTTCTAGGAATATGAAATGTTGTGTCCATTTAAATTTCAATCATAGTGGGGTAGTTATAGGCCCATAAGAAGTAAGGTAACTGGTTATGGGAAGTGCGGAAGCTTTCAGTAAACAATATGAGCTTTTTGAACTAATGGGGTTCCATGAATCAGAGTAACACAACATTAAAGATACTATCAAAGGCCTAAATTACCAAGAAGATTAAAAAATGGATATATGTGAACAATAAATATTATACATTTAATTTCCTATGGCATCCCACTTATTTAACATCACTTTTCATTACGTTTTATAAATAGAGGACCATTAATGTCTAGTGTCTTGGAAATCAGAAACAAAATACATGAAATAAATAAAACACTCCTTTAAATCCTCTTGAAAATACTCTTGAAAAGATCATACTATGTACAACTACTGCATCTCGTAACATTTATACATACATCAATGTAATGGGTGAGCAGAATTCCCAGTTTGGAAAGCAAGGGAATCAGTTTACTTGTGATATCAATAATAACATGATGAAAAACATAAATACATGAGCAATGGAAGTAGAGGGATTTAATAATTAAAAGAACATGAACCATAACATGAATATGAGGCTAATACATTTAATTTAGACATTCGTGAATATATCACCAAGGTTCATCACCAAGGTGTCCAAAAAATTACCACGGTTATTCACCACGGTATCTTAAAACTAGTCATCTCTAGAGATTAAATTATTTACACAATGTGTTGGAGAACTATCAGGATGCACCATTAATATTTAACTAAATTCTTGTGATTCACATAGATATTAATCAAACATTTCATAAATAACCCAAATAGAATAAAAAATGGGTTTCATTTCAATATTTTGACATTTTAAAAGTACTTAAAAATAAGATCATTATGTCATTTATAACACATTGAATGTGAGTGAGGGTTATTTTTATGTCGATTCAAGAATAAAATAAATCATTTTTTTATTTATGAACACCCATATAATCTAAATAGTTCTGGGTATTCACATAAACAATTCAATATAATTTCTTGAGAAAAAGAGAGAGAAATTTTGAGACGAAATTTCTACAGCATAACGGCTATATAACATGGTTTTGGAAAACAATAAACAGAGAGGTGAAAAGTGTATCCCATTAGTAAATGAATAATTTTACAGTATATTTTCATAATAAAAGGAAATAATATCATGGTTTGGACTGACATACCACATGAAAAGTAAACATGAAAGAAAAGGGAAGATGAAGTTTCATTTACAAAAATCCGGCAACCTAACAACATCACTTAAAAATTCATAAAATAAATTAATTAGAGAATAAAGGGTCTCTAATAATTTGGATATAAAATTTAATATAATTATAATAAAAATGAATATACCCCCACTTAAGAATATAGAAACTAGAATTCATAACTTAAAAGAAGTCATGTCTAAAAGAGGAGGGTGGAAGGTTCCCTTGCCTTGAAGTGTGACTTTGAAAGCTCGAAGGATGGGACTATGGGGGGATCAAGGAAACCTTGGGAGGACTCCTTGGGAGGTAAAAAGAATAGAACTTGGTTCAGAAGGACTTTTTAATTAAATTAATGAGGGAATGGATTTGTATTTATATGAAAAGTGAGAGAATAGTTAATTAATTTCAATGGGACACTTTATCAGTCGTATTTCCTAAATCATGTGCTTGACCATGGTATTTTCCCATGGTATTGGCCACTTAGGACAATCCATAACATATAATACTATTCATAATTTTACCAGAACTATTACATCATTATTACATCATTAATGATGTCATTAATCACAACAAAACTCGAAATTGTATTTTACTATTCACCGTAAAATAAAAAAATTATAATAATCTCATAAATTTAACCTGACCTAATATAGATTCTATGAATCCCTAAATGAAATCCATTTTATGAAAATAATTTTATAAATATTTTAAATTTAAATTTTAAATAAAATCATTATTTATTCAAACAAAAAAATAACTCTAAAACTATAACTTATTTTGAGACACCTTGAAAAATTATTCAAGGTCCAATAAAATTATTGTATAACCATAAGATTATAAAGAAACAATTTATAATTACAATTTATGAAAATAAATTTTCATTTTAAATTAATTTATTAATTATAAAATAGCAAATAAAATTTTTATGACCTAAAAAATAACAAAACTTATAATATGATCATTTTTCACTTTTATGACGTGTAAATTGTATTTATACATTCATGGATGATGTTTCTATTTTTTTGGCCTATATACTATTCATTACTATTCTTAAGGGTATGTTACTATTCTTACATTACTGTTTACTAAAAATCAATTTGATCTTATAAGACCTTAAATTTCATATTGATCACAAATTTAGAAGACCAATTTTTTAAAATCATTTAACATTATTAATTATTAAAAGTTTTCATGAATATTTTAAAATACTCTTTTTCCAAAATTCATCAATAATGTTCATCCTTTATTTATCCAAATATTTTAAAATCATAAATTTTACCATAATAATAAATAAAATTTTTATGTATACATAGGGATTACAAAAAGTATCTAAGGCATCGTTACATAGCCCCTTACAACACCTGTATAGGACATAAGTGTAAGGTGTGCTATGATGATAGAATCTTGGGGAATATCGGAAAACATTGCTCAAGTGGTGATTTATTTCTTCTTGAACTTCTCCCTTATTCGATTTTATTCAATCTTCACGTGTTAAAGCTCAACATAGGCTTAGTCTAGAGAAAATCCCAAAGATGATACCTCTTTCCCATGCTCTGACAGATGGGATTCGTACGATCCGAGTCTACTAGATGAGGCCATTGGCTCTTCTTTATGTATTAATTAAATAAGAACAATTGTATTTATAAAAAATAATTATAACGTTAAGAGTTCAGTTTCCAACATTCATATTAACAAACAGTCATATAACAGTCGAAACCCAACGGTATCACATCAATAATTAAAGGATAGAGTTTTGTGGAGTATAAAATGAAGTAACACTCAAATTAAAGAAACAAATATTATTCAAAAGATCGTATAGTTACATTCATCCCCCTAAGATGTTATGTCCCTAAAATATTAAATCATGCCCTAAGAAGAGAAAAGGTGTGGTTACTTCTTCTTCATAGACATCTCTAGTTTGCACATGGCATCTTCGCATTTGTGGTTCCTCCACAACACCTTAACAAGGTGGGTAGTCTTGTTTCATAGAACCTTGTCTCTATGATCCAGGATCTCCACCAGCTACTCCTCATAAGAGAGGTCATGTTCCATTTGAACCACACACGGATTTAGTACATGTGATGGGTCAGGTATGTAAATCTTCATGATGGATACGTGGAAAACATCATGAACTTGTTCTAGATTTAGAGGAAGTGCAAGCCGAGAGGCCACTAGTCCAACGCGATCAAGGATTTCATTGGGGGAAATGTCCCTAGGGCTAAGTATACCTTTCTTCTCAAACCTCAAGAAACTCTTCCAATTTGAAATTTGAAAAATGTATTTTTCACCAAAATCAAACTCCATTTCACTTCAATGGTTGTCGACATAGAACTTTTGTCAACTTTGAGTACCCTTAATATGTTGTTAGATGGCATTGAATTTTTTTGTCATCTCTTTCACAAGATCATGCCTAAGAAGCTTTCAATCACCAAATTCATTCCAGAATGTAGGAGCTCTACATCGCTTACATTATAGATCATCGTAGGGTACCATTTTAATGCCCGAGTGGAAGCAGTTTTTGTAAGAGAACTCATCTAATGGGTGATATTGATCTCATCCACCATTAAACTTGATTGAGCATGTTCTCATCCTATCCTTTAGTGTTTGAAAAGTACATTCATATTAGCCATCAATTTAGGGGTGATAGGCCATACTAAAATTCTATTCACTTCTCCAAGCATGTTGAAGACTTCTCCAACATTGTGATGTGATCCTTTTATCACTATCATATATGATAGAAAGTGGTAATCCATTATTCCTTACAACTTCCTTCATGTTAATAATAGAACTTTTATCTAGAGATATATCTTACCAAATGGAAATAAAATGGTTAGTCTTGGTGAGATGGTCCAAACTAACCTATATCGCATTATTTCATTTGGAAGTTCTCCGGAGACCAGTGACGAAGTCCACAGTGATACTGTCCCACATCCATGCATGTATGGGTAGTGGTTGCAATATCCCTTAAAGAAGTTTTCACTATGACTTAACTTTATGACATACCAGGCACCATGAAGTGTAGAAAGAAATATCACTTTTCATATTATCCCACCAATAATGATCACGAAGGTCCCCACAAAATTTTGTGCTTCCAGAGATGAATCATATTTTCACACCAAAGGAATTGAACATGAGACAAAGGAGATGGTTGGAATGTACTCAAGCCCTTTCATAGATGAATCCCATAAAATAAAAAATCTGTCTCTACTGGATGGTAGAGTTAGCATGGGATTAGTAACCAATCTCTTCTTCAGCACTTGGAAAATTTCCTGACGCTACTTTTTCTTGTTGAACTTGACCCCTTTTCAAGTTAACAACGTTAATGGATTTGAATGTTGTGAAACAGTTTTCACAAAACTCTTATAATGTCCCAAAAATCCAAGGAAACTACGAATCATCTGTTATTGTTGAAGGCTGAGGCCACTCCTCTACAACTTTTGTCTTTTCAGGGTCAACTATGATTCCTTTATTGGTAACAATGTGTCCCAAGAAAGAAACTTCTTGTAACTAGAATTCACATTTTATGAAATTCCCAAAAATCCAATCCATCCATTGAGTTTGAAAAATAACCCATAGATGATCATCATACACCTCACAACATTTTCAATATATCAGAATATCATCAATAAAAACAACCACAATGTTATCGAGGGAGTATTAAAAAATCTATTAATCAAATCCATAAAAATAGTAGGTCCATTAGTCAGTTTGAGTGTAATTACATCAAACTCATAATTCTCATATCTTTATTAGAAGGCAGTTTTCAAAATATCTTCCTTCATCAACCTCAATTGATAATAACTAGATCGAACAATAATCGTAGAGAATAATTTATCCCCACAAAGTTGGTCAAATAAGTCAACAATTTCTGGAAGAGGGTAGTTTTTCATCACTGTGATCCCTTTCAGTTGTGTGTAATCAATGTGTTTCCACATTGATCCATCCTTCTTCTTTATAAAGAGAACTGGTTATACCTAAGGAGACACACTCGGTTGGATAAAAACCTTCTCCAAAAGATCATGGATTTGTTTCATTAACTCTTGCTTCACATTTTCCATCCTATATGGGGTCTTTGATATCGAATTAGATATATTTACGAGTTCAAGGGAGAAATCTACATATATCTCTGGTGGTGGTCCAGGTAACTCCCCAGAAAATACGTCAATGTATTCCTAGACAATGGGGACATTTTCTATCCTCAAACAATCATTTCCTTCTACATATTCACCAATAAACTCTATAAATAATGATATATTAGGTTCTTCTAGATAAATATCATGTTGAAATATCTCTCCATGCAAGATAACAATAGTTTTTCCATTTAATACTACCGATATTTCGTTGTTTCTATAATTTATTGTAGCATTATACATTAAGAGCTAGTCCATCCCTGTAATAATGTAGAATTACAACATGGGAATGAAATATAGATTTGAAATAAGTTTGTGATCACTAAAGTAAATACTAGAGTTTCTAAACATAGATGATTCTTGGATAATCCCACCATGAATCTTGACTGATAACTATACTTTTAGAAAATTACTATTTAATTCTAAATTATTTGAAATCTTGGAGGAAATAAAGGAATGTGTAGAACCAAAAATCAGACAAAGTACTTTCTATAATTGAGAGAACAACAAAAGTACATGCCACCACATCATTTGGCAATTCATCTTCAGCCATAGTGATTAAAAATGTACGACCTTGAACCCTTGTCTGTTGCTGAGGCTGATGGTGATTCCCCACCACTACCCTCAGATTTGGACAATGATTAGAAATGTGCCCAATTTTTCCACACTTATAGAATTGGACATCAGGCAGGGCCTCACCATCATCCCCTTATCGTTAGTATTAGGATGTTTTGGCTTCACCACACAATGACAATTCCATGCAATTTGGACATCTCTACCACATGTGTAGCACATCCTGATCCCATTCCAGCAATTCCTAGAATACTTCTTCCCACATTTATTACATGTGGGATATTGTGCTTGCTTCCCTCTTCCTATAATAAAGCTCCTCCCTATAATTGGATCTGTCGCTCTTTTCTTATCATTGGATTTATAAGACCATTTGATATCCCCAAACACCGGTTCAAATTTCATCGCACCTTGCACAATCTCCTCTTAGCTATCATAATATCATTTGGCTAGATTCTTCGGTTGATGAGGTCTCAGTCCACCAAAGAATATATTATCCTTACCATTTGGATCCCTGATAAAAGAAGAGGTGTTACATGAAAGCCTTGTGAAGTTAATCTCATAGATTCCCATAGATTCATTCTCCTTTATCTTCAACACGAGAAACTCCTTCTCCATTCTTGTTCTCATCGATCGAGGGAAATACTTATTGAAGAGTATACCTATGAAAACCTCCCACACCATAGCTTCAACATCCACTATTGGCCTTGTGTTTTTATCAGTTCCCCCAGTAATCAGCTTTCGCCTCTAAGCGATAAACAACCCAGGCAACCTTCTCTTGTTCAGAACAGTGGCGCTAAAAAAAGAACTTCTTGATAAAGCTAATACATTGTTCAGAAATCAATGGGTCAGTGGATCCACTAAAAGTTGTTGGTCGTTGACAAATTAAGGATTTAACAGAAATTTGTTCCCTTCATGGTGAGATCAGTATCTTAGCTTGATTCAATTTCTTTCCCATAACTTGAGTTAGTTGGTTCATCATTTGCATGATGGTTTCTGTTCCGGCTTCCATCAAAAGGTCATAAGCACATGGTCTGTTGAGATCACCATTTTCACTGTTCCTCCTATTTCCCGCCATTTACTAAAAGAATAAAAACACATTGAGAATATTATTTCATTTAATAATAATTTAATTATAATGGATTCTATGTTTTAAAACCATATGCTCTAAATAATTACATTTCTCTATAAATCCTTCATAATGATTTGTAAAAAGATTATGATTAAAAAGAATATCCTCTGAGAGTGTCGTAACCAAGATTTTAGCGAGCCCGTTGTGGTGTACCAGGATTCCAAGGGTCAAACCCGAATCTCCTTGTCAGAGTTTTCACTCCTAGGTACATCTGTGCTAGAGCCCCCCTACCTGCTCGTATCTGGACATAGATGTCTTTTATTGATAAAAAACATACTCAATACTCACCAAAATACCAGGAAGTATTCCTATATTTAAAATTTCATATAGGGTTCTTCCTAAATTTATCATAGCCTAATTTCCGTAAATAACTAAACATTATTTTGATACCAACTATGGAATCCTGCCTTTTAAACCAATATTTTCACTGTATTTTAGAAAAATAGGTCCATTAATGTCTATTATCTTGGAAATCAAGAACAAAATACATGAAAAGATACAAAGATATTTTAAATACCCCTGAAAAGCCTCATGAAAAGTTCATCTTATGTAAAACTACTACATCTCATAACCTGGAGACATACATCAATGGAAAGGGTGTGCTAAAAGCCCAGTAAGGAAAGAAAGGGAATCATTTTACATGGGATATCAATAAGAACTTGATGAAAAATGTAAATACATGAGAAATGGAAGTTGAGGAATTTCATAATGAAAAGATCTGGAAACATAACATGAATATGTTTCTAAAACATTTAATTTAGACATTCATGAACATATTAACAAGGTTCATTCCCAATGTGTTATTTAAATTACCAAGGTTATTCCCCAAGGTATCACGAAACATCTCATCTCCATAGATTAATTATTTACCCAATGCATTGGAGCCCTATATGGGTGCACTGTTAATATTTATTTAATTTTCTATGATACACATAGAAATAATAAAACATTTCATCAATAAATCAAATAGAATAAAATAAATGGGATTCATTTCAAAATCGTAACGTTTTAAAAGTACTTAAAAATAAGATCATTATGTCATTTATAACCCATGGAAATGGAGTGAGGGTTATATGTATGTCAATTCAAGAATAAAAAATATCATTATTGTTTATTTATTAGTACACATTGAAATGAAATAGGTTTTGGTATTGAAGTAAAAAACTAGAGAATTTCAGGAGAGAAAGAGAGAGAAATTTTTAGACGAAATTTTTACAGCATAATTTCCAAATAACATGGTTTTAGAAAATAAAAAAAAAGAGGGTAAAAAGGTTTCCAATAAATAAATGATTCATTTTAAGGTATAAGTACAAAATAAAAATAAATATGTTCATGCCTGGGAATGACATACCCCATGAAATGGAAACATGAATGAAAATAGAAAATACAGTTTCTTTTACAAAAATTTTGCAGCCTAACTGCGTCACTTAAAAATTTTGAGAAAAACCCGATGAGAGAAGAAATGGTCTCTCATAATTTGGAAATTAAATGAAAATAATAAGAATATGTAAGAACATATCCAAATATAAGGAAAAGGAAGTTCGAAGACATAATTTAAAGGAAACTGTTACTACAAGAGGAGGGTGGAAGGTTCCCTTACCATGAAGAGTAACATCAGAAGCTCTATGGTTTGGACATTGGGGGGCTTGAGGGCACCTTGATAGGACTCCTTGGGGGGTAAAAAAGACTATATATTCATTGAGGAGAACTTTTTAATGAAATGAATGAGGGAATGACATTGTATTTATAGGAAAAGTTAGGGAATATATAATTAATTTCCAAGGGACGCCTCATCGGTGGTATTTTCAAAACCATGGGCTTTCTCGGGGTATTTTCCCATTGTATTGGCCACCTAGGACAGCTCATAAAATATCATACTATTAAAAAGTCTACCAGAACTATTACATCATTATTACATCATTATTAAATCATTTATGATGTCATTAATCACACTGAAACTCAAAACTATTTTTTACTATTCACAAGAAAACAAAACATTTTATAATAATCTCATAAATTTACCCAAACCTAATATTGATGGTCTGAATTCAATAATGAAATCCATTTTATAAAAGTAATTTTCTAAATATTTTAAATTTAATTATTAAATAAAATAATTATTTATTCAAACAATTAAACCACTCTAAAACTATATCTACTTTTGTAACACCTTGAAAATGTAATCAAGTTCCCATAAAATTATCATATAACCATAATACAATAAAGTAACAATTTATGAATATATTTTATCAAAATAAATTTTAATTTTAAATTATTTAATTAATTATAAAATTGTTAATAAAATATTTATGACGTTCAAAATTAGAAAAATATATACTATGATCATTTTTTGACATTTAAGATGTCTAAATAGTATATATACATTCATGGGTTAGGTTTTTATTTTTATTGCCGATTTACAATTCATTACTATTCATAAGTGTATGTTACTATTCACACTATACAATTTACTAAATATCATGTTGATCTTATTATACTCTAAAATTCTTACTGATCATAACTATAGAATACCATTTTTTGTAAATCATTTCACATTATTAATTATTTATTGTTTAGATGACTATTTTAAAATACCTTTTTCCCAAATTAATCAATAATATTCATCCTATATTTATCTAGACATTTGAAAATAAGAAATTTTACCATAATAATATATAAGAATTTTATTTATACCAAGGGATTACAAAATGTATCTAGGGCCTCGTTACGTAGCCCCTTAAAAGACCCATATAAGACTTAAATGTATGGTGTGTTGTGGTGATAAAATCATTGGGTGGCTCGGAAAATATTTCCCATGTGTGACTTCAATTAGCTTGAACTTCTCCCTTAGGTGATTCCATTCAAGATTCACATGTTGAAGCTCAGCTTGGGTATGGTCCAGAGCAAAGCCCAGAGATGCTACCCCCTTCCCAAGCTCTCATAGATGAGGTTCATACGACCCGAGCTGACTCGATGAGGCCATTGACTCTATATTAATAAACCAAGATCACTTGTATTTAAAAACAATTATTTTAACATTAAGAGTTTAGTTTCCAATGGTCAAATTGACCAAGGGTCATATAATAGTCGAAACCCAACCGTATCACTTCAATAATTATAGGATAATGTTTTGTGGAGTATAAAATGAAATAATACAGAAATTTTGGAAACAAATATTATTCAAAATTTTGGGTCATTACATTTAAATTGAATGATCTACACCTCTAGGTACATTCATGAGTTACTATAATTTTTTATGGTTCTGAAATTCATGAATGTAGCCCCTTTAGTGGACAATTGTAACACCCTGAGTTTTTATGGACCATTTTTTTAAAGAATAAATTAATTTTTAATGATGTATTATGTTGAACTATTTCAAAAAGTCCTTTCAAAAGGAACCAAATTGTCTTATTCTACACACAACACTGGCTTCACCTGCTCTACATGCAACACTAGCTTGGTGTACATTACATACGACACCATGTTTCTATGAAACATCATTTTTTTATTATAACTATTTAATTAAGATAGTTATAACATAGTAATAAATAATAGTAATATGAATAGTAATAAATTCTTTTCAAATAATTATTATAATTAATTTATATAAAAAGAAAATATTGATAATTAATAATATAAATTATTTTAAATTATTTATATGTTTTAAAATAATATTTTCTCAAATAAATTTATTTTTATACCATTCCGTGACAGAATGTAAAATTAATTTCATAACCATTTATAAATTAAATTTTATTGACTAAATATAACTTTTCAATTTATAATGTTGAAATTATCATTGGGTTATTTTTGCGATTTCACTGAGAAACATCATTTTTTGACGAATAGAAAAAAATAATGCATTTTAGTCTAAAACTGCATTTTCATCCACTTTATTTATATAGATAATTATTTTTATTTGGGATTAAAGTATAATTATATAATTTTTATCAATTAATCAAATTGAATTCAGTTTAATGAGTTTTACATTGAATTGGATAAAAAACATTTCAATCTTTTGAACATCTCACATTAAAACCCGTTTGTGTCTATATGATTACATTTAAATATAAATGACAATTATTTGTGTTGAAATAGGTAAAAAGGATTCCATATTTTTAATAATAATGTCATATTTAGTTTTTATGGTTTATATCATTTATTTAGAAAAATAATGACACCATTGTAAAAAATTTTTTTACCGTGGTGTAGGTATGAAACGAAACATGTTTGAGTTGAAAGGGAATGGGAAAAAATACCTAAAAAATAAAACCATTAGATTTTGTTTGAGGATTTCTTCGACCCTATACAGACTCCCAAATATTAATTACAATAAATTCATTGAATTTAATGCCACCTCAAAATGGTTGGCATTAAATATAAATTATTCAACGTTTAATTACTTAAACCCACCACACCTCAAGTATAAATACCAACACTCGCCAGAACATTTTGACCATAAAGGCTATTATCTCCTACAATAACAAATAAATCCTCTCCTAATCACTATCCCCATGTACAAGTTCTTATTTTTTCACTAAAATTACGAATCCAAATCTCTTAAAGATATTTCAAGGAGGAGATATTCAAGAGGTATGTTTCCCAATGTACCTCTCTTAATATCTATTATTTTATACTTTCACCTCACATCCTTCATCCATAAAAGCATAATAACTCCAGAATCATGAATATATTATATTTTTATGTTTTCTAATATAATATTTCATATCCATTTCACTTTAAATCTACACATATTCGAGGAAACAAAATTATTGTCCATGTTATGCCTGTTAACCGCCTCTGTAAATAATTATTTTGTTCCATTTTCATTACATCATTAATGGCTGGTATTAAAACACTTTTTATTGTTTAATAAAATTTCAATATTTATATTATAACCAATTTAATATTATCTATTTTTTATATTAAATATAAATTCATTATTTCCATATTGTGGATATATGATAACATTGTTTTTGGATGTGTGGACTACCACCTTCTTAAAGTTATGAGATTCGTTCACAAAATACCTGGAATGAATATATGATTTTTTAGTAAAAAATTTTGATACTAAAAAAATATTAATTCTACTATAATTATATTATATATATATACAAGCATTTAATTTAATTTAAATCTCTCAATTACACAAGAAAAAAAATAGCGTTCATGTGTACGTACAACATATCGTATCCATGAACAATGTTTTTTATTTATCATATATGATTGTTATAAATAATTTAATATAAAATATATATGATATTTATGTCATGTTTTATATTCTATAAATAATTATATAATTGTAATCATGAATAACAAGTCAAAACATGTATGATTAGCAAATAAAATATTCACAAAATTTTACTTAAACATGGAGTTAATAATAAACTATTAATATAATGTGTTATGTAAATAGTATATGGTATTATACATATGAATATGGTTATTATAGAGATTTATAATAAACATATTTTTATTATACATGAGTTTTTTATGAGTGTTAATTGAACCAAGAAATTTGGTAAGGGAATTTCATTACGCATTTTATTTCCATGAGATACATGCCTTATTCACCACTCATTTATTTTTTGTGGTGTACATACATCCAATAAATGTATTATTGTCATTTTTAAATATAATTTATTTGTATTTACATATCTATTTTATGTTATCTATTTCATGAGAATATATGGCTCAAATGATACAAAATTAGTAGGTAGTTTTTTATCAATTTTTTTCCTCGTGAAACATGTTTTGTTATGAAGCTATATGATTTTACAAGATGTATTTATAGACATTTTACATGTTATATCAGGAATATAGTTAATTTAATGGAAATTAAATCTTTAATTAATGTTATTTTTTCACAAGGATTAGTATTCAAAGGTTTCAAAGTCGTACATGACACTTCAAAATGTTTTTAGATTATATTTCTCAAGAAATGTTTTTTAAAAGATATATTAAGATAATTTTCATGGAAAATATTGTCATAAATGTTTGAATTTATAAAAATTAAATTTCGATGAGGAAATGATACATTCAACAAGAAATGCTTTTTAAAAGACCTTCTATATTATTTCCCATCTATGATTTCATCTATTGGTGTTACTCCTGCCTTTTTGGGGAAATGATTCAATGTTTAAATTCAAATTATTTATTTTCATGTTTTATATTTTTATGGAATTTATTTATCTTTCAAGGGTTATATGATTTTGAAACCCACTTATTTTCATGATTTATTCTTTTGTTGAAATTATTATATAATCTCTATCTTTTTCCACATGTTATAATATGATTACATGTTTGTGGTTCCCATTTTATTTCATGGGTTATGATATGATTATCTAAAATTTATTTAGAACATGTATGTACGATTTTATTATGATATGGCTGGGACCAATATCTATTTTGAATGCATTAGGTAATTATTTAAATATCATGGGACAATCAAAGAAGTTCTCGGGAGTGAACCATGACTGCTAAGATTGACATAGGAGTAAACCAAAACTACCAATATGGTATGAGTATTGAACTATTTCTACTAATATGGACATGAGAGTGAATAATGACTAAAAATATGGAATGGGTAATGAACCCAGACTACCAATATGGAATTGGAAGGAATGCCTTGACTATTATGAAAATCATTTTATTTGATTATGTGTCTTCCACAATTACATTTACTATTCTTATTTTATTATTTCATTACTTATGATATTTATTTTCATATTATTAATATCTTATGAAATTCAATGATTTATTGCATGATTCACAATTATGAACTTATAATATACAATTTATGTTCTTTTAATTTCATGATTACATACTCATTCACCTATTATAATGTTTATGACTACATGTCCCCCATGTTTACCTTGCGGAGCATCTAAGCTCACCCTTTTTTATGTTTCATTCCCTACGTTATGGAGATATGTGTAATTTATGATGTTTCAATGAATGGTTATATTCATGAACAACCTATTGGGATACAATTTAGGTCATTCATGTATTAGTATTAATGTTTACATGATTCCAAAGACACTAGACTAGTATGGCATTTGGGTGTCTTTTTGAATATTTTTTTAGTATTTCCCAAAAGTGATTTATTGTTAATGTATGAAAATAATATGTCGTTATAGTTGGTATAAAAGAAAAATTTTAGTTAAAATTTGGATTCAACAATGAGAAAACTTTTGTGAAGACCCTACTGGAATGTGTAAAGATAAGTCAAAGGATAAGGAAAGGTATAAGAAAATTTCATATAATTTTGGTAAAAGATAGAGTGAGTGGTTTCCATTAAATACATCATTTTCTAGATATTACAAGTGGATGTGGATCTATCACATATATACCTAGGAGTAACAAATCTAACAAGTTTTGGTAGTCTTGTCTTGGTGTAACCTAGTACATGACAACAGACCTTATTGTACACTTGATTTGACACTCCGGGGGAATATCCTTTGATAATAATAAAATAATGGAACAATAATAATTATTTGAATATATGTTGTCATTGAATTTACTAGGATAAAAATATAGGTGTCATATATTAATGTAGGTTTTGTAACATATACATTCTATTTATTAATTTTCATGATTCTTTCATTCCTCATTATGATAAATATTTCCTACTCTATCATTTCTTGTTTTATTCAATGGTTAGAACCCAAAGGAACCATGTTAATGGTGATTGTGATGGAAAATGAAACACGTGTACTACTAGGAAATTGAATTATATGTGAGATGTAATGAATGTTATCATTTTCATGATCACATATCTTTCTCGGGCTATAAATCATAGTGGAAGTCCAAATGAGAAAATGTGATAACAAAATTATTTGGAGTCCTTCATGAGGTAACTCTACCATACTTTCAACGAGTCTTCTTTTCCACTTGTTTGTGAAAAATGAATTTGTACAACTAAAATGATATGTTCCTTCCTTCAACCTTCAGAAGATTAGAATTTTATTCTATTTTTTATCATTTACATGGTTAAGAAATCTTCTATTAGACCCTAATTAAGAATATGAGGTTGGATGATGAAATTTAATCCGTGGATCGAGATGAGTTCAAGAAATTATTTTTCAATAAGAACTTCTAATAGATTATTCTTAACACATAAGAAAAAGAGTCACTTGAGTTGAAGAAAAGGTAGGATAAATCTATCGATACATATGAGTATAATTTCATAAATCTTGTGATGTATGCATTAGGAATTACCATCCAACTGAAAAAGTAAATTTTAAAGGTTCTTAAATGGTTTAAATCTATGTATCAATAGGGTATTGTCCATAAGATACTTTTATTTCTATTAAGAGATTGTACAATGTCCAATCTCTGTTGAAATTAATATTAGAGTCATGTATCGATATCATGGTTTTTACAATAAAATGGATATGTTGATTGAAGGAAAGTATACAAAACCTAAATAGATGTAGGTGATATATTCTTCTGTAAGTGTGGAATGAAGCATTGCTGAAATTTCATTCAGGGTTCTAATAAATGTTTAATTTTTTAAAGGGAAGGACATCAAGAATTTGATTGATCAATTGAGGGGACAATGTTACCTAATTGAATGAATAGAGACAAATCTATATAGAATACACCTCTTATGATTTAATGATATAGGTGTAAGGAGAATGGGAATTACGCTAACCAATTCCAAAACCCAATGGATGGTGATGATGATCGACGTTAGAAAATTATAAAGATGATGGAAAAGAAAGAAAATCTAGTGATTTTGATTTCTGATGAGGGGAGTGATAAATATTTGGTGACAGGTATACATACCATCCACTATATAACTACTAATGTCTTATTTGATTATAGATCTACCTACTCTTTAATATCAAAAAAAATTATTCAGGGTGTTAGGATTCTACCAAAATTATTATATGTGTAATTGGAAGTGAAAACCCATAAAGGTATGACGATTTCATCCCATGTATATGATTCATATTTAGTTGGAATTTAAGGTATTGTGCTTCATTCAAATATTTTTAGCCATCCTTTGGTTGAATCTTATTCCATAATTGGCATGGATTTGATTTATCTACATAAATACAAAATAAATTATCAATAAAGTGAAGTTAAATTAGATATTCCAAACCCTCCTATGATCATCCATCAATGTGAAGATATGATTAAACGTCCTATTGAAATTAAAACCAGGGTATGTGTCTTAATTTTTGTTTAGAATTGCTAGTTATATCAAATGTGGAGGGACAAAATCAACATCAATGATATTACTATTGTTTGAAAAATTTTATATGTATTACCAGAAAATTTTACTATACTTCCACCAAAAAATTAACTTGAGATCTCAATAGAACTAATTCCCAGTTAAAAACTAATTTCAAAGATTGCTTATATAATTTCCTCAATTGAGTTTCAATAATTGAAGAGGGAATAATAATAAAACCGTAATAGGTGATTCATTTGGTCAAGTGTTTTACTTTGGGAAGCACCATTTCTTTTTTAATGATAGATGGATCCTTGTGGCTATGTGTTTATTATCGGGTGTTGAAAAATATCACAATCCAGAATAAGTATCATATTTCCTATATTGATGACTTTTTTTATTAATTGCATATAGATCAAAACTTTTCAAATATTGACCTTCATTCTAGATATCATCAATTGAGGGTCATGTTTGAGGATATACTTAAGACGACATTACTTACAAGATTTAGAAACTGTGAATATAGATAAATTCAATTTGTTCAAATTAATTCCCTACTATATTCTACGATTTGAAAAATATGGTATTTTGATATTACATTGATATGTTTGTGGTTTTCAGTATTGATAATATTCTTATCTATTCAAGGAGAACGGAAGATCATGAATATCACTAAAAAATTGTACTAAAGATCATAATGAAAGAGGAACTATCTGAATAATTTTAGAAGTGTTAATTTTGGATGCAAAAGGTTTCATTTTTTTGTCAAATATTCACAGGTAATGGTATTTCAGAAGATCCATATATGATTGAGGCCATTGAACGATATCCTAGATAAACCACGGTGACTGAGATCCATGATTTTGGTGGTTAAATGTGACATTATTGATGATTTTGGAATAATATCCCATGAAAATATTATCCTCTAACCAAGTTAACTCTAAAGGGTTTCAGGTTCATCTGGATAGATGAATATGATGGATATATCAAAGAACTAAATAGGAGGTCGGGCAGCGTACCTATTCTTACATTACCCTATAGTGGAGAAGGGTTTGTAATCTATAGTGATTTATACAAGAAGTGATTCAGATTGTTTCTTATGCACAATAATATGCTAATACCTAATGCCTCAGGGCAGTTAAAAATTCATTAGAGAAATTACCCGACTCATGATTTATAGAGAGAATCTTTAATTTATTCCTTAAAGATATGAAGGAAATATATTTATCGATAATAAATTTATATATATACTGATCATAAAATTCTAGAATATAGATATTCACATAAATCGAGTTTAAGATGTTCTAGAGAAGATGGTTAGAGATGATAAAGGATTATGATTGGTAAATACCGTACCCCATGGGTATCGAAAAAGGAGGCTGGTTCTTTGAGTCGAAATGATCAAGCTAGTTATCCTGGATGAGAATCGCAAAATATCCAATATTTATGTATTTACAATGGATGGTCCTGGAAATCCTGAAGGAATGAAAAGAATATAATCTTTATCAATTTAATGTCAAACACTTTATCCATTTTAAAATTAAAGAGGTTTAGAAAAAAGATATTGATCTTAAAAATGGCCCAAATGATCATAAGTTTAACCTTGATCATGATGATGTGATAAGTTTCAAAAACCGTGTATGTGTTTCGTTTATACCATATTTAGAGAAGGAGCTATTAGAGGAAGCTCATAGTTATTCATTCTATATTCATCATGGAAGTAAGAAATGTATAGGGATTTAAATGATTACTTATGGTGGGATGGAATGTTGACAGATATGACAGAGTTTGTATCTCGATGCCTAGTATGTGAGAAATTTGAAACTGAAAGTTAAATGTATAATGGTATGTAACATCCATTAACCATATCGGTATTAAAATGGGAGAACATCCCTATATATTTATTCATTGGACTCCCCAATACCTCTAAAATTTATAATGCTATATGGTTGGTAGTTGACTACCTTAATATTTCCACTCACTTAGTCTCTATCAGTGAAAACATTTTTCTGGATCATCTATCTATGATATACAATAAGTAAGTGGTGATGTTTCCTAGAGTACTGCATTCCATTGAATCATAGCGGGATCTGTGAATTACCTCTATGTTCTGGTGAAGTATTCCTTAAGAAGATGATAGAGAATTGAGTTTCAGAACTACTTATATTTCTCTGACATATAAAAAGTATACAAGAAAAATTCAACCCCTATTGGATATGTTGAGATCTTTTTATCTGGACATCACTGGCGGTTGGGATCAGAACCATCCTCAAGTTGAGTTTTCATTCAACAATATTTGTCACTAAGGAATTAATATGCAACATTATGAATCTCTATATGGGGAGAAATGTAGAGCTCAAACATGTCAGGATGAAGTTGGAGAATGAATGATATTGGGACCTATGATTTCTGAATAAATGGACGAGATGGTTAGATCCAGTCAGCCACATACCAAGGCTGCACAAATTCGGTAGAAATGCGATGTTGATAACTGAAAATGGGATCTAGAATTGGATTTTGTTGAAATGGTGTTTATATAAATCTCATCCTATAAGAAGTTAATGAGATTTAGTAAGTAAGGGAAATTAATCCCTCGATATATCAGTCCCATTGAGATTCTTGGTCATACCAGGGTAGTAGCCTATCAGTTGGAACATCCTCTAAATTTTTCTCAAGTATATTATTAGTTCCATGTACCCCTCTTGAGGAAGTATATTCCTAACCATTTGCACGAATTAAAATCAGATTATATACCACTGGTGAAGGATATTTCTAATGAGAAATAACCGGTTGGAATTATGGATCATACAGACAATGTTTAGTTAAATAAGAGCACTCACCTAGTAAAATTTATTATGGAGAAATAATCAGTTTTAAGAAGGTACATGGGAAGTTTATTAAATGAAAAATTATAAGTTTCCACATTATTTTTTAACAAAATTAAGAATTTATAAGGTTAAATTCAAGTTATGTGTGGGGGGTGGAGTGTAGAATGTAACTCCGAGAGATTTTATGGAAAATTATTTTATCAAATGAATTAATTTTCATTAATGTCTTACATTTCACAAATTAAAAAATTTCTTTCACATGGAATAATTTTTTTTGATCTACATGAATCACGTCCTTTACATGTGCTACATGCAATAGGGACTTGGCGTACATTACCCGCAACATCAAGTTTCTAGGAAATATCATTTTATTGTTATAATTATTTAATTATGATCACTATAAAATAGACATTCAACTTAGTAATATGAATTTTAATTATTACATTCAAAATATTTTTTAAAATGGTTATATATATATATGACATATTGATAATGAAAAATATTAGTTTTTATAGTAATTATATGTTTAAAAATACTGTTTCCCTAGAAAACTACATTTCATATGCTTCTGTGAAGAACAATAAATTTTTTTATAGAAACTTTTAGAAATTTAATATGACAAAATAAAATTAATTTTTGAATTTATAATATTGAATTTATCAAAGGTTTAATTTTTTATTGGATTTTTTGGTGATACTTCATTTTGGATGAATTGGAAAAAATACTACATTATAGTTCAAAACTGGATTTTCATCTACTTAATTTATATAGATAAATTACGATTTTATTTGATTTTAATGTATAATTATATATTTTTTATCAATTAGTTCAATTCTGGTCATTGGAATAATTTTGACATTGAATTGTATATAAACAACATGTCAAACTTTTGAGTGTTCGGCTTTAAAGCCCACATTTTCATTTTTCCAGGGATTATTTTTAAATGTAACTATTCAAATTATGTGGATTATGTTAGGGAAAATGGATTTAATATTGTTAATAATAATATAAAAATTATTTTATGAGATAAATTTTATTTTTCAGTTATAAAAAAAGATACCACGGTAAAAAAATTATTTACTGTAGTATTGGAAAAAATTCTAACAAGTTAAAGTTAAATGTGTAAAGGCCTAAAATACCGAAAAATATAAAATTTAATGGTGGGTTGTGTTTTTTATCAACCATATCTATCTAAAAAAATAGTGATTCCATCCAATATCATTTATGTTAATAAATCTCAAAATGAATTTCTTTAAATATAAAATATTCATTTTTTAATCACTAAAACCCACCTCACCTGAAGAATAAATACCACCCCTCACCACCACATTTTGACCTAAAAATACATTTAACTACTAAAATACTAGAAAAACCTCTCTTCATCACTCC
Source organism: Viscum album (assembly GCA_963277665.1). Taxonomy (NCBI): domain Eukaryota; kingdom Viridiplantae; phylum Streptophyta; class Magnoliopsida; order Santalales; family Viscaceae; genus Viscum; species Viscum album. The sequence goes on along the minus strand of OY728126.1, from coordinate 569,646,424 downwards.
CCCCTCAATTCCAATTCTTATGATATCACAAAATACTAAATCCAAGGTCCTCAAGCATGTCTATAGGAAGTGATATTTATGTAGTAATTTTCCCAAAGTACATCTCTTAATATCTTTTATTTTTCTACTTTCTCCTCACCTCATTCATCAATAAATTCTTGATAAACCCATAATAACGTATATAATGGATTTTAATGTTTCTAATAGAATATATCATATCCCATTCATTTCTCATCTCCTCATATTCAAAGAAAAAAATATTATCCAAGTTATGCCGATTAAACACCAATATGAGGTTTTTTGTTTATTTTTCATTAAAAAATATATGTATGGAATTAGTAATAGTATTTTTATTATATAATATATTAATATGTATATTATAACATATTTCAGTTTCATTAATTTTTTTATTAAACATACCTTCATGCTTTACATATTGTGGATATATAATAACTTCGCTTATAGACGTGTGGACTACTAAATCCTCAAAGCGATGTGATTCATTCACACTTCATAGGGAATGTATTAATGATAATTTTAGTGAACATATTTGATATTCATGACATAATAATTCTACTTTAATTATATTAAATATTTAAATATATATATTTATGTACAAGTCTATTTTTTCATTCTTTCATTACGATAAAAAAATGAAAATAGCATTCATGCATACATATAACCTACCATCTCAATGAAATGTGGGTTTTTATTTTCATTAATTATTATTATATATAATTTTATATCAAATATATAGTATATATTTATCCTGTTTAGTATTATTTAAATATTTAAATCATTAGAACTGAGATTAACATGTCATAACATGTATGATTATCAATGAAAATATCACCTCAAACATAAATAAACCATGGATTTAATAATAAATGGGTAATATAATGTATTATATAAATAATATATTTTATTACGATTCAAATGTTTAAAGTGTTATGTGACACTTTAAAATGTTTAAATATAATTTTCCTCAAGAACTGTTTTTTAATAGACACATTAAGATTATTTTCAAGGAAAATATTTTCAATAATGATTTCTACTTTAAAATAGAATTTTTCAAATCAAAAAGGTGATTTTACTCAAGAAATGTTTTTTAGAATATCATTCATAATTATTTCCCATCTACGATGAAAATCGTTGTTGTTAGTCATACTTTTACGAGGAAATTATTCAATGTTTAGATTCATATTCTTTCATTGAATGGTTTATGTTTTGATGGAATGATGTTTATAAAAATCATTTATATTTCTAGGGTTATATTATTTTGAAACCTAATTATATCATGGGTTATGATTTTTATGGAATTATAATAAAACCTATACCATTTTCCACAGGTTTTGATTTGATTACATGACTATGATACCCATTTTATTTGACTATTTACGATATGATTGTTTATGATTTTGTAGAAAACTTATATATGTATACGTTATGAGATTCTTGGGAGTTATATATCCTTCCAATGAATTGGGTAATGATTTATATCTAATGAGATAGTCTAACAAGGTCACGGTAGTGAACCTTGACTACTATGATGGCTATGGGAGTGAAACATGACTACAGAGATGGTATGAGGAGTAAATTCATACTACTAAGATGGACATGGGAGTGAACCATGAATACTATGAATGAATAGGGTGTGAACCAATACTAACAATCGTGGATTGTCAGATATTCCTTTAATATAATGGAAATCATTTTATATGCTTATGGGTCTACAAAAATTCCATTTATTATTCCTATGTTATATTTTTATGTATTATAATCTTTATTTAATTATGATTCATGTCTTATAAATTGCAACGAATTATGACATGATTCGCATTTATGATTGTATGATATGAAGGGTAAGATATTATAGTTTCATGATCACATTATTGTACCCCTATGTTCATGTTTACGCTTACATGCCTCACTTTTTTACCATACTAAGCATCTGAGCTCAACCATTTTTATGTTTCCTTCTTTATGTTATAATGATAAGTATTATGTATGATTTTTCTATGAAGGGTACCCATCAAGAAGAACCTAATAGATGATAATATATCTCATTCATGTATATATGTTTATATTTATATGTTTCAAAATGCACTAGACATGTACGGTTTTGGGCTACTATTCGAATAATGTTTTAAGTTTTCCAGAAAATTTATATTATTTTATTGTATGAAAAGATAATATAATTTTAATTTTATATATCTTCAGACCATATATTCCATGAATGGGCCACTTCTTGCTTGACTGAACCTGGTGCATGCATATTTTTTCTAAAAAAATCCCTCTCCCCTCGAAATTTGATTCGTTGAGGGATAAAAGTGTCATATTATAATGGAAAACATCTATAAATTTGTAATTGGAAATTCCTATTCATGTAACATGGTCTCACATTATGATAATAAATTTGGGCCATGTTACCTTAGGGGACAATATTATTTTTAAAAATTATAGTCATGTTCTACCTTTTCATAAAAATCAAAACCATCATGAGATTTCTGTGTTCATAATTCTCACCACTCCAGAAACTCACTGCATTTTCAAGATATGTTTCCATGAATGGACTTCAGATATTGAACATCCATGAAAAAACTATTATGAACATGAAACTCAAGTGAACATGGCCTTTGTGAAGAATCCTCCCAAAAAACCTTCTTGAACCACTACTATAAACTTTTAATTTTTTGAAAATGGATGATAAAGGTACAAATAATACTTTAACATATCTATATGAGATTTTTAGGAACCTCATTATTTTAGAGAGGATCCATAGTGGTTTATATTATGACACAATTACTACATTGATAACAGAGGCTCGAATTGAATGATGGTTGTTCAAGAGGATGTCATTGTTTGGTTTTTGGATGAGGGATGATGTTTTCCCTCAATTCTGATTTAGATGAGCCTTACTACGTGTTTTGGAGCACGCATGGTAGTACTATCGATAAATGAATGTTGTAGGAAATATCATGAAGTACCACATGACTCTCCCTACACACACTATATGGAACCATCTGAAAAAACTAAATCGGGAGGTCTTAGAGGCATAGTTCCCCCCCATCATGATAAAAATAACCTGGATGACTTGGGTAACCCTATAATGGGGTGGAAAATGGTCCAAAACCATTGATAGGTTGAAAATTTTATTGATTAATGGGTCTGGGATTATTTGGTGTTTTGATCTTTTAATGAATTTAAGGCATACCTATCATGGGTAAGGCTTTATGGGGGAGTGTGACCTCACAATATCACCACTATGATAAATTGGATATCATTTTAGAACTATTGATGAGGTGATCAAGAAGGATCAATACATTTCATCTGTACCATGGGGATCCCAACATCTTCTTATGGGTTAATAACTATTTTTTTATCCTGATCCAAGGAACAATGAATGATTAATTCCTCCCCATAGAGAATGTCTTGGAGGACCAGGAACAACTACCATCAATAGAAAGTGTGTTTTTTTGATTTGTGTGGGAAAAAATCAGGTACTAACCAGGGATGAAATACACCTCATTGAAGTATTGGATCAGTTATATTTTAAATGCACAAGCGGACATATTACCAGGGAGGTCACACTAATATCCTATGGAGTCCTAGCAAGGAAAGGACCACGCAAACTAAAGGTCAATAGATGTAAGATTGTGGAAATTGTGGGTTTTTTTTGGAAAATTAAGGCTCCCATAGTCATGATAGAAAAATTTATTCGAACCAGTATTTATATGTGGATACTCCTGGTCTGGGACCACATTGGGGTGGTGCAACTGATCACCTTTATCATTTCAGTAGTGTTGGTGACATGGCATAACATCAACCAACATGTCTTGGTATTGATGATTTTATAAAAGGTAAACCATTGTTTTAGACTGGGGGAGACTTATAATAGTTTTCATGCCCTAAATCATTCAATTTGATTGGGTGCCACACATATGGGTGGATATGAGTATCTGAACCCCATCTCTCATCCATGTAAAAACATTCGGCTATCGATCCTAAACATTACGGGGGAAAAACCTATCAACATAAGAGTAGTTTATGTAATAGAAAGGATTGGGATGTTATGTCACATCATATTACAAATTTTTTGTATTTCAGTGATGGTAACGGATGATGGCCTAAGATCTATTGGTTAGGATTCATATCCCTTTGCCTTTAGAGGTAATGTACTAGTGGAATGGTTGACTATATGGTGATCTACGATTCGTATACACCACAATAGTTCACAAGGTAGTTATAATTCCATTAGAATATAACTCCAAGGGTGTAGAAAAGGTTTCTCAATGTAATCCAACCCTCAGTCCCCTAACAGATATGGAAGACATTTTTGGGTGAAGATGGGAAGGGGAAGAATGTGTTTCCACGGCCAACAAATTCATATGGTCTCATAAATAATTTTTCATAGAGTAGGGCGGGAACATATACTAGGGGATTTATGAAGAGGATAACTATTTGGGATGATGAAGAGGGTCCCCAAAACCATGGGGTCAAGGAAGAGCCGTAGTCAGGGCCTTCATGGAGGCATGTTCAGTCCTGTGTGTAGATCATCTTCTATAGAGCTGATAATTACAAGCCCATAATAGGTAGAGGCTGAATAATGGAGAGTAGAAACATGGTTAATAACCCTAGGAAAGAAGATATAAGATGAAGGAAGACCCTCTAGGGAAATAAAGAGGGCTCATGTCCATGTTCTGGGGAAGTGACTCCACTTCCAAGATATCCATAGTGATTTTTTCATTCTCGATGCATGTGAGAGTTGGGGAATCTATAGAAACATCACTACTCCCAATGGGATATGGAAGCTCCTCAACACATATTAGATATTACATATTGTATTGGGTATGAAAAAGACTATCTTACACACCCCTTGAGCCATGGTGGTTCAATACATGATGGAGCTGGAAGAGGTGATCCTCTATCGCAAAACATCATGTCCCCTTACAATTCAAGTAATGGTCTTTATAGGAATACAATCATCTCAATATCAATAAATGTGTGATACACCTATTCAAAAACCTATGTAATAAGGGTTAGATAAGGGTTCCTATGGAAAATCCTTTCTTGGGACTCTCTTGGGGATGGAGTTCTTACTATATATTTGGAAAACCCTAAAATCATTTGTGCCATTCATATAACCCTATTTTAGATTTTATTCCAAACCCCTATTTCAATTTTTTAATAATTTGAGAGCATAAAGTAGGGGTGGTTCATCACAGAACTTCCATAGAGGGGGATTTATCCCTTACCCACAATGGGTGGAGCACAGTGTCTATCCTTGATGTTGTAGATTATGGAATCCAACTATCATTTGATGTTGTGGTAGAAAATGAGGAAACAACCACTATGGTGGAACCATTACAATAGGATTGAATATGTATTTCTATTAGTTTCTCACTAGGATTTACTATTATTATATATCCATACCCCTTTCAAACCTTTACATTTATTTTTTTTCTAAATCACAATCACTTAGCCCAATTCATTAAAAAGTAGTACAAATTGTATTCTGACATTAGCCTATGGTGCTGAATTATAGTCCAAGGCCAAAACTAATAGATGAGGATTCTCCTTGGATTAAGGTGGTCAAGGATGTTATATATGTTGATCCTACTATTGAATCATGATTGGATGTGGCTGGTAGAGCTGAAAACTCAATGGAGGTGGCAAACGTTGTTATTGAAACTATATTGATTGTGTTGGTTCTAGTGACGGTGCCTATCTCAGAGGTGCTTTCAGATATGGTTATTGGAGCTATGTCCTCAATAATGGTGGCTATAATCATGACACTGATAGATGTTTTGAGGTGGATGTGATGGATGATCATTCCCCAAAGGTGAAACATGATGTAACTAAGGATACATCTATCGATGAGGGGTCTGATGCGGAAATGATTCACCTTGACCTAGGGTTCTCTGCCCTTAGGGGATGGCATATAGATGAGCAAATCACTAATATTCTAGAATTATTCCCCACCGTATGACTTGACACCACCTGAAGACATTCAGTATTCCATATCATATGTTTCCTTGGAAAATAGTGTCATATTACTCAAGGGGAGGAGGAACAAGTGGAATTTTATCACTCAAACACCAATGAAATAACATCCAAAATGAGTGGGGTCTCTATGACAATAGTTTTTAGCATGGGAAAAATGGGCTTATTTTAGAAGATACTACACAATTTCTCTAGAAATCCTCATTAACAGAGTGAATTCTATTTTGTAGTATTTTTGTGTTTCCTAGCACATGAAGAAGGATGAGGACAATTAGGTTCTCTAGGTGGCTTCACTAGTCAATCAAAAACAATTTTCCAAATGAGGTCTCAGCGGACATAAATCTAAGACAAGGAAGCAAATAAATATTTATTTGTGGATGTTGTTTTGATGATAATGATTGGTTGTGAATTAGGTCATAATAGGTTTGCCCACTTTTGGAGTAAGATGCAGTCAATCTTGTGGAGTGGCAACAAACTCCATAGTCTACTAATATGATGCTTGTTGTTCACATGAAATTTACTGTAGGGGTTGATAAATGGGGAAATTTTACAATATCTTATAATAAATGAGGGACTCTTATTTTTGGTTGATCCTCACAAACATTAGGTGGATTTCTTCAAATTCTTGAATGCGTTAAAATGATTCCTTTTTCTATTTTACATGGATTTTATTTATAAAGAAACCAATGACGAATCTTGAATCCTACATGAGTCTTTAATGGTGTTGGAAACACGGTAAAAATATATTATTTCTCATTTATGTGATAGTTATATACATGTCTTTGTAACATGGGGTTTAAAATTGTTTATTAATGACTGGAAGTATCATAATTGAGAATATTATAGCGAAAGTGTGTGACTCCTAAAACATCAAAATTTGTTCTTCAACTTGTTTTATTATATGAATGGGGTAAATATAAAGGAATTAAATTCTTCATTATAATATGTTTTTTATTGATCGGTAATCATGATACCTAAGATTTGTAACCGAAGGGGGGGTGTCCTGACAATGCAGACTAACTTCGGAAAAAGAATTAGACACCAAATCTACTAATTTTTTTTAAGGATGAGTAAAAAAATGTTAGCTTAAATTAAAATCCATGTTAAATGTATGAAACCAATAACAAAATTACGTTGGAAATATTTCAGGTAATGTAACCAAGATGGCAGGTGAGACTTTTTGTCTATGCACTATCCAATGAGGGGGGCCCATTCTAACATGGAAGATGGCAGGGATCCATGTCAATAGAGGCATGATATGTGGGGATGAACTGATTGAATGTTTGAATGTACATCAACAATATTGGAACTACACCACTATTAATTTTTCAAAATTGGGTAGGGATATTAGAATGAAAAAAATTAAAAACTCCTTTTCAAATGGTATATTTGTCTTAGATGCCATGAAAAGGTCATGAAGCATGAATAGTGAGATTGGAGACTAACACTGAATGAGGAATGTTTCTTCTAACGTGGGGGCCAAGGATTCTATACAATATTAAATAATGCCACGAGGATTATTAACATGTGGTTAAAAATCATATATTGAATATGATAAAAAAAATTCATGTGATTGGGAGGATTATGTAATATTTTAGTGACTTATATCCAGGATGTGTGTATCAATGTGAATAGAACCTACCCATCCATGGTGGTGGTGATGCAAGATGGTTACAAAATGGGGGTACCTCATCGAGGGGTTAATGAGGAAAAGGGATAATAATATTTAGCTCTAATTTTATTATTAAATTGATGGTTTTAACAAGAATATCTATGTTTTTTCTGGGGTCCATAGTTTTTTCTTCATGACATTGTACCTCATTCTTTTTTTCCTATTATTATTTCCCAAATCAAGGGAGAAAATAAGTAGGGAAATAATGTCTATTTATCAGGATTCACCTATATGTAATTTTAACCTAAAATAAATTTGTGACTATTTCATTTGGATGTTTATGGTCATACCAGTCAGAAGATAATGTTTAAAATAGTTTTGGATCATAATTCATGGACCTCAGTGTTGAAAGTTGTTTATGGCCAAAATTCAAGGACCGTGATTTCTAGTATAAGCTTTTAGATCATGGACCATGGAGATGAAAACATTTTAAGGTATTAATGAAAATACATAAACAGGTGATACTAGAAAAGGTTCATTCCACACATGAATATTTACAATTGATGTAAATGGTGTTCCTAGGAGGCCATGCACTATTCAAAATTTTTTGGGGCATGTCACACATAGTTTAAGGTTTTGATTATTAGTCCATCGGGTTTTATGTATAAAAGGGGATGTGTTTAGAATATGGGAGAGGTAACCCGATGTGGATGTTCTTTCAAGGAGGCCCTACCACAGAAAATTTCTTTGATTTAATTTCACTTAGTTTAATGTCATGTTTCTGGTATATGGACTCCAAGATTATGGTCATAGATTTTGGACCAATTGAAAATTAGTTGTGGTCATATTGCTTCTTCCATTAGGGTGTGTTTCTAAATGAAGTGTGGAAAATAGGGGGTGACAAATCATGAATGGATTGATAAGGTTTCCTGGCACTACATGACACATTTAGAAGAAACTTTCACCCAATTTATGGTTATGATTCTTATAATTAATCTCGTAATTTAAAGGTATAGAGATTAGGCCTTCTGGTTTTCACCTATAAATCTCAACCATGAATAATTTAATAATCCTTCATAGCACTTAATCATGAATTATCCAATCTTGATATGAGATGAAAGGAGTGGTATGGAATTCATTTAATTTGAAACATATTTCCTAACAAAAGGAAACATGTCTCAAAAAATGCAGTGATGATGATTATTAATTTCAAGGGAAGGATAGTTAAATAGGGACAACTAATGGGTAGGGAAAAACTTTTGACTCTTCCCAAAACATAAGTTCTACATCTACATTGGATTAGTATGGGGTGAAATAAATTTTGGACCAACTATTTACTGAGTATGAAACATGGGTGACACTATTTTTGTATTTGATATCCCTTGAGGAATGATCCCATGAATGTAGGAGAGAAATAGTTCCCAAGATCCATTATCATTAGAGAGACCATTTATAATGGTTGGATGATGGTTATCAATATCAAATAAAGTAAGCAACACAAAATTGGATGGGAGAACACTATAGAAGAATGGTTGTGTGGCTTGGGTGCTATTTCACCACCCTTATAAATGTGGTAGATGAACATTTTGTTTGGTTATTATTAATCAAAGATCAAAAGGGGAAATACCACAAAATTAGATGATGGTAGGGTTAGAACTTAGATTTTAGTATATAGTTTCACTAAAAATCGAATAAGAATTAGAATCAACATGTATGAAGTACTAAAACATTGCATATTAGAAGTATAATTGAAGAAATTGGTATACCTATCGAGAAAAAACATTTAATTATCTCTGATAATGAGGAATATAGGTCGTATATGGGGTAAATATGATTTAAAATTTATTTTTCTGAGGGCGTTATTTTTTGTACATGTTATATTTATCATTTGTTGAAGCTTAATTTCATAAAGGGTTAGGTTATAATTTTTTGTCATCTTCTAAGGGTGTTGGTTTTGGTTCATATCATATTATCATATAAGGAATGCTCATCTCATATGGGGTAGGGATAATGTTTAATTTTAATTTTTGAGACATTGGTTTATGTTCTTATAGAATTTATCATATTAGTCATCTCAATTGAATACAGGCTATGGATACAGTTTAACATAGTGTGATAATGATGTTGGTATTGGTTTACCTCATATTTATAACATATGACATCCATATATCATACAGGGCAAGGCTACAAGTTACCCACATGTATTGAGGGCATTGGTATTTTCAGTTTAATGTCATAAAACACGAAGTATGGTTGCTACTATTTTAAGGATGTAAAGCTTAGAACAAAGATAAATTTTCTATTTTAGGGTTGAGTAGCATTGAAAAATGTGATGGCTTCCAATTTAAGGTCCTTGATCTTGGAAAAAATGGGTTTGGGTTTCTTATGTTGGCTTGTAAGGAGTGATAGAGTGGAAACATGATGATAATGGAGGTCAATAAGGACCCTATTATAATAAATTAAATGAAAACCTATATTAAGGTCAATGTCATGATTATAGGGAACTAAGGACTCCATAATGAGTTTATGAAGGGGGGACTAACCTAAGATATAATTATCTACAGTAAGAATATATACCATGAAAATGGTATTCAATAAACATGTAGTTATATATCATGGAATTGTGGAATTCTAACACAAGAGAAGAAATCCTCTCATGATAATATGCAATAAGAGAGAGAAGTGGGGGTTGTGTTTTGGAAACACTGGGGGTGAAGAAAACTATGTGATGATGGGTAAAATCATGATTTACATATTTTAAGTCACAATAACTAGAACTATAACCATATATGAAGGCCATGGACCTTATAGTATGTGAAGGTACATGGATTATGTTCGTTTGGTGCTAAAGAGTAAAAACCTCACATGAAAGTGACACGATGGCTCTACACCACTAAAATAAATCATGAATCTAGTTGTAAATGGTTTAAGGGCATAAGGTTTTGACCATGGTGAGAGCCCAAAATAGGTTGAAGTCACAGGTGGCCACAAAATTGAGAGGTTTTGGCATTACTATGTATCCCATTGGAATGGTAATCCAGCAACACATAGTTCCAGAATTCAATTTGGAATAAGGCCAACAATGGTATGAGTTGTACTCACATGTTAGAAAGTTGAATTATCTCATATTTTTTATATGAGGAACCCAAAATTAATATTGGTTAAGGCTATAGTTTAACATCTTGTGTTGAGGAAATTAATGGGTCTTATAAATTTATCTTCACATTTACTTATTCCTCTTGTTGGGATATGTGGGAAACTCGATACACTGGAACACTGAGGTATATGATTGGGGATTATACCTTGGGAAGTGGATGATAAGAGATTTTAAAAATGATTGTGATATAGGTAATGGGTAGTTTTTTTATGAGTTCATGTCTGGTCTAAAATAAAAGTGGTATAGGATTCAATACATATCTCATGTTAAAGAAAATCAGGATACATTTAGTTTTGGAGATGCGGTTTGGTAAAAATAAAAAAAAAAACAGGTGGGAAAATATTCTTTGAAAATATTGGGAAATCATTACTATAGTTTTAATGTCAAATAAAATGATGCAAGATATATAGTTTATGGTAATTCTAATAGGATGAATGGGAATGTTGAATGTAGTTTAATGTCATGATGCATATACTGTGGGAGTATTTGTTTTTTGGATTTCGAGGTTTCATGAATTAGGTAAAAAAATATTAAATGATGACGATGCAAGCCCATGTTCCACAATATATCCTAGAGTACGAAATATATTATTTTACATCATAATTATTGAAATATAAGTGAGGATAAATAGAAATTTTTTTATCAATATGTCCCACAAAGGGAACAATTTATAATGATTTCGATGATGAACTCAATGATTAGTTCTCTAGAAAAAAACTATGTATCACATGGAAATGGGAATCAAGAAAAATATAGTTCTAAAGAAATGAATTGTTAGGAGATGAATTATATAAGTGGGTAGTATCTTCTCTAATGATGGTATTGAAACATTCAATGGTTTTTATGGGGTATCTCATGTTTAGGAAATGATTTTAGGCTATTGTTTATAATCAGGTGATCGGGATGTTCATTTTCATTTTCCCTCCCAATTTTTCTATGAGAAACCTAGTATTTATTTTATAATATAGTATTGTAGTTTGATGTCATGTTGTATGGATGTAGGTCTTCACAATTTTTAGTCACACAACATAGACTATGGTTTTGGGTAGTTTGTGGTCATGGGGTTTGGACACTTAGGGAATGAATGTTTTTTAAGGCCACAATTCATAGATCATACATATGATTTTTGTTTAATGTTAAAGGGCTCAAACCTTGGATGCTTTAGTTTATGGTCCTATAGTATTGAACATGACTCCTTGTTTAAGGATTTGGATTTTTAACTTGTTGTAAATAGTTTATGTTCATAGATCATAGACCATTTGGATTTATTCAAATTACTTTTTTAGAATCATGGCTTTCATGTGAGGTGTGCTGTGATCTCCATCCTTGGTGATCAAAGAATGTTCTCCATTGAAAGATACATTAAGGATAATGTAAGTTCCTTCCTATTAGAGTACTTACTTAGGTTAATTTTTTGTAGATATGATCATTATTTTATGATCCAGAAGCATGTCCCCTTGGATGAATTATCAGTGGAGAAAAATTATTTGAATACTCTAACTATCTTATTTTGTTACCTCTCTTGGACATTCAAGGTATAAATATTGTTTTTCATTAGGTAATCTAACTCAGTTAGAAATAAATCTATCATCTTATATGGTTTCAACTTCTCATAAAAATCCATTCAGAGTGACAGAAACTTAACCAGAATGGGTTGTACTACCTCTCTTCCATACACAAGGGGATATGATGCTGATTAAGTGGAATTTTTTGTTATCATCTGATAGAAAAAAAGGAATTGGGGAGATTTCTGGGATAAGACTTCTTTTTTTCTTTCCCACCATTATAATCAAGATTTTAAGGATTTTATTTTATAATTCCTCAGTCTACCCATTTTCTAGTTCATGGTAGCTAGTAGTATGGTAGGACCATATGTTGTACTTGAAATAAAATGTCTTCAGCTTGGTAGATAGTAAGTTGGATTCATTATTTGTGACGATATCATGAGGTACACCAAAATGATGCATGATGTGAGAGTCTATGAATTCTTACACAGATCATGTTTTTACCACCTTAGGGGGAAAACCTTTTTCAGATTTGAAGAATATTAATGTTGTGATGAAAATAAACATTTTTTTCGGAGTTTATGGCCCCAAAACCATGAGTCCCCATATACGAATAGTCCATGAGTATATGATATTGATTATAATCTCTAGTGGTAAATGTGAAAACATGGAATGTATTTGGAATTCAAGAAACATCGTCGTGAAATCAATGTATTAAGGAACTGTGTTGTGCCAAAAAGTAGACCAACCACTAAATTAAGTGGGGGAATAACACAACTACTTGATGAGTGCCACAAGATTTGTAATATACCACATTCATGACTCTTAGTATCTCTTTTACTTTGTTGAAATAGAGGAAAATTCCATCAATACAACACATCTTGATGGTATTATCAATGTTAGGCCCCCTTTATAGGGTAAAAATTATTTCACGCTGATGGATTTTGTCACACTTGTTTTGTTCATGTTGGATAATGAAACACTAAAGGTGCATTCTAGAGGGACTGGTCTAATTGGCATTTTTATCAGCTGTGGGTGGATCTCAGGCCCCAGATATTGATGTACCATAAACAAGATGGTTCCCATATTGGTTTCCATCATCTAAAGTGAGAGGGGAGAAGTCCCTCCAGTGTTCAACATGAATCACTAGGCCATCAATGTCTATTTCTATAAGATATGCATAAATACCAGATAATGCATCAGATTCACTATTCATAGATCAAGGAACATGGGTCACCATTGGATGGGAAAATAACTAGGCTATTAGCTGATGGGTATTCTCTAGTAGGGCCACTAACTCATTATCTATAATTAATAAGTGACCCTTGATCTTCTTCATGAGTAAAAAAGATTATCCATTCACATATACATAGAGTACATAAATCTCGAAGGTCAACTTAGGGCCAGTAATGAGAGGAAAATACTATTCCATTTTGTTGGTGAATCCTTTGGAAAATAAGAAAAAGAGTGGAAAGATTTACAATGTCATAGTGATGAGGCTGTTCACCAGGCCTACCCTAATGATATTGGGGTTGTCGAGATTTCTACCAGTTGGGCTCTGAGAGGCACCGTCATAGTGAATATACCAATATTGTGCATCCTAATCCACTGAGAGACTATATTCATCCCAGAAATAGACATCCAAGGGAATTTTTTTAGTGGAAGGATGTGTGGTTAGTATATCTACCAATGCATTTCCTTTTAAGAACATATGGGGGAAAAACCATAGGACGATCTGCTAGACGATTACCTCCCAGTGCACCAATCATCATATCAGAAATATACTTATGAGTTTATAATTTACCATGTATACTTAGGAAGCCAACAATATATCAATATTCTATAAATAATTTAGAAAATTATATATTGTGAATATTATCCCGAAAAAATGCTTCTTAATGGATAATTATCTTGTCTCTTTGTCGAAAGGCATGTATTTGAGATAATATACATTTTTTCCACCACAATCATTGTTTTTTGGGATAAGTGGGCACTGATGGTATAACGAACCTGAATTTTTATACATTAAAATTACTTAATTTTTTTGAAATACATAAAAAATTATTCCAACATACACCCAAAGTCTGTACTAATCTAATACCTTTGGTAACATAGAAACATAAATGCTGGTACATGAATAAGATATGTTATCTCCCACTAGATTCTTCATGACTACAACCCTTCTTAGACATATAATACATGATTCAAATATTCATAATATGGGGAAGTAAAAATAAAAAGGGGTGATCATAGACGCTTATTAATGTAAAAAAGGGATGTATGGAAGCATAAACATGAGCATAGGGGTATGAAAATGTGATCTTGACATTATAATATCATACCCTCTATATTATAATATCAATAACCTGAATCATGGAATATTTATGAGATGTTCATATGACTTAAATCATAAGTAAATAAAGATCATAATCCATTAAAACCTAACATAAGAATAATAAATGGAATTGTGACAGACACACAAGAATATAAAATGATTTCCATAGTAGTCAATAAATCACTCCTAAGGCCAGCTTAGTAGTATGGGGTCACTCCCCATACAATCATGGATGTCATGCTACACTCCCAGAACCATCTTAATTGTATGAGTTCACTCCTCATTCCATCTTGGTTGTCATAGTTCACTGCCATGACCATCTTAGTAGTCAAGGTTAACTCCCAAAATCATCATAGAATATCTCATGAGATATTAATCATAAACCAATGTATTAAAGAGATATATTGGTCCCAAACCCCTCATAATGAAATAATACATAAATGTGAATAAAATAACACGTATTCATATCATAACCCACGAATTAAAATTAGTATCAAACAAATGTAATCATATCACTACAAATAGAATAAGATATAGGTTTATAATGATTTCATCAAAATCATAACCCTTGAAAAGAGGCATTTTCCAATGAATATAACCCATGAAATAGAAATGCGTTTTATAAAAATAATTTCATGAAAGTATAAACCATTAAATTAAATAATATTTATTGAAACAATGAATCATTTCCATAGAAAGTATGAGTAACACCATCATATGTCATCCTATATGGGAAATAATTTTAAAAGATATTTCAAAAAATATTTCTTGAGAAAAATAACCATTCTACATTGAAGAAAATTTTTAAAACAAAAAACAAATTTGAAATTATTTTCCTTGTAAATGATCTTAATAGATACTTTAAAAAACATTTCTTCAGGAAAATATTGTTCAATCATTTCAAAGTGTCCCATATCACATTGAAACATTTGAATTGTATCCCAAAAGAAATAGTAACACTTAAAAGATCATAAAATATCCTGAAAATAAGCATATTCCAGATATAAAATTTCAAATGGATGTATATAATCCTCATAAATGAACATAGGTTCATAACAAAACATGTGTTTCAATGAAGAGAAATTAAGGCAAAACTACTGTACTTATTTTGAAAATTTGCAACTGTAAAACCCCATGAATAGATATCATAAATTGGTTCTATAAATAACCATAAGAATACAAGTCATATAATATATTCATGAAAAGTATGTACACCACACATTAGAAATGAGTGGTGAATAATACATGTATCTCATAGAAATAAAACATGAGATGCAATTTCCTTACCTTATGTCAAGACTATATTCATACACATACAAACCTTATCTTGAATATCACTTGATTTGGAGAACCGTGAGGACATTGGATTCTTCCCTTTGGTGAGACCGTAAGAACTTGGACATGGGTATAGTGATGAGGAGTGGTTTGGGTAGATATTTGAATAGCTATAAGTCCTTGTGGGTCAAAATGGTGTTATAAATGGTGGTGGTTATACATTAAGAGAGGTTTGTTTATTTGATTAAAACAATATTTTATATTTAAATCCAACCATATTTAGGTTCTTTTAAATTCAATGTGTTTGGATGGGAATTAATATTTTGAGTCTGGGTAGTTTTTATTCACACCTCATCCAACCTTTAAATGTTGTATTTTTTAAGTATTTTAACAATTTACCCTTTTAACATTAACAATGATTCATTTTTTTCCTATACCATGGTAAATATCTTTTTATCATGGGATATTTTTTATACCTAATAATTTGCAATTATTTGATCCTATTTGGTCAATTAAATAATAAAAATAAAGTGTTTTGGAGGTGTTCTTTGTGGCAACAGTTACACATTTAAAAAATTTCATGTTTTTTAATTGGTGAGTCACGTCGGTAGATCAGCGTCGGTAGGTTGGCATCAATTGCTTAGTGTCAGTGACCAAGGGAGTTAGTTACTCAGGGCTTCAATTAATTGAGGCATCTATAGGTTACAGAATATGTAGGTCGAGGCATCGGTAGGTCTAGTTGTTGATGGTTCAAGGCATTGGTAGGTCAAGACGTCGGTAGGTGGTGTCTGTGAGTTGTTTCAGTGAGTCGAATCATAGAGTTGTGTTAGTGAGTTAGGTTTCGGTGAGTCACATCAGTTACTAACTATTGGAATGTCATGTCGGTGGTTCAATGTTGGTGTCTCACCTATCGGTGGATCACACATGTTTCTGAGTCACGTCAGTGACTCACCCATTAGTGATTCATTTCTTGCATCCCTAGTTTCTCCCCATTGACATTTCCTTTAATGTTAAATAAGTTAAAGTTCATATTGAATGTCTTTTTGAGTAGTTTCAAAAGATATTTATCTCAGAAAAACCTGATGCTTCCATTGACTCATAAACTGTGTGGTCTTGATCATGATCCAGCTTTAATGGCCTTCGAAACAGTTTTCCCAATATATTTAAAATCTTGCCTTTCTAAAGTTGAAATCATCTCTTCCATTGAACTCTTCTGTTTTATATTAGTTTGCTGAGAACCCTTCTTCTCTCAGGAGTTTTGAGTCTCTACTATAAAATTCTATCCCATTTTCCTTTTGAATCTTTCTTATTCTCACGTGACCCCATATTTTTGTTGAATGGAAATATTATTGATGGTTTGTTGTTCCTTGTCAGGATTCCTTCATCTCTATTTCCATTTTGCATCATGCAGGGTGGGTGTATGGATATCATCCTATGGTTATGGTTGAAGACAATTCAACAAAGATAATAATAAGTAATAAATGAGGTGATAGGAGTACAATAGTGATGATCTCTTTTGTTTTAAATGTTATAATTGATCCATTCATTGTTTTTAAGGGTTTTAAAACTTCTAAAAATCATGTCCATTAGTGATCTCTATTTAAAAACATGAATGGATTGTGAATACATGTTGTTGAGGATCTGTGAATAACCATATGATTATGAAATTGGATAACCAGTTATATTTGGATAAATAAATGAACACTAGGATCAAACTTGTTCTGTGATAACCCATATATTATAAAGTGGAATTAAATAATGAGTGCTTGATAAATCTAAATAAACCATGCCTTTTTGGTGTGGTTGTGTTCTATGGATCATTCTTTTTGACCTTTTTTCTATGATGTTCATATGGTGTTATATATGGGAGTGTGTCTTTGGGTGAGTGGGGTACGAGTGGTGTAATGGTATCATAGGATGAGATATTGGTTGATAATGGAATGAATGAACTTTTTATGTCGCTGGACTACATCTTTACAGTGGTTGGGCAATGGTATTCCATGTTTGGGTTGTGTCATGTTCATGTTCATGGGTGTGTTGGTTGTGGTGTTTTTGTGTAGCGGGGCTGCTGACTGTGGTGGTAATGAGGTGTGTTGGAGTTTTTATTGTTGGGAAGAAGGACATGGTGACATGACATTGAATAATGAATGTAGGGGTGTCTAGAAAAGGGGAGTGGGCAATGGGACTGCAAGATGGCTGAGTTCGGTTTGTTTTGCTGATGTGGTGATTTTCATGCATTGGGGTTTCATGGGATGGATTAAGAAGGATTATCTTAAATAAGGATGGGGTAACCATGTATGGTTAAATTTCCAAGATTTACCAGAGTCCAATATTTTATGAATGGGTGTTATAATGGATTCATTCACCATGGCCCGTATTTGTTTGGCTTTTGTAGTGGTTGGTATGGTTGGTTCACCATATAACATTTTCAGTGATTCTTAGTTTCCCAGGTAGGGATGGAGTAAATAAATGAATTAATTAATAATGTAGAATGAAAAATGGAAAAATTAAGTGGCATAGGGTATGTTTTTAGTTGAGTCTTGTTGGGAAGTGGTGTACACATATAGAATTGGAAATTGACCATCATTCATTTTGATAGATTCATTTAGAGGTGGAAGCAAGGGAAGTTTTTATGGGATGGTAATTTGTTTTGAAAACCCATAGGTTGGGATGAGTGTTTGGCACCTATATATATAGACTTATAGTTCCTTGTTATTTCTATATACACCCCGCTCGTGTTGACAACTATGTGCCAAATATCCCCATTTTTATGTGGGAGGGTGTCTTTTCCCAGCATCCCAGTGGGAGGATTGATGGATGGTTATTATATCTTCTAGGATCCCTCTTCTAGTCATTGGAATCCTTAAACTCTTTGGGAATCTTGTGCTATAGTAGTGAGTCCCAGGATTCTGTGGGTGAGTTTTTCATCCCTAGTGTCTTTAGGATGTCCCACATTATGCTTTCCCATGTGTCATCAGGATGTGACATTGTTGTGGCCCATGTGTTTTTGGGTAAGATGTGCTATGTTTCCTAGGTGTGTGAGGTAAGGTTGTGATATAACTGCTTGTGGAAGAGCATGGAAGTGTTAGGATGTTCACCATTATGTATGAGCATTTAACAATTTGGAAGTGGTGTGGTGTACACAAATATTGATGTTCCTAGAACATTGAATTATTTTACCTGCGTTATTCGGTTAGTGTGCCATCGTGAGGTTGGGGTATGTAGTATAACATGTATGGTTCTTTTGAGTTTTTGATGTTTTATCACAGGGGAATTATAATGCTTCTCCTACATGTGCTCATGTGACTTTGCTTTTCCATTACAGAATATACTTGTATGCTCACCCTATGTATATAATCAATTTTCATGTTTTTAGGGAGATTTTGGGGACCGTGACGGACCTTCGTAGCTCAGATATTGGGGATGGAAGTCATGTCACTTCATAGATTAATTTTGGTATTTAAATTGGAGTTTTAATGGTATTTCTATTTATTTAACTTTTTTACATGCATGTGGGTTGGATTTTTCCTTCCCTCTATATATGTGACTTGAAGTTGTTCGAGGTTGATAAATCTTATATCTCGATCTTGTTTACTATAAAAGGGCAATGCCTCTTGTTTTTGTGGGATTTCTATACCATTGGTGTTTGTCGCCACAACGAGGACTATTGCATGTGGGAATTGGGGGATCATTATATCTTCATCATATTGAGTAAAGAAGGTATCAACATCTTGGTATTCCATCCCTCATCCCAAAGAAGGTGGCTCGTGATAGAATGGTACCAAATGGTAGTTTTAGTTATGATGGAGTTTAGAGTTTGGAACAATGAGGATTGAAATGATTGGTAGGGAAACATTTTTTGGTTAATTTGGTGCATGACATAGGCTTGGGAAGACTGGCTAGGACCCGAGATTTTATGGCTCCTTATGGTTTTATGCAAGGACTACGATCTTACAAAATGACTAAGTGAGGCTACACTGATTGCAGGGTAGAGACCCTAGGAAATATATATTCATCATGATGACTTCTTTTCTTGTTTTTTTTTGTGCGTTTTCAAGAAATTAAAATAAATAATGAGTTAAATTGAATACTAAATATATTCCATTCTACATGGGCCTAGGAATTCATTATGTACCATTCAACTATATCACCTAGTCATCATCCGTGATTGGATCATGTCGCAGATACTCAGTTGGACAATCGGGCTAACAGGAAGAGGGTTTAAGCAAAGGAGGAGGGAAATCCATGGAAGAGGAAGCTTGGCAAGTTACAATGACAGACTCTTGGAATGTACGAAGTAATATTGTTAGATACAGAGATGGAGAGATTGCATGAGGTGATAGTGATCACTTTCAGATTGATCCAGGCTCTGACAGTGTACTGGTTTCCCCTTGCAGTGAGCCAGATCAGTAGAGTAGTGCATCATTGGTGGATGCTTTACCTCATGGAGATGAATGAGCCCGATGTTATGTGGGTCAACTTTTTAAAGGAGTTCAAGGGGTATTTCCTTTCTTCAATGATGAAGGTCGTGAAGAGGCCGGATATAATATCCCTCTATTAAGAGAGTATGTCATTGAGGGAGACGAAGATCATTTTTATAGATCTCCTTCACATTTATTGGGATTTCTTTTTCAAGAATGATGACCACTAAGGATTTGACCAGTGGGGAGTTCTCCTCAATAGTTTCAGTTCTGACCGTCGGGGCCTCATCCTTTTCCCGTAGGATTAGAACCAAGTTTTTTAACTTATGGAAGCCAAATAAACCTTTACAGTCAATTCCTAGTTTGATCTTAGTGCGATGGTGGTGGGAAGGTCCTGTGACCACCCCTGCAGTAGTTTATGGTCATGCCATTTCATCTATATGGACTGCAAGCTCCTTCTCCACTGAGGTTAGATGCATCAGGTAGAGGATGACCTGAGGGTGTTCCATAGGGATCTTAACTAGGGAATGGTCAGGGAGGAATCTAATAGCATAGGGGAAGGGGACATGGGTGTGGTCAGTTGCACATTATAGAGGGAGCAATTCCAGTAGGGCCATATATCATTTAAGGAATGGTCAATTTGTTTAGTACTCTATTTTTCACCTTGTTTGATTCATGATCTTCACACTCATTCATTACACCTAATATATCCAATTCCATGGGACTAAACATAGAGATACTTTCTATGCCTCTACTGTTGAGTACACCAATCAGAGGTTAGACCATCTTGTTTGAGGTTTTTTGGGGATATGGACTTATGTTAGGGCCACATCCATCCAGTGGGGATATATTTTTTCTAGGGATGTATCCATATTGATTTATCCTCGTAATCTACTAGTTGTGCTCTATGTGTTCTATTACCGAATGATTTAGGATAAGTGATGTGTTTTCAAAGATGGATGACTAGAATGTAGCTTTAATTTGTGAGTAATGTTGTCAGATGGGTAACTAGTGTGTGCATACATATCATACGTTGTTATATGAGATGTTAGTGGAATAGTGGATAATGAGATGGTGGAGGTTAAACGAGTTTTTAAGAAATTCTTGTATTTTTTTCCCTAGTAGGTTGAGACTCTAGCCCCGTGATCTGACATTGAGTTTGAGAAAGACTTAAAACCTTGTGTTATTCTAATTTTGAGGGAACCGTATTGGATGTCACTTTCTGTGATGCAAGATTTGTGTATCCAAATTGGAGATCTAATTATGAAGGGATTTATTTGGCCTAGAGTGTCGTTTTGCAGAGCTCTGTTCTAATTTATGGGGTACTCAGATGATGGTCAATGGTTGTGTATACACTACCAGAGGCTAAATCAGGTAACAGTCAAGAACGGTTACCCTCTCCTATGGATAGATTATTTTCTCGTCCAGCTGATGGTGCATGTTGTTTTTATGGGACTGATAAATGGTCTTGGTATCTCTAGTTGAGGGTGAAGTAGGG
Organism: Viscum album; assembly: GCA_963277665.1. NCBI lineage: Eukaryota > Viridiplantae > Streptophyta > Magnoliopsida > Santalales > Viscaceae > Viscum > Viscum album. Next base: position 569,624,618 of record OY728126.1, on the reverse strand, counting down.
TGACAGATAGAAGTTTACTTTCAAGTGAAGGTATGTGAACTTCAAGTTCATGGTAATTCCATTCGGTGTTACGAACACCCCAACCATGTTCATGGGGGCTTATGAACTACATCTTTTGTGAGTTCCAGTAATTTTTTTTAATTATAATCATCAATGAAATCCTGATCTACTTGAAGTCATAGGAGGATCATATCCGGCATATCAAGACTATCCTAGATATGCTTTGACACCACCAGCTCTACGGAAAGCTATCCAAGTGAAATTTTTGGATAAGGGAGGTCTACATACTTGGTCATGTGGTTTCTATATAGGGTATAGTAGTGGACCTATCAAGGGTAATGGAATTATTTTATTGTTAAAAACCTAAAAACATGGAAGTTGTTCATAGTTTTCTTATTCTGGTAGGCTACTACCCAACATTCTTAATAGATCTTTCTCGAGTATCATCCATGTTGAGAACTCTAACCCAAAATGGCCATGGTTTTGTGTGGAGCGATCAGTGGCATAAACCATTCCAATATATGAAGGGGAGGTTGGTCAGTTCCCCAGTGCCCAGGTTTCCAATGGAAGGGTTGTTGTTTGAGGTGTTTTGTGATGACTCATGTCTTATGTTGGTGTGTGTGTTAATGCAGTAGTGAGGAGTGAATTATTATGAGTCTAGGGAGTTATTTCCCCATGAACACACTATAACACGAAAGATCTATATCTAGTAGTAGTCGTGTTCTCACAAACTCTATGGATAAATTACCTCACTAGGGAACAATTTGTGGTCTTCATGTATCACAAGAGATTGAGTAACAACTTTTCCTAGCCAGATCTAAACCTGCGGCAATGGATGTGGATGGAGTTTCTCCAGGATTATGATTTTTAGATCTCCTACACATTAGGAAAGGGGAATGTGGTGGCTGATGCTTTGATCTAGAATTCATAGAAGGAGGTAGTTTGAGAATATATAGATGCTTGGACGGTGATGGAGGAGTTGGATACCATGCACATAGAAGCTGTAATGAATTGGGGTAGATGTTATCTATTTTAGATGATAGTGAAGTCATCTCTAAGGTAACAGGTGGACGAGTCTCATCAGGGAGACTTGGAGGGAGAGGTAATGCGTAATTACTTTGACCAAGGTGATGCTTTGGAGGGATTTTCAGAGGATGGTCAAAATAGAATAATGATCCATAGAAAGATGATTGTTCTCGTGGAGATGTGGGTGGGTGATCTCCGTGAGTTTTAGAGATCACTCCAAATTGATTAGCTTGGAATTTATAAAATGTACCATGGCTTAAGTGAACAATAATATTGGCCCGGGATAAAGTGAATTGGCGCAAAGTTAGAGGAAATGTGCTTTGTGTGCCTGCAAGTGAAGGATGAGAATCGTGTTCCCAATTTTGATTGCATCCCTTAGACATACCTTAGTGTAAGTGCTATAACTTCTTAATATATTCTGTCACAATAATACGAGGGATCAAGGTGGAGGTGATCCAATCTAGGAAGTAGTGGATTAGTTGAGGAAATAATCTTACTTCATAGTGATCAATGAGTCCAAAAATGCAGATTCCATAATGTAGTGGTATGATGATGATGTGGTGTGGCATCATGGAGTTCCAATATCCATCATCTTAGATCAGGATACATGTTTTACATAATGATTCGGGAGGGGATTTCATCCTACCTTTTGAAATTAGTTATGCCTCAACACTTCATTCCACCCTAATATAGATAAGAAAATAGAGAATACCATTTAGACATTGGAGGACATGATATAGGAATTTGTTATGGACATTAGAGGGTCTTGGTGTGGTATTTTCCCATAGAGTAGTTTTCTTACAATAAGATATATCACTATTCTATTGGTAAATATCAACTGGATGATTCATAAGGAAAATCGTGTCATTCACCCTTGTGTTGGATTAATATTGGGAAGGTGGTTGTTCTTTTTTCATACATAGTGTAGAGTATGATGTAGAAATTACATCTTTCCGGTGAGAAGATGAAGGCATAACAAGATTGGTAGAAGTTTAATGAGAATCTTAGGAGAATGCTATTATATTTTTTGGTTGTGGACCACATCTTCTTGAAGGTTTCACCTCGACGTGGGCAGCAGAGGTTCAACTGAGGGGGTATCCTTTCTCCCATGTTCATCAGACCCTTAGAGTTGTTGGGAAGATTTGGAGAGGTGGCATACCTGTTGGAGTCACCACTGTAGTTGGGAAGCATTTGTAATGTCATTCATGTCTCCTAGCTTCGTTGGTATCTTCATGATGACTCCCATGTCATTGATTAGAGAGAGTCGGATATTGACAATGACACAACATTTTTGGAGCATCTATTAGAGATCTAGGATCACTGGTAAAATGTTCTATGTTGATGGAAAATTACCTTGGTTCATGTGCTATGGAGGCATGGTGGCTTGGAGGAGGGTACTTGGGAGCGAGAGATGAAAATGTGTTCCTAGTACCAAGAGTTGTTTTGAGTTTTACTTGTATGTTTTTATCTATGATTAATGCTAGAAATTTTTTTAAAGGTTGGGGCTGAAGCCTAATTAATTATTAAAGAAAAGAAAAGTCCTCTTTAACTAGGTATAGGGGGACCCATTGCGTAACCCGATGTCCTAGTGGTCATTTAGCCCATTACATGGCCCGTAGACACATTTTTTTGGCCCAAGGCCCATATTGTGAATTGTATAACTATAGTACATGTTCTGCTACAGTACTGCATAGTACCCACCACCGCTACACTGCCCTGCCACTGCTACTATGACTTTTCACTGCAATAGTGTCCGTCGTTGCTACAGTGTCGCCACTACTACAGTACCCTACAATTTTGCATTAACATATTTTGTTATAATATAGGCTAATTCGTTGTTTTGTAGGGTTTGAATAATATCTACTATTTGAAATGGGGGAGGCCTGATTCCTAATTCAGATGCTTTAATTGAGGTACATTTAAACTTGTGTGGGTGAGTCAGTGCCACCCAGAGTGAATAGTATGTTTATATAGACAAAGGAATTATCTAATTCATATGTCCAGATAGTTGGTGCTTGTGTAGTGATTCATGTAGATGTTTCATTTTGTAGAATAGATAGGAGGTGTTCTTGGATGTTTAGGTTTCAATCCCCCATTCAAATAAAAGAAGCTGGTATATCCCTGAGAGGTATCTTATGGGGTGGTTGTTCAGACCCCTCTTCATTTGGGTTTCATTTGGAATTATTGCCAAAGAAAATAGTTTTAGAGTTATTTTAGGTAATATCCTAGACCATTTTTTTCCATTAATTAGTTAAGATCCAGTTTTTTGTGTTGTTTTTGGAGGCAATGATTAAAAAGTTCCTGATTTCCTCAAATTTCTAGTTTTTTCATCCATGAGTCACATCGACAGCTCAACGCCAGTAGGTTGGCATCAGTAGCTCAGCATCGGTGACTCAAGGCATCGGCGACTCGTGATTTCAGGGACTTGAGGAATCAGTAGGTCGAGCATCAATAGGTCACGGTGTCAGTAGGTCGAGGTGTTAGTAGGAGGCGTCAGTGAGTGGTGTCAGTGCGTAATGTCGGTGAGTGGCGTCGGTGAGTGACATCGGTGAGTGACATCAATGAGTTATGATGGCGAGTCAGGCATTGCTGAGTCACATCAGTGAGTCACTATTAGCAAGTTTCTTCAGTGGATCAACGTCGGTGGCTCATCTATCGGTGGCTCACTCATGTCGTTGAGTCACGTTGGTGACTCACCCATCGGTAATTCATTTGTTGGTTTTCATAGTATTTCCAGTTTCAACCCATTAACATTCCCTTTGATGTTAAATTTGTTAAATGTAATATTTAAGGAGTTTTTGGGCCATTTTAAATGAATGTAATCTCCAAAAAACATAAATATTCCTTTGACTCCTTATCACGTTGTCTTGATTGTGATCTATCTTTAATGGCCTTTGAAATAGTTTCCCCTTTATATTTAAGATATGGAGTTTCTAAAGCGTAAATCCAATCTTCCTTTGAATTCAACCATTTTCTATTAATGCGCTCAGAACCCTTGTTCCCTAAGGATTCATGTGCCTATACTATAATAGTATGTCCATTTTCACCTGGAGTCTTTCCTGCTACATGCATGACCTCCTTTTTTTTACGTAAGGAATTTTTTTGATCATATGTTGTTCCACATGGGATTCCTACTTCTCTCCTTCCTTAGTAAATCATGAAGGGTAAGTATAATGATATCTTCATGTAGTTATGGTTGAAAGCAATATAATGAAGATAATAAAAATTAATAAATGAGGGGTTGGGAGTGTGATGGTCATGATCAATTATTTTCATATGTTTTCCATGATCCTTGTCGTGTTTTTAAGGGTTTCATACCCTCTTAAAATCATTTCTATTAGTGTTATCTATTTCCATTCATGTATTTATTTTGAGTAATTGTTGTCAAAACATCCTGAAAGAATATAAGATTATGAAATTGGTTAAAAATGTATATTTATTTAATCAAATGGATTCTCCATAATATAAGTAATTATGTGATAACACTTATTTTATCAAGTGCTATTAAAGCATGTGTGTTTTCTAAATCTAAATAAAATATTCATCATTGGTGTGGTTGTGTACTTTGTGTGGTTATATTACACGTTGTGTCAGTTCTATTCATATGGTGTTGTGGATGGGTCTGTGGCTATGTGTGTGGGGTGGTATGGGTGGTGTAATGGTATATTAGGCCAAGAGATTAGTTGATTGTGGAATGGAAGAAATTGTTATGTAGTGAGACTGCATCATAGAAGTGGTCGGGAAGTTGTGCTATAGATTTTTGTCGTGTCATTTTCTTGTACATGGGCGTGCTGGGTGCGATGTTGTTGTGATGCGGGAGTGCCGAGTGTGGCAGTAATGAGGTGTTTTGGGGTTTTTTCTTTTTATAGGAAGGACATAGTGAAATGACTTCTAATAAAGATGGATGGGGTTTCCAGGAAAGGGGAGTGTGCAGTGTGACTACAAGATGGTTGAGTTTTGTTTATTTTTCTGGTTTGGTGCTTTTCATGTAGCGGGGATACAACAGATGGTATAGGTGGGATGATTTCTAAGAAGGAAGTCTTATATTGAGTGTGGATTTTGGATTGAGATTCCAAAGACCATTATTTTATGAATGAGAATTAGAATAGATTCTTTCATGTTATATCTTCTTTAATTTTTTGAATTTTTAAGTGGTTGGTATGGTTGCTTCTCCCTATAATGTTTCTAGTGTTTGGTAGTTTCCTAGGTAGCGATGGAATAAATAAATTAATGAATTGTAAATGAATAATGAAAACTGGTTGAATGAAATTAAGTGGGTTTGTTTCGATTTTTGGGTTTTAGTGAAAATTTGTTAAATTATCAAATTGGGAAGTAACCATTGATCTTTTTGATACATTTATTTAGTGGTGGAGGAAAGGGTAGTTTGAGTGGTCTGGTGGTTGTTTTGAAAACCCAATGGTTTGGATGAGTTTTTGGTACCTATATGAATATACATGTTGTTCCATGTTATTTAAATATTCACACCACTTGTGTTGGGATCTACATGAATAACACCCCCATTTTTTGGGGGAGGCTTTCCATTAACAACATCTTGGTGGGAGGATGGGTGGCTGGTTATTGGATATTATTTACTCTAGCCTCTAGGAGTTGGTAGTCCAAGACTCTTAGTCAAGGTTGTGGTGAAGTTGTGAGACACATATGTCTATAAATTAGGTGTTCTTCCTAGGGGTCTTCAAGATGAGATAAATAGTTCTTTCCTATGTGTCTTTAAGATGTGATGTGGTTGTAGACCAGGGGTTTGTGGGTGGGACATGGTATGTGGACTAGGTGTGTGTCGGTAGGTTATGATAGTTGGGTTTATGGAAGAGTTTGGTAGTGTAAGCATGTTCTCTGTTAGGGATGATCATTTTACAATTGGGAAGTGGGGTGGATTACCCAAATATCATTGTGTTTACTAATTTACATTGCATGGCTCGCATTATATGGTGAGAATGCCTTGGTGAGGTTGGGATGGATAGTATAACTTGTTGGGGGATTTTTATTTTACAATATTTTTTAACAAGGGAATCAGTATGCTTCTCCCACATGTAAATATTTGACATTGGTTTTCCCTATATAGTATACATGTATTCTCACCCTACGTATATAAAACTATTTTCAGGTTTTTAGGGAGATTTCACAGTCTGTGCTAGACCATACGAGCCCAAACATTGGGGATGGTTTCCATGTCTTTACATAGTTTTATTTATGTTCTTATTTTGGAGTTTTCTTTTTATTTTTAGCTGGTTTACTTTAAACATGCATGGGGGATGGATTTTGGTTTCTCTATATATATGTGGCATATCGTTGTTTGAGGTTGATACATCTTATCTCCCAATACTGGTTACTATGAAGAGGGTAATGTCTCCCAATTTTGTGATATTTATATACCCTTGGTGGGATTCACCAACCTAGGGCCTATTAAACGTGGGACATATGGGTCAATATAACTCTTTTATCTTGAGGAAGGAAGGTCTTGACATATTTCAATCCTTTCCCTAATTTTGAAGAAGGTGTGTTTTGACAAAATGAAATTATCCTTACAAAAGAATTTGGAACTCGTGACTCCAAATATTGAATCCATTTTACCTAATTAAACTCACATAATTGGATGAATTAGATTTATAATTAATATTGTATAGAAAACTAAAAAGTGGGATTTAAAGTGAAACATTCAAATGTTTGAAATGATTTTTTATATCCAGTTTAATTTAAATTTGATTCCAATGACCAATATTGAATTATTTTTTCAAAATATAGAGTATTGATACTTAAAAAGGAAAAATTTAAATATATAAATAATTTATAAAAATGTAGTTTCAAACTAAAATGCTGTATTTTTTACTATTTATCCAAAAAATGGGGTTTCTTAGAAGAAAACTCGAAAAATAAAACCTAGACTAATTTAAACATTATAAATTAAAATATATTATTTTATTTTATAAAAATCTATTTATAATCTTTTATAAAATTAATTTTCTTTTTTTCATCGAAGGACATGAAAACATGTTTATGAGAAAAGAATATTTTGAAACATAAAATGACTTTACTATAAATTATATTTTTATTTATCAATGTGTTCTATTTATATGAAACCCTTAAAAACAATATTTTAAAAGTAGTTATTAATATTAATATTACTAATTTTGATGAAAGTTTTATAATTATCTTAATTAAATAATGTTAATAATAAAATGATATTTCCTATAAAATCTGTGTTACATGTAACATATGCCAATTCATTGTTGCGTGTATCATAAGAAATGTCAGTTTTTCTGTGTAGTGAAAGCCTTCTTTGTGCGATGTGAAAGGAATTTAGTCATAGTGAAATTCAAGAAACCAATGAAAATTAATTCATTCGAGAAATAAAATTGTCCATAAAAACCCAGGGTGTTACATTTTACCCCACATAAATTGAATTTATCCCACAAACATTATCATTCTGGTACAATAATGTAAGGATAATTATTCTTCATCATGTCCTTCTGTTACAACATAGCTTTCTATAACTGGGGATTCTGCACAAAACCTTGATCAAGTGAGTGTTATTTTATCATAGAACATTCTCTGTATGATCTATAATTTCAACCGGTTGTTACTCATAATAAATATCCTAGTCCAATGGTATGACCTATGAGTTCAGTACATGTGAAGGGTTAGGTATTTAATTCCTTAGCGGAGATACATGGAACACATCGTCGACATGAGATAGATTTGGAGGATGTTCCAAGCGATATGATAGCAGCTAGATATTAGGAAGATTCTCAAAGGGAATGATAATCCTTGGGATTAATTTCCATTTATTCCCGAATCTCATAAACTAATTCCATTGTGAGATTCATAGATTCACATTTTCACCAAACTCAAATTATATAGCACATAGTTAGTTATCATCATAACATTTCTTCTAACTTTGAACTGTCTCGAAGTGATGTAGAATGGCTCCAACCTTCCCTTCCCTTTCTTCAATAATCTCAGGACCCAATACCTTTCTTTCTCTATCTTATACAAGCACATTTGAGCTCTACATTTCTTCCCATATAAGGAATCAAAAGGTTCCAGTTGAATTCTTGAGTAAATTTATTTTTGTGTGAAAAATCAACTAGAGGAAGGTGTTGATGCCAAAAATCCTTCAATTCTAGAGAATATGATCTCAACATATCCTTTTCTTTTATAAATTTTCTTTCATATTGAACATCTATCTATGGATGACATTTAGTGTTGAAACTCAATTATATATGATGTTCTTACTGAATACTTGACCGGAACATAATGGTAATCCTCATATCTGAATTTGATACTATGGAATGTTGTACTCCATGAAACCTTTCCACTTATTTAATGTATATCCTATAAAGATGATCTAGAGAAAAGTCTTCTCTAATAAAGTTGATGTACACTAACAAAGTAATGATATCGACTCCCACCCATATAGAATTAAATATTTTAGTAGTTTGGGGAGTCCGATTAAAAAATCCATGATGATGTTCTTCCATTTCCATTCTGGTGTGGGTATTCGATGTCACACCCCTTTTGAATTATATCATTTTGACTTAACTAGAGGGTATACAAGGAATTGAGATACAAACTGTACAATATCTATCTTTATTCCTTCCCACCATATGTATTTGTTCAAATATCTATACATCTTCATACTTCATGGAGGAATAGGGAATGAAGAAATATGAGATAACTCTAATATATTGGTATACAAATCTTGTATGTAAGGAACACCAAAATGGTTCCTAAACCTTATCATTTCATCATGATCAAGGTTAAACTCATGAACATTTCTGAACTTCTTCTATAGATATATATCTCATTCAACACCTATCTAATATTTTATTGGACAAAGGTTTGAACATTCAATTTAGAAAGATCATATTTTTTTCTTCCTTCATGATTTCAAGATCCATGATTTACAAAACCTAAAATATTTTATCTTTTGTGATCCTAATCATGGATCAGATATCTTGATCTTGTTAACTCAAAGCATTGGAAACCTTGTTCTCTTTCCTATGGTTGTAATGTATTGAGAAGTTATAATCCTTCACCAACCCTAACCATGTTCTTTGGAACATGTTCAACTCCTTCTATGTGAATATATATTTTTTGACTATTATGATTGGTATATATATCATACTTTTCTCTGTAAATAAAATGCCTCTATATTTTTAATTCAAAATTTACTACTTCTAGCACCAAATCATTAGTAGGGTAATTTTTCGCATGAATCTTCAACTGATTTGATACATAAGTGATGACCATGTTATTCAAAATACAATAACATCTAAATCCCCTCCCTAATTCATCACTATATTTCACAAACCCTTATCTACTACATGGAAATGTAAGCACAAATGTTCTTACCAACCGTATCTTACATTCATTGAAATTTTCTTCCCATTAATATTTCTTGAGGAACATGAAACCCCTTCGAGTTAACATGGTCTCAATATTAGATATTAAGGAGGAATTATCCCCAATCATTTGATAATATCTAGATAATCCAAGAAAACTATATTTCACAGTCATTGGGGTTGGTATAGGATAACATTTAATAGACTCTATCATAGATGGATCAACTACAATACCATCTATTTAGATTAAATGACCCAAAAAAATAATTCTTTTTCAGAAAAACTTTATACTTAGAGAATTTTGCATACTATTTCTCTTTTTTAGTGTATTTAGTACAATTATCATGTGATCTTCATGCACTTACTTACTCATTGAATAGATAATAATGTCATCTATAAATACTACCACAAGAATATCAAGGTAATCTCTAAAGACACTATTTATCAAATCCATGAAGATAGAAGGGGTTTTAGTAAGATGAAAAATGATTTATTATATATTCATAGTGTCCATACATTATGTGGAATCATTTCTTGGGTATATCCCCATCATAACCCTAAAATGATGATATCCATAATGAAGGTTAATCTATAAAATTTATTGAGCTCTTTACAATTGATCAAACAAGTCATTAAAGCGGTGAAGAGGATACTTGTTATTGACTGTGATCTTGATCAACTCCCAATAATCAATGTAGTATCGCATTGATCCACATTTCTTATTAAAAAAAGAATAGGTTCACCCTATGTTGATACACATTACTGAATGAATCACTTTTTTCACTTTTCATGGAGATTATTCTTTAATTCCTATAATTTGATTGGAGTCATTCTACTGAGAGTCTTCAAAATTGGCATGGAACTAGTTTTTTTCTATTAAGAATTTAACATCGTGCTTTGGTGGATGGTTAGTAACATCATCTAGAAATAATACATCAAATTTTTTAACAATAATAATATCATCAATTTTGATTCTCTACGTAGGGATAAGAGATAGAAAACCCTTCTGTAAGGTAATTAAGACCCATACACTGGATGTAATCTCTATTGTAATTTTACACATATTGACACAATGATGGATAATCATAGGAGGGTTTGAAATATCAAATGTAACATCCCTTCCCCGAAAAATGATGTGGTATTTATGAAGAGAACTCCAATCCATGCCAAAGACGACTTCAAATTCAATCATAGGAAGAATTACAAGATTTTTAAGTAGCACATTCCCTCAAATATAAACTATAGAGGAGTCACAGACATGAGATGTGGTCATTGTAGCATTAGGGATTTTCACATTAAATTCAAAATATAAACATTTTGGTGTAATTTTAACCCACATATAAAATTATTTAGATATGAAATAACGGATAGATCAAGAATCAAATCATACATTAACAATTCTAGAGTGGATGGTATGCATACCTTTCACCACATTGTTATCCTACCCCTCATCATAAATAGAAAATGTGTAAGATTTACCCATGTCCCTTGACATAAGAGGTTTATGACGTCGACCATCATCATTAGAATTTTTTTGGGGTAGTAGTTATCCTAATTCCCATTCCCCTTTACCATTTAGCATTGATGCACGAGAGCTGCATTCAATTAATATTTTTCCTCATTTTCATTGTTTGAGAAATTATTTCCATCACTCCAGAAATAAAATTTATCATGGTATTCCTTTCCACACTAAAAAAATTTATTATACCCATTTAAAAAAATTACAACATGTTTATACCTGCACATAATGAATAGTAAAATATTATCTTTTTATCATTATGTTTTTTAGATATTCATTTAAATTCTATCTTCCAATTATTATCAAAACCCTGAAACTGATATGTCACTCCAACCATCATGTCAAACATTATTTCACAATGAAAAAGCTATTCATATTGACTAATTTCTCTAATGAAAGAAACCTTCTTAGTCATGGATTTAATCCACTGAAGAACCTACAAACATTAATTTCTAGATGGATGATAATTCTTGATACATACCTAGAAAGAATCATAAAATAAGACTTTTATGTAAATATAGATTCATCATAAATTTTCATTATCTCAAGGATCAAATTATATATATTGGTACTAAGAATCAGAGGAACTAACCTATTGAAAAAAAGTTCTTGAACGCATCCCAATACATTTACTCAATTTCATCTTTTTGCTCGATATTCATAATTAGATTCAAATAAAAGAAAACTTCAGCTTCTAAATGATAAAATAATAGAAAAAATACCACATGATCCAAACACTAAAGGATATAAAATAACTTTTCAGGGGTATCAATCCAAAGTTCAGAAACAAGTTGATTATAGGACCCATTGAAAGAAGTAGGATGATGCCTCGTGAATGACTTAGTAGATTGTTGTTCTTTCCTTTTCTCGTATGAAATTCCTCCATGACTATAACATCCCTGGTATTAATAGAATAATAAATTTTTATTTCTATTAAATTTTTTGAATTTAATATAAATTTTATTTTAAAGAAGACACAATGTATGATAGACTACATGTCACAACCCATCCCTCGGGGCTCGTGTCATGACTACCCCAAACCCGCCATCCTTAGGCCACGGGCTGGCAACTAGCAACGAAAGTTGTATTCCCTAAAACTGGGAAGGCATTGCCTTTATAACCTGTAAACACACACAACCAAGCACAGTACAAGAAACAAACACAAATGAACTGTATAATAAATGAGTGGTGAATGTAAAAAGGGGCCGGCATACAAGCCCAATAGTAAAGGTACAAGTACAAATGGAATACAATACAACTTGAGAAAAAGAAAAGAATCTACAGGGTCATACTCTGAGGTTCCTACCTGAAGGGTAGGTACAGATTTCCTCAGTGGCACTCCACATACACCCATCTCCTCTGCATACCATCATGCCGTATGGTCCACCTCCGGGCCCCGTCTTGCCATGGTACCCTCAGCCTCGATTAGAATTGTCCGTCTTCAGCAACAAACATAACAAGGTGCAGGCATATCCCATGTAGAGGTGAGTATAACAATTTTCAGTGTGGACCCCAAGACCCTCAAGGTCTCACAAATTCCACAAAGGATAAACCACAAAACATGAAGTCAACCGAAATCACTACTTAGGTATATTCCCATACATATACCTAAGTTACCAAGTATAATATTCTCAATCATGAGGAAACATAGGGTTCAACCGAAAATTCCAAATCTCAACTGTTCTACAAAGGAAGAAATACCACGAAGGTAAGTACCACACATGTACACCACACAGAAAAATACCACTAAGGTATTACAATGAAGGGAAGTACCACACAAGTACGAACTCTGCTCACACCAGGTATAACTTAGGTACAGTGGTAGAGATGATTAGATGTAACTACTAATTCATCTTACACTATTAAGAGGCAGACCCATGAAGGATCCTAAATCATCACCAGAACCACATAGGATTGTAGCACATTGTTAGACCCACACATGATCCAAGTACATAGTCAGTACGTCATCAATCACACAAAAGATCCTTGTACATTGTCAGTACATTGTCATACCCACACAGGATCTTAGTACATCTTCAGTACGTCGCCAGACCCACACAGGATCCCAGTACATCGTTAGTACATTGTCTGATCCGCATAGGATCCCAGTAAATCAATAGTACGTCATTAGACCCACACATGATTCTCATACATCAGACCCACACATGGTCCTAATGTAGTCCCACATGGATTATATGTGCGTATCCATGTGGGATCCTCAATTACAGACCCACAAAGGATCCCTTTCTCATGATACAACCATCTTCAGAGTTCTTGCACTAATCTTACCCGTCTACGGGAGAGTCCTCTTCTCAAGACACTAGTCAATACTCCAACTATCATCATTTACCAACAAGAATTATCCCAACATTCCACCACCTAATAGGGTTCTCAATGCTATAGACAGTGCATCAATCATACGCCCGGTATGTAAGTTATTAGCCTTTTAGTTCACGAGGGCCCGGTTGGATTTGTGTTCAATCCAACCGAACTGTACTGTAACTTTATCCAAATATTAGGTGAGGTATAACAAAAGTACATCCTCTCTTCAAGGTTTTTGATGCCACAAACGGTTCGTCAATCAGATGCTCCGTGCCAAAGCTATGGCCAAAAGACAGTTAACTGGTTGAGGTTGGTCCGGGTCGAGTCGGTCCGCACTGGGTAGCATAGCCCGTGGGGGGCGGCCCAACCTCATATTCGGGCGAGGCCTCGATGTGGAATGGGGAACATTGGGTGGAGCATTGGTCGAAGGGCAGTTTTGCACCATGGGGGCCGCAAAGACTGCGAGGTGGCAGAGTGCATGGGACAGCGGAGGCCGTAGAGACTGCGGGGGCAGTAGAGGTCGTAGGGGCAGCGAGGTGGCATGGAGACCACATGAGCCACAAATTTCATTTCCGGAAAACCGAGACTCTGAATCACACGCTGTCAATTTTCATGGACTCGTAAATTATAATATATTAAAAAATATTACATGGAATATTCAGGTATATTCATTCTCCGCATCTCATGGATTTTCTTCCTGGAAAACCACATCACAAAACAAGGAAAACAAGTGGGGGTACTGAGTGCTAATCTGAGCCTCCTGCTTCCATCTACACTTTAGGAGGTTCCCATGATACTATTGAACGCGCACCGGAGGTATAGACCACCCATGAAGGACTCGCTCATGTCGATCCTCAATCTCCACTGGAACCTCTGAAAACATCACCCCATTGTCGATGTCTATCTTTCCCTGGTCGATGATGTGAGAAGGATCGTGCACGTATATTTTCTATTGGGATACGTGGAAGACGTTGTGCAACCGGTGCAACTGAGGTAGAAGAACTATGCAGTAAGCCACCTCACCAACTCAGCTGAGGACCTTAAACGGTCCAATGAACCTCATAGATAACATTCCTCCTCGGCCAAATCTCTGGAAACCTTATTGTGGTGAGACCCATTGGAAGTTGTGGTCACCATCCTCATACTCCAGAGGTCTCCGTCTCCTGTTGGCTTAAAACTTCTGCCTACTCTGTGCAGTCTTCATCTGCTCTTGGATGATCTGTACTTTCTCTGTCGTAGCCCATACCATCTCTGGTCCCACGAGTGCTGACTCGACTTGTTTATTCCATCACAAAGGTGATCTTTAAGGTTGTCCGTAAAACGCCTCCAAATGTTCCATCCCAATAATGGAGTTATAGGAATTGTTTTTTGAAAACACTACCAAAGGCAAGTTATCCTCCCAGCTGGGACTGAAGTTGAGGAAACAAGCACGTTGCATGTCCTCGAGGGTTTGAATGTTCTACCCAGTCTGGCCATCCATCTTAGGATGGAAGGTGGTGCTCAAACAAAGTTGCATCCCAAAAGCCTCCTGCAACCCCCTCCAGAGCCAGGATGTGAAAAGTGTATCATGATCTGTAACGCCCCGAACCCAGTTACACATAATTGGTGCATTATTACATAACATTGGCATGATCACAAAAGATCAATTCTATAAAGACCGATTATTTTAGTAGCCTTGGAAACACTAGATACATTCATATATCTTACACTACATCATAAAGTGAAAAAATAAAACAATATAGTCTCCATTGTCCACAATCATATCCCCTCAGACTATCCCTGTAGGTCAGTTATTAAATACTTCTTCACATCCTGGAAAAAATATAACATATAAAGGGGTGAGCTCAGATGCTCGGTAAAGATAACAATATAGAAAAAACATTAATAAAGAAGAACAAACATTTAAGGCAATGTATAACTAAAAAAAGCCTTTGAATGTTGATATTCAGAATAATATAGAAAAAATAAAATGAAATAATTCCATTTAATTATTCACATGGATATTATACTAGTTGAATAATCACATGCAATATCAATAACCTCATTTTCGGGCGAGGCCTCGATGTGGAATGGGGAACATTGGGTGGAGCATTGGTCGAAGGGCAGTTTTGCACCATGGGGGCCGCAAAGACTGCGAGGTGGCAGAGTGCATGGGACAGCGGAGGCCGTAGAGACCGCGGGGGCAGTAGAGGTCGTAGGGGCAGCGAGGTGGCATGGAGACCACATGAGCCACAAATTTCATTTCCGGAAAACCGAGACTCTGAATCACACGCTGTCAATTTTCATGGACTCGTAAATTATAATATATTAAAAAATATTACATGGAATATTCAGGTATATTCATTCTCCGCATCTCATGGATTTTCTTCCTGGAAAACCACATCACAAAACAAGGAAAACAAGTGGGGGTACTGAGTGCTAATCTGAGCCTCCTGCTTCCATCTACACTTTAGGAGGTTCCCATGATACTATTGAACGCGCACCGGAGGTATAGACCACCCATGAAGGACTCGCTCATGTCGATCCTCAATCTCCACTGGAACCTCTGAAAACATCACCCCATTGTCGATGTCTATCTTTCCCTGGTCGATGATGTGAGAAGGGTCGTGCACGTATATTTTCTATTGGGATACGTGGAAGACGTTGTGCAACCGGTGCAACTGAGGTAGAAGAACTATGCAGTAAGCCACCTCACCAACTCAGCTGAGGACCTTAAACGGTCCAATGAACCTCAGAGATAACATTCCTCCTCGGCCAAATCTCTGGAAACCTTATTGTGGTGAGACCCATTGGAAGTTGTGGTCACCATCCTCATACTCCAGAGGTCTCCGTCTCCTGTTGGCTTAAAACTTCTGCCTACTCTGTGCAGTCTTCATCTGCTCTTGGATGATCTGTACTTTCTCTGTCGTAGCCCATACCATCTCTGGTCCCACGAGTGCTGACTCGACTTGTTTATTCCATCACAAAGGTGATCTTTAAGGTTGTCCGTAAAACGCCTCCAAATGTTCCATCCCAATAATGGAGTTATAGGAATTGTTTTTTGAAAACACTACCAAAGGCAAGTTATCCTCCCAGCTGGGACTGAAGTTGAGGAAACAAGCACGTTGCATGTCCTCGAGGGTTTGAATGTTCTACCCAGTCTGGCCATCCATCTTAGGATGGAAGGTGGTGCTCAAACAAAGTTGCATCCCAAAAGCCTCCTGCAACCCCCTCCCGAGCCAGGATGTGAAAAGTGTATCATGATCTGTAACGCCCCGAACCCAGTTACACATAATTGGTGCATTATTACATAACATTGGCATGATCACAAAAGATCAATTCTATAAAGACCGATTATTTTAGTAGCCTTGGAAACACTAGATACATTCATATATCTTACACTACATCATAAAGTGAAAAAATACAACAATATAGTCTCCATTGTCCACAATCATATCCCCTCAGACTATCCCTGTAGGTCAGTTATTAAATACTTCTTCACATCCTAGAAAAAATATAACATATAAAGGGGTGAGCTCAGATGCTCGGTAAAGATAACAATATAGAAAAAACATTAATAAAGAAGAACAAACATTTAAGGCAATGTATAACTAAAAAAAGCCTTTGAATGTTGATATTCAGAATAATATAGAAAAAATAAAATGAAATAATTCCATTTAATTATTCACATGGATATTATACTAGTTGAATAATCACATGCAATATCAATAACCACTTTCAGAATTATGGAATGCATAATGCCAGTCTATCCTAACCACATAGTCAAGGCCTTATGCCAAGACTAAAAATACGTTTTTGTCAATGCCTTATGCCAAGAAACTAGTTTGTCTGATGAGACCTACAAATGCATTGATGGGATATAGTGGGATCCACCTGTCACTTACTAAGTCCAATGCATTCCTCATATGAATAGGTTTAAACATAACATAAACAATCATATTAAAACTATCATAAGAAATGTCAACACTTTATCCATAAACCATGAATGGTATAAAAATAACATATCCACAGTCAAACATATCAAAAAACCTTTAATACAATATAGATGTTTTGTATCATAATATATCAACTTCAAATAAGCTTAAAATCCATCAAAGGATGTTGACATAGATGAAATCAAAACTATTTGAGAGAAATATCTCATTTTTGAAATTATTTAAAAGTCTCATAATTATAAAAGAAAAAATTTACTTTGAAAAAATTCTTATAAACTTGTAAGGTTAGCTTCTACTATTTTATAACAGTTGGAAATAGCTGCACCCACTGTATAAGTTAAAAAAGTCCTTCTTATCTTAATTCAGTCTTAAAGGTTAAAAAGGACCTTGTTTGGAAAAACTGCAGAAATATTCCTTTATAAACATCTTATAAAAAGTCAAACATGGGTATAAATAACTTTAACCCATATTCTATAATATAGTAACAATGTTTTGAAATACATTTTTCAGAAACATGGATGTGGATGATAATGTTGTCCCAGTAGATACTTGCGTAAAAACAACCTTTGATAATAAAGAGATTGTAAAATTAACCCTTACCACGTACTTTTCCTTGGTCAAGGGTAGGTTAAACTCCTCTATAATAGTTAAATCATTGTTATGATATCATTCAAGAATCATATACTTAAATATTATATCATATATAATCGTTTAATATTTCTTTGTTTGTAATATTTTAGTATTATCGTCGTTTCAGGTGTTAACTAATTCATTTTCCTTTATATGATTTGTTATGTAAGCTATGTTTGTTTTGGATATGTTGTATAATATTCATATCCATAATGATATAAAGTCCATAAACATTACTTTTAATCATCAAATGAGAATTAGTCTTGAATGGAGACGATGGGGAATGAATCTCATTGCGTTCGTGGAGACGGTAGTCCGTACGTACGCGCGGGCGACAATATAATTATTTTGATATTAAAATAATATATAATTGGATAGTGTATCATATATAAAGAATAATTATCATGTTATATTTATTATTTTCATGAATTACACATCATTATTATACCCATCCAAATAATAATTTATTGATTAACAATTACCCCACGACGTGGAGATGGTAAGCCATATGTACGCACGTATGGTGACATATCATTCAAGGGATGGATAGAATACTGAATATGGTTGTACCATATTTAAAATAACATCACACTATATAGAATATATTGGAGTTATTATTTTTTAATGTAAATAACAAATAAAGAATAATTGGAAGAAGAAAGGAACTTGAAAGAGGGTGGTGAAAACATTACCTCTTCTTCAGGTTCTTCCTTTTGATTTGATAAAAAGGACTCCATAGGTTGGATTTTTGATCAAAATAAGGCCTGTAGGTTGAATTGAGGGAATTTGAGAGAATATTTGGGAAGGTTTTGGACGATCCAAAAGGCTTTGAATGTGTGAATTAGAGAGAAGTTGGAGTGGCCTTTTATAAGAGGGGTGAGGGTCACCTTGGGAAAAGCTAGATAGATTATTTTATAATAAATATATATTCGGTTTCTAATGGCTCAAAAGTATATTAGTTAATGTTTAAGGTGGGTATAGGTCTAAAAAACACTCAACAAAAAGGTTTTATATAGGTTTGGATCACTATATTAACCTTATCTTTTTGTTTTAACTCTTAGTTAATTAGTTTCATGTTTACCATGTCTCTTTGTATTTTTATATTATATGGGTAATAAACTTACTATAAACATCCAAGAGAACCACAAGTGGTTTATTAATGATACACTTATCATTATATATGTCTCTTGGCCAAACCTTATATTTTTATGAATTGAATATCAATTAGTTATATTATAATTGTTTTTAAAAACACTTTTATGTCAATTTTGACACTATTTGGTATTTTGTTTTTTCTAAATTCATAACAGCATTATTACTTCAAAACTAATTCATTTAATCAACCATAACATGTAATATTAAACTATAAAATTCGTGGAAATAATTAAAAGTCTAAAATTATATTTATTTTGGGTATTTATAATGTCAATTATTTTGATATTTTACAAATAAGGTAATTACTGCATCATCATTGTGTCATAAATAAATTAAATTATATAATGTATAAAAATTATAAATAAAATACCATTAGGTAGAAAATCTTTATGTATTTCAAATGAATATTCATAATGTAATTTAAATTATGTATAACCATATATTAAATTTTTTTTAGTTATTAAACATTGATTTTAACACTTTTAACTCTTCTTTGAATTAAATAATAATTAATGTCCTAATCTAATCCAAGGGGACGAAAGAGGATAATATTTTATTCCTAAGGATGTTTCTGGTCTAATAATACATAGCCAATGGAATTAGGACATGTGTTATGGTAATACTAACATCATTTTTACCGTTAATTAGCATATTTACATTTAACCTTGGTAAATAAAAGTAAAAATTTACTATTCACCGAAAATTATTTTTAACTTATTGAACCAAATTTTACTCCATGATATTAACTGTGTCTCTCGGATTTTCAAAATTCCACCCACAGAAGTGGTAAAATTATATTTTTTTGAATTTGAATATTCTCTTAGGAGGTGGGTAATGACAGTGAAAAGTTCAATAAAATTTTTATATATCTAAAATTATTATAAACTTACTCCAATGAATTACATTGATATTATATAGGTATTATGTATCTATTTTGACCTAAAATAAATTTAAATACAATAAATAATTATTTAAATAAAAATTCAGTTTTAAACTATACTTCATTGTTTTTCACCATTCATCTAAAATAGAAAGTTTCTTGAAAAATAGAAAAAATTCACCCAAAGCTAATTTTGATATTCCGAATCTAAAAATGAAGTCCATTTTGAATGATAATATTTTTAAAATTTCAAAAATTGGGTATTACTATTCATAACGGCTAGTTTGATTGGATGTGATGTGTGTTTGAACTTGAAGTTGTGTACAACGCATGCTACGATATTATTCAAAGAGAAGCATACCGTGGAAGATTGGGGTGTTACATTCACCCCTCCTTCAAATAATTTATTCCTAGAAATTTCTAGAATATTACTACAAAAAAAGACTCTGGTGGTTCTTCATCATACGTTTCTCGGGATCCCACGTTTCCTCTTCCATCTTATGGTTTCTCCATAAAACATTTACCAGACAAGTCTTCATGTTTCTCAACACATGTTCTATTGTATCAATAAACTTGACAGGCTCTTTGAAATAAGATAGATCGAGTTCAAATTATAATTCTTCATATGGTAGTACATGCATTAGGTTAGGCATGTATTTTCAAAATATTGATACATGGAACACATCGTGAACATTGGAGTGATTTGGCGGCATTGCCAAACGGTAAGCTACAACCCCAATTCATTCTAGAATTTCGAAAGCTCCAATGTACATGTGACTCAATTTACCTTTCTTAGAAAAATGTATAACTCCCTTGCATGGAGATACCTTCAAGAAAACATGATCTCCTACCTGAAATTCCAAATCCTTCCTTCAGTTATCGGCATAGCTCTTCTACCTACATTGAGGTACTATGTTGTGGTTCTGGATTACGTTCACCGTTTCTATCGTTTCCTCCACCACTTCTCGGCCTACAAGTTTTCTTTAACCAACGTTATCCCAACAAGTTGGTGTGTATCTTTCTGTATAACACTTCATATGGTGACATCTGAATACAAGAATGAAAGCTATTGTTATATGGAAATTCCACCAGAGGTAAATATTGATCTCACATACCCAGAAAGTCAAGTGAGCAAGATCTCAACGTGTCTTCTAAGGATTGAATAGTCCATTCTGATTGTCCATCAGTTTGGGGGTGGTAAGCAGTGCCCAAATGAAGTTCAGTTTCCAAGGCCTTCTGAAGAGTCTTCTAGAATTGTTATGTAAAATGTGGATCAGGATCAGAAACAATTGATAGTGGTACTCCATGAAGTCTTACTACTTCATTAATATATAGCCTTGCTAGATTTTTAAGTGGTAGATCTTCTCTTATAGCAAGAAAATGTGCTGACTTGGTAAGACGATCAATAATGAACCTTATTGCACTGTTCCTTCTATGAGTATTTGTAGTCCAATGAAAAATTCCATCGTGATATTATCCCATTTCCACTTAGGTATGGGAAGAGGTTACATGACTCTTCTAGGGTGTTACCTTCTAGCTTTCACTTGTTGAAAAACCATACATCTTGACACAAAATCAGAAATCTCCCTCTTCATGATGTCCCATAAAAAATGTACCTTCAAATCTATATACATCTTGGGGCTCCCAGGGTGTATAGAGAAATTTGAACTATGAGCATCGTCCAACAATTATCTTTTTAGATCAGGTATATCAAGAACACGAAGCCTCTTCCCAAATTTCAAAATTCTATCTTCATATACAAAGTCACACAATCTCCCATCATTCACATCTTTAATCTTCTTTTGAAACACATCATCATCGGTCAAAGAACTATTTATCCTTTATAGTAAAGATGGGTTGGAAACCATTTGAAAACGTATTGATGTTTCACCTTCAATGGTGATTCCCATATTCATCTTTACTATATCCATGAAAATAGGATCCCTCTCAACTCTCATCTTGTTCAAAACTCCATGATCTTTTCTGCTCAAAGCATATGCAACCTTATTTTTCTTCCCCGAGTGGTAGTGTATCATGAAATCATAATCCTTGAGATGTTCAAGCCATCTCTATTGCATCATGTTGAGTTCTTTAAGTAAGAAAACATACTTCAAACTCTTGTGATTAGTATAAATATAACATTTCTCACCATAGAGATATTGTCTCCAAATCTTCAATGAAAATATTATAGGTGCTAACTCAAGATAATGAGTAGGATAGTTCTTCTCATTAATTTTCAGCCATCGTGATGCATAGGAAATAACCCTATCATTCTGTATAAGGACACAACCAAATACTTTCTTCGATGCATCACTATAAATAATGAACCCATCATTCCCCAATGGTAGAGTCAATATAGGGGCATTGAATAATCTTTTCATCAGTTCTTCGAAACATTCTTCACACTCTTCTGTCCAAAAGAATTTATCCCCTTTACGTGTGAGCTTTGTTAATGGTTTAGCCAACCGGGAAAAATTCTGGAAGAAACGTTGATAATAACCTGCTAAACCAATAAAATTTCATACCTCAGTTATACTCGTCAATGCTGTCCATTCTTGGATTGCTCTTTTCTTAGAAGGATAAACAAAGATTCCATCACTATAGATAATATATCCCAGAAAAAAATCTCTATAAGCAGGAATTCACACTTGCTAAACTTCCCATATAATTCATGTCTTCTCAGAGACTTCAATATAATGCACAAGTGATTTTCATGATTGTAGTAGCTTTTAAAGCATACCAATATATCATCGATAAAAACCACTAAAAATTCATCAAGGTATTCCTTGAAAACTCTGTTCATTAGATCCATAAAAACAGAGGGTGCATTAGTTTGCCCAAAATGGATTACTATAAAGTTGTAATGGCCGTACCTGGTTCAAAATGTTGTCTTATGAATGTATTCCTTCTTTACACAAAACTGATGGTATCTAGATCGATGGTCAATCTTAGAAAAGTATTGAACTCCATGCAGTTGGTCAAATAAATCATCAATGCGAGGTAGGGGATACTTTTTCTTTATTTTTATTGCATTGATCTCCCTGTAGTCGATACGTAACCTCAAAGATCTATCTTTCTTCTTAACTAAAAGGATAGGGGCTCCCCATGGAGAAACACTTGGGAGAATAAATCCCTTATTACTCAATTCTTCTTTTTGTTTCTTTAGTTCCGCTAATTCCATAGTGGCCATTCTATAAAGGGTCATTGATATGGGCCTTGATCCAGGAATTAAATCAATGGAAAAATCAATTTCTCATTCTAGAGGATGTCCAGGTAAATCTTCTGGACATATATCAACATATTCTCTCTCAATAGGTACATCCTATATTTGAACATTCCTTTCCTCACCCACAGTCATTTCATTCTCTTCCTCCCTAATAATTGAATTTCATTGAGCTATTTGGGGTGGATCTATATAAGAATTAGGTGGTGACGATTCTTCTATAAAGATAAGGTGTTCCTTATCATCATCATTAAAAATCATAACCTCCTTCTTCTTACAATAAATCTTTGCATCATAGTCCGAAAGACAATCCACACCTAGGATTATATCAAACTCAATAATAGGTATGATGATGATATTAGTAGATAAAGAATATTTATATGATCTAATGGGAATGGATTCAAAAAACTTTGTCGTGGTGATACTTCCATTAAGAGTTTTTACTGACCAGTCCCTTGTTAAATCAAATTGAAAATATCTAATTTTATTAGCAAACTGGGAAGATATGAAACAATGCGATTATCTAGAATCAAACAAAGCATTTTCTAAACTTCAGGAAATCAATAAATTACCTGCTACCACGTCTTTCAGAGCTTCTACCTCAGCAGTAGTGATAGCATAGGCTAGGCCTTGATCCCTTGGACTTTTTTGAGGTATGTTCCCCTGAATCTTAGGAAATTCATTTGCATAATGTCCCATCTCCCTGCAATTGTATCATTGAACATCAGTAGCTTATTTCTTCCCCTTGAAATCTTGAGCTTGGTGGACTATTTCACCAAACTTGTAATAGACACCCATTCCTTTCAAGAAAGTACCAGGGTGTTACTTCCCATATTTACTACAGGATGGATATTCAACTTTTTCCTTATTCCACATATTTCCATTCCTAGAGTGATAAACAGATCTCTTCTTCTCTTACTTTGCTTTAGAGTCATAAGACATAGAGAATTACTTTTCTGTATTGATAGCACATGATACAATATCTTCGTATGACGAGAAGGATTGTGAGACTAATGATAAATGGAGAAATAGTTTTAACCAATTAAAGAAATGATCAATCTTACTTGTTGGGATATGTATATAATCTACTGCATGCCTCGCTAACCTTGTAAAGTTAGCCTCATACTTTGCAACATTCTAATCCTCCTTTTGCATCAGACACAGAAATTGTATTTCCATATCCACTCAATGGACATGTTGAAGGTATTTTTCTAAGAAAATATTTTTAAACTCCCTCCATTCCATATTTGATTATTCTTCATCTTCCTTCGTGTTTTGAATCAATAACCACCATTGATCAACATCTCTAGTGAGGCTCATATTTGATACTCCCTCTACTACTAGTGGATTTGTACCCCCATTGAATGTTGGTGGTTATTGCCTCATGAAGCGATCTAACGTTGATCCTCCACACTGCAATTCAAGGTGCTCCATACAGGTAAAGTTATTATTCATAACCTGAGTGAGTTGTCCTAGTATGGTGATTAGCTGATCATCACCAGTTGCATCACCAGCTCCACTATAATTATCTTGTGTAGGAGGGCAATCCCTACATGGAGTGCATCCATTGATACGGTTTCCATTCCTTCCACTAGGCACCATTTCTAAAAATGGCATACACTATATTAGTTTATGAATCACAATACATAAATAAAAACATGTAAAATACTTAATATAAATTGAACAGTTTATGGATAATAACCATAATCATAAAAATGTTTTCTTTGAGAAAGTATATACTCACAAACGCTTCATAATGGTTTGTAAGGAAAATGAGAATTATCCTAAGAATATCCCCCAGGACTGTCATAACCAAGAGTGCAGCAAGGCCCATTGTCATGCAACAGTTCCCGTTCGAGTCTAGCTCAAAGTGGTGTTTTTGGGTTTTACCCCTAGGTACATCTATGCTAGAGCTGCCTCTACCTGCTCGTATCTAGACAAGGGTGTATTTCTCAGAAAACTCAAAAAATATCTATAATACCAAATTTTTTGGACGTTTTTTTATACTAATCCTCAAAGTTTATCTTAAGTCTATGGGCTCTAATCATAGTATAGCTAAATCTATTTTAAAAGGTTTGTACTAAACTACATCTGATACCAACTGTAATGACCCGAAACTAGTTACCCAGAGTCGATGAATTATTAATTAACATTGGCATGATCACAAAAGACAAATTCTTGAAAGACAGATTAGTTTAGTAGCCTTGGAAACACTAGATAATTTCATTAGTCTTACATTTCATCATAAAGTGAAAAAATACAACAACATAGCCTCCATAGTCCACACACATATCCCCTCTGACTATCCATGTAGGTCAGTAATAAAATAATTTTTCACATCCTGGGAAAAATAGTACATAGTAATGGGTGAGATCAGATGCTTAGTAAGGATAACAATATAGCAGAAACATTCATAAATAAGCACAAACATTTAAAGAAATGTATAACTAAAACAAATCCTTTTAAACATGAAATTCAGGTATGATATGGAAAAAATAAAATGAAATAATTCCATTTACTTATTCAAATGGATATTCTACTAGTTGAATAATCACATGCAATATCAATAAACACTTTTGTAATGATAGAATGCATAATTCCAGACTATCATAACCACATAGTCAAGGCCTTATGCCAAGACTACAAATAAGTTTTTGTAAAGGCCTTGTGCCAAGACACTAGTTTGTCTAATGAGACCTAATGATGCATTGAGGAGCTATAGAGGGCTCCACCCGTCACTTACTAAGTCCAATGCATTCCTCATATTAACATGTTTAAACACAACATAATCATTCGTATTAAAACTAGCATACGAAATGTCAATAATTTCTCCATATACCATGAATGGTATAACAATAATACATCCACGGTTACACATATCACAAAACCTTTAATACAATATGGAAGTTTTGTATCATAATAAATCAACTTCAAATAAGCTTAAAATTCATCAAAGGATGTTGACATAGATGAACTCAAAACTATTTGAGAGAAATATCTCTTTTTTGAAATAATTTAAAAGTCACATAATTATAAAATAAAAAATTTACTTTCAAAATATTCTTATAAACTTGTAATGGAAGCTTCGATGATTTTATAATAGCGGAAAATATTCAAACCCTCAATATAAGTTAAAAAATACATTCTAACCTTAATTCCGTTGAAAAGGTTAAAAATGACCTTGTTTGGAAAATGACGGAAATATTATTTTATAAAAATCATATAAAAATTCAAAAAATTGTATAAATGACTTTAACCCATAGTTTAATAAATAGTAAAAATGATTTGGAATACATTTTTTCAGAAACATGGAAGTGGATGATAATGATGTCCCAGTAGATACTTATGTAAAAACAACCTCGGATAATAGAGAGATTGTGAAATTAACCCTTACCATGTACTTTTTCTTGGCCAAGAGTAGGTTAACCTCCTCTATAATAGTTAACCCATTGTTATTAAATTATTCAAGAATCATATTCAGAAATATGATATCATATATGATCTTTTAATATTGCTTTGTTAATAATATTTTAGTATTATCGTCGTTTCGGGTGTTAACTGATTCGTTTTACATTATATGATTTGTTACATAAGCCATGATTGTTATGGATAGGTTGTATCTTATTCATATCCATAATGATATCAAGTCCTTAAAAATTACATGTAATCATCCAATGAGAATTATTCTTGAATGGATACGATGCGGAATGAATCTCATCGAGTTTGTGGAGAGGGTAGTCCCTACATACGCACGAGCGACAATATCATTCTTTTGATATTAAAATAATATATAATTGGATAGTGTATCTTATATAAAAAATCATTATCATATTATATTTATTATTTACATTAATTACACATCATTGTTATACCCATCCAAATAATAATTTATTGAATAACAATTACACCACAACGTGGAGACGGCAAGCCGTATGTATGCACGTATGGTGACATGTCATTCAAGGGATGGATAGAATACTGAATATTGTTTTACCATATTTATAATAACATCATTGTATATATATGATACTGGATTTATTATTTTATAATGGAAATAACAAAGAAAGAAGAAGTGGAATAAGAAATGAACTTGAAAGAGGGTGGTGAAAACATTACCTCTTCTTCGGGTTCTTCTTTTTGATTTGATCAAAATGACTCCTTGGGTTCGTTTTCTGATCATATTAAGGCTTATAGGTTTAATTTAGGGATGTTGATAGAATATTTGGGTTTTGTTTGTCCGATAAAAAAGGCTTTGATGTTGTGAATTAGAGAGAAGGGGAAGTTCCCTTTTATAAGAGGGGTGAGGGGCCCCTTAGGAAAAGCTAGAAATATTATTTTATCATAAATTAATATTCAGATTGTAATGGATATAAAGTGGATTATTTAAAGTTTAAGGTGGGAATTGGTCGATAACCAGTCATCCAATAGGTTTTATACAGTTTTGGGTCACTATATTAACTTTATCTTTGAGTTTTAACTCTTGGTTAATTAGTTTCACATTTACCATGTCTCTTTGTGTTTTTAAATTATATGGTTAATAATTTTACTATAAACATTTAAGAAAACCCCAAGTGTTTCATTAATGATACACCTATAATTATATAAGTCTCTTGGAAAATCCTTATATTTTTAGGAATTGAATATCAATTAATAAGTTTATATTTGTTTTTAAAACTCGTTTATGTCAATTTTGACACTATTTGGTATTTTGTTTTTTCTAAATTCATAACAACAATATTACTTTAAAAATAATTCATTTAGTCAACCATAACATGTCATTTTAACCTATAAAATTGGTGGAATTCATTAAAATTCTAAAATTATATTTATTTGGGTATTTATAATATCAATTATTTTAATATTTCACTAATAAGGTAATTACTGCATCATCATTGTGTCATAAATAAATTAAATTATTTAATATCTAAACTTTATAAATAATTTTCCATTAGTTAGGAAATATATATTTTTTCTAATGAATATTTATAATCTAATTTATATTATCTATAACCCTATATTAAAAATGTTTTAGTTTTTAAACTTTGATTTTAACTCTTTTAACTCTTCTTTGAATTATATAATAATAAATGTCCAAATCTAGAATAAGTGGACCAAAGAGGTTCATATTTTATTACTAAGGTTGTTTTTGGTCTAATTATACTTACCCAATAGAATTAGGACATGTGTTAGGTTAATACTAACATCATTTTTACCCTTAATTACCCTATTTACATTTAACCGTGGTAAATAAACCTAAAATGATACTATTCAAAAAAATTATTCTTGTCTTATTGAACCACATTTTACTCCTACATATTAACTATGTATCTCAGATTTTCGAAATTCGACTCATAGAATTGGTAAAATTATATTTTATCTGAATTTGAAAATTCTCCTAAGAGGTGGGTAAAAGACAGTGAAAAGTTCAATACAATTTATATATATCTAAAATTATTATAAACTAAATCAAATGAATTACATTGAAATTATATATGTATTGTGTATCTATTTTGACCTAAAATAAATTTAAATAAAATAAATAATTATTTAAATAAAAATTTAGTTTTAAACTATAACTCAATGTTTTTCAGTATTCATCAAAAATATAATGTTTTCAGAAAAATACCAAAAAATCACCCTAAGCTAATTTCGATATTCCCAATATAAAAATGAATTCCATTTGGGATGAAAATATTTATAAAATTTCAAAAAGTTGGTATTACTATTCATAACGGCTAATTTGATTAGTTGTGATGTGTGTTAGAACTTGAAGTTGTGTACAACACACACTACTGTATTATTCAAAGAGAAGCGTATCGTGGATGCTTGGGATGTTACACTATCAGATACAATCATTGAGGGTACTCCATGTAGCCGTACAATCTCTTGAACATAGAGTTGTCAATGGCTCTCTACTGAACCCTGCTCTCTGATCGGTCGGAAGTGGGCCTAATTCGTGAGTCGGTCGACGATCACCCAGATAGAATAATGACCCTTGGATTTAGATGGAAATCCTATCACAAAGTCCATGGATATCCCATCCCACTTCTAGTCTGGGACCTCGAAAGGCTGAACCAAGCTTGCAGGTACCTGATGCTCCACCTTCACTTGCTGACAAGTGACGCACTGAGTGACAAACTCTGCTACTGTTTTCTTCATTCCTGACCACCAATGCTATCGTCAGAGGTCCTAGTATATCTTCGCCACTCTTGGATATACCCCTATAGGGGATGTGTGGAACTCCCTCATCACATCCTCCTGATGCGACACTGGTACCATAATACATCCACTGAATAGGATGACATGCTCCCCACCTTATGAAAACCCATTAGGTGCATGTCTTGTGGATATCTGAGCATGTAGAGTCTCGTATTTAGTTTTCCCACGTTGCGCCTCCCTGAATCGCTGAAGAATTGTGGGAGTGACTATAAGAGACTAAAGGAAAGGTGAGCTACTCTGTCACCTCACCTAGCAGTTGTATACAAGTTCTCTGGCTAAGTGCATCTGCTACAACATTCCCCTTCCCAAGAGTATAGACTATCTCTAAGTCATATTCTTGGAAGAAATCAAACCAACGTTGATGTCTGAGGTCCATGTCCTTCTGAGAGAATATATACCTGAGACTCTTATGATTAGAGTATGTTAGAAAATGCTCAAAAATCAAGTAATGTTGCCACATCCTCAAGGAGAAGACCACTTCTACTAACTCTAGGTCATGGCTAATGTGGTTCTGCTCATGTTTTCTCAGCTGTCGAGAACTATATGTGATCACTGCTCGCTCCTACATCATGACACATCTGAGTCCAGTCCCTGATACGTCATAGAAGACTATGTACTTTATGCCCTCTTATGGTAGCCTCAAGATGGGTGCACTAGTCAGCCTCAGCCTCAGCTTTTGAAAACTATGATGTAATCTCTCCAAAAACACGATGGGTTTCCCCTTCTTCATCAAGGATGATAGTGGTGCTGCAACTCTGGAAAAATCTGGAATAAATCTCTGGTCGTATCCAACCAAACCCAAAAAAACTGTGTGCCTCCGTCACACTCCTGGGTGCCTCCTAAGAAGGTACTACCTCAATCTTCACTGGATCCAATGCAACTCCAGCCTCCAAGATGACATGTCCTAGAAATTGAACCTCTCAGATCTAGAACTGGCACATCGAGAGCTTACCATAAGACTGGTGCATTCAATGTGTATCCAGTACTACCTGAAAATTTAAGGCATGCTCCTCCTTAGTAGCCGAGTATATTAGAATGTTATCGATGATGAGTAATACAAAGCGATCAAGGTATGGCTGAAAGATCCTATTCATGAGTCCCATGAACACTACTAGGGAATTGGTTAATCCAAACGACCTAACCAAGAACTCATAATGGCCATATCGACATCTAAAAGTTGTCTTCTGCACATCCTCGTCTCGTACTCTAAGATTGTGATAGCATGACCTAGGGTCTATTTTCGAGAACCACCGTGCTCCATTCATCTAATCAAAGAGGGAGTTAATCCATAGGGGGGGGGGGTACTTGTTCTTCACGGTCACCTAATTCAGAATCTGATATTGAAAAAAAAACCTTAAACTCCCATTCGCCTTCTTTGTAAACAAAATTGGGGCTTCCCATAAAGAAACACTAGGCCGAATGAATCCCTTTCTCTCCAAGCCATCTAGCTATACCCGTATCTCATGAAGCTTCATGGAAGCCATCTGATACATCAGTGTTTATATAAGTTTCATCCTAGGGTACAAGACAATGAAATAGTCCACCTCTCAATTAGGTGGTAGACCCATAACATCATCAGGAAAGACATCCGTGTACTGGTCCACCACTACAGGATAGCTCGGACTCTCAAAATCCACTTATACGAGTGTAAGGATCGCCAACTGATTAGTGATCGGCTGCACTCTTCTTCGAGTTTGTCTATCATGTGCTGCAAAGGACCGATTCTCGCCGGTGAATGTAAAACTGGTCCCATCTATGCAGACAAACTATACTTTGCGCCTAATACATTCGATCTGAGGATGGACTGTAGATAATTATTCCATACCCGAGATGATGTCGTAAGGCCTCGACGCCACTACTAGGAGATACCACCTAAAGATTTCACCTCCTATAGTAAGCTCACACATCCAAGACCAGTGAGTAATCATAAAATATGCTCTCGTATGAATCTCTATTCGTAAGGATGAGCCAACAGCTTTTTCGGAATTGCCGAGCTCCGAACGAGGGTAGTGGAAATAATTTAAGGATTAGAACCTGTGTCTATAAGTACTATAGCTAAGGTGGAATAGACACAGATCAGACCTCATATCATATCCAGAGTGCCATGGTCATAGGCCTCACCTTGCTGGAGCTGAGCTCGCCCCTATCCACCTGTTCGTTGAGGTCTGGGTGGACATCCTGGTGGTGGTGGCAGTAACACCTCGAATCGCCGCACACCTCCAGCTACACGTCCAACTCCTCTACCACATCTACCTGCTCCCTGTGAACCTCCTCGGTCGATCCTCTGTCTCTACCTTGGTGGTCCCTCGACCGTCTGCTGATCATCTGTACGACATGTCAGATATTCACGAGCCATGTGACCCTATCTTCCGTATGCTTAACACTACCCCATCCTCACATGACTGGCTCTATCTTAGGTGCCCTGTACAACTGCACTGAATCATATGGGCGTCCACCTATATGTATGGTCCTCTTGGACCTCTATGTAATTTTTCAGCTTTCAGATGCAGAAGAATCCACTACGTGATGTTCGGTGGTGGGTCTCACTACTGGTGACTGTTCAAAATCAAAATCATCCACTAAGAGTGCTCGCTCTAACAACCCTGCCTGTATAGGGATGCCGAGAAAAATAATTGATGCCATGTTCTCTCACCTGAACCCCTGCTCGAAAGTTTTATCCATGAATAATGTGTCCCACACCATATTAATGGAGTAGTGTGAGAGGTCGATGAACCTCACTGAGTATTGAGCCACAGTAATGCTGCCCAGCTACAAATGATGTATCTCCTGAATGCGCACTACGCGAATAGTTTCTGGGAAAAACTGTACCAGAAATAGTCTCTCGAAGTCTGTCAAGAGAAGTGTCACCTCGTTCTGAGCATGGGGCATAGAGATCCACCGTCTCCCTGTTGCTGCCTATAGAATACTAGAGGAAAGGATCACTATGAGATCATATAGTGTCCATACTGTTCGGAAGACTCTCAAAACCTCCTCCAACCAATCCTCAACCTCCTGTGGGTTCATCTCTCCCTTGATCCTTGGTGGCCTCTGGTGCTGGAACTCATGAAACACGCTCAAGTGGCATGCACCCTCTGCTGCTAAGGATAGTGTAATTGGTCTCCCAGGAGGTAATGGTGTCGTTGGTGCCTCTATTGGTGCCTTTTACTGGAAGAGGACCCTGCACCGAGGCCTCATTGCTTAGTGGGCTATTAGTGCGTACAATATCTGGAACCCTAGCTACCTGTTTGTGTGGAGGCATCCTGAAAATAAAACAGGTGTTCCACGGTAAATAAGTTATAGCTGGTGAGCTAACTCAATGATATCATAAGGAAAACTCTTAAAAACACACACACATAATTAGTGTTGTCGTTCACTGAGTTAGAAATCAGATGTCAGGGTCCGGGTGTATGGATACGTCGGCCACCACACTAACACTGGATTCCCTAAACTGATAGCCATAATCACTACAATTAACACTATTTTTGTTAAAAAGAGAAGTGTCTTATGTTATACGGTATAACTGACTCCTCTGATACCAATTCGTCACGAGCTGTCCTCCGAGGCCTGTGTCATGACTACCCCAAGTCTGCCTTCTTTAGGTTAGGGTATGTCGACTAGCACTGAAAGGCATATTCCCTAAAACTGGGAAGGCATTGCCTATATAACCTGTAAACACACACAACCGAGCACACAATAATATATGAACACAAATGAACTGTATAGTATAAGACTGCTGAATGTAAAAAGGGGCCGGAAGGCATGCCCAGTAGTAAAGTTACAAGTACAACTGAAATACAATACAAATGGTGAAAAAGAAAAGAATCTATTGGGTCATCCTTTGAGGATCTAACATGAAGGGTAGGTATATATCGCCTCCTCATCACTCCACGTCTACCCACATCCTCTGCATACCATTATGCCTTATGGTCCACCTCCGAGCCCTGTCTAGCCCTGGTACCCTCAGCCTCGATCAGCCCTGTCGGTCATCTGCACCAAACACAACAAGGGTTGTTCATAGACCATGCAGGGGTGAGTATAACGATACTCACTAGGGACCCCGAGACCCTCAGGGTCTCCTAAAATCCACAAAGGATAAACCACATAGCATGAAGTCAACTGAAAACACTACTTAAGTATATGCCGATACATATACCTATGTTACCAAGTATACCCATCTCAATCATGAGGAAACATAGGGTCTAACCGAAAAGTTCAAATCTCAACCATTCCACAAAGGATGGAATACCATGAAGGTCTGTACCATAGAGGTACGCCACACAAAATAATACCACCAAGGTATTACCATGAAGGGAAGTACCACACTGGTACGAACTTACCTGACACCAGGTATAACATAGGTACAGTAGTAGAGATGATTAGATGTAACTACCAATTCATTTTACTCTATTAAAAGAGAGACCCACGAAGGATCCTAAATAATCATCATACACAGAGAGGATCGTAGTACATTGTCAGACCCACATAGGATCCTAGTACAATGTTAGTACGTCATCAGACCCACACAAGATTCTAGTACATTGTCAGTACATCGTCAGACCCACACATGATCCTAGTACATCATCAGTCCATCGTCAGACCTACACATAATCCTAGTACATCATCAGTACGCTGTCAGACCCACACATGATCCTAGTACATCATCAGTACATCGTCTAAACCACATAGGATTCGAGTTTAGTAGACCCACATCGGATCCTAGAGTAGTCCCACATGGATTCCAAGTGTGTATCCATGTGGTATCCTCAATTACAGACCCACTAAGGATACCTTTCTCGTGATTCAACCAGCTATAGGGTTCCCGCACTAAGCATACTCATCTCTGGGAGAGTATGATCCCCAAGCCACTAGTTGATACTCCAACTGTCACAAAGTCCCATGAAGAAGTATCCCAGTGGTCTTTCACTTAATAGGGGTCTCAATGCAATAGACGGTTCGTCAATCGGACGCCTGGTCTATTAGTTATTAGGTTTTAGTTCTGAGGGCCCAGTTGGATTCGTCTTCAATCCAACCCGACCAAACACCAAATTTATCCAAATCTCAATTGAGGTATACTAAAAGGACGGGATCTCTCTATAGTTTCTAGTGCCATAGACGGTTTGTCAAATGGATTCCCGGTGCCAATGATAATGCTAAAAGAGAGTTAACATGTTGAGGTCGGTCTGGGTCCGGTCCGACCCGGCCTGGGTCGACTCGGCACGCTAGGTCCGGCCTAGCCCACGCTGGGCGGCCAAACTCGCGGTTGGCGGCCTGGCCTGCTGGGTCTAGCCTGACCCATGCCGGCGGTATGGACCATGCCGCGCTGCCCAACCCATGGTGGGCGGCCCGACCTGGTGGTGGAACGGTCGTGGTGCGACGCGGGAAGTGCGGGGTGGTACGAGGGATGCGAGGTGTGAGGGTCACGGGGTGGTGGAGGCCTCGGAGGCCGTGGTGGCTGTAAGGTGGTGCAGAGGACCTGGGGCGGTAGAGGCCTCAGAGGTCGTGGGGGCTGTGGGGGCCGGCAGGCGGTGCGGAGGCCGCGGGGTGGCAGCGGTGCGGCGGGGTGGCCTGGTCGCGCGTCGCGCCTTCGCCGACAGCCAGTTCGACTGGCCGTTCTTTGTTATCTGCCATAGAACAATGCTGCCTTCTTCTATTGTGAAGAACACACCATTCATGAAGAACTATAGAGTGTTTATGTCAATTTTGTTTGGCTCGCATGCTCCGTGTTAGAGCAGCAGTAAGAGGCTCATGAAATACATGAATCATGTAGAATATCAAGAGCGGTTAGGGGGGAAAATTAAAACATACTCCCCAACTTGATTGTTCATTGACGTCAAAGAGGAGGGAGGAACAGACATCGGTTCATTGTAGTAGAAGATGTCCCATGTTGGAGGATGTCCTGAGGAAGGATTCGAAGTCGTTGGAAAATGTCGGCGTTCTTCATTGGAGAAGCATTCTTCGTTGTAGATGAAGAATTCCTCCAATAGTTCTCCTCTTCCAATTATTTCTCTAGATTCCACCGAAAATGACATGTAGCCAATATGATGTGTTTCATCAATTTAATTGTTGGCACAATATTAAATTGACATCATTAATTAATAGTAGGAGGCACCATTCATGTGGGAGGATACAAAAGGTTATCTCTCATTAAAGTGGAGTTCAAGAGGTTCCTCCCATTATCAGGGTTTGGGCGGTACCCACGATTAAGAATTAAAAAAGGGGGTTTAGACTTGGGTGGTCCCCACCACCATAACCCATGTTGAGTGGTTTCAAGAATAAAAATAAAATGTTAAAATTATTTTATTTTTATTTTCCCACGAAAATTGAAAAAATATCTTTCTCCCTCGACCTACTACGGTCGAGGTGAAGGTCTCTTCTAGTGAATATCGGTGTTGAGAGTTCAACGGTGTTCTCAGATTTCAATTTCGATCACCAGTTCTAATGTTACAAAAACCCGCCACACGTTTACTAAACTTACCCAAAAAAAGTCCAGAAATTCATTCCGGGCATAGTAGGCCTCAGAATCATGCGCTGTCAATTATTGAAGACTAGTAAAATTCCCGTATCTTAAAAAACATTACATGGGAATTCTGGGTCTTTACAATACATTACATGCCACAACTTGGTTCTCCGAAATCTTACGATGAACACAAAACTGAGTTACACTGAAAAACAATACAATAATTATATTATTATATTAAATAGTAGTTAAAGCCTAAGTTTTGTATTTGTGGGAATGAACATAATTTTTAATATAATGATTTTAATTATTTTTTAAGTGGTTTACAATTATCCCATTAATTTTAGAGGCTTAAAATTACAATCCAATTTTAAGCATTAAAATACTCCAATATTTTTAAAAGGTCGTTTTACTACCTTTTAATGATAATGCCTTTTTAAAAATAGATTTTTTCACTTTTATATGATTTATTTGATAAAAAAAACTTCTTATTTCGAATCAGGACATAAAATTTAATTCATTTAATATTTTTCATTTTTCCGATAAATTCTAGATTTTATAAATAGTGAAAAACACTCCATTATAATTCAAAAATACATTTTCATCTAATTTTTTATATGGTTTTATTTTCCTTTTAATTGATTTGAAAGTTCAATTTAATTAAATTTTTATCATTTAATCCAATTGTGGTCGTTGGAATTAATTTCTCATTTTAATTGGACATAAACACATGTCAATCGTTTGATAGTTTTTTTCTTAGAAACCACTTTTTTGGTTTTGAAAATGTGATTTAATTTTAAATTAATTTGTTCCCATTATGTATTTTGAATTTGAAAAATTGGATTTCATATTTTAATTCTAAAGGTCCAAATTATGTAAATAGGTACGTTTAATTTTTGGACATTATGAATAGTAACATATGTTATTTTTATTATTTACCATGGTTAAAGGGAAAATCAGGTAAATATGTGTAACAAATACTGCTATAATAATATAGAAAATATTATATGAGATATGTCCGATCATGATCATAAATGGGTCAAATTGAGGACCCCATGGAGCCACATGGGAGTGATGATGACCTTTTATAGTATTTAATTTAAAGAAAAGGGAAATATAACATAAATAGGTATCTCCTAACAAAAATAATTTTAATTTTGTTTATTTAAATGATCTATGTGACTATATTTATTTACCATTACGATAATAATATTTTCTACATCATATATTTTATTTAAAATTATTATAATTTAAATAAATAAATACATTTACAACACAACAATGATGCATCGATTACCTTATTAATGAAGTATTAAAATAAATGATATTATAAATATTAAAATAAATGTAATTTCAACATTTTGATTCAAAACATGAATTTTTGGGTGACATTAACATGTTATGGATATGTTAAGTCTTTTTTTGGAGTAATAATTTTATTATGACTTCAAAAAAATCAAATTCTTAATAGTGTAAAAATTTAAACAAATTAGTTTTTAAAAGACATACTATTTGATTAAATTATATAAGAGTCCTAGAAATACATGATTCAGAAAAATGACTTATGTAATGTTACAAATTCTTTAAATAATCCATATGTGGTTCTCTTATAATTTTATTCTAACTATAGTAACCATATATAATGAAAATACAAGAAGACACTGTAAGAGTTAATGTTCGAAACTAAGGGTTGAAGAAAAAAGATATGGTTAGTTTTTTACCTAAGCATCTAAAAACCATATTGGTTGGGAGGATGTGGACCTATTATCATCTTATACATTAAATTTATAACTTTGAAACATTTTTAATTCGAAAATAAATTTATAATAAAATAATAATATAATACATTCTTAAAGTGCCCCACCCCCTATTATAAAAGGATACCACCTATACCTACATACAGACACCTCTCAATCCCTTTGTATCATAAATATTCAGCTCAAATAGTCCCCCAAAATCCCTACCTTACTCCTCAAAGCCTTACATTGGGTAAAAGTCAATTCAAGAATTCTATTGGGCCCAAATGAAAAAGAGTTTCCCAGTTTATAGGTAGCGTCTTCTCTCAAACTCCATTACGTTATTTTCCATCTCCACTCCATATGATCATATTATTATATGATTATATAACAACTTTAGTATAATCAATATACTAGTATGTTGTCATGAGAAGGATTTTAAATGTATTTACTCACACCTCCATTTAATGGATAAGAACTTGTTGTTCCCATGTACGACGAACTACTGTATCACGAAACGATGATTGTTCAATTTTCTCCAACAACCAATCATGGTGGCTATTATGATGAGAAATATTTATATATTATATATATTATATTTTTATCTCCCTCTAATTATGTAATTTTTATCCAGAACATACCTTTATTCTTTCCATAATGTGTAAATACGATAATTTTATTTGAAGAAGTGTGGAATACCATCCACTGAAAGTGATATGACTCGTTCATCCCTTACCCGGAATGTATAAATATTGGAGTCAATGAAACTATGTAACATATATAACATATATTTTATGATAAAATTATAATATCATTATTTATCATTTAATTTTCATTTCCTTAGCATTACAAATATATGAAAGTAGCATTCATGTGTACATACGACCTATCATCTCCATTAACATTGCAATTCATTTCTTATATCAAAATGTTATTAACTATTATAAAATACATATATAATAGATATATATTATATTTAAATCATAAATAATATTCTTTAGATAATTTATTTATTACTACATTGATAATTTTCAAAAAAACATGTTCATTTTTTACTCAAATACCGAACACCGACAAAATGTCCGATATGAACTCAAACAATTAACTAATTTCATAACATGGTAATAAGTGATATAAATTGAATAAAAACATTAATAAAGTTATATATGAAGTATAAATTAACCTAATTTTATTATTCAGGAAATTAATGAATGTATGAGACATGTCGGACTTAAGGTAAGGGACTTCATCTCAATCACTATTCATTGAGGAATTTCATTATAATATGTAACTGTATTATTTTATAAGGTGTATATGAATCCAATATGAAATTTCATATATATATATATACTATCTATACTAATTTTATTTATTAAATCATGGAGATTTATTTTTAAATGTTCAAATTGGTATGGGAAACCATGAAATTTTAATTATTTAATTATCAAATGTTTTTCTTAATGATTTTAAATTTCACATTTATTTATGTGGGTATAAAATGAATATACATGACATTTTACATCAATCATGAATTTCTTTCCAAGTTTACAAAATTTATCCTTCTACAAGAAGCGTTTTAATTTCTTTAAAAAATCACGAAAGGGATATTTTTTTACTTATACTATAACAATGAGTTCTCTGCCGCCGTAACATTTTTTTGATATTTGGATTCTTCTATATGTCTTAATGTCTTTTATAATGAATATATACCCATATTCATTTATTTTTTCATCTTAGTATGGAAAATGGGTTCTTAAAAGAAAATTGTATTTTCATACAAATTTTTTTATTATATGGGATTACAATAAGCTTTCAAAAATAGGTTTTGTGGTGAATGCATTTTTATTGAGATGGGACATGAGAATTACATGAAACGGGCGAGACCTATATATATTTTATGAAGGGTTGATCCCCATGATATCTCATGGGTGAGCCCGATATAAATTATATTAAGGGTTGAGCCCCATTATAGCTCACAGGTGAGCCTTCCATATCTTAAACGAAGGGATGATCCCCATTATAGCTCAAGAGTGAGCCTGATATAGCTTATACAAAAGGTGATCCCCATTATATATCTCTAATATGTATGTCAACCATATGGTTATACTAATTAAAATATTTTTAAAAGGGTTTTATGTATATGATACTCTGTGTCACCTAAAGGAGTTTTAATATCATTATATTTGTTGTAGTGTTTTTCATTGAGGAGAAATTATAAGTGTTATTCATGTGATTTTTTTTGTTTCATCTACTTAAATAACATTGAATGGGTTATATGGTTTTAACTAGACTAATGGTTTTTGTGTATTTTCATCTTCTTTACTGAGATTTGTGTTCTCATCTTAGGTTTTTAAATATTCACATAGGATTTAAGGGAGAATAGAGTGAAGGAAAAGTTATGATTATTAGACATGAAATGAAACAATGATTCTTTTTAAATGTTTTTAGGTTATAGAAGAAACAGATACAGTTGGAAGTGTACACTTTGTATTTCAATGTGTTTTATATAATAGTAAAGGCCTAATTCTCTAAGCATCTAAACCTATAATGATCCTCAATGTAAATTATTGATTTAACTCATGATTATATAAGGTTTAATGATGGGGCCTTATAGTCTGTATTAGAGGATAGTTTAGATAATGTTAGAGGTTCTAATAGTGTTAATTTCATTCCTTTATAGGATTTTCTTTATGGTTATGTTGAAATGATGTATCATTTTAAGATTACTTTGTTTCTTCATCTATACTATTTCTGTTCAGAATGGTTTTCCTTAGATGAAATAGGAAATCTTTAATGGGAAGCCATTTAGAGTAAAACACCTTTCAAATAAACAACATTAGGTGGTGAGAATTTTAACTGAACAGTTTGTTGTAGTGATGGAGTAGTTGAATTGGGATATAAATGGAAGTGGTATCCAAGAACACGATTATCACGATAAACTGAAAAATAATATGTCCGTAGTTGAAGATTTTATGAGGCAACATCATCCATCATTCAATGGATCATCTGGCCAAGTTGTCATTGAGGATGGATCAATACCCTGGAGTGGATATTTGAAGTCATGGGATGTTCAGAACATCAAAAGTCAACTCATTGCATATGTCTTCTGAAGGTGAATAAAATCAATCTTGGTCATTATTTTAAAATACGAGATAGTAAAATGTTCTTCATGCCATGGAATTGAAATAATTTATGGATATTTTCCATGAGAAATATTTTTGTAAGGTTATTTGGATTAGTATGGAGAAATAATTCTAGGAATTAAAGCAAAAGAAGGATGATTTAGTTTCCTCATATGAAGGAAGATTCACATGTTTGGTCATGTATGTTCTAGATTTTATTTGAGACATTGATGTAAAATTAATTGATTTAACTCAAGATTAAAACTAGGTCTATGAAGATCCTTAAACTACCAAGAATTTAAAAGTTATGAAAAAGTGGTTCATTTTGATGTGAAAGTTGAAATGGAGTTTTCTGAGAATTATTTTCTAAAAGATGATTTGAGTATGAAACGGTTATGGTACTAGGAAATAGAGAAGCAACCAACTATGAATTATGGAGGTAAGCCCAAAACTTCTTCCACATGTGGTAAAATATATTTTGCAGAATGTATGTTAGGATCTGGAAAGTGTTACCAGTGTGGTAAGTTTGGTCTTAATGTTCATGGATGCAATTAAAAGGTTCTTGAAATGTACAATAATGATATAATAGATATAATATCTACAAGAAGATGATTTTTGTGTATAGAGTTAGGAAATTATGAAAATAAGTGTCTGAAGATAATTACAGTGGGAAGAAATTGGTATGATGGGAAACAAAATGGTTTGGGAAAATATTTTGATGCTACTCTAGTTGATGTCTGGACATCTGGTGAAGTGATGGAAGCATCGGAGAACCTGACATTTTTTTAAGGATAATCATATATTATAGGTTTTAGACACCCGTTATGTTGCTTTTTGTGATGTTATAAGAAGTTATTAAGGACATTTATTGGAGATGTTTTGAGGGTTTGTTTTTTAAGGATTTATAATGTGTAATTTTTCCTTTACTTTTGGACATCAATTTTATTATATTTATATCTTTTATGGTTTGATTTTTATTTTATAAATAAAGTTATTATTAATGATGTACATAATATTCTATAAATATTATGAAGATGAAATTTTCATTATAAAATTGAAATACATTAAGTAATTATGTTTTATTATGATCATAGTCAAGCTCATAAATAAATTACACAACATTATTAAAATGATCTTAAAAAATGTTTTCATTTACTATTCCTACTGTTAAATCAATGAATATTTAACCACTCACATGTTTTTTGTTTTTTGATTGTTAGCGTTTTCCTGATTGTGTTTTCTATTACTCTTCCTTAGAACCCGATCGTCTGTTTTTCTTCTATATCCATTTTTCCCTTCATGGAATTCTAGTTTGTGTTATCTCAGGTCACCATTGTACATCTCTTTGTTTCTTTTGATGTGATAGTTTTATTGACTCTTTTTCTGATGTGGGATTATCAAGGTTGTTTTTGAGCCTAATTTTAAAATTATAAATACACAATTTCATAAAGGGGTAATGGTGTTACATCCAAGGTAATTAAATAATAATACATTTTATATCTATTAATATTTTCGAATTTAACATTAATTTTATTTTAATGAGTAAACTATGTACTATAGAGTACGTGACATGAAATAACAGGTTTTTTATAAATCTTACATTCCATATAACACTGAGTTTTACCGCCAAGTAATACAATAGTAATATTATATTTTTAAATGGTTGTTAATGCCTATTTTTTTATAGGTGGGAGTGAACATAATTAATTATATTATGGTTTTCCATGTTTATGAAATGTTTTTTCATTTATCTAATTAATTTAA
The DNA here is from genome assembly GCA_963277665.1 of Viscum album. Classification (NCBI taxonomy): domain Eukaryota; kingdom Viridiplantae; phylum Streptophyta; class Magnoliopsida; order Santalales; family Viscaceae; genus Viscum; species Viscum album. The sequence continues at coordinate 569,582,270 of OY728126.1, read as the reverse complement.
GAGTCTTAAAATGATAAGGAATATATTTTTAAACATAAAATGCTATAATATTTTTAAAAGGTAGTTTTACAACCATTTGATGGAGAACCATTTTTAAATTTTTTTCAGTTATATATGATATGTTGGAGAAAAAAAATTCTTCTTTAGAGGTGGTACTTCAAAATTTAATTCTGTTGAAATTTTATTATATTTTTTATAAAATCCATATTTTTATGAATAGTGAAAAATACTTCATTTAAATTTGAAACTGCCTTTTCATATAATTTATTTATATAGTTATATTTTCCATTTAATTAGTTTGATTATATAATTGGATTCAATTTTTATCATTTAATATATATTTTTATTGGATGTAATTACACATTTTAATTGGACATAATCACATGTAAATATTTTTGATAATTTTTACTTCACAAAAACCTGTTTTCTAGTTTTGAAAATGGGAATTGATTTTAAATTCATTTCGGTGAATTCTGTGATTTGAATTTGGATTAATGGCTTTCATATATGGAATCAAAATTTCCAAATTATGTAAATAGGTATCTTTTATTATTGGGTATTATGAATAATAACATCATAAATTATTTTTATTTACCATGTTTAATTGGTAAATCAGGTAAATAAGGGTAAAAATAATAGTATAATTGTATAAAATTATCCCAATAGTAGTCCTAATACTTGTTTATGAAATATTTCTGACCAATATAATCTTTTTTTGAATTTAGAACCCCATGGATTCACTTGTGTGGGATAGTTAACTTTTATAATATCTTATCTAAAGAAAATGGAAATGTAAAATAAACAAGTATCTCATAACTAATTCTTATTAATATGGTTTATATAAAAGGTATATTTTACTATAAATAGTAATTATAAATCTAAAAATATTTACTCCATAATGGTATTATATTTGTAATTTTTATATTGTAAATAAATAAATACATTAACGACACAACGATGATACATCATTTAGCTTATTAATGAAAAATTCAAATAAATGAAATTATAAATATTAAAATAAAAGTAATTTGAACATTTCTCTTTAATATATGAATTTTTTAGAAGATATTGACATCTGAGGGGTGGTTTAATGCCTTTGGGATAATGTAATGATGTTTTATGACATTAATAGAATTCAATATCTAAATGTTGTCAAAATAGACATAAATGAGTTTTTAAAACAAATAATATTATATTATATGATATAATAGTCCTAAAAATATAAGATTCAGATAAAGGACTTATACAATGTATAAAATGTCATTATTTATCAACATGTTGGTATCTTGGTATTTTATAGTAACTATAGAAACTATATATTATGAAAATACAAAAAGACATGGTAAGAGTTAATGTTTTTAACTAAGGGTTAATGCTAAAAGACATGGTATATTTTGTGACCTAAACTTGTCTAAAACATATTGGATGATTGGATTTGTACCCATCACCATCTTATCCAAGAAATATATCTCATTTAAAATGTTATAATTCAAAAATTTATTTATAATAAAATAATATTTCAAGACCTTCCTAAAGTTCCCATCCTCCCTCTTATAAAAGGACACCACCTATACCCACATACACACACCTATAACGCCCCAATGATCATCCAAATTCTGATAAATTAAGCTCCCAACATCCCTAAATTCATCATTTAAGCCTTAATATTAGAAAAAAAATTCAAAAGGGATTTTCACTCAACTCAAAAGGAGTTACATGAATTAGAGGTTACATCTTCTGTCACGATTCTTTACATTATTTTACTTCTTCACTCTGTATGATATTTTTATTCTATAATTACATAAAAAACCAGTATCCACAATATAATAGGATTATTTTATTATAACAATTCTCTATACTATTACACCTCCAAAATATAAGGGATACAAACATACTGTTTCGGTGTACGACGAACTACTGCCTCACAAAATGATGATTGTTCAAATTTATCCTACCATCTCTCATGGTGACCATTATGATTGGAATGTATTTAGATATGATATATATTATATAAATATTTTCTCTATGTTTATATAATTCTTATCTACTAAATACCTTTATATATTCCACAATGTGTAAATATGATAATTTTATTTGAGGGAGTGTGCACTGTCATCCCCCTCATTGTGATATAAATCGTTAATTCCATACATGGAACATATAATTTTTGTAATTAATGAACTTATGTATCATGTATGACATATATATTATAATGTTATTATAATATACCTATGTTTCATATAGTTTGTACTCCCTTAATATGACAAAGAAATGAATGTAGTGTTCATGCGTACGTACGATCTACCATCTTCATGAACAATGTATTTCATTTCATATCTCCAAATGTTATGGACTATTATAAAATAAATATTCGATGTATATAATATTCAAATCATAAATGAATTTTGGGAGATAATGGATTATGAACACATGGATAATTTGCATCAAAACATGTTCATTTTTTACTCAAATACCGAACATCAAAAAAACGCCTAATATAACACCAAATAATAAATTAGTTGGTATAACATGAAAATTAGTGATATAAAATGAATAATAAACATTAAGAAGTTTATAAAGGAAATATAAATTAAGATTAGTTTTTTATTCTGGAAATTAATGATAGAATGAGAGAAGTCGGACTCAAGGTAAATGATTTTGTCTCAATCTCCTTTCATTGAGGCATTTCATTATAATATGCACCTTTATTATTTTATAAGACGTATATATAGACAATATGTTATTTCATATCCAAATTATATCTATAATAATTTTATTTTTTAAATAATGGATATTAATATTTAAATGTTCAAAGTGATAAGGGGCACCTTGAACATTTAAAGATGTAATTATCAAATATTTTTCATCAAGATATAAAATCAAATATTTATATATATCGGTATAAAAGGAATATACAAGAAATTTTAAGTCAATATTGTATTTCAATCAATGTTCTCAAAAGGTATCTTTTTATACCATGTGTTTTACTTTATTTACAAAATGAAAAAAAAAATGTTTTTTAACTTATACAATGAAAACGACTTCTCCACTGCAGTAACAATTATTTGATATTTAGATTCCTCTATTATCATTATTGTATATTAAAATGAACATAAATCCCTTATTCCATTATTTGGGTATATTGGTATTGAAATTGGGTTCATATATTAAAATTTTATTTTTATATGGAATTGTTTTTCATTTGGGATTAGAAGATGCATTCACGAAAGGGGTTTTGTGATGAACATTTTTTATTCATGAAATGGTACATGATCATTATATGTAACAGGTGAACCCGATATAGCTTATATAAAGGGTTGAGACCCAGTATAGCTCTCGGGTGAACCCAATATAGCTTATACGAAGGGATGAGGCCCATTATAGCTCACAGGTTAGCCCAACATAGCTTATATGAAGGGTTGAGCCCCATTATAGCTCACATGTTAGCCCGATATAGCTTATACGAAGGGCAATCACCATTATAGATCTCCAATATTGAAGTTAACGATAGGGTTATTCGAATTGGATGACTATTAAAATGGTTTTATGTTTATGATTTTCTAAGTCACCTAAGGGAATATTAATTTCATTATATTGGTTTTAGTGTTTTAATTGAGCAAAAAGTATGAGTGTTATTCATGTGAAAATGTTTTTTAAATATGGTAAGCTAAAAATGAATGGGTTATTAGGTTTTAACTAGATTTATGGTTTTTTAATGTCCCTTACTGAGCTTTGTGTGCTCATACCATGTTTTTAAATGTTTTCATAGGATTTAATGGATAATTTAGTCAATGAATGCATCATATAAAATTAATGATGATTAAATATGAAATGAAACCATGTTTCAGAAGTTATCATGTTATGGAAGAAATAGCTACTATTGAATGTGTCCACATGGTATTTCTATGTTTTTGATATGTAATAGTTATGGCCTAATTCTACAAATATCTAAACATGAATTGATTATCAATGTGAATTCTTAACTTCACTCATTATTATGTAAGATTTAAGGCTAGGGCCTTATAATGATTTGTATCTTAAGAAAGAATTATAACCATAAAACTAAGATCTTATATTCCATATCCCATATTATTCAGTTTCTTAATAGCAAAATTATTTTTTCCCTTCATAGTCACCATTAACACGGTTCTTTTGGGTTACAACCATTGACGAAAACCATAAAGCATAGAGTAAGAAATAGTTATCATAATGAGGAACTAGATAATCATACAAATAAAAATATAGTATGTCTATGTTATTGCACATAAATTAATATTTGAAACATTAGGATTATCTTACGTATTTACAATTCATATTATATTTTAATCCTTATAATGCTTTATTATTTTTTTGATAGTTCCCAAAGAATAGCCACTGGGATTGTCAATGGAGGTGTCTAGAAAGCCCCTTTATCATGAACCAAGTTACATCTAGTCGGGGATGACACACCATGTCATAGTTGTAACTCATAGGAACATATCTTCTACATCCACATACACTTATAATATCTCGATAGGGATTTGTTTCATGAAATCCATTCATTCTATCCTTTACCAAAATTCCATGAGATTTTCGTATAATTTTCTTTATCCTAAGACTTATCCATATAAATACCTTTGGGGTTCTCAATAATGTATCATCATCATATCCTCCAAAGGATAAGTAAACTATTTCTCTATGAAAAACTATAATGAACCTATATTTTCATAAATTAACATTACAAACCTTTTGGTAATTCTTAAAACATTATTCAAATAGACGTCCAAAGAATGTACTAGTCTACTTCTTTTGGAAAAAATAAATCATAAACTATAGTACATGAATGAGCAACATTATCTCCCACTATATTATTCATGACTAGAACCCTTATTAGAAAAAGCATATTAATACATATCTTTATAACCTATGTACGGAAACAATAAAATGGATGATCTCAGATACTTATTAAGGTAAACGAGAGAGAATTTTAAGCTTAAAAATGAGAATATGGGTATTAGAACATGATAATTACATTAGAAAATCATACCCTACATATCATAAGATCATTAAAATGAAGCTTGAAATAAATATTATATTTTCATTAGACATTAATCATAAGGAAATACATATCATAAGCCAAGAAAACATAATATAAGAGTAATAAATGGAATTCTGGAATACACATAAGCAAAAAAAATGATTTCTAGAGTAGTCAATTCATCACTGCAAAAGACATCTTGTTACTATGTGTTCAATCCCCACACCATCTTAGTAGTCTTATTTTTCTACCATATCCATATTAGTTGTATGCATTCACTCCTCATACTATTATGCTATTCATGGTTCACCCTGACAGCCATATTAGATGTTACAGATCACTCTCAAGACCATCTCAAACTATATAATATGATATAAATCATTACCCAAGGAATTGATTATAAATATAGGTCCTACCCATATCCTAATGAAATTATATATACATTTTCAAAAAAAATCACAGTGAATTATATCATATCCCATAAAATAAAATGGGTATTATACACTTGTAATTGTCGCATAACCTATAGAAAATGATACAATTTTCATAATCATATTATAAAATTCATAACCCTTGATAAGAAGCATGTTTGAAAACAATATATCCATGAAATAGAAACTATATTGAAAAAAATAATTCTATCAAAACATAATGCTTTTAATGAATGGAGATGAATTAAAAATTTTTAATTATTTCCCCTAAAAGGAATGATTATCACCAATAAATACCTTCCTGAATGTGAAATTATTTTGAAAGATATTTTGTAACATCGTAAGATCTCATAGTACATTATCTCATTAATGTAATTTAATAGCATGCGGTACACGCAACCTTGAGTTTGAGCACACCACAACATTACCAAACTAGACATTCAAAAAGCCGTTATAAATAGTATTAACTGAATTTTGAATCTTATATACTATATATAATTTTAACATCCATATTATGAGTTTCTTATACATAAAATAATATTAAATTTATTTTTTTCAGATAAAAGAATATTTTTTAAAAAATGCAACTTTTTGGCCTTTTAATAGAGAACCATTTGTAAATATAATATTAGACACTTTTATACTTTCAATTTGAAAATATAAACTGATTATTTAGAATCAGTACATAAAAATTTAGTTTTGATAAATTTTTGGGTTTTTTCTTATAACTTTAATATTTGGGTGAATAGTGAAAATTACTAAATTTTAACTGAAAACAAATTTTTTAATCAAAATAATTTATAGTGTTAAATTGTATATTTGAATATTTTGGAAGTATAATTATATTTTAATTTTATCATTTAACAAAATTTTGGTCATTTTAAGTAATTTCACATTTAAATTTGACATAAACACATGTCAATCTTTTGATAGTTTTTACTTTTTTTAAAAATCTTTTTTTTTGTTTTTGACAATGAGAATTAATTTTAAATTTATAAATGAAACTTCAATGTTTTTAATTTATTAAAATAGGCTTCATATTTGAATTCTTAATATCAAAAATAGCTTAGGGTGAATTTTTGGTATTTTTCTAAAAACATTCAGTTATTGATGAATAGTGAAAAACAATGAGTTATTATTTAAAAACGACTTTTTATTTAAGTAATTATTTATTTTATTTAAATTTATTTTAGGTAAAAATAGATACATAATACCTATATATGTTCAATATAATTCATTAGAGTCATTTTATAATAAGTTTAGATGTATAAAAATTTTATTGAACTTTTTACCGTCTTTTACCCACCTCTTATGAGCATTTGCAAATTTTCATGAAACATAATTTTACAGCTTCTGTGAATTGAATTTCAAAAATACTAGAGACATGTTTGATATCAGTAAGTATAATGTGGTTAAATAAGATTAAAATATTTGTTTGGTGAATAGTAACTTTTGATTTTTTTACCACGGTTAAAAGTAAATAGGGTAATTAAAGGTAAAAATGATATTATTATTACCCTAACACAAGTATTAATTAAATTTTTTAAGTGTAATTAGACCGAAAAAACTTAGGAACAAAATATGATCCTTTAGGTCCACTTGGATTAGATTAGGACATTTATTCTTATTTAATTTAAAGAAGAGTTAAAAGTGTAAAATTCATGTTCTCATAATTAAATAATTTTAATATAGGGTTATACAAAACATAAATTCGACTATAAATATTCATTAGAAACATAAAATGATTTTATAAATTATGGTATTTTATTTATAGTATTTATATATTAAATAATTTAATTTATTTATGACACAATAATGATACAGTAATTACCTTATTAATGAAAGATTAAAATAATTGATATTATAACTAACCAAATAAATATAATTTAAGACTTTTGATGAATTAAAGTAATTTTATAGGTTAATATGGAATTTTAGGACTTATTAGATAAATATTTTTCGATGTTATAAGGTTTTTATGACTTTCACAAAAACGAAATACCAAATAGTGTCAAAATTGACATAAATTAATAATCAAAACAAATAAAATATTATTGGTTGATATAATATTTATGAAAATATATTGTTAGGAAAAAGGTCTTAAATAAAATTATATATGTCATTAATGAACCACTTGAGGTTCTCTTTTATGTTTATAGTAACTTTATTAACCATATAGTGTAAGAATATATGAAGACATGTGAAAAGTTAAATTATTTAACTTAGAGTTAAATCTAGAAGATAAGTATAAAATGCTAACTTAAACTTGTTTAAAACCTATTGGTTGAGAGGATTTCGACCCATACCCACTATATCTTCTAAATAAATCAAATTTGTTCCATCATAATCCTAATATTATTTTATTATAAAATAATATTTCAATCTTTCCCATGGATTCCCCTCACCCCTCTTATAAAAGGGCACATCTCCTTCTATCAAATTCACAACCTAAAATCCATTTGAGTCATCCAAACCCTACCCAAATATCATATAAACTATCTTATATTCATCCTAGATGCCTTAATTTGGTCATAAATCTAACCTTTGGATCCCTTTTGATAAAATCAAAAGGAAGCACCTGAAGAAGTGGTAAATATTTCATCACCTCTTTCAAGTTCTTTATTCTTCCACTTATTCTTTCCTTTTTTTTCATTGTAAAAAAATAACTCCAATATCATATATATTCTTTAATATTATTATAAATATGGTACGACCATATTCATTGTTCTATACATTCTATGAATAAAATGTCACCATACCTGTGTATGTACGGCTTACTGTCTCCACGTGGTGGTGTAGTTGTTATTCAATACATTATTATATTGGATGGGTATAATAATGATGTATAATTGATGTAAATAATAAATATAACATGTTAATTATACTTTAAATATGATATAACATCCAATTATATACGATTTTAATATCAAAATAATGATATTGTCCCTCGTGCGTACGTAGAGATTACTGTCCCCACGACGTGATGAGATTCATTTCCATTCTCACCATTCAATGATAATTATAAAAATCTATATTAATAATAACTTTGTAATATATGAAATAATAATTCTACTGGATATATATATATATATATATATCTGTGTGTGTAATTACATATATCTTATTCACTTACTTCCGTTCAATACGATGTGATAACAGAAACAACGTTTATGCTTACGTACGACCTACTATATCCATAAATGGTGACTTACATTTCATGTATACATCTATAATAAATATTTATATTATAAATATATATGATATATAAATCAATTTTTATATTATAGAATCATTTAAATCATTACCTAAATGATATGATCAAGAATGACAAGTTAAAACACCTACGATAAAAAAATCAATTACTACCCAAAATTTTAATTTAACATGGAAATCATTATTAAATGGGTATTATAAAGTCATAAATGAATTATGTATGACATAATAAAAAATAATATGGTTTTGCTATAATTTAATAACATACTATGGTCATTATACAAGAGGTTAATGGTACCATTAATAAAATGAACGTTCATGGTAAGGGTTAATTCCTCAATCTCATTATTATTCGATATTGTTTATATGTAATTTTTTACTGGGAAATATTTATTATCCGTGTCCATGTTTCAAAGTGGTATGGGACACATTAATTCAAAAATGTCTGTAAATTTATTTCTTCCTAAATTGGGTTACTTTAAAATGCTTTCATGAAAATGGGATATTTCTCTTAAAGACTTTCGCAAATCATTTTCATCTATGTCACCATCCTTTGATAGATTTTAAACATGTTAGAAGTTGATTTATTATGATACAAATATTCCATATTCTATTAAGGGTTCTGTGATATGTATTACTATGGATTTGTTATTTTTATACCATTCACGGATTATGGTTAATGTATTGACATTTCGTATGCTGGTTCTAATACGAATGCTTATGTTATATTTCAACCTTTTCATATGAGCAATGTATTGGACCAAGTAAGTGACGGGTGGAGACTGCTATAGCTCCTCGATGAATCGGTAGGTCTCATGAGACAATTAAATGTCGAATTGGCTGAGGGCTTTCCCAATTTGATATATGGTTTTGGCCGAGGCCTTAATCATTTTTAGATGTCTTGGCCGAGGCCTTGATAAAATGTTACAGAATGCTTGGCATTATACATTCCCTCATTATGAAAATAAATATTGATGATTCATGTGGTTATTCGACTAGTAGAATACCCATGAGTATGTTTTATCATGGAATTATATTACTATGCTCATATTTCTTCCATAAAGTGTTCATGTTTATTATTTGTAAAGGCATGTGTTTTCAATTATTCACCATGCCTATTGTTTAGGTTATCTTCCGCTAAATTATTTACCCTTACTGAGCATCTTATCACACCCCTTTCTTAGGTTTTATTTTCCAATGATCACAAGAAGTGTTTTATGATTGAGATGCAGAGCAAAGCTAAAGGAACAATGGCGTTCTCAAAGGATTATTTTTTGTAGTATGTTAGAAAGTGTAATGTAATGTTCATGTATGTAATCCATTTTCCTAGACTGTTAAATTGATCGGTCTTTCGGGACATGATTCCTTGTAATCATACCAATGTATTAAAATAAATCACCGACTCTAGGAATCTAGGGTTGGGGTTTTACAGTTGGTATCAAAGAAATTTTAGTAACCACCTTGGAAATATATTTAGATAAACTCTAATTAGATAACATTACCATCATATAGACTTTGAGGATTATTATAGAAGAACTTCCAAGAATTTTGTTTATTTAGAGATTTTTTGAGTATTCCATGAAATACAACTCTATCATGATATGAGCATGTAGAGGAAGCTATAGCACAAAGGTACCTAGGTGTAAAACCTGAAAACACCATTTTTAGCTAGAATCGAATAGGAACTGGTGCATGAAAACATGCCTTGCTGTACTCTTGGTTATGACACTCCTGGGGGACATGTTTAGGATAATTCACATTTTCATTATAAGCTATTATATAGGATTTAGGAGTAAATACTTCCACAAAGAAAACATTTTTATTATTATGGATTATATCTATAAACTATTCAATTTACGTTAGGTATTTTACAAGATTAGAATTATTCATTACGATTAATAAACAGACCCAGTGTATGCCATTGATTATAAATTGTGCCTCATAGTAGGAATGAGAACTCCGACAATATGAATGATCCAAAGAGTAAGAAAGATCATATATTTCATGGAATTAAGCCAAAATTTAGAAGGAAAATAGTCTCCCATGTATTATCAACATATGAAGATATAATATCATGTGATAATAAGATAATAAATAATTCATTGTGTCTTATGGCTTTGAAGGCAATCAAGAGAAGAAAAGGAAGGTATAGAGAATTATGGATGAAGGGAAGATGGGATAGATGGATTTTCTCATATGTGATAAATGTGTAAAGAATCACCTTGGTAAATGCTTGAAGAGAATGATATTTTGTTATAAGTTTGGAGAAAAAGCACACCATGTATATGATTTCAAGGGTAAGAAAAAGGATTCAAATGTAAAATGTTTCATCTACAAGGCATCGGGAAACTATGCAAATCAATGTCCCAGTCATCAGAGTATACAACAAATTATGCTGTTGGATAATAATAAAGTTATGATACTACCTCATATAAAGAATAATGAATAGTGTTCTTATGTTGTTGTTATAGAATAATTTCATTTTGAGTGTTGTTTCAACAATATAGTAGTTATATGAATTATGGAAATAAATAAGGATTGTACTGCAGTGCAATTTTATTAAGGATTTGAGATTATATGGTTCTAAGAAAAGTGACTTAATAGTAAGATAAATTTTTTGGAAAATACATGGTTGAAGGAAAGGTAATCCCTAATATGGTCTTGATAATGAGGTAGTGATTTTTGGAAAAGAGATGGTTTATTTGGATAAATTATATTCAATATTCTTGACATCCTTGGAACTGATTAATAGTTTGTTTATTTCATCATTGTTGGAAAATTAAAAAATTTGGATATAAGGAATATATCCAGTTTACTATAAAGAATAAGGGAGAATGAATGTAATCAATAAGGTTTTATGGTAATTCAGGGTGTCACCTTGTTTAAAAAAAATACATGATGATGGTGTTCACATGTTATTACATGGCAAAAAGATTCTTCATCGTGTTTAAATTCCTTTTATATTTTGGACTGTGAGTTTGGATTGAATTATTTTATATAAGTCTAAAGGTTGGAATTGATTAAGTTTGAAATTGTATACAATTTTTATGGTTATTTTTGGATTGTCATAAAATTGACAACCCAGATGTGAGGCGACAACCAGTCGCGTCTAGCAAGGCTGCGAGGCATGAACCTACAACCGAAGGATGACAAGGGTGCATCACCTACCACTAGCCTACTTGATGTCCTAGATTATGGAATGTAGATACTTTTTTAAAAGTTATGACAGGATGAATTATAAATTTATTTTTTTTGAAACCCTATACGATTAGGATAAATAGAATATTTTTTTTGAAATCATTAGAGTGGAAGGTGAGTTTGTTCTAGGAATTAGTTAGATAATGTATCTCTACTAGCCATATATATATATATACATATATATATATATATATGTATATATTCCTTATTAATCTATGACTAAATTAATTATTAAGTGTTTTTAAGGTACTTTGTCTCAATATCCTTTCATTGAGGAATCATTTGATTTCTAAATGACTTTCTTTTATACGGTGTATAAAACCCTTTGATTTTTCATTTCAAGGGGAATCTTTTTCAATGAAGCGTTTCACTAAACGAAAATAGAACGTTTTTTAATGTAAGCGGTGATAATGAAATTTCCTCCACCTTGAGTTTTATTTGATCAGTGGCCTCCTTAACAAGAAATTTTTTTTTTTAAATAAAATAAATACCATATACTCTTTTTACGTATTTTGGTATTGAAAATGGATTTGATAATGAGTTTTTTATGTCAATATATTTAAACGATATATTGTGATTGATGACCTCAATCACTCCCTATAAATATTTACGTTTTCAATCCAATAATGTGTCTCTAATTTCCACCAATGTTCTCTTAAGCGAGATCATTATTTGGTGGTAACTTTTTCATTTCCCTTTCCCTCTTATTAAGACCAAATTTTATTAACCCAATTTCCAATGTTGGTTTTCCACAAAGTTATTTCTGAATTTTTATCCTTTTATTTTTGAAGAAAAATTTCAAATTGCGAGGACACAATTTATTGAATGAGGGGAGAATGTGACTCCCCAATATTTCATAATACCTTATCTCGTTAAAGTAATTTAATAGCTTGGGATAAACTCAACACCGAGTTCATGCACACCACAACATTACCAAACTAGCCATTCAAAAAGAGGTTATAAATAGTATTAACTGAATTTTGAATCTTATATACTCTATATAATTTTAACAACCATATTATGTGTTTCTTAGACATAATATAAGAAAAAATTTATTTTTTCAAATAAAATAAGTATTTTAAAAAAATGCCATTTGTCGCTTTTAATGGAGAAACATTTTTAAATCCAATATTTGACACTTTTATATATATTCTATTTTACAGAACAAACTTCTTTAGAATCTGGCCATAAAAATATATTTTCGATAAATATTTTGTGTTTTTATGATAACTTTCATATTTGGGTGAACAGTGAAAATTACTAAATTTTAACTGAAAACATCTTTTTATTCAAAATAATTTATACAGTTAAATTATATAGTTGAATGGTTTGGAAGTATAATTAGATTATGTTTTTATCATTTAATACAATTTTGGTCATTATAAGTAATTTCACATTAAAATTTGACATAAACACATGTTAATCTTTTGATAGTTTTTACATTTTTTAAAAACCCATTTTCTTTGGTTTTGATAACGGGAATTAATTTTAAATTAATATATGAAACATAGATGTTTTTAATTTGTTAAAATATACTTCATATTTGAATTCACAATATGAAAATTAGAATAGGGTGATGTTTTGGTATTTTTATGAAAACATTCAAATTTTGATGAATAGTGAAAAACATTGAGTTAATGTTTAAAACCAAATTTTTATTTAAATAATTATTTATTTTATTTAAATTTATTTTAGGTCAAAATAGATACAAAATGCCTATATAAGTTCAATGTAATTCATTGTAGTAATTCTATAATATGTTTAGATATATAAAAAGTTTATTGAACTTTTTACCCTCTTTTACCCACCTCCAAGGTGCATTTGCAAAATTGCATAAAACATAATTTTACAACTTCTATGAATTGAATTTAAAAAATCTGAGACACACGGTTGACATCAGTATGTAAAATTTGGTTCAATAAGAAAAAAAATAATTTTTTCTGTATAGGAACTTTTGACTTTTATTTACCACGATTCAATGTAAATAGGGTAATTAAAGGTAAAAATGATTTTATTATTACCCTAACACATTATTAATTCTAATAGATATGTGTAATTTAACCAAAAACAACATTAGGGATAAAATATTATCCTTCAGTTCAACTTCTATTAGATTAGGAAATTTATTATTATTTAATTTAAAGAAGAGTTAAAAGTTTTAAATTCATGTTTTCATGACTAAAAAATTTAAATACAGGGTTATAAATATGATAAATTCTACTATAAATATTCATTAGAAAGATAACAAGATTTACTACATAATATTATTTTATTTATAATTTTTAGACATTAAATAATTTATTTTATTTATGACATAATGATGATGCAGTAATTAATTTATTAATGAATGATTAAAATAATTGATATTATAAGTATCCAAATAAATGTAATTTATGAATTTTGATTAATTAAACTAATTTTATAGGTCAATATGACATGGTTGGGTTGATTAGATAATTTAATTTGAAGTGATAAGGTTGTTATGACTTTCACAAAAACAAAATACCAAATAGTGTCTAAATTGACGTAAATTTATTTTTAAAACAAATACTAAATTATTGGTTGATATAATATTACAAAAAATCTATGGTTCTTCCAAAGGTCTTAAATAATATTAAATATGTCATTAATGAACCACTTTAGGTTCTCTTATATATTTATAGTATTTTTATTAACCATATAGTGTAATAGCACATGAAGACACAGTAAAAGTGAAATTATTTAACTTAGAGTTAAATATAAAAGTTAAGGTTATAATGGTAACATAATCTTTTTTAAAACCTATTTGTTGAGAGGATTTTAACCTATAGCCACTATATCTTCAAAATAAATAAATTTGGAGCTATTATAAACCGAATATTATTTTATTATAAAATATTATTTAAATCTTTTTCTAAGGTGCCCCTCACCCCTCTTATAAAAGGGCACTCCCCCTTCTCTCAAAATCACACATTAAAATCAATTTGGATCGGCCAACCCCTACCCAAATATCATCTAAACTATCCTATATTAATCCTAGAGTCCTTAATTTGAGAATTAAGCTAATCTAAGGAGCCCTTTTGATTATATCAAAAGGAAGAACCTGAAGAAGAGGTAAATATTTCATCACATCTTTCAAGTTCTTTTTTTCTTCCACTACGTAATTCCTTGTTGTTATCATTGTAAAGATATAACACCTATATATTCTATATATTATGATGATTTTATAAATATGGTACAACCATATTCATTAATCTATTCATTCTATGAATGACATGTCACCATACGTACGTACGTACAGCTTACCGTCTCCACATTGTGGTGTAGTTTTTATTCAATACATTATTATATTGGATGGGTATAATAATGATGTATAATTGATGTAAATAATAAATATTACCATTTTATAATTCTATATATATGATATAAAATCCAATTATATATGATTTTAATATCAAAAAAAATGAAATTTTCTCTCGTGCCTACGTACAGATTACCGTCTCCACGACGGGATGAGATTCATTTCCATGTTCACCATTCAACGATGATTATAAATTTATATATTATTAATAAGTACGTAATATATGAAATAATAATGGTACAAGATATATATATATATATATGTATGTATGTATATATGTATGTACTTACATATATCTTATTCACTTACTTCTGTTCAATACGATGTGAAAACGGAAACAGTGTTTATGCGTACGTACGACCTACCATCTCCACAAACAGTGCCTTCCATTTCATATATACATCTATTATAAATTTTTATATTCTAAATATATATAATATATAAATCATGTTTTATATTCTTGAATAATTTAAATCATGATCTAAATGATATTATCAAGATTAACAAGTTAAAACACATATGATAAAGAAAGCAATTAATACCAAAAATGTTAATTTATCATGGAAATCATAATTAAATCTGTAGTATAAAGTCATAAATGAATCTTGTATGATATAATAAATGTGAATATGGTTTTGGTATAATTTAATAACATACTATGGTCATTATATAGGAGTTTAAATGTACCCTCATACGATGGAAAGTGCAAGGTAAGGGTTAATTCGTCAATCTCATTATTATTAGATATTGTTTATGGGTAAGTTTTTACTGGGATATATTTATTATACATGTCCATGTTTCATAAAATAGTTTTCAATGGGATTATTTTAAGGTAATCTTTTGTTAAAACATAATTTTAATTGTTTTAAATATTTATTCTTATAAATAATTCTCATTAATGTCAATGTTTTGAAATTGTTTTTTTAAGGATTTATTTATATGGACATGAATGTTTTTAAAATGATAATTCTATTAAAACATTCAAAATTGTAATGGGACACTCTGGTTCATATATGTCTTTAAAATTCATCCTCTATAAATTGAGTGACTTCTAAATGTTTTCATGAAAAAGGGAAAATTTCTCTCAATGAGTTTTACAAATCATTTTCATCTATGTCAACATACTTTGATGGATTTTAAACATGTTTGAAGTTGATTTATTATGATACACATATTCCATATTATATTGAAGGTTTTTTGATATGATTGACAATGGATGTGTTATTTTTATACCATTCATGGTTTATGGTAAAATTATTGACATTTTGTATGCTAGTTCTAATACGAATGTTTATGTTATGGTTCAACCTTTTCATATGAGAAATGTATTAGACATATTAAGTGACTGGTGGAGCCTGATATATCTCCTTGATGCATCTATAGGTCTAATGAGAAAATTATATGTGTAATTGTCTAAGGCCTTTCCCAATTTGATATAGTTTTGGCCGATGACTTTATCATTTTTAGACGTCTTGGATGCAGCGTTGACAAAATGTTCCATAATTTCTGGCATTATAAATTTCGTCATTATGAAAATAATAGTGATGATTCATGTGGTTATTCAACTATTAGAATACACATGACTATGTTTTATTATGGTATTTTTTACTATGCTTATATTTCAACCATAAACTGTTTATTTTTTATTATTTGTAAAGGCATGTGTTTTCAATTATTCACTATGCCTATTGTTTATGTTATCTTCCACTAAATAATTTACCCTCCCTGAGCATCTGAGGACACTCTTTTTTATGTTTTATTTTCCCAGGATCCGAAGATGTGTTTCAGGTTTGAAAAATATTGTTATGCTAAAGGAACAATGGCGTTCTCAAAGGATTATATTTTTTGTATGATAGAATGTGTAATGTAACGTTCATGTATCTAATATACTTTCCATGACTGATAAACTAAATGGTCTTTCAGGATATGATTCCTTGTAATAATTCTAATTTATTAAAATAATGCACCGACTCTGGGAATCTATTGTAGGGGAATTAAATATTTAAAAAACCATTTCTTGAGAAAAATATCCTTCCTCCATTGAAAAATGATTTTTAAAACATAAAACTTTTTTGAAAATATATTTAATGAAATAATGCTGAAGATATATTTTAAAAAACATTTTTGAGGAAAATAATCTTAAAAAATTTGAAATTGTAACATACCACTTAGAAACATTTCAATCCTACCCCCATGGAATAATAACATTAAATTATCCTCAAAATATCATGAAAAGAAGGATATTACAGATAAAACATGTCAAATGACATTATATGCACCCTATAAAGGAATTTAGGTTCATAATAAAATATTTTTCTCAAGAGACAAATTGAGACAAAACAACCATACCCATTTAGTAACCTTTGAACCATAAACCCACATTAAAAATAGATTATCATGTGGATATGTTAATACCCATAAATTAATGTATAAAATAAATTGAATACATAGGAATTATAGAAACCAATAAAAATAAATGAGTGGTGAGTAATGCAAGTATATCACATAAATAAAAAGTGATATCCAATTCCGTCACCATGTTTCTTTATTCTATTCATACTTGTACAAAACTCATCTTAAATATCACATCCTTTATAGGCCCTTGAAGACCGTGGATTCAGGGTTTTAATGATAATAGAAGAACATGGATGTAGGGAGAGTGAGGAGGAGAGGGTTGGGAAAATATTTTAGGATCTAAATGGATTTTTGGATTGAAATGGGGTGGTGATGGGTGGTATTTATATTTGAGTAGAGGTTGTTTATTTGATTAAAAAAATGAAAATTTCTATTTAAAGATAACCAATTTTAGTTTGTATTCAATTGAATGACTTTTGATATGAATTAATATTTTATAGGGTGGGTAGGGTTGAGAAATAGATAAAAAATTTAAATGTTTTCATTTTTAGGTATTTAAGCCTTTACCCTTTTTACATTAACATGCTCCATTTTTTACCTATATCATGGTAAATATTTTATTACCATGGTACCTATTTCTATACCTAAAAACAAAATTTTACTTAACATCTAATTTGGACCTTCTTTTTTAAAAATGGGATCATTTTTACCTATTTCAACTCAAAATATGAGCATTATTATATTTAAAATTAATCAAGTTGATAAAATGAAAAAGCGGGTTTTAAAGTGAAACATTTAAATGTTTTATATATTTTTTATATAAAATGAAATGGAAAACTGATTTTAATTATCTAAATTGGATTAATTGGGAAAATCATGATCTAATTATACATTAAAACAAAAAAACCATAATTTAACAACATAAATAATGTACAAGAAAATGCATTATTGAACTAAAATGCTGTATTTTTTCTTAGTCTTCAAAAATGTGTTTTCTCAAAACAGAATCCCAAAAATACACCCTAATCACATTTCAACATTATAAATTAAAAAATTAATTTTATTATATAAAACTAAATTTATAATATATTCTAAATTATATTTTATTGTTTTTCACATAAGGACATGACATCCATTTAATTTGAGAAAATATTATTTTTATCATATAAGGACATCAACTAAAAATTTATTTTTCACTATCAATATGTTAAAAGTATATAATCTCAATATAAGAAATATTTTTAAAATAGTTATTACAATTAATCATAGTAATTTTAAAGAATATGGTATAACTATCTTAATTAGATAATTGTAACAATAAAAGTATGTTTCATAGATACTCATTGTTGTATTTAACATATGACAAGTCGGTGTAGCGTGTATCACAAGACAATTCATTCTTGTGTGTAGCGCAATCCAAGACGGTGTGTTGTGAATGAAATTTTCTAATTTGTGTAATGAAATAAATTATTGAAAATCAATTCATTGAAAAAAAATCTGTCCCTAAAAACTCATGGTGTTATAGATGGACCATTCCAATATAGTCTCTAATAGAGAGCTATCGTGGGCGCCCATAAATGATTAATGCGATTTTGGGGTACTTAGGTGCAGTAGAGTGGCTGACCAAGGTCGTCTCTCAATGGAGGATGTAGATTTAAAACAAATTTTTAAAGGTATTCTAAAAATAAAATAAAAGAGAAAAAAAACACTACTTTAAAGGATGGGGGTTGGTTATAGTTTATGAATCTAGAAGAAGTTTTCTGGAAGAAGATTGTATTTTTTTTTGTTTTCTGTTTTGAAATGAAGTTCGATTAAATTGACACAAAAAAAAGTTGTTTTTAGACAATATTTAAAAGGAGTAATTGATCTAACTCTACCTATTCAAACATTTATTAATCAATATCATTTAAATTAATATTCACTTAATTATGATCCCTTAATTTGTTAAATCTCGAACCCTACGAGAATTAACTTTTCCATGAAGATGAAGTGAATTTAACCTTAGGCTAACTTCGGAACATTCAATCGCAACACCCTGATTTGATTAATGTTCTAAGATTAGATTTTGGTCAGTGGTAAATTAAGGCACATAACCAATCTGGAAATGAGGATTAATTGAGTTTAGGGATTGTATTTTAACTCTACAAATTGATCCTGTGTGGTTTTGAATTACTGATTAAGGTTGCGCTCTCATAGTTCACACAATTCCCGACCACGCGTGATTTGTGTTAACTATTCAATTTCTTTCTTAGTTTCATTTAAATTAAAAACTCAATTAATAGATCATAATATGTGAATTAAATTATCTCATTGATTAAAAATAAATGAATGAATAAGGATAGAGGTCGACCGATTACTAAAAAAACTACTCTTCCATGGGCGGCGTAATCATCATAGAAGCATTTTGCATGTGCAAAGGATAATAATGGGTATAACCCAATCACGCATCTACTCAAGAATTCCATCCCAAAGAGGAAGATTAATAGAAGAATAAATTTAAACAAAATAGAAGAAAATAGATGAAATAAAAGAAGAAAAAATAAGTTTATTACACAAACAAAATCATTACAACGTGAAGGAGAAGAAGAAGGCTTCGATGAGGGGATCCTTGCTTCAAGAGCTACCCCTCCTACAATGGTTGAATAATTTGGGTGAAACAAATTCTCCTCTTCCTCCAATATCCTAATTCACGTCCCAACTGCTCCAAATGAGAAAAACTCCAATTTATAGAGGGGATTGGAGGAGAGGTTACAAATGGTTTCATGTGTGAATGTGGAAATTCGGCCATATATTTTATTCCAACTTGGACCGCCCATTTTACCTCCAAAACGCGTGAATTGACCAACCTTCCAGCATGATGATTTGTGCCAAATCATGTCTCCGAGCTGTCCCCAACATTTGGGCTGAATCCAAGACCTGATGAAGAATATATGGCCCCAATTCAGAACCCATGACCATTCTGCAGAGTCGAGCCCAACATTGGATTAATTTCCCATTTACTCCATCCACATACAATCTTTAGCTCTAGTGTCCTGAATGAAAGTTGTCGAACGTTAAGTTAGGAACACGGTTACAAAATTTCAAATTCACATAATAAATATAAAAATATTAATCTTCGAAATACTACAGTGCACTATTAAGGGTAAAACTGGAATTTTCACCAAATTTTCAAATGAATGATCAAATCCCAAATATTTTATAAATAAACATATTTAACACAATGTGAGGAAATTATTTCATTTATTATCAATAGAATATTCAACAAAATAGTGTTTTATCAGTCGCACAGGTGAACAAAGGCTCCCCTAATATGGGTGGAATTAGAACTAGAGGATATATCTTCAACGGTGGTTTATAATTTCATTCCCCATGGGTAAATAATTCCCTTTTCATAATCCTTTAGAAGGGGTTACACTTACTAATGAGATTTTAATTAACATAGCTTATGGAGACAATATTTTTTTATATGTCCAAAAATTTATGTAGATTATGCAAGTGAAGAATTTGATTGATTTATATGATTTCCCTCAGTCTATCTTGATGCCTTTGTATTTTACAACAATGTTTAGATATTTTCTAGAAGTAATCCCCGAATATCAACATCATGGGGATCATTTTTATGTTCTAGGAGGGGAAGAATCCAAACACTTTTTCAATATCATTGATATTGGTTTAACACTAGGGTTATTTGGTATCCATATCCTTAACATAATACTACACCTATGACCCTATAATCTTCTTAATGTTATGGTACATGGCCCATTGGTAAGAGGATATGGAATTCTCTAAGGAAAAATCCATTTGATGATACAAATATATTCCATGGAGTTCCATGAATGTAGGGAAATCCTCATAATTTAGGTCCATTTATTTATGATTTTATCCAAAGTATTCATCCATGAAGGAAGAAATTGGAACCTATAAATATTTTCAATCAATAACTCTATCACTAAAATGTGAAAATAATTCTAAGAAAATTTGTGGTTGAGGTCCTAGATGTGGATATAGAATCTGATAAATTTTTGAATTGTAAATTTTTTTCTTGAAACCTAGTTTATGGAAATTCCAATAAAATGTTTGCATCGATATTATTTTCAACATCATACTCGACGATAGCATTGTGAGAGTCAAAGACAATAAATTAAAACCTACAGTTTTAGCACTATTATTTCAGCCCATCTTTTTGAAAATATGTCATGGTGCTATTTAAAGAAAGCTAAAAAATACTTATATACTCTGAGTTCATGGATTCATTGACAAGTGTTGAATATAGATCATCGTCAGTACCATCATTCTCTTGGGTTAACTCATCGATAGTGGTGGATTCAACCTCCTCCAATGTAGTATAGGAATCTTCTAAAATTCCTTCATCATCAGAGACATAAGGACTAGGTGAAGGTGGAAAATATTATGTGTTATCTAGCCCAAGGGTAGCACCAACTTCTACACTGATGGATACAAAATCCTCATTCATATGTTCCCACTCTATTGAGAATTTAGAAACTGAATCTATTGATTCAATTCCTTATGGTTTTACGCAATGAGGTACAATCTTGATATTGACGTATTTGTTAGATGTAGACCTTCATTAATTCATGCATACTTTGTGGAACATGAGATAATGATATGTATTGGATCCCATGGGAATACTTTTTTTTACTCCATATGAGTAGGGTATTTTAGAATCAGTTTGGCCTCTCTTCTATATGAGTACATAGTATTCTACGATCACCCCTTTTTTGAAAAAAAATAGATACCTTGGTCTACTATCATGGGATGTAAATGATGAATTTAGAGGGAAAATATGACATCCATGTTTAACAACAGATCAGTTGAATTAGTAGTTATATCATTTTGGACATTTATGTGCTCAACCCATCTATCTTCAACATGCTTTCCCTCTATTTTTAGTAAACAAAAATCTGGTAGTTGGCCTCAAAAGATTCAAAGGGGAATTAATCTCTCTGATGTACCCCTACTAGACCATCAAGGGTTTACATAAAGAACTAGTGATAGTTATAGGTAACTATAATAAGACAATGAAGCCAGGTTATTACCATCATTTCATTGTAGTAAGTATCCTATGAGACTACCATAAACTTTTTTATTGATACATGACCCCCAAATTTTCCATCAGAAAAAATTTTCTCTGTGGTTTTCTTCAATGTTATCATACCCATAAAATTTCAAGTTGAAGGGAGTCATATATTCTTCTCTAAGTCCATAATTATGGAGTGTATAATTCAAAATGAGTATGATCTCATAATTAGGGAGATTAATGTTTCGAATCGGGACACACATATTTAGCTTGATATACAGAGTGCCTTGGGAATCACAATACATGTTGGTATGTCAATGAGGTGCTTCAGCATATCCTACTTATATTTTAGGGGAATATTTTGTCTTAAATAGAATCTCTCTTTAGTATAAGGAAGAAAAAAATTACTCTTGGATGATCTTCTACAATCTCATTAGTATTGTCGAAATTTTTCTACTGACAAGCTCGTCTACTCTAAAAAACTATTATCTATGAGTTGGTTGGCTATAGATGGGCCTTTGTTGAATTTGATTAATCATAGTGTGGTAAATGTTTAAGGGAATTGTCAACTAATAACCTTGGTTGGAGATGTATATCTAATTCCACAGATTTGAGGATTGTGCTTGCTGATCTATTCTCAATGCATTCTTCTTTGACTAAGTAGAATGAATGGCCAAGTATGTACTGATACCATTGGTATTCTAATGGCTTGTATATAATCTACCTCCCCTTCAATTGTGCCGACCAGAATAAAATTAGGGGCTATCATGAAATTACCCAGTCGTGGGCATTCTATATTGTTCAAATAGATCAATAAAATTAATTGAGATTTACACATACTCATTATTAGTTTAATTATATAGGAATTGAAATACTTGGGTGAAGCTCCTAACATTGAAGGCCTAAAGTCCCTGAGGGTTCCATCTAGTTTCAATACTAGTGGGAGACACTAATTTCCCTTACACCCTCTACGAATATTCATTCATGATTGAGAAGGATGTGATGTAGATGTGGAGCAACAGTTTTGAGGAGGCATGGAATCCATAAGTTGACTTCAATTAATCAAGAAGGAAAAGATGATATAGTGGGAACTAAAACTATCTTATAATCCAACCATTCGCCTTAATTCTATATCCAATAGATGAGAACATAATACCACTCGTTGGATTCTTCACTGTCATTGTCAGTGTTCCCGAAGACATGTGTCACTCGTGCTAAAAAGACACCCAACCCATATAATCCATGATATAATTAGTCCTAGATCCATTAATTGAGTGGAATTTATTTTTTATGGTGTTTAAGAGGATCCAGTGCTATAGAAAATGATATCCACAACCAGTGATTTGGTCCCCATGGGGTCTCTTATGTTCTAGGAAATTTATGATTCCCTCCTCTAGGTTGTTGATGAAATATCTTGGCACCTGCAAATCCCATAAGTAATTTGTGATATATTATCATTAATTTAATGTAATCCTATGAACCTCCCCTTTATGAGAGTTGGGAAACATTTTGCATGTCGAGGAAGATAAAATATGTGGGACTGTTCATTATGGGTTTGTACCGGGTGAGGTTGAAACTGGTAGGGATGCACTCAGAAAGGATCATCTAATAAAAGGGAAAATAACTATAATGGATATGGGACATCATCATGCATAAAAGTGGATGTTTTTTATGGGCCTTCTAATGAGATATAAAGGGGGAAATGTATGTGAACTTTTTAGTTAGATGAATGTCTTATTCGAAACACATTGTCTTTTGAGGGGATTTTGTAAATATACTAGGGTAGTTTAGGGAGATGAGGGTAGGGAACATCTAATTCCTTACTATTTATATAGCCATAATATACTACTATATATTGGATAGTGAGATGTAAAGTGAAAAAGTGGTTCCATTCCATCAGGTGATGATGTTAGTGACTCGTTCATCAAGTTTATTATTTCATTTGAAGGGGTCAATAATGTTTTTCTTGAGCGAGTTGGAGATGAAATGATTGTGGAATTGTCTATGGAGGACATCCCAACCCACAACAGACACGATTATTATCTAACTGTACTAGACGAATGAAGGCCCTTCTAGTGTATAGAAAAAAACATTGGAGCTTTGTGGCCTCTTGTTATTCTGGATTCCATAATAGTGGATCTCATATTGAGGCAATGTGGGCCATATGAATTATTGGATCACCCATATGATTAAAAAGAATGATTATTGTGGTTACACAACCCTGGGGGTTCTAGAAAAAAGATTATCTATGTTATATATTTCATTACTTTTGGATATACTACCACTTGTCATGTTTTTAGTGACTTGAGATAGGAATAATGAGAACCTATAAGGTCATATTATTGAGTATTTGTGTCTAAAAATGCACAAAAAGTCTCCTCAACTTCATGAGTAGTAGGACTATGATCCCAAGGAGGATTATCATGCTACATAGATGGGGGGATGAATCATATATCATCCATTTTTCATGTACCCCAGTTTATTCCTTGATCAGGTGCATGGGACCAAAACGAATAAATTAGGGTGTATGACTAATGAGTTACAGTTTCCCCACTATAGGAGTGAGGAGGCCCAATATGGAATTTCATAATTATATGAACTAGTCAATAACAATATTGTAATTTTTTTATTTGTATTCCATAATATCTTGATGTATGAATGCTATCATGGAGACTGAATCCACTATTGGTGTAAACTATAATATGTTGGAAGGCTTGGCATGTCACTTTACTTTGTTAATATACTAATGAATAGGTAGTTACATCTCATTTTTTGGAATCCTAAGTCCCAGTTTCTGTCTTTTATGATGAGTGAAGATGCCTTCAAAGTGGTCTGTTTCGTATAATGTTGTCCCTTGCTGTTGGTTTTCTATATCATGACTGAAATCAGAGAAACTATTCCTTTGATTCATTAGAGGGATAGTGGTGACCACATCCACCACTATGGTAGTTAGAGGAGACCCTTCATTATCATATGATGGTATATATATTTTTTTCATTAGTGTTATATGATAGGGATGAAATTTTGGGCTACCTAATGCCCCATCCTCTAATATAAACATATGCAGACATATCTTCAATTACCCAATGGAGAAAAAAAGAGCATAATTTAGGTTTTATAGATATTCTGGCAGTATCCATATAACTCGAAATATTGATCCACCTGAATGTTCGTGATCTCGACCATCTTTTAAAACTAAGGAAGGACATCGAGGTGGTCATGGATTCTTGGGGAAGCAATCTCATGGCCCCAAAGGTGGTGAAATATCCCCCATATAATCTGGTAGAAGATAATATATGGGTCTTTAGTTAGAGAACATAGGATAAAAAATATATATATGGTGTTTGACACAATACAAATGATATATTTTTATCTCCCATTTTTTTCCAAAAGTCCCTTTGTTCACTACAAGGGGGATGAAATTTCATTTGGATAACCCAACCCTTGATTGGTAGGTCCGGAGATAACAATTATGGAACCAACAAAAAAATTCAATATTTATGGTCTACTAGAAGAGGGAGAACCACATGGGTCAAATATCCTCTAAATTATAGGATGTAACATGCTGGTGAATCCAACATCAAGATCACATCCATTTATGTGGGATTGTTTACCACTTCTTCATCTATTGGGGCATCAACATCCCCTTAAGGCTCAGTGGAGTTTCCACCATCATGTAAAGGTGACATTATAGATGTGTACATATTTTTAGTTTATTTTATAATGGAATATAGTGGTGAAAATGATGGTGATAATATGGCTACATTACATGTTGTTGGAGGTAGTCCATAATATCCACCACCGAAATGTACATAGTAATGTAAATAAGAAATTCTGGATCTTGATTTCTATTATCCTAAGAATAAATTCATGAGATTCATTATAATTATCTAAAAATGATTATTAAGTATCTTGGATCGAGTCATACATCATAGAAACATATAGTTAAATAATGACATGATGCTTACCAGGGTTTCATATATAATGGCATAGTAATTCTCAAGGCGATGACTGCTAAGGTTTTCTTAGGTTTCATCCTTGTGGGTAGTGTTCTTTTCTATGTGCATGACCCTCATGAAGGGTGTTCACCTACCTTATCCATGAAGGTTTTTAAAATATGGTTATTTCATCAAAATTTGGAGGACCTCCGCATAGGTTGCTTATAGATTAAGGATGTCATTAACATTTGATCGTGATTGTGGTGCATGGAGTTCATCTTCAAAGGTTAATGGTCGCATGGGGAAGACCTCCATACTGGTGGGTGATGGTGTTTGGAAGGCCTCTGTATTTATTTTTCATTTCATGGGATGGCACATAATGGTTTTCGGTGGTGCTAGTTATTGAGGGAGTAAACTCGGTCCAACATACAAGTGGTTGGTGTATCGACCCTAGGTGGGTGAAGTTGGATTTCTTTTCCACCATTGTATGGATATGGTGGGATAAAATGGTGATGGTAGGGTCAACCAAAGCTATAGAATACTACCACTACAAGGTAATATTATTGGGAATCTCCAAGATTATTCATATAATGTTCTAGACCAAGACTTACGTTATGAAGATGAATTCAACCTACACATTGGCCTATAGAACTCGTCAGTACTAGCACCGATGATTCATGGTGGGGATACACCTGGACAGTTCCATAGTGTATATTTCTATAGTAATGGATAAAAAATTCCATACGACCTTGAAATATGGGAGAGAGATGTTATAGTGCTCTAGAGAGCATCTCCAGAAGCATTTTTACCTTTAGAACGGGGGTGGTTTCATCCTATGTGAACCTCAGGGGCAGTTGTGTCGGTGAGGGACCGATTCCATGAGATCATAGTAGGCAATATCCATGCTGTAAATTTACCCATCCCACTAATATCAATATAAAAGTTAATAAATAAACTTTATCTAGATATGATCATTGGTTGAAATGTTTTATTTGTTCCCTGCAGTTGAAGGAACAATGTGCATTGGGGTTAGAGTATAGTCGTGGTAAATTACAACACCAACATTTTTCTTTCTCCTATGCCTATTGAATCTTATTCATATGATTCCTTTATCATGAGTCTTGTATGCAATTTGCATTCAACCAAAAGTACATATACATAGTAACAAATTATGAACTCCCCAAAATTATTAGTTCTTCCTGACACGTTAGGTGAATCCATGATGATGTTGTTGCAGACTGAGGATAGTCAATTACATATTCAACAAGATGTAGGTGAGTTTCATGTTGGGCCCACATATTTCTTAGTGGGACCTAGATCTAGATATATGGATCCGGTTTTATGAAAATATAGTGGTTCCCCACCACACATAGTCCCCATTGATGAAGGAGAAGAGTTCCACATTGGCTTCACCATTTTTGAATTTGATGTTTTCCACCAGG
Organism: Viscum album; assembly: GCA_963277665.1. NCBI lineage: Eukaryota > Viridiplantae > Streptophyta > Magnoliopsida > Santalales > Viscaceae > Viscum > Viscum album. The sequence goes on along the minus strand of OY728126.1, from coordinate 569,554,298 downwards.
CCAGTCACTATCGTTTCTCCAAGCCGTGAAATTCTAATTTTTATTCCCATTATTCCAACATTCCAAAGGTGGTTGGATGTAATAACATTAATCGATGATGTTGGCACATTGATTGAAAAATGATTATGGGATATCAGTTCCTCCTTAGATAGATTCCTAATTGAAGATCATTTCCTAGTCTATGTCTCCCTCAATGATTTATTTAATGCTTATGAAACATGTTATTTGTTCCATATCATGGTGGATGGTAGAAAATTATGTTTATCTATCTTTATATGTTAGAAAACATTATTAGAGGATTTTTGGAATATTAGGAATTTTGGGAAGGTCTAGACATTGGGTAGTTTTCTAAACATTAATATCTTCCTCCTTGGGAGGGAATATTATGTTTGGGGAATCATAGGTGTGAAAACCAAGACATACCATATAATTATTGAGGTTGTTGATTCTATATGCATATGTCTTCTTAATAATTTTACCTTAGGAATCCCATAGTTTCAATATGGGGTAAGGACTATTGTTTAGGTCACAAGTTTATCAACATGTGGAGATGGATGGGTCAATAGTTTAACAACATTATGGGAATGTTTTGGTGGTTCATTTTAAGCCATGGGGGGAATATTTATAACATGTATAGTGGAGTTTTTCCACAATGGGGAAGGATTTTACACATGGATGGTGGAGTGTGTCTACCCATGGAAGAATATTTCACACATAGATGTTTTTGGGATAGTGTACATCCCAAGGTGAATGATTTCACACTTGGATGTAGTCGGGAGTGAATCCCCCAAATGGGGTTGATTTAACTCTTAGATGTTTCAGGGAGTGGTTCCCCTCAATAGGGAATATTTAACACATGTATGGTGTCAAGAGCATGTCCCAACTGGGGAAAATATTTCTCAATTGGGTATTTTTTGGATTGGAATGTGTCCCCCAATTGTGGGAGATGACACACTGAGATGGTATTTGGAGTGTATACCCCATTGATGGAAGATTTCACTCTTGGATGTTGTTGGGATTGATCATCACTATGGCATACTACATAACATGATGGTAACTACAGATCAAAACACACATTGTTTGATGATGGAGTATAATTAACCTGATAGGAACGACCCATTATGTTTAATGTCACACAATAAGGGTGCACATTTCTGGAAAGAAGAGTCAATAAGGGATGGTGTGGGACTTACGCAAAAAGGCTGCTATAGTGTCCTGGAATAATGTTGACATACTATGGAGAGAGACCTCAGGTGATGGCTATATTGTGACTTCCCAAAGAGGGGGGGGGGGGGGGTGAGTGGAATCACATTATGATTGAAACTGGGTCATCATATATTCAACACACATGGTTGGACTATATTTTAAAATGATAATTTTTTCATATAGTTTAACGTCATGAGACTAAAATGTGGAGTTAATAGGTTTTTTGTCTTATAAGTCAAATGTGCATGTGGGTTACACCTAGTGGGTCTATGTTAAGGAGGGATGAATATATATTATCATGTCTCTCATCCAAGACCAGTAATCTATTTCCATTGGGGACACGACCATTAGGGATTATGTGTCCATTGATAATGCAAATCTTGGTGGATAATGACATAGATACTACCATATATGAGGGAATATTATGATTCTTGACATCCGGGTACATTTTCCTAGGATGAAAAGGAATTATTGTACCTATTCTTAGGAGAAACAGGTTGGGTAATGTCATAGGTCACACTTGACGAGATGTGGGAGGTCACAAGAGTAGGTTGTACTGGTCACGCATGGATTTATGGTGTGGTTGAACTAGTACTATATTGGTATGGGGGCCATAGGCTCTAAACACTCAATATAGTGTATTCGACGAAATGAGGATTGATTAGAAGGCATCCAGGATGGGTTTTGTAGAGGTTGGGGATTCATTAAAATTTAGTTCTTCACAAAGGCTAGGGGGTTTGTATATGTTAGGGGTATTATGAAAGAGTATGTTACATGTAATATGGTGTCCTTACCTCAGTGTAAAGTCTTGATTCCCTTGGGATACAATTCATGAAAAAGAATTATCTCCTAAAAAATTAAGATCCAAAAAAGAGTTTTCTTCTATTACAAAGATAATGGAACTTCAAAAAATGCATATTTACCACGTGTTTAGGTGATGAAAAAGACATTGGATGATGTTTTTTGGAATATGTACACCCTTGGAGGACCATCTCTTATTTAACTCAGGAATATTCTAAGATCCAAGATTTTAGAGATTTTATCAGAAGATGAAATATTTTCACTCTTTATATGTTGGACATATAGGCCCAACAGAGGCAAGCAGACTAGTTACTCAATTAATTGAACCTCTGGTGAAATATTTTGAGCTTCATGAACTGATTGGGATCCAAAAATTATAGATACACTATGAAAATGTTACCATTAAATCTCAACATGGATGGGGACTTATGAGAAATAGTGCTCCATTAAGAGGACATACACTATTTAGAGGTTACCTTCAGAGCACCTCTTGGCAAGGAATATTGGAATCTATTTCCATTCATAAATTTTTGGACTTTTGTGAATCTTGTCCCATATGTAGTTTTTTATTCTGTTTCAGTCAAAATTCGCATCATATCGGTCAAGCCTTCCTTGAAAACTCCAATGACATACATATTATGTTATAAAAAATAATTATTTATTTAAACTATATATATAATGTAATACCCAGATCCTAGATACCCAGATTCGGTGCATTATTACTTAACATTTTCATGATACAAAGAATCATGTCCTAAAAGACCAATCAGTTCATTAGCCTTGGAAATACTAGATACATTCAAAAGATTTACAATATATCAAAATTTCTTCCCATTTTGAACACACTTATATTCATAGAATATCTAGGAAGGTCAACAATTAAATAATTCTACAAATCCTAGGAAAAATAAAACATAGAAAGGGGTGACCTCAGATGCTCAGTAAGGATGACAATATAGTAGAAACATTTATAAATAAGCATAAAAATTTAAGACAATCTATAAGACTAAAACCAAATAATTTTAAACTTAAACATTAACATAATATGGAAATGATAAAATAAAATAATTCCATTAAATCAATCACATGGATATTATACTAGTCGAATAATCACATGAAATATCAATAACCACTTTCATAATGATGGAATGCATAATCCTAGACTTCAAAACCACGCAGTCAAGGTTATGTTCCAACACTAAAAGTAATATTTTGTCAAGGCCTTGTGCCAATACACTATTTCTTCTAATGACACCTACTGATGCATCAAGGTGCTATAGAGGGCTCTACCTGTCACATAATAAGTCCAATGCATTCCTCATATGAAAAGGTATAAACATAACATAAATATTCTTATTAAAACTAGTATACAAAATGTGAATACATTATCCATAATCCCTTAATGGTGTGAAAATAAAACATCCACAGTCAGACAAATCACAAAACCTTCAATACAATATGGATGTTTTGTATAATAATAAATCAACTTCAAAAAATCTTAAAATCCTTCAATGGATGTTTCCATAGATGAAATATAAATTTTTTTAGAGAAATAACTTTATCTATTTTGAAATCATTAAAAAGTCATATAATTATAATAGAAAAAATTATCTTGAAAATTTTCTTATAATCTTGTATGGTAAGCTTCTAGGATGATATAAGGTCGGAAAATAGCCACACCCACTGTATATGTAAAAAAAGTCATTCTTACGTTAATTTTGTCGAAAAGGTCGTAAAGTACCTTGTTTGGAAAATGTCAGAAAGAATCCATTAAAAATATATATGATCATATAAGAGTATAAATATCTATTACCCATAGTACAATAAATAGTAAAAATGTTTTGAATTACATTTTTATGAAAACATAGACGTGGATGATAAAGAGGTCCTAGTAGATACATATGTAAAAACAACCTCAGATAATAAAGAGATTGTGGAATTAACCCTTACCTTGTACTTATCCTTAGTCAATGGTATGTTTAGCTTCTATATAATAGTTAAAAAAGTTTTTAAATTATAAAATATCTATATACATAAATATTATATTATATATGATCATATAATATTGCTTCGTTAATAATATATCAGTAGTATCATCGTTTCAGGTGTTAAATAATTTTTTTTCTTTATATGATCAGTTACGTAAGCCATGTTTGTTTTGGATAGGACTTATTTTATTCATATCAAGAATTATATTAAAATCTTAAACATTATTTATAATCATAAAATGAAAAGTATTTTTCAATGATTACGATGGGGAATGAATCTCATCGCATTCACAGAGACGGTAATCTATAGGTACGAACGAGCAACAATATCATTATATTGATGGTGAAATCATATATAATTGGATGTTATATCATATATAACGAATAATTAAAAATATATATTTATTATTTAAATCAGTTATACTCATTAATATACCCATCCAAATAATTAAGTGTTTGAATAAAAAACTACACCACGACGTGGAGACGGTAAGCCATACGTACGCACGTACGGTGACATTGTGATTCATATAATCGATAGAATAATGGATATGGTAGTACCATTGTTATAATAACTTCATAGTATATAGAAGATACAATATTTTTTATTTTAGAATGGAAACAACAAAGAAAGAGGAAGTGGAAGAAGAAAAGAACTTGAACGAGGGTGGTGAAATTATTACCTCTTCTTCGTGTGTTTAATTTTTCGTAGATCAAAAGGGATCCTTAGGTTGGATTTCAGAACAAAAAAGGCCTCTAGGTTGAAGTGAGAGATATTGGGAGAATATTTGGGTAGGTTTTGGCTGGGGAAAATGGATTTTGTGGTGTGATTTTTAGAGAAGGGGATGTGACCTTTTATTAGAGAGGTGAGGGGCATCTTAGGAAAATCTCGAAATTTTATTTTATAATAAACTAATTTTCGGTTTCTAATGGCTCCAAAATGATTTATTTAGAGGTTAAGGTGGGTATGGGTCAAAAAATTCTCAACTAATAGGTTTCAGACAGGTTTGGGTCACAATATTAACCTTATCTTTTAGATTTAACTCTTAGTTGAATAGTTGAACTTTTACCATGTATTCATCTATTATTATAATAATTGGATAATAAACATACAATAAAATGAAAAAAGAACCTCAAGTGGTTCATTAATTATATACCTATCATTAAATAAGTTACTTGGATTATCCATATATTTTTATTACTTTTATACAATTTAATAATATAATATTTGTTTTAAAAACTCATTTATGTCAATTTTGGCACTATTTAGTATTTGGTTTTTGTGAAAGTCATCACAACATTTTTACTTCTCACCAAATATATTGAATCAAAAATAAAAAGTTATATTCCCCTATAAAATTATTTTTTGTCATAAAAACATTTAAATTATATTTTTTTAATATTTATAATACCATATATTTGAATATTTCATTAATAAGATAATGACATCATCACTATTGTGTCATAAATAAATTTAATTATTTAATGTATAATAATTATAAATAAAATAAAATTATGTAGGAAATATTTTTTTATTTATAATGAGTATTTATAATCTAAAAGATAACATATATAACCCCATTTTAAAAAAATTTCACTAAAAGATGTATGTTTATTTCATTTTTATCATTACTTTAAATTAATTAATATATAGTGTCATTATCACTCTCAAGTGGCTCCATGGGGTCCCAAAATAGAACCAAGGATTCCCATGGTTGGACATGTATCAACAAATAGTAATAAGACACATGTTAGTGTAATTTAATATTCTTATAATATTATTTTTTAGCTTTATTTACCGGACTTACCATTTAACCATGGTAAATAAAATATTTAACAAATTAATTATTCATAATGTCTAAAAATAAAAGTTATGCATTTAAAAAATTTTGACCACCTTATTCAAAAATATTGAATCCATTTTTTCAAAATTCAAAACATATCAGTGGTAGAAATTAATTTAAAAATAAATACCGTTGTCAAAAACAAAAATCGTGTTTATAAGAAATAATGACTATCAAAAGATTTACACTTGTTTATATACATTTTAAATTTGAAATTACATAAAATGACCGAAATTATATTAAATGATAAAAATATAATCTAATGATACTTTAAAACCACAAAATTATATAATTTAACACTATAATTTATGTTGATTAAGTACGTGTTTTTTAATTGAAATTTAGTATTTATCAGTATTCATAAAGAATTGGTATTTTTCCGAAAAGTACAACAAATTTACCCGAAGCTAATTTTGATATTTTTAATTGACAAATGAAGTCCATTTTGAAAAATAAAATTTAAAAAATTTTAAAAAGTAGATAATACTATTTATAATGGCTAGTTTGATTTGTCGTGCTGTGTTATAAATCCATGTTGCATAAAACACAAACTAAAACATTATTCAAAGGGAAACATACCTTGGATGCTTGGGGTGTTACATTATCTCCTCTTTAATATAATTTTGTTCTCGATATTTCTTGAATATTAATGAATAAAATGATTTGGGTGGTTCTTCATCATATGTTTCTCAGGTTCCCATGTTGCCTCTTCCAACTTATGGTTTCTCCATATAACATTTACTAGAAGAGTTGTCTGGTTTCTCAACACTTGTTCTCTGGTATAAATTTTTCTTTAGGCTTTTCACAATAAGACAGATTTGGTCCCAGTTCAATTTCCTCATAGGTTAGTACATGCGTTGGGACATGCATTTAGTTTTTCAATAGTGATATGTGGAACACATCATGAACCTTGAAGAAACCTGGAGGCATTGCCAAACGATAAGCTAAAACTCCAATTCATTCTAGAATTTCGAAAGGTCCAATGTACCTAGGACTCAATTTACCCTTCTTACTAAAACATATAACAACCTTCTATGGAGATACTTTCATGAAAACTTGATCTTCTACTTGAAATTTCAAATCCTTGCTTCGGTTATCAGCATAGCTCTTTTTCCTACCTTGAGCTGATTTGATGTGGGTTTGGATAATCGTCACTTTTTCCATTGTTTCATCAACAAATTCTGGGACTATGAGTTTTCTTTCCCAAATATAATCCCAAAAAGTTAATGTGCGACATCTCTTTTTGTAAAATGCTTCATAAGGTTCCATCTGAATACTTGAATGTAAGATATTGTTATAAAAAATTCTATCGGATGAAAATATTGATACCACATACCTTGATTGTCTGGAAAGAAATATATCTACATGTCTTCTAATGTTTGAATAGTCTAATCTGATTTTCCATCTGTTTGAGGGTGGTAGGAAGTGCTCAAATGAAGTTCAGTATCCAGGGCTTTCTGGAGACTTTTCCTGAATCTTGATGTAAAACGGAGATCACGATCAGAAACAATCGATAGGGGTACTCCATAAGGTCTTACAACTTCATTAATATATAGATTTACCTACAATCAGGTGGTAAATCTTCTCTTATAACAAGAAAATGTGATGACTTGGTAAGATGATCAATAATGGCCCATATTTCATAATTTCTTTTAGGAGTATTTAATATCCGCATTAGAAACTCTATCATAATATTATCTCATTTTCACTCAGGTATGGGAAGAGGTTGCATGACTCCTCCTGGCTATTTCCTTACAACATTAACATGTTGAAAAACCATAAATATTGACACAAAATCAGAAATCTCTCTCTTCATGTAGTCTCACCAAACATGTTTCTTAATTTCTCTATAAATCTTGGTGCTCACGGGGTGTATAGAGAAATTAGAGCTATGAGAATCATACAACAATTTCCTTTTTAGATCAAGTATGTTGGGAACACAAATTATCTTCCCAAATTTCAAAATTCCATCTTCATATATAAAGTCACTGAATCTCCCATCATTCACAGCATTATTTTTCTTTCGAAAATCCTCATCATCAATCTGAGAACTCTTTATCCTTTATAGTGAAGATGGTTTGACAACCATTTGGAAAATTATTTATGTTTCACCTTCCATGGTTATTCTCATATCCATCTTTACTAGATTCATTAATATAGGATCCCTTTCAACACTCATCTTACTCAAAACTCCATGATCCTTTCTACTCAATGCATCTGCCACCTTATTTTCCATCCTCGGGTGGTAGTGTATAGTGAAATCATAATCCTTGAGTAGTTCAAGCCATCATATTTTCCTCCTATTGAGTTCTTTCCATAAAAAATATACTTCATACTCTTATGATTAGTACAAATCTCAAATTTTCACTATATAGATAGTGTCTCTATATTCAGAGCAAAGATTACATCTGCTAACTCTAGATCATGAGTAGGATTGTTTCTTTCATGAATGACTAGCTGTCGTGATGCATATGCAATAACTCTACCATTCGACATATGTACACAACCATGGACTTTCATTGAAGCCTCACTATAAATAACATACCCATCATTCCCTGATGGTAAAGTTAAGATAGGATAATTAACTAACCTTATCTTTAGTTCTTCAAAACAATTTTCACACTCTTTTTTTCTGAAAAAATTTAACCCCATTACGAGTGATATTGGTTAATGAGTTAGCCAATCAGGTGAAATTCTGGACAAAATTCCAATAATCACCTACTAAACCAATTAAACTTCATACCTCAGTTATACTTGTCAGTGTTGTCCATACATGGATTGCCTTGGTCTTTGAAGGATAAATAGATATTCCATCCTTAGAGATAATATGGCCAGGAAAAGAAATCTCCTGAATCCAGAATTCACACTTGCAAAATTTCCCATATAATTCATTTCATCTAAGATTCCATAGGGTAATGCGGTAGTGATTTTCATGATCTTCGTAGCATTTTAAGTATACCAAAATATCATCAATAAATACCACTAAAATTTCATCAATATATTCCTTGAAAACTCTATTCATTAGATCCATGATTCCATAGGGTGCATTAGTCAATCCAAAAGACATTACTGTAAACTCTTAGTGCCCGTACCTGGCTCGAAATTATGTTTTAAGAAATTATTTCTTCTTCACACACAACTAATGATATCTGGATCGAAAATAAATATTTTAAAAATAATGAACTCCATGAAGTTGGTCAAAGAAATCAGCAATGTGTGGTAGGGGATACATGTTCATTATTGTTATAGCATTGATCTCCCCACAGTCAATGAACGACCTGATATATCAATATTTATTATTATAAAAAAGAACAGGGGCTCCCCATGGAGAAAAACTAGGGAGAATTTATCCCTTATTACTCAATTACTCTATTTGTTTCAATAGTTCCACTAATTCTACAGTGTACATTCTATAAGGGGTCTTCGATATGGGCCTTGAATTAGGAATTAAATCAATGGAAAACTCAATTTCTCACTCTGGAGGATGTCTAGGTAAATACTCCTGAAACACATCAACATATTCTTGATTAATAGGTACATCCTCTATTTGAACATTCTTTTCCTCGCCCATAGTGATTACATTCTCTTCCTCCACAATAATTATATTATGTTGAGCTAATGGGGGTGGATCTAGATAAGAATCGGGTGGTGAAATTTCCGTTCAAAAGACAAAGTACTCCTTATCATAATCAAAAATTGTAACCTACTTCTTCTTACAATAAATTTTCACATCATGGTCTGAATGCCTATCCATATTGAGGATTATAACAAATTCAGTCATGGGTATGATGATGAGATCCACAGATAAAGAACATTTATATGCACTGATGGGAACTGATTCACACGAAATTATTGCGATGTTATGTCCCTTAGGTGTTTTACTAAAAACTCATTTGTTAAGTCAAATTGAAAATATCTAATTTTCTTAGCAAACAGAAAAGATATGAAACAATGCGATGATCCAGAATCAAATAAAGCATTGGATAAACGTGAGGAAACCATTAAATTACCTGCCAACACATCTTTCAGAGCTTCAACCTCAACAATAGTGATCACATAATCCCGGCATTTCTCCCTCAGCCTTTTTTGAGGTATGTTCCCTTGGATCATAGGACATTAATTTCCATAATGCCACTTTTCTCTACACTTATATCATTCATCATTGACACCATCTTTCTTCCCCTTTCAATCACAATATGAGTGGCCTTTTTCCAAAATTGTAAAAGACTCGCATTCCCTTCAAGTATGTACCAGGGTGTTTCTTACAACATTTACCACAAGATGGATATTCAGATTTTCCCTTCTTCCACTTTTTTCTATTTCTAGATTGATCAGTAGATATTTTATTCTCTTACATTGATTTGAAGATGTAAGACTTAGATAATTTATTTTCAGTCTTCATAGTTCCTAAGAAAATATACCCGTAGTATGAGATGGACTATGAGAATAATGCTCAACAGAGAAATGGATTTAACCCATCAAAGAATCGATCAATATTACTCATTGGGTTACGTATATAATCTTCTAAATGCCTTGATAACCTCGTAAAGTTAGCCTCATACATTGCAACATTCTTATCCTCCTTTTGCCTCTAAATCAAAAATTGTCCTTCCATAACCGCTCAATGGTCATGAGGAAATCATTTTTCTATAAAAATCTCTTTAAACTCCCTAAATTCCATGTTTGATACTTATTTTTCTTTATTTGTGTTTTGGATTAATGGACACCATTGATCTGTATCTCTTGTGAGGCGATAAACTGTGATGACAACTTTTTCCCTTTCGCTACTCCCAAACCATGAAATGTTTTCACAAAGGAATGTGTCCATTGCTCAGATACTAATGGATATTTACTCTCATTGAATGTTGTTGTTTGTTTTCTCATGAAGCGGTCTATCATTTTTCCTCTGCGTTGTAGATCAGGGTGATCTATACAGGTCATTTATTATTCATAACCTGAGTGAGTTGTCCCAGTATGGTGATAAGATGATCAGCACTAGTTGCATAACCATCTCCACTATAATTATCTTGAGTAGGAGGGAAATACCTACATGGATTACATGGGTTGATATGATTTCCATTCCTCCCACTAGGCAGTATTTCTAAACCATGGAATTCACTAGATAAGTTTGTGAATCACAATATATAATTCAAAACATGTAAAACAGTTAACATAAATTGAACAGTTTATGAATATAATCCATAATCAAAAAAATGTTTTCATTGAGGAAGTACATACTCATAAACCCTTATATAATTATTTTTAAAGAATATGAGAATTATCCAAAGGATATCCCCCATGAGTGTCGTAACCAAGAGTGTAGCATGGCCTGTTGTTGTTCACCAGTTCCAATTCGAGTGTAGCTCAAAGCGGTGTTTTTGGGTTTTACCCCTAGGTTGTGCCAGAGTAGCCTCTACGTGCTCGTATCCAGACATAAATGTATTTATTGAAAAACTCACAAAATCACTACATTTGAAAAATTCTAGGAAGTTCTTATATACTAATCATCAAAGTTCATCTTATTGTTATGTTCTCTAATAAGAGTTTTTCTAAATCATGCTTCCATGTTTTTTAGTGAACTGCCTTTGATACCAAATCTATAATCTAGACCCCAGTTACCCAGAGTTAGTGCATTATTACATAACATTGGCATGATACAAAGTATTATGTCCCAATTTACCGATCAGTTTAGTTGCCTTGGAAGTACTAGATATATTCATATGTTTTACATTACATAATGAAATAAAAACATCAATAACATTTTGTTTTCCTTTGAACACACTTATATCCTTAACCTATCCTAGTAGGTCAACCAAAAATACTTTTCCACAACCTATGAAAAATAAAACATATAAAGGGGTGAGCTCAGATTCTATGTAAGGATAACAATATAGCGAAAACATTCATAAATAAGAATAATCACTTAAGGACATGTATAAGACTAAAAAATAAGACTTTTAAACATAAATAGCAGCCTAATATAGAAAATATAAAATCAAATAATTCCATTTAGTTAATCCCAAGGATATCATACCAGTTGAATAATCACAGTAAACATCAATATCCACTTTAATAATGATGGAATGAATAATGCCAGACTACATAACCACATAGTCAAGGCCTTGTACTAAGACTGCAAAAATGATTTTCTCAAGTCTTGGTGCCAAGACAATAGATTGTCTCCTGAGACCTACGGATGAATCGAGTAGCTATATCAGGCTCCAACCATCTCTTACATTGTCAAATGCATTCCTCATATGAAAAGGTTTAAACATAACATAAATATTTGTATTAAAAGTAGAATACGAAATGTCAATACTTTATCCATAAACCTTGAATGGTGTAAAAATAAAACATCCACAGTCAAACATATCACAAAAAATTAAATACAATATGGAAGTTTTTTATTATAATAAATCAACTTCAAACATGATTAAAATCTTTCAAAGGATGTTGACATAGACGAAATCAAATTTTTTTTAGAGAAATATCTATTTCTATTTTTAAATTCTTTAAATGTCATATAATTATAAAAGAAAAAAATTATTTTTTAAATATTTCTATAATATTTTATGGGAATATTCGATGAGATATAATGGTAGAAAATAGCCACACCTAACTTATATGTTAAAAAAAGACAATCTTACCATAATTTTTTCGAAAATGCCATAAAGTACCTTGTTTAGAAAATAACAGAAAGAATCCTTTAAAAAAATATATAGTAAAATAATAGTATAAATGACATTAAACCTTAGTATAGTAAATAGTAAAAATGTTTTGAATTAAATTTTGAAAAAAACACTGATGTGGAAGATAAAGAGGTCCTAGTAGAAACTTACATAAAAACAACCTCATATAATAAAGAGATTGTAAAATTAACCCTCACCTTGTTATTTTCCCTAGTCGATGGTATGTTAAACTCCGATATAATTGTAAAAAAATTGTAATTAAATTATAAAATAAATATATACATAAATATGATATCATATATGATCCTCTAATATTACATTGTTAATAATATTTCAATAGTATCTTCATTTCAGTTGTTACCTTATCAATTTTCCTTTATATGCTCGGTTACATAAGCCATTTTATTATGTATAGGATTTATTTTATTCATATCTAGAAAGATATCAAGTTCATATAAATTATTGTTAATCATAAAATAAAAATTATTCATGAATGATTACGATGGGGAATGAATCTCATCGCTTTCATGGAGACGGTAATCCGTACATACGCAAGAGCGACAATATCATTATATTGATTGTCCAATCGTATGTAATTGGATGGTATATAATATATAAATAAACATAAACATGTTACATTTATTATTTACATCATTTATACTCCTTATTATACCCATCCAAATAATTATCTTATTGAATAACAAACTACACCACGACGTGTTGACGGTATGTCGTACGTACGCACCTATGGTGACTTTGTCATTCATATTAGGGATATAATAATGAACATTGTTGTAAAATTTTTATTATAACATCATATTATATATAATATAATGGATGAATTATGTTATAATGGATACAGCAAAGAAAGAGGTAGTGGAAGAAGAAAAGAACTTGAAAGAGGGTGGTGAAATTATTACCTCTTCTTCAGGAGTTTCCTTTTGAGTTGATCAAAAGGGATCCTCAGGTGGGATTTATGATCAAACTATGACCTCTAGGTTAAATTGAGGGAAATTGTGAGGATATTTTGGGATGGGTTGGACGTTAAAAATGGATGTGGTGTAGTGATATTGAGAAAGGGGATGTGCCCTTTTATAAGTTCGGTGATGGGCACATTAAGAAAAGAATGAAATTTTATTTTATAATAAAATCATGTTAGGTTTCTAATGCCTCACAAATGATTTATTTAGAGGATATGGTGGGTATGGGTCTAAAACAAGTCAAATAATAGGATTTAGATAGGTTTTTACACCATATTTACATTATCTTTTAGATTTAACTCTTATTTAAATAGTTTAACTTTTACCATGTATTCTTGTATTATTATAATAATTGGTTAACAAACATACTATAAAATTCCAAGAGAACCTAAAGTGGTTAAATAATTATATAAAAATAATTATATAAATTCTATGGCAGATCCTTAGATTAATAGAACTATTATATAATTTAACAATACTATATTTTTTAAAAAACTCATTTTTGTCAATTTTGACACTATATAGTGTTTGGTTTTTTTGGAAGTCATCACAACTTGATCTCTCCAAGAAAATACATTTCATCAACCCTAACATGTCATATTCACCTAGTAAATTCATGTATGTCATAAAAACATTGATATTATATTTATTTTTAAAGTTACAATACCATTTATTTGATTCTTTCATTAATAAGGTAATTGCTCCATGTTCATTGTGTCATAAATAAATTTAATAATTTTTGAGTAAAAATTTTAAATAAAATAAAATTATTTAGGAAATATTTTTATATTTTTAATGAGATATTATAGTCGAAATGATAACTTATATTACCCCATTAATTTTTTTTACTAAAATATATATGTTTATGAAATTTTTGTCTTTACATTAAATTAATTAATATAAAGTGTCATTATCACTCTGAAGTGGCTCTATGGTGTCCCAAAATCGACCAAAGGATACCCATGGTCAGACATGTATCAACCAAAAGGAATATGACACATGTTAAGGTAATTTAATACAATTTTAATATTAGTTTTTATCCTTATTTACCAGATTTACTCTTTAACCATGGTAAATAAAATATTTAATGAAGTAATTATTCATAATGTAAAAATATAAAAGATACCTATTTAAAAAAATTTTACATCATGATTCCAAATATAGAATCCATTTTCCAAATTCAAAACACAAAATTGGTAGATATTAATTTAAAATTAATTCCCGTTGACAAAACAAAAATCATGTTTTTAAGAAATAATAACTATCAAAAGATTGACACTTGTTTATGTCTAGTTTAAATGTGAAATTACATAAAATGGCTTAAATATTATTTAAAAATAAAAATATAATATTATGATACTTTAAAACCACTAAAATTTATAATTTAACACTATAAATTATTTTTATTTAAAAAGTTATTTTAATTAAAATTTATTATTTTTCACTATTCACCCAAAATTAAAAGTTTTCAGAAAAGTACAAAAAAATAAACCTAAGATAATTTCGATATTAAGAATTATAAAATGAATTCCATTTTAAAAAACAAAATTTTTACAAATTTATAAGGGGTTATTAATATTTATAATGGCTAGTTTGATTGGTTATGGTGTGTTAAAACTCCAAGTTCCGTACAACGCAAGCTACTACATTACTCAATGGAAAACAAACCGTAGAAGCTTGGGGTGTTAAATATAATATATATGAGACAATTATACTTATGTAATTATTATTTTATATCTTCCTTCTTAGAATATTTTCTTTAAGAAAACTATAATGTCGCTTGTGTGTGTGTGGACTACAACCTCCATGAAGCGATGCAATTTGTTTTTCATTTCCATTTGACATAGAAGGAAATAATGATAGATAAATTATTATATATATAAATAATATAATAATAATTCTACAACAGGTAATTAATATTTACATTTCTCTCATTCAATAGTTCAAAATTTGGAAACCACGTTCACTCATGCGTAGTACTTACGGTCTTCATTAATGATGTAACTAGTTTTTTCTCCACATAATTTATGGATGAGTCGATATATATATTGAACATAATTGATATTTATATCTTGTTAAAAATTCAAGATATGTTGGATTTATGATAAAATTTGAAGGACCAGAACTGGTGAACCACAACTGTTATAAAAAATAACATTTAACACCAGTAAACGATGATTTCAATAATGATTTACTAATAAATGGATGTTGAAATAATATTAGTCCATCATTAATTATATTATATTATATTTTTTTTATTTTTCTATATAATCATAATTAATGTAAATTTTTTATACAAGTGGTTTCAATACTTTTGAAGGAAGTGGAACTTGAGGGAGTGGTTTACCATCTCAAATTTTGTTATTTGGGACATAGGTTATGTTATGTCCCTATATTACTTTATTATGTGTTTTACAACCCATTTGACATTTTATATCATTAATATACTTATTTTAATGAAATATAATGTTCTAATTTATTTCTTTATTTAACATTTAGTACGATTCATATTTTTCTAACATGTTAAGGTTTTTATGTTAAAATATCAATATTCATTGCAATTTTTTATGATTAAGATCCATTGATGGAATATAATTGGTTATCTTTAAAGAATAAAATTAATTTTAATATGTTATAGTTATTTTTTAAATTTACATGTTTTCATTTTAGTTTCCTCTATTTATGAATTGAATAGACCAAACGAATGTTTTTTAGGGAAAACAAATTATATTTATTACTTTAGTCAAAAATAATTTCCCTTCAATATCCATGATTTCTTTAAATGTATTAAATAATGTTTTTACCATTCTAATATAATGTTTTATTTAATTTTTACTAATGATTTAATATTTACAAAAAAATTAATAGGTGTATTCTTATCATTCTATGAATGAGGTACTTTTTCATTTTTACTAAAAATGTTAAAGAAGTATTTATTTTAATGTATTTGAAATTAAATGGATTTCATGATATAATGAGTGATCAATTATTGAATTCTTCCTTTAAAATTTTTTATTTATATATTCAAATTAATTTTTTATTTATTATTTTAGAAATTTTAATATTTTTATAAATTAATTTCAAATTGAAAAGTTTTTATTATTTATGAAAAATTTTGTGATACTTTTTTCAATAATTATCCATTCATGAAGACTCTATTTTATGTTTAAAAATATTTAAATGCAATATGAATCATTTATATAATCATTATTTTTTCTCAGCATGGTATATGATTATAATGAAATGTTTTTTATAAAACCCATACATGTTCTCTGGGTTATCTTATGATAAAATGATGATATTAATGAAAAACCCACCGTTTTTATTTGGTGAAGATATGATGAATGTTTTATTATTTTTTTGTCCTATATCAATATGATTTTCATTATGAATTTGGTGGGCTACAAATTATATATACATATAATTCATTGATTGAATATGAATATTTGATTAGATAAAAAGTATTGGAATGGGTTGTGAACCTAGTTCGGTATGGGAATCTATCCACTTTGATATTTTTTGGAGTGAAACCTGAATACTTTGATTGTTTTGGAAGTGAACCAAATCCACTATGATACCCACTACAATGATTATTGAATACCAAGGAAATGATTTTATATAATTATGCTCATAATAAAAAATTACTTATTATTCCAATGTTATGATCCCATGGCCCATGTTCATTTATTTATTTAGGATATATATCTTATGAAATGAAATGATTAATTTAATGACATAATATTATGATCTATGATATGTAGAGTGTCTTTTCCATGTTTTATGATCAAGTTATCACAACCATATGACATGGTAATATATAATTAATAATTGATCTATCCATTTATTACCTTTATTGATCATCTATTCTCACCATTTCTTAGGCTTCCTTTTTTCTTACATTTTGAAGACATGTATTATGTATGATATGACTAAGAAGTGTGACATTTTGGAAGAACTTAGTGGAGGATGATTTTTTTCACCTGTGAACGAATTGTTTATGCATCTATGTTTCCAAGGAAAATGACCTATACGATTCTATAATGTATTTCTATGTAATTTAATAAATATTCATATATTTTGATGTAATATCTATATATAAAAATAGTGGGTCCTTATCAATTGTGTTAGAGAATTGATTATATAGCATTTAGAGACTATGTTTTGAGAACATTGCTGTAATCCTTGGATATAATTATTTTATTGGATACTACTCTAATGTATGTGTAATGATAATATATGAACTAGGTTAAACCAAAGGATAGATAGATTAAAAATATGTTTTCTTCATTTATATTTCTTTTAAATGGTTTTTAATGATTATGTGGTTTTCCATTATGATTTTCTTTTACACTTTCATTTTGGATTTAGGTTGTTGTTGTATCATAAAATAATCCTGTTAACGGTGAATGTGATGGTAAACTGAGTTATTGTGCCCATAAAAAACTAAATGAAGTAGAAAATAAAAGGTGACCACATTTTATTCTTCCTAAAAATATTTCACTATATTATATTAAAAATATTAAATTTAGTGAGATTTCTAACATGAAAAATAAGAGTAAGATAAACTTTTATGAAATTTTTATGTGAACGAATATAGAGAATATGCATTTTAATCTTCCTTATATAATTAATATGGGAAATAGAATCTTCGAGAATGTTTAAAAGCCTAGGTAATATGTTTTCTATGTATCAATGATGGGTATGATCGAAAAGTTACGTAGGAAATCAATGCCTTCTGTGTCTGTTACGTGAGCACTATCTAAATTAGTTTCATAATCCAAGGGATAAATCCTATATCAATAAGGGGACTATGTTATGCCAATCAATGAATTTAAGGGATCTAAATATTTATATAGTGAGTTAAGACACATTATATGGTAGTATAATTTTTATTAATGGTGTTTCGGATAAAATAATAACCAAGCATTTAAAGATTGTGTTACAATTTATTAATATTTGTGTCCCCGTGTAAGGTAAACATAAATGTTATAGATACCATAATGGGGTTATAAGTATAAAATCTTATAAAACTCTATTTAGGTTTAATGTTATTCAATTTTAAGATGAATAAGAGTATTTTGGAAGATGTTTATGTTAATATAACCCTTGGGTTTGGTGAAATTTTCATCTGAAAAGGAATGACCTTTTTTATGTTAAAATGTATTACTTACCTTCCAGGATTATACAATCATTTATGATTATGATTATTTGTCTGTATTCTAATTATATTTATTTGGAATTCATAACAAATATATTAATATTATTTTGCAAAATGACAACTTTTCACATCCAGCACAATGGTATAGATAAAACCCACAATCGAATTGTGATAAGGGTGTCATGCCTACCACTGGCCTATAATATTTCATGGTTATTGTGACATTTAGATTTTTAAATGATGTGATAAAAAAATATTAATATTATTTTTGGGAAAATATATTTTATCATAGAGATAACCATGGGATTGAAAACTTATTTCATGATTAAGAGATTAATGTTATTTCATAATACGTTTACAATTTTCGGAACCTAGTATTGTAACAACTGGAGATTTTATAAGATTTATTATTTTTAATTTCTTTCATATCTTCTGTTGTACGCTACACCCTGACTATCTTGCATTATAAGCAACACCGTATTAGCTTGAATTATACGCAACACTAATCTTGGATCGTGTCACCCACAATTTCATGTTTGTTTGATAGTAGTTATTCTACGAAACATTTAGTGTGTATATATATATATATTCAATTTATAAAAGAAATATGGTTGGATTTTGTCATACGCAACAACAAAGGAGTCGTGCACTACACGGAACCCTGACTTGGCTTGCATTACACGCAATCACGACCTTCCTCGATAGCGTGTGTTGTACGCAATACTGGGTTTTACTAAATAACGATATATTATTATAATATTATTATGAACTAGCCGTTATGAATAGTGTTAACTAAATTATGAATTTTATAACATTATTATTTATCTTACACTTTTTCAAGAACATGGTATAAGAACAAAATAAATTTTTCGGGTAAAATAAGTATTTTTCAAAAAATGCAGTATTAACGCCTTTTGATGGCGCACCCACTTTAAATATAGTTTTTGACATTTTTAAATGTTCAATTTTTAAAATAAAATTCTTCCTTGCAATCAAGAAATAAACATTTTCTTTCAATAAAATTTTCATATTATTCTGGTAACTTTCATATTTTCATGAATAGTAAAAACACGCTATATTTTAATTAAAAACAACTTTTTTCATCGCAATAATTTATATGGTTAAATTATAATATATAATGGTTTAAAATTATAAATAGAATATAATTTTACCATTTAATATAATTTATTTCATTAACAATAATTTTATATTGAATTAATAGGTAAAAAAATTTTAATCTTTTGCAATGTTATAACTTTTAAAACACGTTTTCTGAACATTGAGATTAATTTTAAATTAATTTCTGCAACTTTTGTGTATTGAATTTAGACAAATAGATTCCATATTTGGAATAAATGGGTTCAAATTGTGTTAATAAGGTACTTTTTATTTTTGGGCATTATGAATAGTAAATACGGTAAATTTTATTTACCATAGTAAAAGATAAATCAGATAATTAATAGTAAATATAATATTATAAAATTTCCCTAACACTTGTCTTAATATAATTGGATGCTTATATTTTTTTCTAAGGCATATTAGGGTCAAAATGGAATCCATTGGAACCCACTTGGAGGTGATTAAGATCTTTAGTTTATTTTATTTAAACGAAAGTGAAATATGTCTCACTAAACTTTAATAATTAAAGTATTTTTCATATAAATTTATACAAAATATAAATTCGGTTATAAATACTCATTTGAAAGATAATTTTTTTTCTTTGTCATGTTAATTTATTTGTAATTTTTAAGAGTTATTTAATTTCTATTATTATCTTATTCATTAATGATGCAGAAATTATTTATTTAGTGAAAAATCAATAATATTGTTTTTATTGAAATAGTAATACATATAAAAAGGCCCAAAAATCTGAAAAAACATATTAGTAGTGTATATATAAACCCTAATCATCCGCTGGCCAAATTTGTGACCATTTAGATCCTTATTAAGGCGATTATGACACTTATAATATTTTATTTTAAATGATTCCAAAGTTGTCACCTTCATAATTTAATAAAGAAAACAATTTAAATGTTGTTATTTTAAGATAATAAATTCGAGAAAAATTATTATTATAAAATACTTGATATTTATCTTCATCAAAAGATTTTATTTTTAATTTTTATGCAACAAATAATTATATTACATAATTACAAAAAAAATTTGTACTAATTATTTTATTATGAGATATACCAAATAAATGTTTTTAATAATATTAAAAAAAATATTATATAAACTATTTCATGTTCTCCACTAATTTTCTAGATGAATATGAGATGTTAGAAACCTATTAAATATTTTATTTTGAATATATCCTCTGTGTGTATTTTATTTAAATTCAAATAATTGAATAGTGTCAAAATTGACACTATAGTTATTTTATAAATATAACATATTATTAAATTATTTAAAAATAAAAAAATATTTAAAAATTATAAATTGAAATTTATATAGTCTAAAATTTCATAAAGTATCCAATTATCGAAAATTAACAACACATAAGTGATTATTTATAACCATTTAAAATTTAGAATTTTATTACCACAAATAAAATTAAATAGATTAAATATGGATAAATAAAAATGATAAGGTTTAAAATAAAAATAAAAACACGTCTAAATTTGATTTGTTGATGAGATTAGAACACTATCTAATCTCATCTTCTAATTGAGTCATTTTTTGTGGTTTTTATGTGGGGATTGAATATATATTAAACTAATATTTTTGAGGATTCCAAAGGTGCCCCTCTCCTCCCTTATAAAAAGGCACCTCCTCCCTCTCCTCCTCACACCACTTTTAGCCTTCAAGAATGTCCAACCCCTGCCAATTTACCTTCTCCACTTCCCTAGAAACCTAATAGGGGTCCTGGTCTACTTCAGAGACCAATCTTAGTGCCCTAAGAGAAGGTTTCAAAGAGGCGTATCGAAGAAGAGGTAATACCGGTTACTATTTCATTCAAATTTATTTTTTCTTCTACCTCCACTTATTTAGTTGTTTCAATATGTTGTAAAAACATATGTATCAATAATATACTGATATTTTATTATACATATGAAAGAACCTGATTTCACCTTCTATCCATCCTAAGGAAAATGAAATCATCGCGCGTGCGTACGTACGGAATACCGTCTCCACACCGTGGTGTCATCTGTTTTCCCACCACCACCTTACTTGGATGGGTATAATGGTGTAAAGAATAAATACATATGATTATTATAAAATCATAGTTATCCTAAGATATTATATCATTCACTCCAATTTGATTCAATAAATATGGGAACGATATCATCGCTCGTGCGTACGTACGGATTACCATCTCCACGACACGATGAGATTCATTTTCCATGTTAACAATTAAAGAATGATTATAAAGTATATATAATAAGTAATAATGATATATATGACATAATAATGCTACTGGATTTATGTATATATATATATGTATGTCATATACTTAAATCCATTCAATTCAATAAGGAGACGAAAATAGCATTCATGCGTACGTACGGCCTACCATCTCCATGAACGGTGTATTTCTTTCCATTTATCGATATATTATATATATGTATATTCTGAATATATATTATATATAAATCATGTTTTATATTCTAGAATTAAGTAATCATGATCTAAGTAATCATATGAATAATTACAAGTCAAAACACGGACGACAAATGAAACGATTTTACCCAAAGCTCTCTTTAACATTGAATTTACAAAAGAACGGGTAATATAAAGTCATAAGTGAACCATATATGATATCATAACAATGAATATGATTCTATAATAAGTCAATGAAATTATTTAAATCATTATTCAGGAGGTTCAGATACATATGAATCATATCAGACCTAAGGTAAGGGATAACCTTTCCAATCTCGTTTTTATCCGAGATTGTTTATTCGTAAGTATTTGCTAGGGTTATTGTTATCTTCCAAGTCCATGTTTTCTGAAAGTGTTTTTATGTATGTTTAATTTCCTTTTTACCCATTTTGTTATTTACTACATGGTATGTAAGGAATCTTTCTTGTGTTTAGGTTACGAGGTACTTTTTGATTATTCCGACAAAAGTACGAGGGGGATGTTTTTTTAACTTATACGGGGTGAAAGGATTTTTACGATTTTATAAGTCCTTATTTTCATGAAGATTCCTACAAAAACTTTCATGAATATTTCATAAAAAATATTTATCTTTTAAAATTTCATGATGTTTTGTGAAAAGAAATTGATTTTGAAGAAGAAAGGATATTTTCCTCAAGAATTCATTTCAAGTGTTTTATCAAAAATATTTTCCATCTAAAATGACATTATTTAATATGTTTATGTTTCAAATATAATGTCTCAATTATTTAAATGGTTTTATTCATCTTATGATGAAATTATATCCATTTCAATATATGGATTATGTTATAATGGCTTGATGTTTACGAATCTCATTCTATTACATGGGTTATGATATGATGCATGATTTATGATTTTGGGGCACATGAAAAAATGATTTCATTATGAGATGGGTGGGACCTATATCTCCCTCCAATGAATTGAGTAAATATTTATATCTCATGAGATAGACATGGCTGGAATGGTAAGTCAATCCAGATCAGTGATACAAGACTAGAACGAGGAGTGAACTCGATTCAGAAAGGGACTTTGTCCACTAAGATGGTCTTGGCAGCAATTCCTTGGCTAATATGGAAATCATAACATGTGCTGAATAGGTTCCACAATTACATGATTTATACCCATGAAATTTTATCAAGATTTATGTTCCGTTATGATATATTCCTTACGTACTACCAAGATATATGTGTTTGCTCAAGATTTTGATGTTTAGATTTTATGTCCAAGCTTTTGCATTCAAATGATTATGGATTATTTTTTGTTCTCTATGATTACCCTTACTGATCATTTGAGATCACCCTTTATATGTTTTTTCCCCATGATTTAAAGAATGGTTTTATGTATGAAAACAAAATGGGAAGATATTTATGGGAGATGTTGAAGATCTTTCACCACGATTAGAAGATTATTTTATGAGTTTCCAAAGACACTAAACTATTACGGTCCGTGTGTGTCTATTTTCGTTATGTATTAATTATTCAGAAAAAGTAATGTAATGTCCACGTACTTCGAGCTTTGGGTCTCTACAGTTGGCATTAGAGGAAAGGTTTAGTCAACCTTTGAAAACTAGGATGTGGGAACTTTAGTGAGATCCCTAGTGATATATCTAAGGTATGTCTAGGGATGTCCCTAAGGTTAAGTATAAGTATAGGTTATAGTCCTAGAATTATAGTAATTATCTTAGAATTTAACCTAATGTGTTAGATATTGAAGGCAATCCCCCTTGATTATGATTTTGGCCTCTCCCACTATTTTTTTGGGTTTTAGAAAATGGCTGGGAACATGAAGATTCACAATAATGGAAGATATGATGGACAATGGAATGATATTCTACATGAGCAACCGACTGAAATTGGATCTGTAGGTCCACATATCGTTATTATGCATAATTATAAATCTCATAATATGATCAATAATCTCAACTTTGGTAAGTTTTCTGACTCATCTAATAAGAGAAAGATGGAGTTTCATGATGATCATAGAAGAAGGAAAGTTCAATTTCTATCATGTAAATCATGTGGGAAGAGGCACCAAGGAGAATTTTAGAAAGGAACTGGAAGATGCTTTGGTTGCGGAAAAGAAGGACACAAATCCAGTAAATGAAAAGGAAAAGGTTTAGTTAACACCATGGATAAGGATAATGGTTTTTCTATGACATCAACAATGATTAGATGTTTTAAATGTGGAATGTATGGGAATTACACAAACCAATGCCCTAAGGGAAAATCTCATGATGAGAATCAGAATGGTCATATGGGTATTATTTATGTGGATGATGATGAGGAGACTACAAATGATAAATGAGATGAAAGAAGTGTTGAGCCGCAGTCAGTTGTTTAAGAAGGTAGTGGAATGATTGTATGTTTATCAAGAGTTATGTTGTATAGTTAATGGTACTATGGAATAAATAATCATCTAAGGATTGTTACACTATTATTTTGCATAAAGTATTTGAAAGTATATTGTAACGGTAAACATGAATGGTTATTCAGATATTTTTGGGAAGATGATGATATGCGCATAATGAATGGATAAGGATAAAATAATATGTTTGATAGTATTCATGAGGTCATGACTGATGTAAGGACAAGGTTATATCATGGTTTGAGTGTATAGAATTTTTGGATTTTGGTATGAGGAAAGATTTAACTTCTGACAGCATTCCTGTTTTCACTAAGGTTCAATGGGTATTCATTCATAAAAAGAATACATAATTAAGGTATTCACATGTTTGTAATTTGACCAACAAGATATATCTTATTATATATGGGGGATAAATGATGGAATTGACATGATTTTTATGTGACATTTCAAGTAATAATTTTCTTTTTTACTATGATCTTAGTCCAAATTATTTTATATAAGCCTAAAGATTGGAATGGATTTTTCTGGAAATAAGTTAGTATTGTTTAAGGATAGAAATTTTTCGATATTATTGATGTGATGTTATAGTGATGTAGTTTTAGAAAAAGGGCAACCTGCAGGACAGGCGACAACCGATCGTGTCGGACAAGGCTATGGGAATTGATACCACAACCGAAGTGCAACTGGCCTTTACTGCCTACCACAAACCTACAAGAAGTCCCTGGTTATTATAAACTATTTTTATTATATTAAGCGGTATGATAGATGAAGTATATGTCCATTTTTGAAATCATATACGATTAACCTCACCATAGATGGACTTATGTATATTTGATAACTTTTTCTAATCTTTTGTTGGAAACAAATGGAATGACCCATCATTCTATCACATGATCTGTTAACACTTCACGAAAAACAAATTCAACTTCATTTCTGTAAGAGATGAAGTGGAAATTGTTCAAAGAACAAACAACAGTGAGATTGTACCAAAATCAAGTAAGTATTTCTTCTAATTCAAATTCATCGACTTTAGGGAAATGATCTTGAATACAAAACAAAATGTTGTCCTAATGACCTTATATCCAATGAATCAGATGGTACCTTAGATCATTACAAATCTATGGATTTTTGTTTGTTGGATGTTTCATAGCCATGTTCTCTACCACCCTTCATCAGAAAATAATGGTTAGATTTCTCTTCGATATCCATATTTTCACCTATGTTATCCTTTGTGGAAACCTACTGATTAGTTAATATGGGTAACCGTTACGTTTCATACTTTAGTTTTTAATGTTATGATTTGGTATTTCATTTTACGATGTGGGTTTCAATTAAAGAAACTTTCATGTAGAAAACCATGTATAACCCCGATGAATTTCGAGGGAGAAATTCATTTTAAGGGGGGTGGAATGTAACAACCCATGATTTTATAAGATATATTCTTTTTAATTTCTTTCATATCTTCTGTTGTACGCTACACCATGATTATATTGCGCTATGCGCAACACCGTATTAGCTTGCAGTATATGCAACACTAATCTTGGATCGTGTTACACGCAATTTTCATGTTTGTTTGATAGTAGTTATTCAACGCAACATTGAGTGTATATATATATATATATATATATATTCAATTTATAAATGAAATATGGTAGGATTTTTTTATACGCAACAACAAAGGAGTCGTGCACTACATGCAACCCTGACATAGCTTGCATTACACGCAATCACGACCTTCATTGATTGCGTGTGTTGTACGCAATACCAGGTTTTACTAAACAACGATATATTATAATAATATTATTATGAACTAGCTGTTATGAATAGTATTAACTATATTTTGAATTTTATAACATTATTATTCATCTTACACTTTTTCAGGAACATGGTATAAGAACAAAATAAATTCTTCAGGTAAAATAAGTATTTTTAAAAAAATGTAGAATTACCTCTTTTTGATGGCGCAACCACATTAAATATAGTTTTTGACATATTTATTAGTTAAATTTGAAAAAATAAAATTCTTATTTGTAATCATGAAATAAAAATTTACTTTGGATAATTTTTTCATATTATTCTGGTAACTTTCATATTTTGATGAATAGTAAAAACACGCTATATTTTAATTAAAAACAACTTTTTTCATCTCAATAATTTATATGGTTAAATTATAATATTGAATTGTTTTAAAGTATAAATAGAATATATTTTTACCATTCAATATAATGGATGTCCTTAACATTAATTTTATATTGAATTCATAGGTAAAACATTTCAATCTTTTGCAATGTTATAACTTTTAAAACACGTTATCTTAACAATGAGATTAATTTTAAATTAATTTATGCAACTTTTTTTTATTGAATTCAGAATAATGGATTCCATATTTTGAATCAATGGGTCCAAATTGTATTAATAAGGTACTTTTTATTTTTGGGCATTATGAATAGTAACTACGGTAAATTTTATCTACCATAGTAAAAGATAAATCGGGTAATTAAGGGTAAATATAATATTATAAAATTACCCTAACACTTGTATTAATATAATTGGATGCTTATATTTTTTCCTAAGGAATATTTGGGTCGAAATGGAATCCATTGGAACCCACTTGGAGGTGATTAAGACCATTAGTTTATTTTATTTAAAGGAAAGTGAAATATGTCTCACTCAACTTTAATAATTAAAGTATTTCTAATATAAATTTATACAGAATATAAATTCGGTTATAAATACTCATTTGGAAGATAAAATGCTTTTATTTATCATGGTAATTTATTCGTAATTTTTAAGAGTTATTTAATTACTTTATTATCTTATACATTAATGATGCAGAAATTATTTTTTAGTGAAAAATCAATAATATAGTTCTTATTGAAATAGTAATACATATAAAAAAGCCCCAAAAATCTGAAAAAAAATTATTAGTAGTGTATATATAAACCCTAATCATCCACTGGCCTAATTGTTGACCATTTTTAGCTTTATTAAGTTGATTATGACACTTATAATATTCTATTTTAAATGATTCCAAAGTTGTCACCTTCATAATTTAATAAAGACAACAATTTACATGTTGTTATTTTAAGATGATAAATTCGAGAAATATTATTATTATAAAATAATTTATATTTATCTTCATTAAAGGATTTTATTTTTAATTTTTATTCAACAAATATGTATATTAAATAATTATAAAAAAACGTTGTACTAATTATTTTATTATAAGACATACCAAATAAATGGTTTTAAAAATATTAAAAAAAATATTATATGAACTATTTAATGTCCTCCACTAATTTTCTAGATTAATATGAAATGTTAGGAACCTATTTAATATTTTAGTTTGAATGTATACTTTGTGTGTATTTTATTTAAATTCAAATAATTGAATAGTGTCAAAATTTACACTATTCTTATTTTATAAAAATAACATATTATTAAATTTTTTAAAAATCACAAAAATATTTAAAAATTATAAATTAAAATATATATAGTCTAAAATGTCATAAAGTATCCAATTATGGGAAATTAACATCACATAAGTGATTATTTATAACCATTTAAAATTTAGAATTCTATTACCACAAATAAAATTAAATAGATTAAATATGGATAAATCTAAATGATAAGGATTAAAATAAAACTCAAAACATGTATAAATTTTATTGGATGATGAGATTACAACCCTATCTAATCGAATCTTCTAATTGAGTCATTTTTGGTGGTTTTTATGTGGTTATTGAATTTATATTAAACTAATATTTTTGAGGATTCCAAAGGTGCCCCTCTCCTCCCTTATAAAAGGGCAGATCCTCCCTATCCTCCTCACACCACTTTGAGCATCTAAGATCGTCCAAACCCTGACACGTTATCTTATCAACTTCGATATAAACATCCTAGAGGTCCTGGTCTACTTCAAAGACCAATCTTAGTGCCCTAAGAGGAGTTTTCAAAGAGGCGTATCGAAGAAGAGGTAATATCCGTTACCGATTATTTCAAATTTATTTCTTCTTCTACCTCCTCTTATTTAGTTATTTTATTATGTTGTAATAACATAAGTTTAAATAATATACTGATATGTTATTATAATTATGAAACAACCCCATTTCACCTTCTATCCATCCTAAGGAAAACGAAATCACTGCGCGTGCGTACATACAGAATACCGTCTCCAGGCCATGGTGTAATCTGTTTTACCACAACCACCTTACTTGGATTGGTAAAATGGTGTAAAGAATAATTAAATATTATTATTATAACATCATAATGATCCTAATATATTAGATCATTCAATCCAATTCGATTCAATAAATATGGGAACGATATCATCGCTCGTGCGTACGTACGGATTACCGTCTCCACGACACGATGAGATTCATTTTCCATGTTATCAATCCAAGAATGATTGTAAAGTATATATAATAAGTAATCATGAAATATATGACATAATAATTATATTGGATTTATGTACATATATATGTATTTCATATACTTAATTCCATTCAATTCAATAAGGAAACGAAAATAGCATTCATGCGTACATACGGCCTACCGTCTCCATGAACGGTGTATTTCATTCCATTTATCGATATATTATATATATGTATATTATGAATATATATTATATATAAATAATGTTTTATATTCTATAATTAATTAATCATGATCTATGTAATCATATGAATAATTACAAGTCAAAACAAGGACGACAAATGAAACGATTTTACCCAAAACGCTCATTAACATGGAATTTACAAAAAAATGGGTAATATAAAGTCATAAGTGAACCATATATGATATCATAACAATGAATATGGTTTTGTAATATGTCAATGACATTATTTAAATCATTATAAAGGAGGTTTGGATATGTATGAAGCATATCAGACCTAAGGTAAGGGATAACCTTTCCAATCTCGTTCTTATCCGAGATTGTTTATTCGTAAGTATTTGTTGGGGTTATTGTTATCATCCAAGTCCATGTTTTATAAAAGTGTTTTTATGTATGTTTAATGTCATTTTTACCCATTTTTTCTTTTACTACATGGTATGTAAGGAATATTTCTTGTGTTTAGGTTACGAGGTACTTTTTGACTTTTCCGGCAAGAGTACGAGGAGAATGTTTTTTTAACTTATAGGGTATGAAAAGATTTTTACGGTTTTATAAAGCCTTATTTTCATGAAGCTTCCTCCAAAAGATTTCAGGACTATTTTATAAAAAATATTTTTCTTTTAAAATTCCATGACATTTTGTGAAATGAAATTGTTTTTGATGAAGAAAGGATATTTTCCTCAAGAATTCATATCAAGTGTTTTATCAACAACATTTTCCATCTAAAATGACATTATTTAATATGTTTATGTTTCAAATATAATGTCTCAATTATTTAAAAGGTTTGATTATTCTTATGATTAAATGATATACATTTATTTATATGGATTATGTTATGATGACATGATGTTTATGAATCTCATTCTATTACGTGGGTTATGATATGATGTATGATTTATGATTTTGTGGCACACGAAAGAATGATTTCATTATGAAATGGGAGGGACTTATATCCCCCTCCAATGCATTGGGTAAGGATTTATATATCATGAGATAGACATGGCTCGAACAGTAAGTTAATTTGGTTCAGTGATACATGACTGGAACAAGGAGTGAAGTCGATTCAGAAAGGGACTTTGTCCACTAATATGGACTTGGCAGCAATGCCTTGGCTACTATGGAAATCATAACAAGTGATGAATAGTTTCCACAATTACATGATTTATTCCCATAACATTTTATCAATATTGATTTTCCTTTATGATATATGCCTTACGTACTTCCAAGATGTATGTCTTTGCTCAAGATTTTTATGTTTAGATTTTATGTTCAAGCTTTTGCATTCAAATGATTATGGATTTTTTTATGTTCTCTATGCTTACCCTTACTGAGCATTTGAGCACACCCTTTATATTTTTTCTTTTCCCCATGATTTAAAGAAAGGTTTTAGGTACGAAAACAAATGGGGAAGATCTTTATGGGAGATGTTGAAGATCTTTCACCACGATTAGATGATTATTTTATGTGTTTCCAAAGACACTAAACTATTACGGTCCTTGTGTGTCTGTTTTATTTATATATTAAGTATTCCGAAAAAGTAATGTAATTTCCATGTACGTCAAGCTTTGGGACTCTACATGTATGATTAATTGAAAAATGAAAAATATGGGTTTTTATTTAAGGAATACTGGTTGAAATATATTTTGGGATAATATGTTATAAAAATGTAGAATCATGGAGAACCTTGTAATTTTGAGATATGATTTGCATATCTTGATGATTATATGACATGGGAATATAAATATTTAGTATGAGACATTAAGAGTGTTTGATTTTATATATAGATAAATGGTTAATTTTTATTTGAAGAATATATGATAAAATCATTAAAATGATGCATTTAATACTTGTCTCTAATAGATTCATCAATTATAGGTTTACAAAATTTTCAAATTACCTGGGTTCAACATTTGGTGTTATTATCAAGTCATTGTTGATTAATATTTTATGTCTTCATATGATGGTTTATTGATAATTATATATTGTTAAGCATTTGGGCGTTGGTTTATTCCAAAATATATTATGATGTTCTTGTAATCATCTTTTGGATAATTTGATCTATTTATAGTTTATTTTTGTGATATAGGAATGAAAAATATAGCATGAATAATCATCTGATGTAAAAAAACATTATATTATTATATAAATTGAATAAATGATTAAATTACCCATATCAATTAAGTATGTTTACATATTTTATTCATATTTATTTTAATATAATTTCATAGATCGTGGAAAATGATCTTGAAAATAATTTTTATTATATTCCCATCATTCATAAGGAATCAATGGTATGTTAATACCTCATTGGATTATGGATTTAAATTTTTCATGACCCCCTCTCTACTAGGTGTACCCCTCCAGGGACGGAAATGTGAGAATGGAGATAATGACCCCTGAGTCCCACCTTCAGTAGGCCTGGGGTTGGCGACTAGAACTAAGGGTTTAGTAAACATATAGATGGGAGGCAATACCCTCCATGAGAACAGATGCGAATGAAAGAGATATGATAGACACCAACCAACTACAACATAGAGTAAAATATGAATGAAAACCAAAATGTAGATATGTAATGTCATGCAAAACTATTAAAACTGGAAGGGGAAAACTACAAGTACCCAAATGGATGTAAAAATAACAGCATTCATAATCCCAGATAGCTCCTACAACCCCAATCTAGTAGAATCCATCTTTATCTCCAACCTTCTCCAACTGACCTGAAAACAGTTTATATATACATAGGTTGAGTATAACAGTATACTCAAAAGGATCCTTCCAAGAGCCTCTTGTGCAAAAGTATAGATAACATGCTAAAGCACAATAAAAAAAAGTGAAACTAACTCGTCCCTGAAATAGGTATACTATGTTCCCAGCCTCACCATGGATACTCTCACCAAGTAACGCATACAAGAGTACATAATATATTAAATATTATCAATGGTACCATGCTACTACTTCCCCACCAGTTTGCAGCTTTTCCCCAATGTCGCATGTCCTAAGCATCTCTCTGCAAAAAGGCTTGCCCGCAGACACTTGGGTGAAGCACAATAGCATGCACCTCATGTAACCACACCACCACGTCCACAAAATAAAGTAAACATGTAGTTTCGGGGAGCCACCACAAGTCTCATAATGTGTATCATATGTCGGGTTTTAAACCTCAAGCCATTATAGCCCATACAATGAGTAAGGATCCTCAAGCCACGACAAACTATACACGTTACACCTATAGTAGTCCATAAGAAAATATTTCTAGAATATATGTTTGTGAATGACCACAAGCCATTACAACCCTCTACACACATATATGAATTAAACTAACATTTTTGCCTACTAGCACAAGTAACTACCAAGAGAAGAGAGAGGGGCCAACAGGGGTAGTCAATCATCCATCCTCCCACCAAAATGTTGGGGAAACACCCCCAGGGCTTAGAATCCCTAGGGTGTAAGTTT
This sequence comes from Viscum album, assembly GCA_963277665.1. Taxonomy (NCBI): domain Eukaryota; kingdom Viridiplantae; phylum Streptophyta; class Magnoliopsida; order Santalales; family Viscaceae; genus Viscum; species Viscum album. Next base: position 569,521,579 of record OY728126.1, on the reverse strand, counting down.
CCCTAACTGATGAGGTGGATTTGCATATAGAAACACAAAAAGTACTGAATATAATATAGCTCACAACCACACTATTGTCATAACATACTCTTAGACACAACTACATCTAACGTCTCTCCGACTCCCAACAGCCTCTTCTAAGACTTGGTATCCTATAAGCACACAACCATTTAAAGAGATTAATTACATTACATCATTACCTTTTTATCAATTTCACATTATATAAATTAATTATTTAAACATTTATTATCCCTCAATAATTTCACATTAAATTTCATTAGCATGACACCCAATGTCCACGATCCCTTTAAATTGTAACCTCAACATTGCATCCTAGAAAGCTCCACCCCCTCCGATTAACATCATTTATTCAATCATTTATTAACAACATTTTTACATTCCAATATTCCCAAGAATTCTAGAAAAACATTATATGATACTAAACACAAGGGGTCTCAACACAGCCAGTAGCTGAACTACTCATCGAATCTTTACCACCTATTGCAAGAGTGTAGACCCATCCTCCCTTTTAGTAGATAAATATAGAAAGCATGTGGCATACCCTGCACGTCGTCACTTATTTGTGGAGATGGGTAAGCAAGAACAGATTCCTTCTGTAGTAGGGAAAGTAAAGTAGATAAACAACCAATTAGAATCAATAAGAATCCAACGATTCACATCCAACCTATTTTATCATCCCTGGTGTCCACCCAGATACCTACTTGTACAACTCGATGCATCTCGCCAATGTTTGCATTAACTGATTCCATAACCAATAGACCTCCATGTACCCACATATCACAACATCCATCCAAGATCACACCATAAAACATGCAGCAGGAAAACAAACATCATATCAAATGGGCTCTTGGCCTTTAAACAATAAAGAGGGTAACATAGAACCCTACAAGGAATTATCTTTTTTCAAAAAACCAGTTCTTTAATCCATATTGGATTAAATAATTTATTATTCGTAGGTTCCAAATTTGGGAAATATAATCAATAAGCTATCACAAATAATTAAACATGCTTACTGCACCAATTTTATTAACATCAAATTAAAAGAAGGGGAACCAGATTCATTTACCCGCCTCTTTATCTATAGAAAAAAAATTATCAATCAATTCCTTCTTTATTTTATTTACAAATATTAATGATGAACAAAATATCTTTGAAATAAAGAATAGATATCACCCAATCAAGAAAAACCAAAGGAAATAACATATTATTGATATCAATTTATTTATCCAGTTCAAATATTTATTATTCCAATTCCATTGTGATCCAGTGGGATAAAACCTACTAAATCTACAGTTTCACATAAATGAAAAGAGAAGCAACAGACCCCCTACCTCAAATTGTTTTTGACGTTCTTTATATGAGAACAAGCCACACAACAGGTTACGATCTCCTCCCCTATGACAATTGTATCCACCCGAGGTTACAGAGACACCACCACATCGGCCAACACCCATGAAAATCCCATTAAGAACATGGTGTTGAAATTAAATAAAAGGGAAAGGATAAAGAAGGAAATGAACCCGAAATAATAAAGATAGATCATACATATATATCGAAGAATGATCGATATTGCTTGGTAGCATCAAAAGAAAGAGGAAAAAATCATAGGATGAATGGTTGATTGCACAAATCCTACAGATAGGAATGTGATGTCAGAGCCTCTCACACCCGAGAACAAGGAGGAAGAACTTGGGAGGAAGATATCTCGTCCCTTTGGAAGATTTAATGGAGTAGTGGTTTATGATACGCTGGGTTTTCCATTAATAGAAGATGACATTAAACCACATGGTTTGACCAAGTAAAAACATTAATAGAAATTAATATAGGAGTTACAACTTTTGAATTAGCTTTAGAGTGCTTAAAACAAGGCTTTAAATGCATTTTACATTAAAAGAAACTGTAAAGGAGTGAACTATATGAAGCTGGAAACACTGTTCATGAACTTGAAATTTGGCAATGAAAAACAGTTTTCATGAACCTCACCATTGGAACCTTACTGTTGGAACCACACTATTCTCGAAACACTATTCATGAACCTCACCATTGGAACCTCCCCATTCTGAAACACTATTTATGAACTAAATATTGGTAAAAGAAAAATGTCACCATTGGAACCTCACAATTTTGGATACATTGCTCATGAACTCAAAATTTGGAAAAGGAAAAAGTTCACCATTGAAACCACACTATTCTGGAAACACAGTTCATGAACTCAAAATTTGGAAAAGGGAAGAGGTCACCATTGCAACCACATCATTTTACTATTCAAAAAAGATTATTGATGGCACTATTCCCAGAAGGTCACTGATGACACTGTTCACATTGGGTCAACAAAATTACGGTTCACATAAGGTCACCATTGCACTGTTCACCTTAGGTAACATATGACACTGTTCATTGAAGGTCACTGATTACACTGTTCACATAAGGTCACTGATGTCACTGTTCACATAAGGTCACCATTGCACTCAGTGTTGGGGATAAGTCACCTTGACATCCCAAAACATCTCATACAGCTGAAATTCACAATGGAATGAACTAGAGTATTCTGGTAAATTACATCTGATACCTCTAAAAACAATATATTTGTTAAGAATTCAAAACCTGACTAAAGGGAAAATTAAATGGGGACCGGAAAACCACACATCGAGACACCTCTCATAAGAGAGAAAGCCATTAGAAACAAGATAATAAATCCATACTATAAAGATGAAAGGTCTATAATGACAGAGGATACATCGAGACCTAAAAAGAGTTAAACATCAAACAAATCTGGGTACATTTACCATATTTGTGACTCACGTTCCCAGGTACTCTCCTCCATGACACCGTGTCAGCATAAGACATGAACCAAGGGGATAGAATGCATGTGCAACACAATCACTTTGTGGTCATGGATCTCCACAGGTCGCTACTCAAAGGTCACATCATCTTCAACATCAATCTCTCCCCAATTGTTGACGTGAGAGTCATCATGAAGATAATGAAGAAGCTTTGATACATGGAAAAAATCATGTATCCAACTCATATGCAGACGAAGTGCTACTCGATATGCCACTTATCCAACATGAGATAACACCTCGAAAGGCGAAGAAATTGGGGAGAAAGATTACTCCAACAACCAATCCTTCGTTTCCCATGATGGGGAGTCACCATCAGAAACATGTGATCCCCAAAATAAAACTCTATGTGTCTCCTCCTTTGATCGGCTTATGAGTTTGGATGATCTTGTATTGTATATATCCTCTCATGAATCACCTAAACTATCTCTGTTGTATTCAGCACTAGTTCTGGTCTGATAATTACTGACTCTCCGACCCTAGTCTAGAATAACAGAGAACAGCGAGGTCGGCCATATAAGGCTTCAAATGGTGCCATATCGATGGTGGAGTGATAATTATTATTGTAATCAAACTCTACCAAGGTTATGTGCCTTATCAACGAACCTATAAAATCTAGGACACAAGAGTGTAACATTTATTCAAGATTCTGGATGGTTTGCTCTGTCTAACCATCTGTTTGAGGGTGAATGGTAGTGTTGTAGCATAGCTGGGAAACAAAATCTTGTTGGAGACCTCACCACACCCTAGAGGTAAAACGGGGATCTCGATTCCAAATGATCATCCTTGGGACTCGATGAAGTCTAACCCCCTCCTCCAGATACTACCTCGGCAAAACATTCATTGTGCATGACTCCTTGATTGCTATGAAGTCGGTAAATTTTGTTAAACGATCCACTACCTCCCAAAAATCATCATGTCTTCCCTGAACTAGATGTAAACCAGTAACAAAGCACATTGAGATATCCTCCCACTTCCACTGAGGAATAACTAATGGATGGAGAAGACCACAAAGAACACAGTGTTCGACAATCACCTTTTGGTAGACCAAACATCGAGACAAACTCGGAAACTGCATTCCTTAGGCTAGGCTACCAAAACTGGCTCCTCAAGGCTCGATACATCATTTTCATTCTAGGATGCACCGCTAAAGGAGAATATGGAACTCTCTGAGAACCATCTCACACATCATAAAAGGGACAAAAGCCTTCCATGATACTACACATAGTGTTTTTCATCCACATACCAACAATCAGGGACTCGCCACAAAAAACTCAATATTTCCATACTTCCACCTCTATATCCCCCAACCGGGACACCTCCACCTTCTACACCAGAGATGACTGCACCTTCAACTAAAAAATACAATCTATACTCCCAACATCTCCCATATCATGATGTAGTGATGACAGTTCTTCAATTATGATCCAGGAGTCACATGATTCATGCATTGCATCACTACGTGACTTCTGAATCAACACATCATCTACCACATTCCACTTACTAGGTGAATATGATATTTCAAAGTCATATTTTTATAAGAAATCCATCCAATGATGCTATTTTAAGTTCATGTCATTCTGGGAGAATACATACCTTTGTCTCTTATGATCAGTGAAAACCAGAAAGTGCTCACTAATGAGGTGATGTCTCCAAAACATCAGAGAAAACACAACAGCTTTCAAATCAAGATCATGGGTGGAATAGTTACATTATGGTGGATGCAACTTCCAAAACCCATAAGAAATAACTGTTCTCTACGGCATCAGAACACAACCTAACCCAAGATGTAAAGCATCACAGAAAACATCAAACTAAACTCCCGCTGCTGTAAAACAATGAACCAGAGCACTAAATAATTTCTCTATTAGATACATGAATGATGCCTGAAACTAATAAGTCAATGTTATTTCCTGATCCTTAATTTTCAAAGTTGTCATAGAAGTCCCCACTCGAGAGAAATCGGCTATAGACCTCCTGTAGTAGCCTGTAAGACCAAGGAAACTTCACACCTCTGACACAGACCCGGGGGAGGCCCAAGAAACAATCGCTTCCACAACTACTCCCTATTGGGAGACCACATGCCCCACGAAACTGACATATCAATCCCAAAACTCACACTTTAACTACTTCCCAAACAACTAATGTTGAAGAAGAACTCCAAAAATGGCATGTAGATGCTATGCATGCACTTCTTCAGATGTAAAGTACACAAGAATGTCATCGATGAAAACATAACAATCTTGTCATGGAACTCACAGAACAAAGCATTCATAAATCCCATGAACATATCTAGATCATTTTTAATGCCAAAAAGAGTTAAAATGAATACATAATTCCCCTGAAGTCAACAGAATGCAGTCTTCATGATATCCTCATCTTTTACACGAATCTAATGATATCATGACCGCAAGTCTATCTTTGAGAACCAACTTTCACCCTTTAGTTGTTGAATAAATCATCAATACGTGGAAGACAAAAGCAATTCTTCATTGTCACTTTGATCGAGAGATGATAATCTACACACAACCGCAAACTGTTGTTAGCCTTTTTCATGAACAAAGCTGGTGCACCCCATGATGACACACTCATCCAAACAAAACTTCACTTTAACAAACCATAAAGCTGTATATTTATCTCTCGTAACTCATAAGGGGCCTTCTTATATGGATACATAGAGATAAGACATTCTCTTGGTTGTAGCTCGATCCCAAACTCGATTTCTCGTCAAGGGGGTAATACTACAGCCTCTTCTGGAATGAAATTAGTGTACCACTCTATGACCCTAGGAAACACCATCTCCGGAACCCATTATGAACTCAACCACATCTTATCCATCATGGATGATAAAGATAGAACACACCTATGACCCATCCGAGGATCTCGCTCAGCAGAAAAACACCACCGGCTCTCCATCTTCATCAAAGAAAACAAACTTCTTCCTGAAGCAATCCATGCTATCCTACACCGAATACAACCAATAGATGCCAAAGATGACATCATATGGTTGTATTTGTAAACATATGAAATATCCCCAAGAGTGGTGCTGCCCCAATAGTAGATCACATTCTCTACATACTTCAAACAGGTCATCTAGGCCTCCAAGTAGCGTAGTCAACACCAAGGGCACTAGAAGCCTTTCTACCTCATGTCCCAAAGCATGGAAAAGGGTAGGTGATATGAAGGAGTGTGTCACTCCTAAATCAAACAAGGCATACACCAAGGTAAAATCAAAGCAGAGGGTACCTCGAACGATGTCTGGTTCACCTTGAGGTGGAAATGATAATGCATGAAGCTGACCATGACCTCCTCCATGACCTCTCTAACCCTAATGATGTCCACCACTATGGTTGTGATCTTCTATTTGAGGATGGGGAGTGTCATGAGGTGGTCCTCTGCTTGCCCCATCTACCCTCTACTGATCTAAAGTCAGTGTAAACTACATATGATGCCTCTAGTGGGACTGACTCAATGGAGGACCCTGGAGTGGAACACCTGGTGCATGATGATTGCTCTGATTGTTTGGGAACTCTTACTAATGATGTCCTCGGCCACCATAAGAAAAGAAAGCGTCTGATCCCTTATAATAGGCCTGAGAGCTTCTGTCCCCTGATACATGATATGCTGAGGGCTGGGACCTAACCCATGATGAACGAAGGCTCTTCTGCCCTAAAAACTGGGAACCCCAGACCACTGATCGTCTTTATGAGGTGTCATGATGACTCCCCTCTCGTGATGATCTGTTTCTTTCCAATTTTTTTGGATGACCTTTTCTCTCGCCAGCACCTCAATATGAGTCTTCAAAATAAATGGGGTGACTTGGAGCGAGATTTTAGGATGCAAAGCCTCCTCTAAATGCCTTGCCCTGGCCTCCTCATCCAGAAACATGTCTGAATCATATCACAAAATGTTTTTGAAACAGATTCCAAACTATCGCTCACAGGAGCTCCCCTGTCGAAGGGTAAGAAACTCTTGATGATGGGACACCATCATAGTCAAGGACAGAAACTTGAATCTAAACATGTTTCAAAACTCCTCCCATGAGATTGCAAACACCTTGTGATCCCCAAGGAATAAGAAGCACCACTACCTCGCTACTCCATGCAACATCATCACAACCAAGGAAACCCAATGCTCATTCTGAGAACAGGTCGAACTGAAGCCTATCTCAACCTCCTCCAACCATTATTCCATGACTGTATCTGAAACAGAGCCCTCGTACCTCTGCAAATTTTTGTGTTGAAACTCTCGAAGTCTTCTCCTCTATGTGTCATCATCGTCAAACTCAATCATGCGGCGATCTACGGGCACAACCTGCTAGTCATCTTCTGCTCAAACCTGACAGGGACATCAACCTGGAGACATACCTATAAGATTACAAACCGTTAGATCCCCTAAAACAAGAATATGGATGACTAAAAATTAATTGATTAATTGTTTTTAGGTTACCCTATCCCAAGGTCTACCCATTCATACACAGGAAAAAAAAGAATGATGCATGATCCTTTCCTAGGCCTCCACCCTGAAAAAAGTATCACCTCGTTTTTTAGAAATTATAAACATAATGGTCTATACATCATGTCATAGGGGTCCCTAAATGCCTCTATCATAGTCAGTCTTCAGTGTTTACATCTCTTGCTAAACTTGTCTGACACTGTTTCCCTACCAACCCATGCAACCTCACCTGTACCGAACTCCAAACTCTGTCATATCCCTCAACCTTCCTTTGATACCACATTGTCATGACCCCCTCCCTAAAAGGTTTACCCCTCCTGGGGAGACAATTTCAGATATAAGATAATGACCCATGAGTCTCACCTCTATTAGGCCCCATGTTGGTGACTAGCACTATGTGTATAGTAAACACACAGATGAAAGGAATTACCCTATAAGAGAACACATGAAAAAGAGAGAGATAAGATTGACACCAAACGAATCCAACTCAGACTGAAATATAAATGAAAACCCAAGTGTACATTTGTAATGTAATGAAAAACTACTACAACTAGAAGGGAGAAACAGAAAGTACCCAAAAGAAAGTAAAAACAGGAGCGGCCAAAAGCCCGAAAAACTCTTAAAACCCATGGCTAGTAGAGAATAGCTTGATCTACAAATTGCTACAAGGGTCCTGAAAAACAATTTATATATACATAGGGTGAGTATAACAGTATACTTAGTAGGATCCTCCCCGGAGCCTCTCATGCGAATGTAATGAAAACATGCTACAACACATTGAAAAACAAGTGAAACTAACTTGTCTACTAAATAGGTATACAAAGTTCCCAACCTCATCCTAGCTACCATCACCAAGTCACACATACAAGAGTATATAATATAATAATAATTATCAAGGATGCCCCACTACTACATCCTCACTGGTTTTATATATTTCCCCATCATCGCACATCCTAAGCACCTCTCTCCAAAAATGTATTTCCCACATACACCTGGGTGAAGCACCACAACATGCACCTCGTGCAACCACACCACAGCGTCCACAAAAGAATGTAACTAGGTAGTCTATGGGAGACACCACAACCTGCTTAAAATGTATCATACATCACATATAAAACCTCAAGACATGATATCCCATACACTTAATAGGGATCTTGAAGCCATCACATCCAATACACGTTACACATGTAGTATTCTATAGGAAACTATATCCAAAACAAATGTGAGTGAATAACCATAAGAAATTATGTCCCTCTACACACATATATTTGGGAAAACTAATTGATGTGCCTACCAACACAAGTAAATACCAAGAGAATAGAGTGGGGCCAATGGGGGTACTTAGCCATCCATCCTCCCACTAGAATGTTGGGGAAAACACCTCCCCCTAGTGCTCAGAATCCCTGGGGTGTCAGTTTCCCTAACTAACAGCGTGGAGTAGCGTATAGAAAAACAAAAAGTATAAAATATACTAATACTCACAACCACACTATGGGCATAACCTATTATTAGACACAAATGCATCTAACATCTCTCAAACTCCGGATTTCCACTTCTAAAACTAGGTATCCTATAAGCCAACAACCATTTGAAGACCTTAATTACTTTACATCATTCCCATTTTATCAGTTTCACATTAAATTAATTATTTTTTTTAAAATAAATTAATGATAAATAATTCCACATTAAAATTTATTAGCATCACACCCAAAGTCCACTATCCCTTTTAATTGAAACCTCATCATTGTGTCCCAAAAAGCTCCAACCCCGTCGGTTAACATCATTTATTATATCATTTATTAGCAACATTATTACTTACCCATATTCACAAGAATTCTAGACAAACATTCTATTCTACTAAACACAATGGTGCTCAACACGGCGTGTAGATGAACTACACATAAAGTCTTTACTGCCTATATCAAGAGCGTAGACCCATCATCCCTTTGAGTAGCTAAACGCGAAAAGTAGGTGGCATACCTCATGTGTCTTAACCCCTTTTGGGAGATGGGAATGCAAGACCAGCTGCCTTGAGTTGCGGGGACAGTAAAGTATATAAACAACCAATAAGATTTAGTATGAATCCAAACATTCACAACCAACCCATATAATCATCCCTTGTATCCTCCCTGACACCCACATGTATAACCCTAGGCATCTTTCCACTCTAGTATTGAACTAATACCATAACGAATAGGCCTCCATGCCCCCACATATCACAACAGTCATCCAAGATCACACCACAACACTAGAAGCTGGAAAACAAACATCATACCAAATGAGCTCTTGGCCCTTAAACAAGAAACATGGTAACTCAGAACCCTATAATGAATTATCTTTTATAAAAAAAACAAGTTCTTTAATCCATCTTGGATTAACCTATTTATTATGCAGTTGTTAAAAATTCGGGAATCCTAATTATTAAGTTGTCACAAATAATTAAACACGATTACTGCACTAATTCTATTAACAAAAATTTACTACAAGAGGAACCAGATTCATTTATATGCCTCTTTATCTTTAGCTAAACAGTTATCAATTATTTTTGGATTTTTTTTCTCTGCCAATCTCGATCAAGAATGAAAAATCTAAGCAAGGAAGCATAGATATCAAAATATCTAAAAAAAAGTTGCAATAAAATACGATCGATATCAATTTATTTATCAAGTTCAAATATTTATTATGCCAATTCCATTGTCATACAGTGGGATAAAACATGACTACTCTTTATTTTCGAATGAAAGAAAAGAGAAGAAACAGATCCCCTACCTCAAACTATTCATGACATTCTTTATATGAGAACGAGCCACACAACGGGTTATGATCTCCTCCCCTATGACAACTATATCCACCTAATTATACAGAGACACCACCACATCATCCAACACCCAAGAAAATCCCATTAGAATCACGTCGGTAAAATTAAAAAAAATGTCAAGGAGAAAGAAGGAGATGAACCATATATAAGGAAGATAGATCATACCTTATATCATTGACTTATCTATATTTTTTGGTTGCATCAAAACATAGCGGATCAAATCCTAGGAATAAAGTTTGATTGATCAACTCCTATGGGAAGGAATGGGATGTTTGAGCATCTCACACCCGAGAACAAGGAGGAAGAACTAGTGAGGAAGATATCTCATCCCTTTAGAAGATTTAACAGAGTAGTGGATTAAGATACGCTGGGTTTTCCATTAAAAGAGGATCACATTAAACCACACAGTTGAACCAAGTAAAAACATCCCGAGCCATATGAGAAATTAATTTAGGACTTGCGGCCTTTGAATCAGATTTAGCATCCTTAAAACAATGATTTAAATGCATTTTAGGTCAAAGGAAACATTTAATGGTAGAAACTATAGGATGCTAGAAACCCTGCTCACGAACTCAAAATTTTGAAAAGGAAAAATACTATTCATGTACGCCACCATTGAAACCTCTCCATTGGAATCTCACCGTTCTAGAAAAATATTTCATGAACCTCACCGTTCTGGAAACATTGTTCATGAACTCAAAATTTGGCAAGGGAAAAAGGTCACTATTGTAACCTTATCATTCTGGAAACACTGTTAAGGAACTCAAAATTTGGCAAAGGAAAAAGGTCACCGCTAGAACCACACTGTTCTGTAAACACTATTCATGAACAAAAAATTTGGCAAAGGAATGAAGTCACTATTGGAACCACACTGTTGCACTGTTCACATAAGGTTACTGTCACACCCCAACCATGGACACTAGTTATTTTATTCATTTAACCGTTTTGCGTCATTTGGATGAGGTTTAGTTGGGTACCTGTTTGAACTTTTCCATAGTTTGATATTTTTTGGCGGGTCTCCGGCCGTTGCGTGGTCACCGCACCACTAGCGCAGACTATGCATTCGGTCCTGGAGACTGCGCGGTTGGCTGATTATTATCAATATTCAAAATGAAATGAAACAAGATTTCATTTTAAATACCATTTTGTTTATAATAGTACTATTTTTTGTTATTAATATTATTTATATTATCATATTATTTTTAACTAATAATAATAATATTATTAATATTGAGAAATAATTGTATTTTAATTCTAGTGTTGTTATTATTATTATCATTATGTGTAGGTTATATTTATTATTATTGTTATTATTATTTCTTTAATTATTATTATTATTATTATTATTTTTATAATTATTATTTGTTTTATTAAAATATCTATTTTGATTATAATAAAATGAAAATAAAAATAACCTAAACCCTACTCTATCCCGTCACCCCCCATCTCCCTACTCTGCATCCCTGGCCGCGTCACCCTCCCCTTGGATTCCTGCGCGCAATACCCGACCCACAACCCACCAGCCGACCCCACATATGATCGCCTGGGCCCTCCTCTCCCTCGGTCCAATGAATCTGCGCCGTCGTGATCCTAGGCCCTTGCCTCCCATCTCTTTATCTCGGTTCGGCGCACCCCTCCTGGTCTGACTCAACCCCCCCAGTTCAGCTTGCGCGATACCGCCATTCCCCCTTCTTGGAGGCCTCCTTCACTGGTGATATTCCCCTTCGGCTTGCCCTCCCCATCCTCGAAACCCCACAACCTCCTCTTCATCGGTCCGTTGAAGCCGCGCCTTCTCCCTCCTTGGTCCGGTGAGGCTACGCCCTTCCCATCCTGTGGTCCCTTCTCCTTGCCGGCAGTTCGGTCTGCTTTCGACCACTGTTTGACAGTTGCTCCTTTTCTCCAAGGCCCGAACAACCACCCCTCTGAATCCCCCTCCAGGCGGTCAGCTTCTCTTTGGACTTCCATGGTTGTGCAAAGGGTCACTCATGACCCCTTGGTGTGTGTTCCGACACTCGCTGCCGAAGGAGAGGTGGTTTCGGTCCACCTCCGACAACCAAGGTATAGTTTTATGCACATTTTTTGGTTTCACAGCTTCGTTATACCATTATTTATCTTTCTATAGAGTTCTGAAATTTTTATAATTGGTTAAAATTATGTTTTGAGTCAGTTCCTGGCCTATGTCAGCACGTGTCTACAATGATTTTCTTCTTTGTTTGATTAATATACTATGTTCTTTAAATTATTTATTTTTTTTTCAAATTTGGTTTTGTTGGAGTTTAGCATTCATCTGATTTGGTTAGTAGTTTTCCCATATGGTAAGGATGCATTTTTTTGGAAGTTTATGTCTTGTCAATTTTTTGCATTTGAATAAATTGTGTAGTTGATTATTAATCTGTGCAATTTTGGTGATTTTCGTTTTGACATGATATATTTTGTGTGTTTGGTATTGAAGATGTCATGTGCGTTGAGTAGTTAAAGCAAATTGAATTATTTTTAAACAATCATATAAATTTATATTTATTATTGATTGAGTTTTATGAACGGTGAAAAAGAATGCTATAAATGGAGTAGAGTTTTGCCAAAATGTTTATATGGACATTCAACAGTTTTGAAATTCTGTTTGAGTATGTGTGGTGTATAGATACTTTTTGGGTGTGTGAATGGTGATTTTGAGGTGTGTAGTGTTGTTTTGGATTGCTTTCATGCTTAAGCATGTCTTATGGTATGATTGTGTGGTGCAAAAATATATTTTGGATGTGTTTGACATAGATATATGATGAGTTGAATTTTTTAATGAAAAAATGGTTGTGCCTCATGTGGAAAGTGAAAGATGAGATTTCAAAGGGATTTGGAAATGAAATCGAGTTGTTTGATAAATCTTATAATGGTTTTATTAAATAATAAAATGGTTTCTTTTAATTATGCAGTTGGATTATTTTATTTTATGAATATTTTGATTGAGTTTCAAAAAGTTTCTGGTGTGCGCGTGTTGGAAAATGTTTTTTTGGGGATGGTTTGGATTTTATATATACATATTTTTATGCCCCTTTAATGTATTTTATAAATTGTTTACATGGTTTTATAAAATATGTGAATACTGGAAAAAATGTGGGAAATTGGTTTTGGGTGTGTAAAACCGTGAGTCTCTTAGAAATTGTTCTATTAATTTTAATGTGACTTATTAAATAGTACGAATGGTGTGAGTCATTCATTGAATGTAGGTTGAGGTGGTTATTTTGTTATGTTTGTTCGTTAGGATTGTTTTAAGTCTGTGTTAATGTATTTTATGTATCTTTGCAGTTGCAGCGCGTTGGCGGGGTAACCCCGCGTTACCTTGATCATCAGATTGGGCGTGCTTGTGCGCTTGTGTGAGGCGTGTCGCGCTGGCGCGTTGTCACGTTCGAGATGCGAGACGAGGTAGGTTCCCCTTTCACTTATTTTTAAAATTTAAGTTACGTTATTTCCTGCTATTTGTACATACTATTTATTTAAATTAAGTATTTTATTAATTTTAATAAATTTGAGATAATATAAGACAATTAATTTTTAAATGATTATTTGGTGTAAAAAGAACCCTTTATTTTATTCATGACACTTGATATATTTTCTTGATGAACACACACCCAGTATTAAAAGGATGCCAGTTTGACTTTTAAACATAATTCACGAAATTTCAATTATAGTTTTGGTTTTAATGAAAAATTATTTCTTCTGAAGCATGAACACACGTTTTGGTTCTTTTTAAAGTGGTGATTGTGAAATGTATTTAGTAACAATTTTTCACTTTATTGAAACGATGAAATTTTTTTCATAAAAACCCTCCTAGGATAACTCCCCTACCTTGGTTGCAATTGATTGTTTGGGAGGCCGCACTTAGAGGCTCCCAGGTACTTGAGTAGTTTAATTGCAAGAGGTTGTCCCATGGAGTGGCTCGAGGTGATTCCTATTATACTTTATATATATATATGATTGGATGCTCAGTTGGAATTGGTTGGATCACCCCCAATTCCAAACACTTGAGACATGGGAATCTAGAATATTGAGAGAATATTCTAAGAATGATTGCTGCATTGGTAGGTTATGGTACTGACAAGTGGCCCATAGTAGGTGGATATATTTGATTTATTACTATGGGATTTTCCCGCAGCCTTCCTGAGAATAGTTGGTCGAGCGTATTGGGTGTTTTTCTTTTATCATGTGTGACATGTCAATGAAGATGATTTCTCATGTATTGGTGTCTTCTGGTTTATTCTTGATCTACTAGGTTCACCAATGTCTGTTGGCATTCAATTACTTGTTGTGTTGAATATGGTTCTTGTATATATTTTCTTTTCATTTCCATGACTATGTAACTAATGTAGTGGTTTCATGTGTAGTGTTTTTACTAGAAAGTGATGTGTGGTTTTTAAGTGGTCTATGAAGACCTTTTTCAAAGAAAGGAGTTTTATACATTTTGGGAAAATTGAAAATATAAACATCACTTCCCCTTTGAAAAATGCTAATGTCTCACTAAAAGAATGACTTGGGTTTTTGAGAAATGAATATTGGCAATGACTCGTACATTATTTTTGAGTAACATGTATAAAACCTTAATTTTATAAATTGAAGTTCAAACTTGAAATGAGGTTTCTTTTATTTTAAAGGTAGTGCATTTGTAATAGATATCGGTGTAGCCTACTATGTTTTAATACTCACGCCTATAGTTCTTTTCTGTTTTTAGTGTTTGTACAGGCTACATCTTGCGTGCGTTCGCCTTGGGCGACGTTTGGTCATGAGTTGGAGAGTGACCCGTGAGGCCACACGGGGATAGTGGTTGTCTCTTTCGATTAGTTTTATTTTCTTTTATTCTTGTTTAGTTAGTTTACTCTATTTATTTCACGCTTCTCTATTCTATTTCTATTGCTTTATTTATTTATTTTTACTGGGCGAAATCATTCCCAAAGACTCTGTTGATTCCCTAGAACTTTTCTCCAGCCTGGGAGGATCGGGAATGCCTCTCGGGCCATGTCATAGACTGGCTCGGACGACCGGTTCAAGTTCAACCCGGGTTGGTTCGTGACAGTTACCGAGGGCACTGTTCACAGAAGGTCACTAACGAAACTGTTCACATAAGGTCACCTATATCACTATTCACATAAGGTCACCATTGCACTGTTCACCTAAGGTTACTGATGCCACTGTTCATAGATGGTCATCGATGACACTTTTCACATAAGGTCACCGATGTCACAGTTCACATAAGGTAATCGTTGCACTATTCACATAAGGCTCTCGATGCACTGTTCACAACTGTCTACCGTTGGAAGTATTCGCTGATGGAACTGTTTGCAAAAACGAAAATTTGGTAAAGTGTTGGGGATAAGTCACCATAACCTCCTGAAACACCTCATACACCTATGTTTCACAAAGTAATGTACCAGAGTTGTCCAGACCATTACACTATTCATTATCATTTTGTTGATCATTAAATTTCCTCTAATCGCTAATTTCTATCACAGTCAATAATTATTGGTACATTACATTTTTTCTCAATGTGTATATTTTCAAATCCCATTAATGTTCTCATATTTGTAAACCCAGTTATGGGGTAAACTTTGTATTTATTTTTCCCTTTTTAAAAGTGGATAATTTATTTACCCTTTTTAGGATGCAGGATTTCAAAAAAAGTATTTTTAGATGTAAAACCCTTCTTTACCAAGTTAGAGGTCAAAATATGAGGATTCAATTTACTAAATGGAAAAGTGTGTAACAAATTTTTAGTTTAAAAAAACATTTTTTTATAGTGTATACGACATGAAAACCCAAGCCTAAAGGAACAACGATATAATATTATATAAATATGACTTTTATTACATGTATATTAAATTGTAGAGGCATAATAAGATTAAAAAACTTATGAAATATATATATATATATCTCATTCTCAATATAAATTTATTGAAAATTTTATAGTAATATTAACTAAATTTTTAGTAAAGTCATTTTATTCTTCAAATATTATTTTACTTCAAAAATGGATTTTATTTGTTTTCATGATAAAATATTATAAATAATATTTTATAACATTAACAAAATTATAAAAAGGTTATCATTTTTGAAATTTACATATCAAAAGTATCTTAGGAGGAAATTTTTATATTTATCTCAAACGATTTGTTTTACAGAATATTGAAAAATGTACTGATTTTTAAGAAAAATAATATTCTCTTTTATTGACTTTAATAAGAAATGATCTATATTGTATTATTGTTATAATTTAACTAGATAATATTGGAATAAATATAAAAAAATTATATGGATAAGTTTTTATTTTTTTCTTTGAAATTTAAATTTATAATATTTATGTAATATAAAATGATATAAATGACAATTTCTTACTTTTAAATGCACTAATAATTTATAATAAAAAAACAACATATCTTTGAATATAAAAACTAGTTTTAAAAATATATTATTATTTATTGAGGTAATATATTAATAAAATGTATTAAACAAATAATTACATTAAATTTATATGAAATGTTGCCACGGTATGTATTCAATTAATGAAAAAAATAAATGATTTTAAAAATATTTAAACTAATATGAATTAAATTATATATTATGTTTACTGAATTTTTTAAATATATTTATAAGTTATTTTGGTTTCAAAATATTATATTATAAATCCATTTCATCCATTTGTTTTCAAATTCAAATTAAATGAATAGTTTCTAAAATGATATGAATGATATTTTATAAAAAATAATATTCTTATTAAATGAATTAATGTTTCAAAAAAAGTATATTTTCCAGGTGATGTGGATATGGTTTAAAATATGAAAAATAATACCTTAATTGACCAATTTCCCTCTCTAAAAGAGTTGAAGCTTTATTATCATTATAATTGTCAAAAAAGGGTTAGCACTAGTTAATATAAAATGTTAATGCTACAAACCTAATCTAAACATATAAATGTTTGTTATTTTGTGATTGACTTTTGACTCATAATCTGCATATATTTTAATTTCCTTATTTTGGAGTTTTATTCTATGAAATTTAACTTCTAATAATTTAATATTTTATCAAATTCAAAAATTTCCCCTCCACTAACTTATAAAATAGAACCTCTTCACTTTGTTACATCACAAATAAAATGATTTTTTTTCAAAATTCCAAAAAAAAAATCAATTTTTTTATTATATGATCATTTCTTATAGAGATGGGATTGATTAAAAAATCCCTCTTATGAATGATTTTGGTGTAAATTTATTGAGTTTTCCTAAAGAAGATGTATTGTTCTTCAGAGTGTGTGTGTTTTTATTTATTCTTAAATGTCATTATAATATTATTCATCAATGATTAAATTATAAAACTAGTATCACCCATATAATTACATGTTATTATGTTAATGAAATAATCTACATTCATATCCTCTTCTATGAAATGTGAAATGAAAATGCATTTCTTCTGTATTGAGGACTACCATATCACGAACTACTATAATTTTTTTACATCACTATCTATCCCGAATTAATATAATTATTTATTTAAAATATATATATGATATTAATTACATAGTTAAACATCCATACTTATATTATCATATGTACCTTTTTACCTTCCATTACATTGAGATATGATAACATCACTTGTGTGTATGTGTGGATTACAACCTCCAAGATGTGATGTGCTTCATTTACCATATATGCTTTACATGGATGATAATAAGTACTGATTTATTTAATATATATGATATAAATAAGATATATATGACATAATAATTATTTTGGAATGGTGGATTGATATTTAACATTCTTTCGTTCAATCTGTAGAAAAGTGAAAACAACATTCTTGCATGTGTAAGGCTTACCCTCTCAAAAAATTGTGTAATTAAGTTGTATATATATTATTTATTTATGAATATAAATACACACACACACACACACACATATATATATATATATGATATTTATATCATTAATAAATTCTATAAATGACATAACCATGATCAAATTAAAGGGTCCACAACTCCCTAACCAAAACTCTCACGAAAAATAAAATAGTTAACACTAGGAAACAATGATTTTGTTAAGGAATTGTAAATAAATAAATATGAAAATAGTGTAATTTGATAGTTAATTATAATATATGTATATAAATTATTTTAATATAAGAATAATAAAAGTAACTGTTTTGCATATTAGAGAACATTGATGAATGTGGAACTCAAAGTAATTGTCTATCATCTAAAATTATTTTCTTTGGGACGCATGTTATATTATAGAAAATCTTATTTTATGTGGTGTTCATACATTCTAGTTGAAATGGATTATAATTAACACCATTAATTAATTATATTTAATGTTTTAATTTATTTGATTCTTTTATGGGCATTATAATTCAAATGTTACCAATGTGGGAAGAGTTTTATGTGACATTATCATTATTTATTAGGAATGTTTATGATTAAGGCCCATTAATGAAATATAATGGTACATAACTAAAAAAATTCCTAATTGTTATTCAAATGAAATTATTTATTGATATTTCTTTATTTGTATACATTTTATCTATTCAAGTACTCAGGAGACTAAAATTTCTTTTAAATGAAAAGCTACTTTATTCTCTCTTCGACCATAATTCATTACTGTACCATTTCCATGTTTACTGAAAATGATTTCAATATCTTTTTTCTATTTTAATATAATTTTTTAATTAATTTTCATCCATGTTTTTTATTTTATAGAAATCTGATTAAATTTTTTGTTCCATTTTTTAAAAGAATCTTTTTGTCATTTTCTTGATGTGGTAATTTATTTTATAAAAAATGTGAATGGAATATTTTTTAACATATAAAACGTTTTTATAATTTCCACACATCATGAACTATCATTTATTTGAAGCTTCATTTAAAATTCTTGATGGTTATTTTCCTCAAAAATTTTGTCATTAATATTTGCGTCATTTTTATACATTAAATAATAAATTTGTAGGTGAAAAGTGTATTTTAATTATGAAAACTTCCATGTGATATTTTAAAATATCTTTCCATCTAAGATGAAACAATTTGATTTATCCCAATATTTAGTTGGGATATTATTTAATGATATGTTAATTATTCTTTATTTGGGTGATTTTTTATTAATATTAAAAGTTATTTATGAAGCCTATAAATTTTACTTGGGTTATGTAGTGATAAAATGTTGAAATAACTTTGAAAATGATTTCTTTCATGAGTTATTACATGATGAATGATTTAGGATATTTTGGAAGACATATTTATTATTTTCATTATGAGATGGTTGGGATATGAAATATATAGCCTTAAAATGAATTGGATAAATATGTATTCATCTTGAGATAAATAAGAATGAAATGGCGAGTGAACTTAATAAATTTTGGTACTCACTCAACTATGATATGCATTGGATTCATCCATGAATTATAGGACTATTTGGGAGTTAAATAGATCAACAGTGATTTTATTTGTCTGATCCAATAATATTAAGTAAATGATTTTCTACACATATGTGATTTCCAAAGACTTATGTTTTATTATAATTTTATGATCTTATAGATCAGGTTCTTTGATTAATTTATTATTCATGAATTCTAGACTATTACAAATTATTCAGTAACATTATATTATAATATATCACATTTATGATGTAGTTTTCAATGATTTGAATCATTTTCTCATCTGCTTATACACATGTGGTGTTTAATTGATCATTGTTATATATATTGTTTACCCTTACTAAGGTTAAGTCCTCACAATTTTTTACGATTCATTTTCAACAGGTTATCAAGATAGGTATTATGACTAATACATCAAATAAGGGTTGTATTTATGATGAAAAAAATGGGAGATGGTGTAGATAAAATATGTACAAGTTTTTTATGTATCATAGATTCAAAAGTAATTAGACCCACATGATTCTAGCATGAATATTTATGTTTTTCAATTAATATTAATCTAATAATATATAATATTTATGTCTGATAATTATGGTTATATATAACTCTATTCTAATTTATTTTGGAAGGAAAACCATTTTTTCATTACAAATATTTCTATTTATCTCCATTTTGTAACCAAATCATGTTTTCCGGAATATTTTCCTGCCTCAACAAAATTAAATATCATTAAGCCTCAATTTTTTTCTTTTAAAATCATAAAAATATCTTATAATTAAAAATTAAGAACCATCAATATTTTATCTTTCACATATATGTGTATTATTTATATTCACAATGACTTTTTATAAATTATTTACTGTATTTAAATGATTAGTTGATGCATCTATAAACACATGATTCTTAAAATTTATTCTTTTCAGTTTTTCATCAATCAAATAAATACTGTCATTACAATGTAAATCCATTTATCCGTTAATATTTAGTAGTAATATTAGACTGTGGAATAAAACAACTTATTTAGATAATACTTATTCCATGGAATTGGATTTCTTCTTTAGTCTTGGTTTTTCATTTAATAATTCATTGATAGAATCGAGTATATAATATCAAACTTCAAAAATAACATTTTATAATGTTCATTAAAAAAAGAGTAGAATTATTAAACTATGTTTATTAATTAAACCACTTCATAATCTTTATATAATAAACTACAATTACCACAATGTTTTTTAACTTTTTTAATAGATGATTAGTTTGCACCCTGATCATATTTAAGTATAGTTTTATCATTTGTCTTCGTATTTATTTTCAATTAATTGTTTCACGATTATTCAATCTATTATTAGATATATATATTGAATCATTGAATTTTTTAATCCAAATAAATATCTATAGAGATATTTATCTGAGACACATCTTCAAAATCTCAAATTATTTGTTCATATTATAAGAAACAAATCTGATGCACTTGTGATATTTTCCTAGATAACTCAGATTTTCTATCTTAAATGATGTAATGCATGAAAAAAGATTTAGCATTGTGAGTGGTGGGATTAATTTGAGGTTTAGTTTTCTTACTAAATTATTATTTTAAATTCTACCTCAGAGTTTACTTGATGTAATTATCCTATCAACTTATTTCTCTCAACCACACATGAATTATTAAAGTAAATAATGTTTATAAAAAAAAATATGTAAATGGGTTGGTTAAAAAAACTAATATTTACCTTGAATGGTTATACACCCCAATAATGGATTCCCAACTCTAAACACATTATGACCATAATGGGCACTAATTACTACACAGAAAAAACATCAGAACCTGTATACAACAATTTAAAACTCACATGATTTGAAAAAAGCCAACTTAAAATTGAAATCATTACTTCACACATTTATTTCCATGAATTAATTGAGTCCAAAATGATTCAGATCATCCCAAATTATACACAAAACTTGAGTCTTTATAAATATTCCGGATATTTTTTAATACATTTTCTCATGATTATTCAGCATGAACAATGCTGATCTCTTTACTCAAAGAAAAGAGTATTGGATTACACAATGTTATTTATGAATACCTTCTTGTATCTTGGTCTTTATTTTTAGATCAGATGTTTTCCTTAATTAAATAATTTTACAATATTTTCTACACACTAAGATCGATTTTTTTTCTAATATAGATTCTTATCAATATATGTAAAGTTATACCTCAATGGTTAATAACAAGAAAAATATGCCAATATACCCACATATTTTTTTTCTTAAACATAAAAAATAGTGGTTTTCTTAGGATCTTATTTCTCTTTCATCTTTGATTCCTAAATGATTAAATATATTTTTTGTATTTAATCCGTGTTCTCCATTATGGAGTTTTCTTTAGTTTTTCTTCCTCTTCTCCACCTCTTGGTTCTCATATTTCAAACTAATACTCAATAGTTTATATTTTTATTCTAATATATATGGGACTAAGAAATTTATTATCTATAATAAGAAAATATAAACTTCCCTTAGTATTAATTCCTACGATTTATGCTACCTTTTTACTCACCATTTTTGAATATGAAAAATGATCCATGATCTCATTATTTTATTTTCCACTTCAACCATTATCTCATGTACATTTATTTTAATTCCCCTTCATTTTTTCTTCTCCTGTATTTGTAATTGAAAACTAATATTCTAAAATATTTAAGAAACATCTATAATGTATTCATAATTTATCATCGACTTTTAAAAATAAATATACACACAATATATTTTTTTGATATAATTTCCATGATAAAAAAATTAAAAAAAATATTTATCCATTCAAGAATTAAGAAAAATTATATTTTTACTAAAATGAAAATTTCATTATTCTACATAATATAAATGAAAAATAACATACCTAATATATTTTGAGACTGATTCTTTCCACTCGTTAAAAAATTCTATTTTAAATAATTGTAGACACTACATGGATTTGTATAAATAGATGAAATGGTTTTTCTACACATCGAGAATTGTACCCCCCTTCATCACCTGATTTGTCTACTAGTGGTGAAATAGTGCTAGATTTTAACTTTCATATGGTTTATTCTGATCTTTTTTGTGGAAATTTTGATGGATTTAGATGAAGATAGCATGCAAGGGACTCTCGGAATGAGGTGGAATTTTTGTCATCTCATCCCTTAATATATTATTATTGATGTTTATGATTGGTATTAGTTTCAATTTAATGATATGAATTGGTATTTTGGTTTTTTTCTTTTTCTTGTATGTTAGTATACCGTGATGTTACCAGTAAACCTAAAAGTGGATTTTGAAAATATAAAATAAAATAATTTTTAAGGGATTGTAAATTCTAGTAAACATCCAAGATTTATATATATATATATATGTATATATATATTATCCAATGTTTACTGACATTATATAATTATGTTTATAATGGTGACGCAAGACTCTTTTATTTTAATATTTAGATTCATTTTAATATTCTATAATATAGAATCATCTAATTAATGGAATTTTTTCTGAGAAAAACTAATCACATTGATCATCCCCAAAACAACATAGATTATTTTTTAGGATTTGAACATTGAGAATCAATATTAACATCATCATATTAATCTTCATTTAGAATTGAAAAATTCCAAAAACTCCACTTTTATTCCAAAAGATTCATTTCAAAATATATTCCATTGATCCTATATTTTATCAAAATAAAGACCATATGACCCCTAATTATTATCACATATAAAATTTATTTTATCATGATTTATACATGATTTCAAATCCAAATATCACCCCAAATAATTTCCATTATTAGATATTAAATATGAAATTTCACATTAAACTTCATACATTATGAAATTTTCTCTATGTATAAATAATGTATTCTTTACATTGATAATAATTTATATGAATTCGTAGCCACATGATTTTATTATTTATCAAAATCTAGATAACTTAAAAATTCCATCATGATTACAAAAATTAATATGAAATCCACTGGAATGTTATAGATAAATCTTGATGTCAAACAAAATTCCACACCAATTCATATGAAATACATTAGAGTCCTAAAAAATTGTATAAATTCACATTAAAAATTTAATGTTTTATGAAAACTGTAACTCCTAAAGCTTCTATGGTACGCTCCTATTTGAATAATAGAGCGGCGTGTGTTGTATGCAACCTTGAGTTCTAACACACCGTGACCAATAAAAGTAGCAGGTATGAATAGTAATACCAACTTTTTGAAATTATATAAATTTTATATTTCAAAATGGACTACATTTTTGGATTTGGAATATCGAAATTAGCCTATATTGAATTTTTGGTATTTTTCTAAGAACTTCCAATTTTTGATGAATAGTGAAAAATACATAAAAACAAATTTTTTAAACAAAATAATTTATATTGATAAATTATACAATTGAGTGGTTATAAAGTGTAATTAAAATATATTTTAACCATTTTATCCAACGGTGGTCATTATAATTAATTTCACTTTGAAATTGGACCTAAACAATTGGCAATCTTTTGATTGATATTGTTTCTTAAAAACACGCTATTTGATTTGACAACGGGAAATAATTATAAAATTAATTAATGAAACTTATATGTTTGTAATTTTGTAAAATAGACACCATTTTTGAATTCAGAATAACAATTATAGCTTAGGGTGAATTTTTTGTATTTTTCTGAAAAACTTCAATTTTTGATTAATAGTGAAACCACTAAGTGGTAGTTAAAAAACTGATTTTTCATTTAAATAGAACATTACCACTTCTGTGATTTTATTTTCAAAAATCTGACATACATGGTTTTCATTAGGAAGTAAAATGTAGTTCAATGAGATTAAAATAATTTTTTGGTGAATAGTATGTTTTAACTTTAATTAATCGCGATTTAAGGTAATTAGTGAAATTTAAGGTAAAAATGATATCATAAAAATATGAAACAATATTGACACTTGTCCTAAACTTATTGGATGAGTCATGTCCGACCAAGAAAATCCATGGGTCAACTTTGGGACCCCATTGAGCCACTTGGGTAAAAAAATGACAATAATAACTTTTTATTTAAAGTAAAAATAAAATTGTCACAAACATGTGTTGTTTTACTAAAACAATTATTACATGGGGTTATATAAGTTAACATTTAGACTATAAATATTCATTGGGAAGATAAAACAATTTCCTACATCATGATATTTTTTTTATAATTTTTAGACATTAAATAAATTAAATTATTTATTACACCATGATGATGCAACGATTACCTCATTAATTAACGATTTAAATAAAATGAAAAGATAATGTAAAATATAAGACTTACACCTGTCAAAAACTTATTGTATGAGTATATTTCGAACCCTTATCACCTTATCCTAGAAATATATTTGCGTGGGACCTTTAAAATCCGAAACTCATTATATAATAAAGTAACATTTCATGACATTCCAAGAGTGCCCCTCCTCTCCCTTATAAAAGTCTCCCACCACTACCACCTTATTCACACCATCAAAGCCATTTGGCTCAGCCAACCTCTTCCCAAATACTCTCTCAACTTCCCTCTCTTACTCCTAGAAGCCTCAATTTGGGCATAATTCTTCCCAAGGAAGCCTTTGGCTCAAATCAAAAAGAGTTACCGATTTTAATGTAATGTCTTCTCTTATGTTATTTTGTTATATTTTTCTTCTCGAACCCCTAAACTCTTTTTATTAATTTTTTTGTAACAAAACCAGTATCTCAAATATACTAGTATGTTTTTATTAGAATGATTTTATTTACATTTACACACACCTTCTTCTAATTTTTAATGAACATAATGTTTCAGTGGGTGGTGAAATACTGCCTCACGAAACGATGATTGTTCAATCTTCTTTTAACACCTCTCATGGTGGCCATTATGATGACACTATTTTCATATATGATATATATATTATGTTTATTTTTTCCTTATTCTTCTGTGTTTTTCATTTATGGAATACATTTATGATTTCTATAATGGGTAAACGCGATAATTTCATTTTAGGAAGTGCAGATTACCGCCCCCTCAATGTGATTAGAATCGTTAATGCCATATGTGGGTTGTATAAAGGATGGAGTAAATGATATTATATATGATATTATACTGGAATTATAATATACCTTTATATCATTATGATTTAATTCCATTAACTAGAAAATATAAATGAAAGTAGCGTTCATGCGTACGTACGACTTACCGTCTCCATGAACGGTGCATTTCATTTCTTACCTCTAAATGTTACGTAATATTATGAATGAATGTATATACTGGATATATATGATATATATGATATCTAAATCCTGAATATAATGCTAGATATAATGGATATTTCTCCACATGAACAACTTGTAATTATAAGAAGTTTATTTTTGACTCAAGTACCAAAGATCGACAAAATGACCGTTATTAACTTTAGTAATTACATAATGTTCATAACATGGTAATAAGTGATATAAAAGGAATAATGAACATTTAAAAGTTTCTTAAGAAAATAGAAATTAACTCTAGTTTATTATTAAGGAGGTTAAAGAATGATCGAGTTAAGTCGGACACGAGATAAGGAAACTTCTTACCCCAATTTCCATTCTTTGGGTTAATCTCCTACTTTTAAAATTATGTCATGATATTATTATGTCCTATCTCGTATTTGTACTTTCTTTATGTGTACCTATAGTGAATACACATAATAGATCTATTTTATTTAAAAAATGTTCTTTGTAAGGGACTTCGTCTCAATCTCCATTCATTGAGGCATATTGTGTTTTGTACACAAATTTCTTTTATACGATGTATAAACCCCTTTGAATTTTACGTTTATTCAAAAGGAATATTTTTATATGATGGTTTTAAGAAACAAAAAAAATGAATGTTTTTTCTTGTCATACATATGTGTCGACAATGACTTCTCTGCCGCCGTGACCATTATTTGAGTTTTGGCTTCCTCTACAAGCCATAAATTTTTTAAATGAAAAATAAATACCATGTTTTAATTTTCTTTTATTTTGGTCTTCAAAATGGTTTTGATAATGTTTTTATTATATCAATGTGTTGTATTGATATCTTGTGATTGAAATATGGAAATGTTATTTTTCCTTTATGCATGTTTTATGTGATACGATTGTGTTATGGTTTATGATATGTTTAAACTGTTCATATGAGGAATGCATTGGACTTAATAAGTGACGGGTGGATCCCGCTATAGCTCCTCGATGCCTTGGCAGGTCTCATGAGACAAACTAGTTTCTTGGCACGGGGCCTTGACAAAATCTTATTTGTAGTCTTGGCACGAGGCCTTGGCTACGTGGATATGATTGTCTGGAATTATGAATTCCATTATTATGAAAGCGGTTATTGATATTTCATGTGATTATTCGACTAGTAGAATATCCACGTGAGTAAGTAAATGGAATTATTTCATTTTACTTTTTCCATATTACGCTAAAGGTAATGTTTAAAAGGCTTTTGTTTTAGTTATACATTTCCTTAAATGTTAATGTTAATTTATGAATGTTTTCGCTATATTTTTATCCTTATTGAGAATTTTTGCTCACCCATTTCAATGTTTTAATATTTTCTAGGATGTGAAAAAGTATTTTATGAATGACCTATAGGGATAGTCATAAGAGGACATGAGTGTGGACTATGGAGACTATGTTATTGTAGTTTTTCACTTTGTGATGTACTGTAACATTTATTAATGTATCTAGTGTTTCCAAGGCTACTAAACTAATTGGTCTTTCGAGACTTGATCTTTTGTGATCATGCCAATGTTATGCAATAATGCACCGACTCTGGATAACTCGGGTCAGGGCGTTACAGTTGGTATCAGAGGCAGTTTAGTACTATCCTTGGAAGCTAGATTTAGATAATCTCTGATTAGATCACATAGCCCTAAGATAGACTTTGAGGATTAATATAGAAGAACTTACTAGAATTTTGGTATTGTAGAGATTTTGTGAGTTTTCCGAGGAATACATCCCTGTCTGGATATGAGCAGGTAGAGGCGGCTCTAGCATAGATGTACCTAGGGGTAAAACCTAAAAACACCGCTTTGAGCTAGACTCAAACTGGAACTGGTGCACGACAATGGGCCTTAGTGCACTCTTGGTTACGACACTCTCGGGGGATATGCTTAGGATAATTTTAATTTTTTACAAACAATTATGAAGGGTTTATGAGTATATACATCCTCAAAGTAAACATTTTTTATGATTATGGATTATATCCATAAACCGTTCAATTTACATTAATTATTTTACAATTTTGGAATTATTCATTGAAATTCATAAACTAAACTAGTTTATTCCATTGTATAGAAATGGAACCCAGTAGAAGGAATGTGAACTCCATCAATACGTATGATCCAAAGAGTAAGAAGGATCATATCTTTCACGGTATTAAGCCAACAGTTAGAAGGGAAATAGTCTCCCATGTGTTATCAACATATGAAGAAATAATATCATATGTTAATAAGATACGTAAATAATTCTCCGAGTCTTATAGATTTGAAGGAAAGAAAGAGAAGAAAAGGATGGAAGAGAGAATGATGGATAATGGGATGAGGAAAAAGAAGAATTTTCCAATATGTGATAACTGTGGGAAGAAACACCTTGGAACTTGCCTGAAGGGAATGGAACTTTGTTAAAAGTGTGGAGAAAAAGGACACCAAGTGCGTGACTGCATGGTTAAGAAAAAGGATTCAAATATACAATGCTTCATCTGCAAGGAGTGGGGACACTATGCAAACCAATGTCTAAATCATCAAAGTATGCCCCAAATGATGTTATTTGATAATAATTAAGTTATGATACTACCACAGTTGAGGAGGAAAGATTAGAGTTCTTATGTTGTTATTAATGAATTTTTTCATTTGAGTTTTCTATCAATGATGTACTAGTTATAATAATTATGGAGTATATAAGGATTGTACTGTAGTACTATTTCATCAAGGACTTGAGATTGTGTGGAACCAATAAAAGTGACTCCACAGTAGGGTAAATTTTTGAAAAATATATGGTTGAGAGAAAGATAAACCATAATATGGTTCTGATACCCAGATAGTGATTTGGGAATAATACATGATTGATTTGGATAAATTATATTGGATATTCTTAACTTCATTGAAACTGATTAATGATTTGTATACATTTTTGGATAGAAAGAGTATATCTAGTATTCTATAAGGAATAAGGGATCTGGAATATAATTAAAAGGTATTTATGGTAATTTGGGATGTTGCAGTGTTTTAAAAGAATACATGATGAACGTGTTCACATGTTGTTACATGGAAAAAAGTATCTTCATTATATTTACCTTCCTTATAAAATTTGGACTGTGAGTTGGAAAGTAGTATTTGGAATAAATATAAAGGTTAGATTGGATTAAGGTGAACCTTGGATAGTATTTTCTAAGGTTAAAACATTTCTGAATATTATTTTTGGAATATTATAATGCTATAGTTTTAGGAAAAGGACAACCTGTAGGTCGGGGGATAACTCGTCACATTGGACAAAGATGTAGGAATCGAAACCACAACCATTGTGCGACAAGCCTTTATTATCTACCACTAGCCTACAGAAATTCCCTGGTTATTACAAAACAGTTTTCCTAATCTGAACGGTATGTTTTAACATTTATAACCTTATATAATTATGATAAATAGAATATTTTTGAGTTCTACTACCTTTTGGAGTGAAAGATGAGTTTGTGTTAAAAATTTATTAAAGAATGAAAGTCTACATGACAAGTAAGTATATTTCCTTAAGTTCTTATTAAATATATTATGTAAATTCCTCAAATTTATGGAAGGTAAATTAACACAAAAATATTGCCGGTTAACTTTTCCAATTGGGGAATCAATGACCGTTTAACCAATCACAAGTTTGTGATTTTCTTGTAGTTAACATGCACCTAATCCTAATTTATACAACTCTCCATCAGACCATGATGGTTTTTTTCCTCCATATCCATATTTTCATAGAATCCTAGTATGGGCTATCTCGGGTGACCTTTTTTTACTTCTCTTTATTTCTTTTAAAGTTATATTTTTATTAACCCTATTTCCGATGTGGGTTTTCCAAAAATGTATTTTCTATTTTCAACCTTTTATTTTCAAAGAAAAATTTTAAATTGTGAGGACGCAATATATTGAAGGAGGGGAGAATGTAACACCCCAAGCTTCTATGGAACGCTCCTCTTTGAATAATAGAGCAGCATGTGTTGTATGCAACCTTGAGTTCTAACACACCGTGACCAATAAAGTAGCAGTTATGAATAGTAATACCCAAATTTTAAATTAATATTAATTTTATATTTCAAAATGGACTTCATTTTTAGTTTCAAAATATTGAAATTAGCCTATGTTGAATTTTTGTTATTTTTCTGAGAACTTCCAATTTTTAATGAATAGTGAAAAATAATTAAAAACAAATTTTTTAATCAAAATAATCTATAGTGATAAATTATAAAATTGAGTGGTTCTAAAGTGTAATTAGAATATATTTTTACCATTTTATCCAATTGTGGTCATTAGAATTAATTTCACTTTGAAATTGGACATAAACAATTGTCAATCTTTTGATTGATATTGTTTCTTAAAAACACGCTATTTGTTTTGACAACGGGAATTAATTATAAATTTAATTAATGCAAATTATATGTTTGGGATTTTGTAAAATAGACACCATTTTTGAATTCAGAATATCAATTATATCTTAGGGTGAATTTTTTTGTATTTTTTTTGAAAAACTTGAATTTTTGATGAATAGTGAAACCACTAAGTGGTAGTTAAAAAACTGATTTTTCATTTAAATGAAACATTACCACTTCTATGATTTTATTTTAAAAAATCCGACATACATGGTTTTCATTAGGAATTAATATGTAGTTCAATGAGATTAAAATAATTTTTTGGTGAACAGTAACTTTTATGTTTAATTAATCGCGATTAAAGTTAATGAGTGACATTTAAGGTAAAAATGATACTATAAAAATATGAAAATATCATGAAACTTGTACTAAACTTATTGTATGAGTCATGGCCGACCAATAAAATCCATGGGTCAGCTTGGGGACCCCATGGAGCCACTTGGGTAAGAAAATGACATTAATAACTTTTTATTTAAAATAAAAATAAAATTGTCACAAACATGTGTTGTTTTATTAAAACAATAATTACATGGGGTTATATAAGTGAAATTTTAGACTATAAATATTCATGGGAAATATAAAAATATTTCCTACATCATTATTTTTTTATAATTTTTAGACATTAAATAAATTAAATTATGTATGACACCATGATGATGCAGCGATTACCTCATTAATTAACAATTTAAATAAAATGAGAAGATATTGTAAAATCTAAGACTTGCA
This sequence comes from Viscum album, assembly GCA_963277665.1. Lineage (NCBI taxonomy): Eukaryota > Viridiplantae > Streptophyta > Magnoliopsida > Santalales > Viscaceae > Viscum > Viscum album. The sequence goes on along the minus strand of OY728126.1, from coordinate 569,490,646 downwards.
CTTGTCAAAAACCTATTGGATGAGTTGACTTTGAACCCTAATCAACTTATCCTAGAAATATATAATTGTGGGACCTTTAAAATTCAAAAATCATTTTATAATAAAGTAGCAATTCATGACATTCCCAAAGTGCCCCTCCTCTCCTCTTATAAAAGGCCCCCACCACTACCACCATATTCACACCTTCAAAGCCTTTTGGATCGGCCATCCTCTACCCAAATACTCTCTCAAATTCCTTATATTACTCATAGAATCCTCACTTTGGGCATAATTCTTCCCAAGGAAGCCTTTGGCTCAAATCAAAAAGAGTTACCCGATTTTATGGTAATGTTTTCTCTTATGTTATATTGTTTTATTTTGCTTCTCGAACCCCTAAACTCATTTTATTATTATTTATTGTATCAAAACCAGTATATTCAATATATTAGGATGTTGTTATGAGAAGTATTTGATTTTGACTTACACACACCTTCGTCTAATGGTTAATGAACATACTATTTCTGTGGGTGGCGAAATACTTCCTCACGAAACGATGATTGTTCAATCTTCTTTTAACACCTCTCATGGTGGCCATTATGATGACACTATTTTAATATATGATATATATATATTATGTTTATGTTTTCCTTATTCTTCTGTATTTATCATTTATGGCATACCTTTATGATTTCCATTATGGGTAAACGCGATAATTTCATTTTAGGAAGTGCGGACTACTGCCCCCTCAAAGTGATTTGAATCATTAATGACATATGTGGGATGTATAGAGGATGGGGTAAATTATATTATATATGATATTATACTGGAATTATAATATATCTTTATATCATTATGATTTCATTCCATTATATATGAAATGGAAATGAAAGTAGCGTTCATGAGTACGTACTGCTTACCGTCTCCATGAATGGTGCATTTCATTTCATACCTCTAAATGTTACGTAATATTATGAATGAATGTATATAATGGATATATATGATATATATGATATCTACATCATGAATATAATTCTGGATATAATGGATATTTCACCACATGAACAACTTTTAATTATAAGAAGTTTATTTTTGACTCAAGTACCAAAGATCAACAAAATGGCCGTTATTAACTTAAATAATTACATAATGCCCATAACATTGTAATAATTGTTAAAAAAGGAATAATGAACATGTAAAAGGTTCTTAAAAAAATAGAAATTAACTCTAGTTTATTATTCAGGAGGTTAAAGAATGATCGAGTCAAGGCGGACACGAGGTAAGTGACCTTCTTAACCCAATTTCCATTCATTGGGTTAATCTCCTACTTTCAAATTATGTCATGACATTATGATGTCCTATCTTGTATTTGTACTTTCTTTATGTGTAATTATAGTGAATAAACATAATATATCTATTTTATTTAAAAATGTTCTTTTTAAGGGACTTCGTCTCAATCTTCATTCATTGAGGCATATTTTGTTTTATACACAAATTTCATCTATACGGTGAATAAACCCCTTTGACTTTTACGTTTATTCAAAAGGAATCTTTTTATATGATGTGTTTTACTAAACGACAAAAAGGAATGTTTTTTATTGTCATACATATGCAGCGATAATGACTTCTCTACCGCCGTGACCATTATTTGAGTTTCGGCTTCCTCTATAAGCCATAACTTTTTTTAAATGAAAAATAAATACCAAGTCTTAATTTTCTTTTATTTTTGTCTTGAAAATGGTTTTGATAATGTATTTATTATATCAATGTCTTGTATTTATATCTTGTGATTGAAATGTGGAAATTTTATGTTTCCTTTATGCATGTTTTATGTGATACGATTGTGTTATGGTTTATGATATGTTTAAACCTGTTCATATGAGGAATGTATTGGACTTAATAAGTGATGGGTGGAGCCCACTATAGCTCCTCGATGCATCGGCAGGTCTCATTAGAAAAACTAGTGTCTTGGCACAAGGCCTTGAAAAAATCTTATTTGTAGTCTTGGTACGAGGTCGTGGCTACGTGGTTATGATAGTCTGACATTATGCATTCCATATTTATGAAAGTGGTTATTGATATTTCATGTGATTATTTGACTAGTAGAATATCCATGTGAGAAAGTAAATGACATTATTTCATTTTACTTTTTCCATATTATGCTAAAGTTCAAGTTTAAAAGGCTTTTGTTTTAGTTATACATTGCCTTAAATGTTAATGTTTATTTATGAAAGTTTCAGCTATATTGATATCCTTACTGAGCATCTGAGCTCACCCCTTTCAATGTTTTAATATTTTCCAGGATGTGAAGAAGTATTTTATGAATGACCTGAAGGGATAGTCAGGAAAGGATATGAGTGTGGACTATGGAGACTATGTTATTGTAGATTTTCACTTTGTGATGTAACGTAACATTTATGAATGTATCTAGTGTTTTCAAGGCTACTAAACTAATCGGTCTTTAGAGACTTGATCTTTTGTTATCATGCCAATGTTACGCAATAATGCACCGTCTCTGGGTAACTGGGGTCGGGGAGTTACAAAAACATAGATAAATTCATTTGGACTTTATTAAGTCATGAAAAATTTCACATAATTTGTTATGGAATACAATATTGGTATCAGAATATTAATGTGAAATTAATTTTATAAGATATGTTAATTTTAATTCATTAAACATTATATATATATATTTATTTATTTATATTCCATAAATACCATGAATTGTTGAAAATGAAAATTCCATTCTCAAACAATATAGAAAAATTCAAATAGTCATTATTTTTTTTAAAATAATATCAAACGATTACAGTTAAATTCCTAATGACATGAAATATTATAAATAACCTAATATGAATTATTCATTATCCACAGGTACAAAATTTAATTATTACATTCTTAAAACAACATTAAATGTTTATCCACGTGTTTTTCAAATAGATTTATGTTGTAATATACAATATGAAACTATGATATATTCTTCCAACAGTAGAGATAATTTTTTTTGTTGCAATAAATTTTTCTTTAACCCTACCATGTAGCCAGAATCACTCTCAAAATTTCCAAAATTATTCAGATAACACCGTAACACAATAATCAACATTATGTATTATTTATCATGAAAACAAATCAATCTTATAGGTTATGGGTCTAATCACATTATATATCACTGTCCAATACTATATTTAGAGTATATATGATACCCACTATATATCAAATAAAATATAGATTTTATTTATAACCCATACTTGAAGAGTACAACTTTCAATATACATTTAATTTGAAAATTATCAATCCTTTACCCAATAAACAGGGATAATCAAAAACATACTTATGGACAAGATAAATTGATGAGAAACAAAACCACACATTAAACTGATCTTCGGCACTACACATTGAAAAAAATTAAAAAAATGAATGGAATATTCATATGGTTGAAGAATAATTTTACTAACTTTATAATGATAACCCTTAACTAGAGGCATTCACGAATTAGAAATTAATTGATTTTATAAAACATAGTATAAATATGAGGTTGAAAATAGATAATCATTACCTGATTCCTCACCTAAATAACTCATAATAAGGATAATTAAAAATCATTATCTAAAAAATTATACAATACTTATAAATATAAAATTCATGTAAATAGTTACATCATTTTATTTATGAAGAGAAAAAACATTATATAGGAAAATTCACCATATCAGATTATTTCATGAAACTCACACAAATTTAATTCCCTATAACATAACCAATTTCTCATTACAATCACCCAATAACTATGTTGATATGATAGGACTACTAAAATTGATTCCCACATTTGGGGATGTTATCATATATTCAATATAACCCAAAAAATTACATCTATGTTAGGATGTATACACCAAAAACACTTCATCTTGTTCCCCCTACATGTTACTCCCAATTAAAATAATAATTACACCTGCAACATGAGTAAAAACCAACATAATAGTAGTGATATATCCAATAAATAGTATCTTTTCCCAATGGCTGATAATTTTCGTACATTTAGTCCTGAATCAATAAGAAATGACAGTTGTTATTCCCACTTATTATGTCATGGTAGAATATTTCAAAACCCCTTCTCTTGGGTGAATGATATCATAGTGGTCGACCAACTATTTTCCATATCATGTTGTAGCTTAAGGTTTTTGTGACATTATCTCATTGGAAAAATAACATGGTTTGTAGTTATCGCTATTGAATGTAATTTTTTTCATGTCATTTTTTTTTGATTTTTGACATCGTTAAACAAGAGAAGTTTTAATGTTGGATGTTCCAAATATGTTTATAAAGTTGGTGATAAATAAAAGAAATTTTAAATAATTTTTAATGATGTTTTTCACATTAGTTTTTAAATAACTTATGAGAGAAATATTATTCCACTTTCGTTATCCATAATAACTAATGTGGTAAAAAAATTATATCCTTTATTAAATAAATAATTGGAAAAAGTGAGGAAATTCATATATCATGTTTATTTTAAAAATTACCTAAGTGAAAGGCCCATCGAGAATACTTCTTCCACACCTATTTTAATAAAATAAAAAATGTGGATCAAAGTTTTTTATATCAGTTATTGAATAACATATGTGAAAAATAGTGATAATGAAATTACATGTTAAGTACCAAATAACTAATGTGAAAAAATAATTTTTTAAATATAGTTCCATTAGTTTACCTCCACATTAAAATCATGAATAAACATTCAAAAAACAGAAAACACCAAAACCCATAGAAAATACCAAAACACTTAAAATTTCTACATTCAGGTTTAAAATATATATTAAAAATAAACTAAAATTGAATCAAACCTATGAAATGATTCACCCTATCATATTGTCTATGCCTCAAATCCTTTTCACTATTAGTCCAAGGGTCATAAAAAAGACACAAATTATCACGAAATTGATCAAAATTTATGTATGCTGAACAAAATGAATGAGATATCAAGGAAATGTTTCTAATAAAATATTACCTTATTAAACTTTGAAAAAAATCATACTAGAAATTATTTCATAAATAAATCATAAAACATAGTATCCACATTATTTTACCCATACTTATTTATTTCATTTCTAGTTAAAATAATTTATCTTTTCTAAATAACTTCTACGTTTAATATATAAGAAATTTAGTAATTATAAATGAAAATTCATCTTTGATTTTACATATGTGATATCAGATCTCTTCATTGATGAGTTATCTCTATAGAAATTAAATTCCCTATTTGATAATAATATGAAAAAAATTAATTTACATCATTATAATACAAAAAAGTAATAAAATAATAAAATTTAGATGTTAAATACATTCAAAAAAATTCATCACACTTTCTAAAGGATAAATCATAGGAACAAAATGACCTCTCTCATGAAAAAAACACTTAATATACAATGACCACTAATATATGAGAAAATTTAATTTTAGTGGTTAGTATGTTAAGTGATATAAAATTATTTTGGATAAATATGTGTCATGCTCTGGATGTTAATAAAACACCCAATACTGAATAACATATTACTTATGAAATTATTCGAAAATATAAATTGTTCTTTTGTAATCCTTCATTTTTTCAGTTATATGTGATATAAATATAGATCCATAAATCCATATATATTTTTCTTTTCATGCAATTAAATGTTTTTTAAAGACACCTAAAAATATAATTATAAATTTTCAATAAATTAAATGAATTGAAATTATTTTTTAATCAAATAACATGGAAAAAATGTATATCGTGTTGATGCCCAACTAATATCTATATACATGCTCCATGATATCATTTATAAAAATCCAAAAATTCATTATAATATTACTAACATTATGTTTAATTGTAATCTCATATAAATCCAATAACAAATTTTACTATCTCGGTTTTCTATCAGAATATGTAGAACATGTATTTGATGTCCTAACACATTATATATGCTATTATATTTATACTATTATTTTTCTTTTGATTTATTTATATATAAAATTGATAAATATATAAAATTAAAATGATTAAATAAATTTAATATGAAATTTAAAGTAATGATAAAATAAAAACATACTTCTATGGTTATATGTCGAACAAGTCTTGAAGGCCAAGCTTGAAAATGTATAATACTTCTTCCACTGGTATTCACCTCATCTATATGATATAGAATTATTGTTGTTATATCTATATTATCCTATACATTTATCCAATGATGATCTATATCAATCTTTTAATGATACACGGTATGATAAAATTAAAATATCATCTTGTATGAAACAATATGTTGGGTATCATCAACATATAACTCGCAATAACTGTGAAGACTTGGATAAGGATGTGTTAGTATAGGATGAGAAGAAGTGGGGTTGGTAGGTAGAAATTTATGAGTATGATATGTTGGAGTTGGATCTTCATGAAGAGGTGGCAGAGTATGATCTGCAGTCTGAATATTTTTTTTCATGTCTACAAACATATCCTGTATAGTTGTTCTAATCCTCTCATCCATTATCATGTGTATATCATGAAAGTAATATTCCAAATACTATACTATTTTAAAAACATCATCCTTTCAAAATATTTATAATGGAGAAAGTATTTTTTTTCTGAATCACCTATTGGGTTTTCCTTTAAAGGACCCGAGTGTTTTGGATTTCCTGATGTTACAACTAACATATCCTACCTGCCCTTAGCTATAAATACCCTCCCCGTAAGCCCTTCCCATAAAAATAATATTATATGGAATATTGAAATAATCTCATACTAAATAACAATATATAAAAAATTTAATTAACATAGCTAAGTAAATAAAGTAAATATTTTACTATCCTCTCAGAAAAACCCTCAACTCTTCCATATGATATTTTCCACCTTTTCTCATCTGATCCATATTCAAATATTCATTTCTTCGAAAAGGGGGGAGAGAGGATGGTCCAATATATAATGAGCTGGAAGTCTCATCCCTTAGTCATTGAAATTTTATATCCATCATTTTATATTCTAGTAACATATATCCCACCCCACCCCTTCAGTTAAAGCATGAGGTTATATATTTTTTCTAGGATATCCTACTGAGAAATCATGATGGTGATAGAATAGTAACTAAAAAATCATGAATATGATCATTATTATAAAAAACATCAAAAATATAACCCTGTACTTACCAAACATTCTTCTATATGTATTAATTCAACAAAATTATTTTTTCTATATTCATCTGTAAATGTATATATATGTCTTATATTATCATATTTTCTATCCAAAAAATGAATTCTGATGTGAGGGTAGATTTATAATCCATCAATCACCTAGTGGAAACTGATATACATTTATTCCTAAAACCTCCTCAATTAGTTATATCATATGTCATTAGATATTGCTGGTGGGAACATATATAACATTCAATATTACAATATAAGTAAAATAATAAAAAATGAGAATACCAAAATAGTCTCCCCCAATTGAGATACAATTACTTTTTCAATACTTCTCCAATTAGTAGTCAAAGTACAAACCTTACATTTAGCTAACACTTATATAAAATTTATTAATTTTTTTCAATGTATACCTGTTGGAATATCATTATAATAAAATTTTACTAATATCTTATCGTTATAAATATATAAAACAAATAATTTTTGAAAATGTGTGATGCCATTTTTACAGACCCCAGAAATAATTTTCCCACAATGAAGTTATTATCTCTTATAAAGAAGGATTAAACGACTCATCATCATGTGTGTGTGTTCATTACTCCCCAGATCTATGAGCATGACCATATCTAGTAGTAAGTGGTGTATCAAATATTGGATCCATCATTATCCTTCAATTAAATGAATAAAAAATTAACAAAAAAATACAAATACAACTATGAAATTGAAATGAAAATTAAAATGAATAATGAAAAATGAAAAATTATCAAACAAAAAGTAAACTAACTGAAACATAACCCATTTTTATTAATGTTTTTTATAGATAAATTATTTATAACTACATTACATTGTGGTTAAATTTCATAAACAAATGAATGAAAGTATAAAAATAATGTGTTTATAGATAAAATAGTCCAACCTAAAAAATCATTTTTACACCAATAATAATAATTTTCTAATATAATCTTATAAAATATAATTATTTTTATTTTGTTGTATTAAATTTAAAATAATTATTTTAGAAAATAAATTATTAGATATTATATCTAATGGTAAAAATGGTAAACAACGAAAAACAAATTTAATATTAGAGAAAACATAACCTGTTAGTTTTAATATCAAATTTAATAAATAAAATAGTAATAAAATATCTAACACTTTTTGAAATTTTCATAATGAATGGAAGATAACATGTATTTTATGTGCTTATAAATACTATATATTATCCTTTTTAAAGATGTTGTTATATCATGTAGATAATTATCTTCATCATGTTTATTATCACAAAAATACAGTTTTTTTCATCTAAAACAATAGACCACTACAAATCAGATTGATCAATAACATAGAAAAGTTATTTTTCTTATTTCTCCATGAACAAAATATCATCCATATACTCAAATTTATTCATATTAACTACTATAAATCCATATTCATTATGTATGGAACTGTTGTTAATGATAACCCATTTTTGTTTTAATGATAGAACTTGAAATTTAATGTAATCAACCTCCCACTTTTTTCAATGACTCTATAATATTAACATGATGTAGATATTTATTTTTTGGCACTCAAAAAATACATTGCTTCAATTAATAGTAATACACCATAATTTTTTATTGTACATCTATTTTTTTGTTCTTTGGTATAAAATGTATATCCATTAATATCATACCATGACCTTGTTATCAAATTAAAACTACGACCTTCCTATAACCATATCAATGACTCATAGGCATCTAATCTACCAGAACAAGCTATTTAAAGCAGGGAAAAAAATTCTATTTTGCTCATTCAAAATATACATATATTTATGATTTGGATAACAATGTCTCAAAATAGTATTATGCAATGTCATACATGGTTTATAATTATCTTTGTAATTCAATACGTATAAGTGCACCTTTTTTATCGCTTCACAAGTCTATGATTTTACATTAAATCAATGGATCCCCTTTCCCCCACAATTAATGAATTCATGGAGATATTTTTATAAACTAATGTGCTCCACTGTAGAAAAGTAGCTTATAAAAAACTCTGTAACCTCTTCGGAAATATACTTATAAAAAATGGAGGCTTCATGTCAATATGAATTATTAACATACCCCTTTAATATCTTCATTTACCATTGAAAAGGATATACCCAATATAGATATAAATTCCCACAAAGTATTATATAATGCACAAAATGAACCATTAAATTCACCAAGATACCAACAAAGTATGTAGGAAAATACAATTCCTACTGAAAAAGTAATTAAACTTTTTTATTCTCCATGCTATTAAAACTGTTCAGATCGATCACCATATTAAAATTTTAAATGAAAAATAACAAATCTTCTTGATAGTCATTCTAACATGATAGGTAATATTTCACAAAATGAAACTGGTTTGAGTTGTGGCAATATTATGTGAAATCTTGATATTTCATGCAAGTCATCTTCAAATCCTGTAAAGCCCCGAAATGTTTTACATTTGATGAATATTCCTATGGATCTTTTACATCATAAAGACACTAAAAAATGCGAGTGTTCTCTGTCTTCTCTAATGATTAAAAATACGTGGATGGAATGTTCACCATCCATCCAGAGTGAGAGATAAGTCCAAACATATTTAAATTAAGTGAAAGTGTAATATTGCATTCAAACCATCTTTATCATTTCATGCAATATCTAATAATGATACAATCAAGATATCACATATATTATTTTTTCATGTTCATGAAATCAATTTTATATTTCACCACATTATATATCCAATATGGTAGCTCAAAAAATATTGATCATTTCACCAAAATATTTTAATCATTACGTATTTATGTTTCTTTCTGAATCTCATATCAATGTTTTCCACCCTCTTAAAATATAGATCGATGGTAAAGGATTATAGAAAAATACAAATTCTGTTGATTTTTTGAATTTATTTTTTAAACATTGATAAGAGAGACCAATAGTTATAAATTTTTAGAAAACCATGTATATTTTATTTCTCTTATGATGTAGTCGATAATATGAAGTCATCTATCCACAAATTGGTGAATCTTAATTACCCGTAACACTGTATCCAGAAAAATTAACATATGATGAGAATTAATTTATATTGAACATAATCATGACATGTAGTTTAAAAAATTACATTTTATAAGAATCATAAACATTAATAAATTCCTCAGATAATAGTTTCAAATCACTTATTAATCGGGAAAATAAAATATCAATATCATTTCCATGATATTTTGGTCCAGATATCATTTAGCTAAATGTAAAATAATTTTTCTTCATACAAAATTTAAGATTTTATTAGTAAATTAAGAATAAAATAATGCACAATCTTTGTGTTCTACTAGGTCATTGATATGGATTCATTCCATTTATTTATTATCTATGTATGATATTTTTAACTTAATTTACAAATTTAGGCAAATGGTGTTCAATTTTCTTCCATTATAGAAAATAATCTAGATGCTGTAATTTTTGGTTACATATATGCTCATCTTTATGCCATTTTATCATTTTTTCATCATGTAGATTTGAAAATAAATGTTTTAAATGTGGAATTATATGAATATACCAAAATGACATTGCACGGGTCTCTATAAATGCTAAATCTTCCAATGATTTTTCATTCAACATATACAATGACGTGCCACATTTTGGAAACTTTGATTGAAATCTTTATTATTTCCATTATAAAACACATTCATTTATGTGGAAATGTGTTTTCTTTTACCCTAATCCCTTCGAGCATAGTAATTTCTTCTCATTATAATGTGAATCTACAAGAAGATTATCTTTAGGAGGAATGTCTTTAAACAATTCATGTAGCTCTATACTACTCGTTTAAGTCCATCAGTGATTCTTATTTAGGTTAATAAATCATAACACCACTGTTAAAATAATAATTTATAAACAACCCAAATAAAATAATTTTTCATCACCACTAAATTGATGCTTAGCTGTTGACTATTTCTCAATTTTATCTAGATGAATGTTACTATTCACTTCATCTAGTATATCAGATTTATCATCTTTCAAAGCACCCTCATCAATAGATATGAAATTATAACTAGTTTCACTATGACAAATACAAGGGTTGTAACTCGAATTAAAACCAAGAAAAATTAGATGATCAATGACCTCATTGCATTTCAACTTTATAAAATGTAAACATTTCAATAATGGATAGAAAAACTTGTCTTTGATTTGTACATTTCATTTTGAAAATTCCAAAAAATCATTGTGACCATCATCATATTACACACCTAATTGAGGTGTAGTAATCCAACGTTGATTTATTATCATCTTTAATAAATATAAAAAATAAATATAAAAAACATTAAAAAATAATATAGTGGCGATAAATTTGACTTCTAGGGGGAAATATTATATTATTTCAATGATAATCAGGTTTTCTGTGTAATCGAAGGAAAAATTATATTACCACATTAATTATAGTATGGTGTTAGATACCCTAATAATCATCCTATAATTTATAGGGTTATAATACATCCAACTATCAAATATTTATTTAAGTTACATATATTTACAAAATAATGGAGAAAATAATAATAATCATAACAAATCATATTGAACCTAGTATAAATATATTAAATTAAATATGATTTCAAAAAAAGTTATTATAAACCATTCTAAAAAAATTAATTGGTTGGTTTCGTTATATTTTATATCAAGAAGGGAATATGAATCATTTAAGGGTATTGATGTCAGTTAATTTTTCATTATAATAACGTTATAAAATTAAATTGATAAATAACAAGAAGTAATATTTAATTTTTTTATTTTCCATTATGAAAAATGTAGTAATATATAAAATATTGAGATTATAAATGACATAAAAAAATATACCAAGAAGGGAAAAATTAGAAGGAAAATAGAAAACCATCATAATAAAATCAATTCATGGGGAAGGAATTTCAAAATATATTTCATTTTAAAATTTATAAAGTAAAAATTAACATTTTACAACCTTATGAAATTATTCAAATATATATTCAATAATATCCATATTACAATATATTAAATAGAGACATGGAGGAGAATGACTCTTATTTGAAAAAATGATATTAATAAAGGTCATCTTACCTAAAACAATTAGTGTGTGACTACATCATAGGGAATATGATACATCCATTCAAAATAGCAATGATATAACTAAGTAGATAGGTGTTTATATTTATTGAAGTGCACAGTGTTGCATTTGTTGTCAATGAGGCATGAAGTTGTCTTGGAATGAATGGAAGTCAGGGAATGTCAAGATGTGAATGACAAAGGTTGTGATGGTGTTGGTGGTGAAGGAGAATGGCCATGGTACTAAGATGCGTGTCACTTAGGAGATTCACTAAGTGGTATTGGAAATTGTGGTTGAAACATTCTCTATGTATATCTGACGATTGTTGAGCTGTTCATTAATTTCATAGAACTTGTATCCTGATGATGCAAAGTCATAACAATGTTAGAAGACCATGCATTGTATTGACAATGCATGAGGAGATGAAAGTTGATCCATCCACAACTACTAAGTGGATGATGTGGATTAATGAAGACCATGCACTAACTCTTAGTGAATGTGAATTGGAAGTGATCCAACTTGATCTCTGATTAGATAAATAAAGAACATTTAAGATTATAAGTGATTCCGGAGTTCGGTTGATGAAGATGAACCTTCGGGAATTCGAGATCCTAAGTGAAGATCATATGAGAGGAGGATTGATGAATTCCTAAGAAGAAGAGAGATAAAATGGAGAAGAATAATTTGAAGTGGCATTTGGCTTGGAAGAACTTGGGTTGGCATTTATATACATTGGGAGAACTTTGTTTTCAACAAAGTGTTCATTCTGTCCTTTGCCAAAAAATAGGCCAGCCAAGGCTAGCCCACGGGTTCAACCCCAAGGCACTTGTGAGCCCAAGGCGTCACGCCCATGGGGGATCCCATGGTGCAAGCACAAGGTGGCAGGGGCCGTGCATAAGCCCCCGAGGCTATGCGGTGGTGAAGCCCGCGCAGCACGCGCGCCCGAGGGCACGCATAGTGGGCGCCAGTGGCGCGCCCGCAGAAGGAGCATAGTGGGAGCAGAGCGCGCCCGCAGGGAGAACTCGGTGCGGGGCGGCACCGAGAGGGGAGGAGATTCAATTGAGCCGGTTGGGGGAGCGCTTTGGTAATAAACCGCGTGAAAACAGGAGGCCGCTTCGATGTGGGACGCGGAAAAATCCCCGGGAGCAAATCTCAGTCGTCCGAGCGATCTTGCGCATGATCTGCGCCGCCCGATTCATCTGCCGCGCGCCGCGATCTGATCCAGCCATCCGATGTCTTTCGATCACCTGATCCGACGGCTCCCCGTCCATCTCCTACCTCGAGCTCGGCCGAGGCACCAGCGAAGCCGCCGATGAACCAGAGGCTACCCGACGTCGGTTTTTGAGTTCCCGGCCACCTCTGATCAAGCTGAAGGGTCCAATGAGATCGTCTGGCCCTATGGAACTCGTCCATGGTTTAAAATGAGCCTGCATGCAATATACGGAAGATTTCGGTTGCGGCCGAGGCAAGAGAATCTGCCGAGGCTATGAATGGTCTATGCATTTGCATGGATTGGGAGAGAAGAGGTTGTGCATGCGTTCTAAGTCGCATGCACGTAGAAGGAAAAGAAAAGGAAGCCCGCGTGAAACCGAGAATAAAAATCAAGATTTGAAATGATTTTTAATGATCCGAAGATCTCGAGAGTTTGAGTTATATCACGCAGATGAGCCGAGGCACTCTTTGCCTATAAAAGGAGAGCCCATGCTCTCGGTATTGCTTGCTGATCCTTTGTTGAAAAGCCGGAGTCCCGTGAGAGCACCTTTGCCTCGCGAAGAAGAGCCTGCGCGCACACTTGCGCGGCAGTACAGCCCGGAGCTCCCCTAGCTCTGTTTGGTTCCTTTTGCGCACTTCTTGCGTGAAAGAAGAAAGGGGAAGTCCCCTGTGCACCTTCCCTTTGCGCGACAGGATGACCCGAGGCAGCCGCAAGCACCTTGCGCGCCCTCGTGGTTTGTTGAGGTTTGCTCGACCAAGTGTCCTGAGGTCTTGCGCGCCCTTGTGCCGTGCACCTTGCGCGCCCGAAGGCTAAGTGAAGACTGAGGAAGTGCCTCGTGTGTGGACATTGAGAAGGCCGAGCCTTTGTGCTGGTGTGCCAAGAAGACAAGAACACCCTACGGGCAGTGGGTGAGCAAAGAGGAGGAAGGCAAGGCTTGCACTTTGTGTGTGCATTTGAAGAAGAAGGTCGTAGCCCTTATGTGAATGCACATCTACGGGTTGTGTGCAAGAAGGAGTGGAAGACCACCACATTTGGGTGTGTGCAAAATGAGGAAGGCTTGCACCTTGTGTATGAAATTTGAAGAACACCCTTAAGAAGAGGAGAATAGGCCAAGTCTCAAGAGCGAGCAAAGTGAAAAAAGTGTGTGCAAAAAGACAACAAGGCCGAACCTTAGTGTGTGTGAAAACCAAAGTGTGTACACACTAAGAAGAAGAGAAGATATCCACACTAGTGAATAACAGACATTTATGTGTGTAATCAAAAGAGAATAAAGTGTGTGATGTTTAGTGAGAAGGTGTGTGCTTAAAGTGACTACACCCTTTGAGGGTTTATTGCACCAAGAGGAGAAAGAGGAGAGTGCATGCATGCATGCATGCACGTGCACACGTGAACAGAGCCAAATCAGTGGTGTGCATTTGAGTTAACCAAGACTGAAAGTTCTTGAAGAATATTTTGAGAAGGCCATGCAATCAATACATGAAGAGACAGAGTTTCCATGCACTCAGTGCATGAAGTTAAAGTGATGTGAGACTGAGCCAGACTGAAGTGAAAGATATTGTTTGTCTGAGTTTTCAGTATTTGAGAAGAGCCTGATCAACAGAAATGATCAGAAGTTGCTGAGCAAGACCAACAGACCCTTTCAGAGGCTGTTGAAGATTCTTGAAGAGAGAATCCAGGTCATCCTGAAAAAGGAGATAAAGCCTGAGCTAGACGAGAAGACCTGTTCATCACAAGTGAGCAGAGGTACAGAGCAAGGCCAGCAGCCTTTATCCCAGGCTGCTAAGGATACTTGAAGGAACTTAAAGTGAAGAAGAGCTACTCGTGTGACTCGAGGAGCCAGGAGAAGACCCTGTGGGACTCAGGGAGAAGAAGTCTTCAGTGGGATTCTGGAGCAGGCCAGTGGGACTCTGGTAACACTGTGGGACGCAGTATAAAGACCCTCCTGTGGGACTCAGGAGAGATACAGTGGGACTCTGTCTCGACCATTGTAATTTTAACAGGTTATAATGGGAGAATCCATGATGGGAGAGCATGGCAAGGATGTAGGCCTTTGGTGCCGAACCTTGTAAATCCTTGTGTCCAGTGCCTTTACATTTACATCATCATTCGTGGAAAGGTGAGAGATACAAGAAGAGTGGATCGAGGCTTTAACCAGCCATAGAGGTTTAATTGATAAGGAATCAATTAGTAAAAAGTTTTAAGGGATCACTGATTCACCCCCTCCCCCTCTCAGTGATTCACACTGATCTGGGCACTTCAATTGGTATCAGAGAGAGGTTACCTCTATAAGATCCAAGAGAGTCTATATGGAGTGCAGATTTGAGGAAATGAAAGAACAGCCTCAAATGGAGATATCTGCCAAGACTTTGAAAAACAGAATGAAGAAACAGGCAAAGAAGATGAAGAAGAAGGCTGGTGCAATCAGAGAAACTCCTTCGATGGAAAGAAATGTGAAAGTCACATCAGATGACAATTCCTTTTATCATTCTTCTGATGAAGCCTGCTCTAGCTGTGATGAAGATGGAAGAAACAATGATCTTCTAAATGCACTCAAATATCTTCAGAAGAGAGTCCCCAAGGAAGTGGCAATGTGTATAGCTATAGGCATCCTTGATCTTCAAGAAGAAAAATTACAGCTAGAAGATGAAGCCAATTCACTGGAAGATCAATTGGCTAAAAGGGTTGGCATAACCAACACTCTCAGAAAGCTGGTGAAGGCTAAAGATGAAATCGTTTCTCTTTGCAATGAAAGATATGAAGACACTGCTGAAGAATTGAAACAGAGCCTTTCTGAGAAATAATTCTTTATGATATTGTTCAAAGATGTTTTCCATGCACTGGAAAAGAGGCATAAAGTGTCAATGAATGTCAGAGATGCTCAACTCAAAGACAAAGTTAAAATGGTGAAGGAGCTTGACAACTCATTGAATGAAATAAAGAAGGTGCATGATGACCAGATGAAAGAGCTGAAAGAAAATTGGGAAGGAAGGCTAAGATTGGTTGAGGATGAGAAGAACTCCCTTAACATGAAATGCATAGAACTGGAGGTGATATTGAAAAATCAGCAATCACCCAAAGCCATAGCCTCCCAGTCAGCTGAAAGGAGAAATGTTGCTACTCAAGTATGCTTTGAGAAGGATGATTCTAAAAGAAAGACATCCTCTAATAAAAGGGCAACATCTTCTAAAAGGAAGGTACCATCCATCCCATCTTGTACTGATGCTTCTAATTGTGTTTCCACAAAAAGTGCAGGATGGAAGAATAATTCCAAACAAATATGGATGAAGACAGTAAAGAAGCAGAGCTCTCCTGAAACAGCACAATAGGTCAAAAAAAGTTCCCTACAATCAGAAGGACTGAAGAGGTCAAGATTCATGGGACAATGCTGGTGTTGTAACAAGTATGGGCACTATGCAAAGGATTGTTGGTACAATCCACTAAATGTCAAAGCACAAAGGAAGCCCATGCCAAGGGGGAGCAAGCCAGAAGGAAGGAAGCAACATCCACAGGTCCAGAGACATCTGTTTACTGCAAATAGATTTGGATTACTTGACAACATCTGGGATGATTGCAAAAGTGGTCAAAAAGATACATGTCAATCTCCAACTGTATCCAGAGCTCAAAAGAAGAAAAGATCACAGAACCTGGCTCAGAAAGATTCCTTGGGAAGCAAGAAGAAAGTAGAAAATGCTCCTAAGAAGTGTTTGAGAAATGAAGAGAAGTCCTTGGAGTCCAAATCCAAGAAGGGTGATGCATCCAGAAGGACCACCAAGAAATGCTTCTACTGTGGAAAGAAAGGACATATCATGGATCTTTGTAAAGAAGCCATGAAATTCCATAGAGGCAGACTAGACTCAAAAAGACAATCAATACAGAAGAAGAAGAAGGGATTGATTGAAAACAAGTTGCCTAAGAAAGGTAGCTTGACAGCATCTAAGGAACCATGTGGAACTTCCAGAACTGGGGCCACTCTTCCAAATAATTTACTTGTCATATGGCCACATCAGTTGCAACTTGCCAGAGAACTACAAAGAGTTGAAGATGAAGCTCTGGCAATTGCTAAAGCAAAAGGGAAGAAGAAGGTTTCACATGAAGATTTCTTGAGAACCACACCAGCACAAACATCATTGAAGATCAAATGTGCAAGTGTGAAGAATGGTGAAAATGGGACATCTCGGTTGAGAGAATCTTCTCAACCTTGTTGTTCACATTGATGAACCAAGGAGGTTCCATCTTATTCCCTAATCACTTGTATTTACATGTGCTAACATTGCAGGGAATTGAAGATGATGATCATTCTCATCTGGAGAGTGGTTTGGACAGAATGGAGTGCACCCCTTGAGGGGGAGCCAATCTAGAGAAGATGATGTTCTGAAATTAATATCATCTTGAGAAAGTAGATGAAAGGGGGAGCTTTATCTTCGCACCTGAACATTCTAATGTGTTTTGTGAAGTATGTGCAGGATTCAGCAATTCATTGAATATCTGAAAAATTCAACCCCTAAGCATGATCTCACATGTATTGTGAATGTTGGACAGCATTGAGTTCCTTGGTTATATCACTCTTGTTTTCTACACCGGGTTAGCCCAAGTAGACTTAGAGTTGATCAACTAAAGGTTCTTTGCTAAAGAAGAACATGTGACATCATCCCTCTCCTAGTGTTTTTCAAGAAGATACTATTCAAAGGGAGGAAGTGATTTTTGAAAGAGAACCACACCACACCTTTTCATTTGATTGCCAATAAGGGGGAGAAAAGATTGGCACACATATTGACCCATTCATATGTGCTGAAGGAGTGTATTGACAACAAATACAAAGGGGGAGATTGAAGTGCACAATGTTTCATTTGTTGTCAATGAGGCATGAAGTTGTCTTGGAATGAATGGAAGTCAGGGAATGTCAAGATGTGAATGACAAAGGTTGTGATGGTGTT
This sequence comes from Viscum album, assembly GCA_963277665.1. Taxonomy (NCBI): domain Eukaryota; kingdom Viridiplantae; phylum Streptophyta; class Magnoliopsida; order Santalales; family Viscaceae; genus Viscum; species Viscum album. The sequence continues at coordinate 569,472,280 of OY728126.1, read as the reverse complement.
GGTGGTGAAGGAGAATGGCCATGGTACTAAGATGCGTGCCACTTAGGAGATTCACTAAGTGGTATTGGAAATTGTGGTTGAAACATTCTCTATGTATATCTGACGATTGTTGAGCTGTTCATTAATTTCATAGAACTTGTATCCTGATGATGCAAAGTCATAACAATGTTAGAAGACCATGCATTGTATTGACAATGCATGAGGAGATGAAAGCTGATCCATCCACAACTACTAAGTGGATGATGTGGATTAATGAATACCATGTACTAACTCTTAGTGCATTTGAATTGGAAGTGATCCAACTTGATCTCTGATTAGATCAATAAAGAACATTGAAGATTATAAGTGATTCAGGAGTTCGGTTGATGAAGATGAACCTTCGGGAATTCGATATCCTAAGTGAAGATCATATGAGAGGAGGATTGATGAATTCCTAAGAAGAAGAGAGAAAAAATGGAGAAGAATAATTTGAAGTGGCATTTGGCTTGGAAGAACTTGGGTTGGCATTTATATACATTGGGAGAACTTTGTTTTCAACAAAGTGTTCATTCTGTCCTTTGCCAAAAAATAGGCCAGCCAAGGCCAGCCCACGGGTTCAACCCCAAGGCACTTGTGAGCCTAAGGCGTCACACCCATGGGGGATCCCATGGTGCAAGCACAAGGCGGCAGGGGCCGTGCATAAGCCCCCGAGGCTACGCGGTGGTGAAGCCCGCGCAGCACGCGCGCCCGAGGGCACGCATAGTGGGCGCCAGTGGTGCGCCCGCAGAAGGAGCATAGTGGGCGCAGAGCGCGCCCGCAGGGAGAACTCGGTGCGGGGCGGCACCGAGAGGGGAGGAGATTCAATTGATCCGGTTGGGGGAGCGCTTTGGTAATAAACCGCGTGAAAACAGGAGGCCGCTTCGATGTGGGACGCGGAAAAATCCCCGGGAGCAAATCTCAGCCGTCCGAGCGATCTCGCGCTTGATCTGCGCCGCACGATTCATCTGCCGCGCACCGCGATCTGATCCAGCAGTCCGATGTCTTTCGATCACCTGATCCGACGGCTCCCCGTCCATCTCCTACCTCGAGCTCGGCCGAGGCACCCGCGAAGCCGCCGATGAACCAGAGGCTACCCGACGTCAGTTTTTGAGTTCCCGGCCACCTCTGATCAAGCTGAAGGGTCCAATGAGATCGTCTGGCCCTATGGAACTCGTCCATGGTTTAAAATGAGCCTGCATGCAATATACGAAAGATTTCGGTTGCGGCCGAGGCAAGAGAATCTGCCGAGGCTATGAATGGTCTATGCCTTTGCATGGATTGGGAGAGAAGAGGCTGTGCATGTGTTCTAAGTCGCATGCACGTAGAAGGAAAAGAAAAGGAAGCCCGCGTGAAACCGAGAATAAAAATCAAGATTTGAAAAGATTTTTAATGATCCGAAGATCTCGGGAGTTTGAGTTATATCACGCGGATGAGCCGAGGCACTCTTTGACTATAAAAGGAGAGCCCATGCTCTCGGTATTGCTTGCTGATCCTTTGTTGAAAAGCCGGAGTCCCGTGAGAGCACCTTTGCCTCGCGAAGAAGAGCCTGCATGCACACTTGCGCGGCAGTACAGCCCGGAGCTCCCCTAGCTCTGTTTGGTTCCTTTTGCGCACTTCTTGCGCGAAAGAAGAAAGGGGAAGTCCCCTGCGCGCCTTCCCTTTGCGCGACAGGAAGACCCGAGGCAGCCGCAAGCACCTTGCGCGCCCTCGTGGTTTGTTGAGGTTTGCGCGACCAAGTGTCCTGAGGTCTTGCGCGCCCCTGTGCCGTGCACCTTGCGCGCCCGAAGGCTAAGTGAAGACCGAGGCAGTGCCTCGTGTGTGGACATTGAGAAGGCCAAGCCTTTGTGCTGGTGTGCCAAGAAGACAAGAACACCCTACGGGCAGTGGGTGAGCAAAGAGGAGGAAGGCAAGGCTTGCACTTTGTGTGTGCATTTGAAGAAGAAGGCCGTAGACCTTATGTGAATGCACATCTACGGGTTGTGTGCAAGAAGGAGTGGAAGACCACCACATTTGGGTGTGTGCAAAATGAGGAAGGCTTGCTCCTTGTGTATGCAATTTGAAGAACACCCTTAAGAAGAGGAGAATAGGCCAAGTCTCAAGAGCGAGCAAAGTGAAACAAGTGTGTGCAAAAAGACAACAAGGCCGAACCTTAGTGTGTGTGCAAACCAAAGTGTGTACACACTAAGAAGAAGAGAAGATATCCACACTAGTGTATAACACACATTTATGTGTGTAATCAAAAGAGAATAAAGTGTGTGAAGTTTAGTGGGAAGGTGTGTGCTTAACGTGACTACACCCTTTGAGGGTTTATTGCACCAAGAGGAGAAAGAGGAGAGTGCATGCATGCATGCATGCACGTGCACACGTGAACAGAGCCAAATCAGTGGTGTGCGTTTGAGTTAACCAAGACTGAAAGTTCTTGAAGAATATTTTGAGAAGGCCATGCAATCACTACATGAAGAGACAGAGTTGCCATGCACTCAGTGCATGAAGTTAAAGTGATGTGAGACTGAGCCAGACTGAAGTGAAAGATATTGTTTGTCTGAGTTTTCAGTATTTGAGAAGAGCCTGATCAATAGAAATGATCAGAAGTTGCTGAGCAAGACCAACAGACCTTTTCAGAGGCTATTGAAGATTCTTGAAGAGAGAAGCCAGGTCATCCTGAAAAAGGAGATAAAGCCTGAGCTAGACGAGAAGACCTATTCATCACAAGTGAGCAGAGGTACAGAGCAAGGCCAGCAGCCTTTATCCCAGGCTGCTGAGGATACTTGAAGGAACTTAAAGTGAAGAAGAGCTACTCGTGTGACTCGAGGAGCTAGGAGAAGACCCTGTGGGACTCAGGGAGAAGAAGTCTTCAGTGGGATTCTGGAGCAGGCCAGTGGGACTCTGGTAACACTGTGGGACGCAGTATAAAGACCCTCCTGTGGGACTCAGGAGAGATACAGTGGGACTCTGTATCGACCATTGTAATTTTAACAGGTTATAATGGGAGAATCCATGCTGGGAGAGCATGGCAAGGATGTAGGCCTTTGGTGCCGAACCTTGTAAATACTTGTGTACAGTGCCTTTACATTTACTGCATCATTCGTGGAAAGGTGAGAGATACAAGAAGAGTGGATCGAGGCTTTAACCAGCCATAGAGGTTTAATTGATAAGGAATCAATTAGTAAAAAGTTTTAAGGGATCACTGATTCACCCCCTCCCCCTCTCAGTGATTCACACTGATCTGGGCACTTCATTTATAATGAACAAATATAATATTCATACAACTCACTCTTTATAATCATATGAAACAACAAATAGTTTATTTGAATAATATTTCCATTCCACTTGATTTGAATACTAATAAAAAATATACAAATAAAAATACAGAAATGGTCAAAATACCTGCATGAAAAATTCTATAAAATAATTTTAAAATAATAAAAACTAGGTGAAATATATTGATTAAGAAAAAGTAACTCACAATAGATATAAAATCTAAAATTAATACTTTATACTTCATAAAATATATTCAAACCATCATGAGAGCTAGTTGGAGCCAAAAAGATCTATAACAGAATGCAGAGTTATGATGTTGAAAATTTTTTTGTACGAATATGGTAATGTGTGAATGAATTCCAACGGATAAAAAAACGAGGGTTACCGTTTCTATGACAATGAATGAACAAAAAGAGAGAAACAAAAAAGTGTGACTCTTACATTGGAGACAATTAGATCTATCATCGATGTGTGAGATGGGGCCAATGAAACATGATGGAGTATTAAGATCATAATGTGATATTAGACCCCCATATATATGATATGAGATATTTAGGTATTGGGTGAGATAGAAACAAAACCTGTGTCATGAGAATTGAATAAAATGATTTGAAACCTCTAAGTATTCGATTTGTTTTAAATGTTATAAAACATCAGCTATCATAAAAATTATTTGAAATCAATATTTTTCATTTTCGTCATATTATAATCGAAATGAAAATTCTATAACTCACATATGTCAAATTATATAATTCTTGTGAATGAGTGGTGAAGATGAATTTTTCATGTTAGTTTTCATATAAACGATGTGAAAAACGATTTTTCCACAACAGTTTATGTAACAAGAAACATTAATGTGAAATATTCACAGATTGTCACATCGTTTCAAAAATTTCAACATGAAAAATGTGATTTTACAAATTGTTATTATTCTAGTTTATATTCACTGTCATATGATAATCATACAAAAAGTTACAAAAAACAACACATATTTTCTTCTTATGTTTTTATAACTAATCAGCACCTAATAGAATATTATACAGGAACTATTTTGACTCCATATTAGTCACATGAAGACACATGACGCCACCATGTTTCAATATACATAGAGGCTACCCCTTAAATTATGAATCCCATACAATGGTCCTGACATATCACTCAAATTATCATACTAAATATGCTCAATCATACATGTCAGGACTTTTTTTAATTTTATCATCACACTATAAAGACCACATCTATTACACTTATTTTACCATAATCCAGCCATAAAAATTATTAAATCTTGTTATGGCTTGATGTTGACCATATACCAACCTAAATGTACTCGACATTGGAAGAAGATAAATATCTCCCTTATCATTTTCTAAATCAAAAAAATGGAGTCTTATACCATACCAAGGGGAATATAATATATGAAAATAATCAAATTTCGATTATCCTCTAATTCATATTAGAATTCAATGGACTAGATTTAGAAAATTAAAGAAATTTGGATTTCCAGACCTCATAAAAAAATATTACCTGTCAAGGTCCCACACCCCATAAATATGTCCGAATTATATTTAGAAATTCATTTTTTCAAACATTATATACATAGAAGGATATCTATTGAAGTATCCATTCATTAAAATTATCTCTCTAAAATATTTTCTGAAATATATCAATCATAATGTATTTAATGATATAAAGGCCCACTATTCTTAACTAACCCAATAGGTTTCAATCAGATAGATGAACTACTTCTTCATTTTATCGAATCCCTTATCTATTGAAAAATGACTCATAATTTTGTTAGAATTAAAATATTCTATTTAATTGGCAATATAAAATGATACATCCCAAGCACTATTTCCCAAACATTTGATATGTCTATTGGTAGACATATCATAATTAACCTAACATGGTGATAGATTAAAGACCCCATGAGTCATATTCCTTCAGTCCAACGCTTACATTTTGAATCAAATAACATATTTTTTCCACCATCAATGTTAGGAATATTACATGCATGAATCATCAACCATTCATTAAAAAATAATCTATCTTATTCAATTCCATAATATAAATAAAAATTACATAATTTTTTAGTCATTTTAATTATATAATGTATCTCATTGTGCTTACTCACTATATAGAATCCACAAAACTATGATTTTGGATCAATCCTAGCTACCATAACTTACCACAACCCAGGTGAGGTATCAAGTACACATAGATTCACATAAACAATATTCACATACAAAACAGAAATTAGTAACCATAATATATTTGAGTAGAATTCCATTAATATGTTACATAGTCAAATAACAATATATCATATTACTAAAATGATAGAAATAAAAAAAATTTATAAATAAATCATCTATCACAAACCAGATAAAAAACAAAAAAAAATTCTTATAAAAAATAGAGTATTTATAAAGAAGACCAATAACGATAATACTGACCCCCTAGAAAAATATACATAATATCATTGTGGTTAAACAATGGAATAAATATAAAATTTATCTTGTATTGTACCAAGTAAAATAATTTTCTAGTATCTCCCAAATCATATGAAAAAAAATCTGTGATACCACATTATAACAGCCTTGTATGTCTAAACAAAATAGTGACCAAATGAGTTGTTCTGCTTGACCTCAAGAACAGATCCATGTATTTATAAAGAAAAAAAAATGAGGACTATGGTTATGTTGTTCCATGTTGTGTTACTATAAGATTTTGTATCATCAAAATGATAAAATATAAATAACTTTTTTTTATTAAAGAAAATAACAAATGAGTACATGAAATATATTTTTTTAAAAATAGAAAACATATCAAAGTTGTAATATATTAATGCTATTAGATGATGCTAATTATGGATTTATATTTTTTATATACATTTTTATCCCCTAAAGGATAATCATACAGATTATATGAATAACAATAAAATATTACCGTATGAGACCCAATCATTATTCATAGACTCACCTAAAACCTATATCCATATCACCTCCAAGAATCTACAACTCATAAAACCATAATATGATCATGTCCTAGACCATGTAATATTGTGATATGATTTTCATGTTCCCAAAAGTGGGAAATACAAAGTGTTCATATAATACTAAAGAAGAAATTTATAATAGTTTCCCAAATAAAAACTATAATATATAATCATTATTTTATTGAATAAAATGTATGATGTAACCATCCAAAGAATACACAAAATGCGTCATTTTGTATTCAAATAGTCATCCAAAAAGTCACTATATACGTAATTTGGCTAGTGCAGAAATGGAATGATACTCCCATGGATTATACAAAATTAGAGGCCGAATGACATATCACCACCAACAACCCTATAAAAGTTAATGTGTTTTATATATACATTAATCAAGATTAAATGAGAAATCACTGACAATTTAGACCATGTGACTAATATATCACCATACTCAATGAAAAATATGGATACTACACTAACAAAATCAATATGGGGAATGAGGTATCACTCATGGATCAATATATTACTACAAATCAACATTGAAAAAATGTATGTACTAATTATAGATATGTCACCACATAATAATATATTAAATGAAATATCACCACACCCATCATACGAGGGTGAACTAAGTATCACATTACACTTCAAAGTTAAGGTGAATGATTTATCACCACAATAATCATTAAAATAGCCAATGATTTATCATCATACTGGTCATAATATGGGTCTATAATGCATCTCCAAACTCACTAAAATAAATGTAAATGATTTTTCATTATATTAGTAATAATAATACTAAATTATATATCTCCATAACTATAAAAATTATATTTAATATTTTATCACTATTTAAATAACAATAGAGGTGAATTATATATCCTGTGGTGAAAAAAATATCACTACAAAAAATAATATCTATGATGAATATTATACCACTGTAATTCTATTTAAGGTGCACAATATATGTGAATAGAAATTATATATGGTGAAAAATCTATCAATAGAAGTGATATAGTGTAATGGAAAATTTAATTATCAGAAAATAATATAAATAAATATAACACCAATTTTACAATGATTAATGGACCTCACACTAATCATTGGTTTAATTTAACCAATGAAATTAAAATGGAAAATCACACAAATTATGATGCTCACTGAGAAGATGTATATATATCCCAAAATCAATCATCATTGATTAAATTTCCATACATCTTCCCTAATATCAAAGGAAATTCTATTGTGGGGGTTCTTTATAAGATATTCCCATTTCAAATATTATTCAATGGTTAGAAAAAAAGTTCTTAGTCTATCATAGTTATAGAAATTTAATGTCATTTCTTAATTCGAAGAACACATTCTATGATCAAAGACACCACTCATAGTCAAATTCACTATGAATCAAAGTAGATCTCTCAGAAATGTGAGAATTAGTGGAAAAGTGTTCACCTCAAATGTCTTAAGAATATTTTCACAATATAGGGATCTAACAATCATTATAATTCTATAGAATATATAATTTTTTCCAACTTGGGTCACTCTTTTATGATTTTATGTAAAAGAATATTATTCATACATACTCAAATCACCTGAAAATAATTCCCCTAAGTATATCTCTTAGTGTTTAAATTACTTTATTTATTTATTTATGTAATTAATTTAAAAAAAATCGACATAATTAATGTTTTATTTTTAGCATAATATATTATTTTTATTAGGGAAATTATTTCAGAGTGTATTTGTAGAATAAATAAAATACTATGGTTTAGACTATATAATTTTGATAAAGGAAGAATTATACATAAAATTAAAAAAATTCTAGTTCTAAAATATGGTTCATCCCCAATCAAGTTAAATGGGTATAGTATATCTAACAATGGGAAAGTTAAATAGTTTAACCTGGATAAAGAGAATTGGAGGGTAATTGATTTTATCATTGTTTAGGTTGGCTATAGGCTAACAATGGTCTATGTGTGGGGTAACACTAGGAAGGAATGTGGTTATAGTGCAAGGATCTATTAAGGGAGGACAACTGAAAAGATATTCTTCACTAAAACTCATCATTTGAGAACTCATGGTGTATGATATATAATGTAGGAATATTAAAATAATTAAACCACTTTAATTAAATTATTCATGCATGGATAGAGTGATATTATGTAAGGAACCCAACCTTAGTAACCAAGATCCATTGCCTAAATTATTACATTTTCACTAGATACAAGTTTATGCATCCCAATGTAAATAATAGTTAAGTAGACATGGTTAACTAGATATGTAATTGAACTTCATAGACTATAGCAATCATAAAATACCCAATGTTTTTTATGAGAAACTCATTGTTCCTTATATCATATCTGTTCGTGTCAATAAACAATACTTCATGATATCTAGTCGAATATAAAACGTAAGAAATTAGTGAGATTATAATATTAGTAAATTTATGTTTATAATTTAAGATATAATGAATAAATAATCATAATAAATATGGGAATGTAAATAACATAAAAAAATGTGATTTAAAACTATTACTTCCTCAAAATATGGATTGAAAAATTATGTACAAATAAATATAATAGATTAGTCATATAATCTTAAAACGTATCCTTTACTATTATAAATGATAAAATAATAACATGAAAATTTATAATTGATTTCATAATAGTGGAATTTATAATACAAGACATTATAATCATACAATCAAGACCATTCACAATATAGTTTAAATATGCACTGGAAACCTGTCTAATTTTTTCAATTGATTTTTCTAATGAAAAATGTCTATACATCATGGGTATATCTAAAACCAGGATACACACTTCACTTAATATGTCAAACACATTCCTTATATGAAATTTGGGAAATATAATCAATATGATCCTTCATATTTAAAATTTAACATATGAAATCTAAATACATACCTCAATGAAATAAATATAACAAAAAACTAACATGCGTAAAATGGTTAATGGAAATGAAAGTGTATATCCTTAGATAAAATGATCAAAAACCATCTAAATAAAGAATATGCTAGATATCAATATGACATATTACATTTGGATCGAAATAAAAATAATTGGTTGATGCTATTGATGAATTGGAATATAATAATATGTTAATAAAAATATTATGACAAAAATAACATCTTTACATTGAAAATATTTTTAAAACAAAATTTTCAAATATTATTCTGAATATCCTTTTCTTTTAAAAGATAATTTTTAAAACATAATGGATGATTTAACTATTGAGAGGTCATTATGGCTAGAAAATCCATACATATTGAGTAGATTAAAATAAGTATTCATTTCACAATAAATGTAAAGTAAAAAATTGATAGTTTTTAAAATTTAATTAATATTAATTTGATTTTATTTAAAAATATAAAAAAGTGTAAAAATTTCATTAATAAATCAACTAAAAATTATAAAAATAATTTTTAAATTTTTTTGAAAAAATTGATTTTCATGAAAAATGATTTTCAACCGAAGAGATAAATGTTGTGAAATTTTCATTAAAACAATTTTTAAAACAATTTATGTCCAAAATAGTATGAACATGGTAATGTTTATTAAATATCTTAGTAAAATATTGTGTTCAAGAAAATACAATTATTTTATTATATAAATATCAACTAATTCCTCGAAGGGAGACTTAAACAAGAAAATCTCGAATAATAGTGGGATTGAGAACTAAACTCTTACAACTCAAGTAAATTTTAAATCATAATCCACTTGAAAGAAAAAAAAATGAAAATTTATGTATCATTAAGAGAAATATATTCATGATATAGAATATAAAATAGGTATTATATACAACATACAATAGAATGGTTTTTCAATATAGCGTATGTCTCACACAAGTAAATGTGAGATGAGGAACTGTTTCCATAGGTTTGAATCCCTTAATACATCACAAAAGATTTTATATTGTAAATAAGGTTTTATTATAGATATATTACATGAACTAAATTATATATATCTTATCATATATGATTCTATTATACAATTGTACTTCTGTTTTTTATAATATATCATTATTTTTATTGTTTGGGTGTTAATTGCCATGTTTTATCCCACATCATTTATCATTAATGTTCTAATTATTTTAAATTTGAAATTGTTTATTTAACAACAAAATGATAATAATAAATATTAGTTTTTCAATAGATACAAACATATAGATTTTCTAGATAATTGGATATAGAAAATCAATCGACTCCCTTAATATAGATGGTAGATTGTACGTACATACGAGAGATGATATAATTCACTTGAAGGGAAAATAGTAACGAATTTAATGCGATATTAATTATTAATAATTTATATCAAGTAATATATATGTAATATATTCATTAAATGTATCCATATTACATTCCATGTAAATAATAATAAAAAAACTAATGAAACTATTTCACCAGGCGGTAGTCCACCGTACACATGACTACCATTTTTTTAAAATAGATGGGAAACAAAGAAGATATATATGAAATTATAAATCCAAGATTATAATTATAACAAAAATATCATATATATATATATATATATATTTAAATCAAATACATTATTATATCTATCCATGGGAAGTATTGATGGAAAACGAATTACATCATTTCGCAATGATGTTTTCCACCATTCATTTGATTGCCGATTTCCTTTCCCATTATATTAAAGTGAAGATGGATAAAAATTATTACACCAATATATTAAGATATATTAATATGGTATATACTTGTGTTATTATATAGGAAGTGTTAAGAAATTATTTATTGTTTTAAAAAATATATACAGTAAGAATGAGAATTGTGATGATAATTAGCAGCTATTCGCCAGGCCTCATTTGAATATCTTCTAATGGATAGTAGGGTTGTTATTTTTGAAAAAATATAATATATACAATATTAATATATATTTTTATGGATTTTGGTAATGTTTGGTCGATTAAAGTTTCTTGATAGATCTGATTAAGTACAGGGAGTGACTATCATTTTATAATGTTGGAGATTAATTTTTTTAAATACCCAAAACATGTCTATACTAGGAATTAAATCTCAACCCATGTCTCTTAAAAATTGACCATTAACGGTTTATAGGATTATATATTGGATTCAAATATCAAACAAAAAATAAAACATATGTTTTGAACATGTTAATCCTTAATCTATACATTTCTATACTTTTGACATTTTAGTGTTTCACTATGATAAGTAGTCTTTTCAACCTATGTAATTTATCCTTTAAACCTAAAATAAAATGACACATATTAGATAATTTGAAGAAAATAATTCTAAAATGTTAATAAAATTTATCAAATAAATAAGTTTTTGTTTTGAAAACTTAATTTAATAGAATAACATGTAGTGTGAAAAAACATCAAATTAACCATAATCATGGTAATAATTTTTTACTCATTTGGGGTAAAACTATTTACTATAAAAGAAGAATTAGTCGATAAATGGAATTTATTTTATATTTTTAAACATTTTTAAATCACTTGTAAGTCTATATTATTATTATGAAAATAAAATCACATAATAAAATATCATTTATTGTAATATAACATTAATTTCAATTTTCACACTAATCATATATTTTATACTAAATGAAATATCAATACAATTATGAAATTTAAAAATATTATATAAAAATTTCTAGAAATTGATATATTTTAATAAAAATTTAATTTAATATAATTAATCATTAAATTTCATTTAGATTTGAAATATTTAATATAGTTTTTCAAATTTCTATTAATAGAATAAATACTACGTTGGCGTTTCATAGAAATTTAATGTAAATATATTGTTAAATGAATTAAAAATAAATTACCCCAATGAGTAAATTTATTTTGTCTATAAATTAACATCCATATTCATTCACATTTTTTTTCTCTATGTGAACACATAAATGAAATATAAAATAAAGAGGGTGATATTTTATATTTTTTCATTAGTGAATAAATAATAAAGGTCACAATAATTTAAAACTGTCCCAAAAGCAATAAAAATATAAAAAATATGATAGTTTATGGAATATGGACATTTAATAGTAAGTTTATATGTTTTTAGGTAATGTTAAAACTTATCTTATCAGTTTAACCCCCAGAAAAATCAGTATTCTCTAACCATGTTAATAAATTTTAACTATTTTCACTTTTTAATATATTTAAAAATTATGTTGAACATGAAACATAATATAAATAATGATGATTCCATATATGGTATCAATTTTTACAAATTCAATAACAAGTATTGGTTGATTTCAATATAAACATAAAAATGAGAGATTTTGAATCTTAAAAATGCTTCATGTCTATGATCTATGTTTATATTGAAAATTAACATTTTACACCCTTGTAAAATTTCAAAATATATTTCATTTTAAAATTTATAAAGTAAAAATTAACATTTTACAACCTTATGAAATTAATAAAATATATATTCAATAATATACATAATACAATATATTAAATAGAGACATAGAGGAGAATGACTCTCTTTTGAAAAAAATGATATTAATAAAGGTCATCTTACCTGAAACAATTAGTGTTTGACTACATCATAGGGAATATGATACATGCATTCAAAATAGCAATGATATAACTAAGTAGATAGATGTTTGTATTTATAATGAACAAATATAATATTCATACAACTCACCCTTTATAATCAGATGAAACTACAAATAGTTTATTTAAATAATATTTCCATTCCACTTGATTTGAATACTAATAAAAAATATACAAATAAAAATGCAGAAATGTTAAAAATACCTACATGAAATATTCTATAAAATAATTTCAAAATAATACAAACTCGGTAAAATATATTGATTAAGAAAAAGTAACTCACAGTAGAAATAAAATCTAGAATTAATACTTTATACTTCATAAAAAATATTCCAACCATCATGAGAGCTAGTTGGAGCCAAAAAGATCTATAATGGAATGCAGCGTTATGATGTTGAAAAAGAAAAATTGTGTACGAATATGATAATGTGTGAATGAATTCCACCAGATAAAAAAATGATGGTTACTATTTCTATGACAAAGAATGACCAAAAAGAGAGAGAAAAAAAGTGTGACTCTTACATTGGAGGCAATTAGATCTATCGTCGATGTGTGAGATGGGGCCAATGAAACATAATGGAGTATTAAGATCATAATGTGATATTAGACCCCCATATACATGATATGACTTATTTAGGGATTGGGAGAGATAGAAACAAAACCTTTGTCATGAGAATTAAATAGAATGAATTGAAACCTCTAAGTATTTGATTTGTTTTAAATGTTATATAACATCAGCTATCATAAAAATTATTTGAAATCAATATTTTTCATTTTTGTCATATTATAATCGAAATGAAAATTCAATAATTCACATATGTCAAATTATATAATTCTTGTGAATGAGTGGTGAAGATGAATTTTTCATGTTAGTTTTTATATAAACGATGTGAAAAACGATTATTCCACAATAGTTTTTGTAACAAGAAACATTAATGTGCAATATTCACAGATAGTCACATCGTTTAAATAATATCAACATGAAAAATGTGATTTTATAAATTGGTATTATTCTAGTTTATATTCACTGTCATATTATAATCATACTAAAAGATACAAAAAACAACACATATTTACTTCTTATGTTTTTACAACTAATCAGCACCTAACAGAATATTGTACGAGAACTATTTTGACTCCATATTAGTCACATGAAGACACATGATGCCACCATGTTTTAATATACATAAAGGCTACCCCTTAAATTATGAATCACAAACAATGGTCAGGACATATCACTCAAATTATCATACTAAATACGCTCTATCATACATGTCATGACTTTTTTTTAATTTTATCATCACACTATAAAGACCACTTCTATTACACTGATTTTACCATAATCCACCCATAAAAATTATTCAATCTTGTTATGATGTGATGTCGACCATATACCAACCTAAATGTACTTGACATTGGAAGATGATAAATATGTCCCTTATCATTTTCTAAATAAAAAAATGGAGTCTTATACCATACCAAGGGGAATATAATATATGAAAATAATCAAATTTTGATTATCCACTAATTCATATTAGAATTCAACGGACTAGATTGAAAAAATTAAAGAAATTTGGATTTCTAGACCTCATAAAAAAAATATTACCTGTCAAGGTCCCACACCCCAGAAATATCTCCAAATTATATTTTGAAATTCCTTTTTTCAAACATTATATACATAGAAGGATATCTATTGAAGTATCCATGCATTATAATTATCTCTCTAAAATATTTTCCGAAATATATCAATCATAATGTCTTTAATGATATAAAAGGCCCAATATTGTTAACTAACCCAATAGGTTTCAATCGGATAGATGAACTTCTTATTTATTTTATCGAATCCCTTATCTGTTAAAAAATGACGCATAATTTTGTTAGAATTAAAATATTATATTTAATTGGAAATATAAAATGATATATCCCAAGAACTATTTCTCAACCATTTGATATGTATATTGGTGGACATATCATAATTAACCTACCATGGTGATAGATTAAAGACCCTATGAGTCATATTCCTTCAGTCCAACGCTTACATTTTGAATCGAATAACATATTTTTTACACCATCAATGTTATGAATATTACATGCATGAATCATCATCCATTCATTAAAAAATAATCTATCTTATTAAATTCCATAATATAAATAAAAATTACATAATTTTTTAGCCATTTTAATTATATAATGTATCTCATTGTGCTTACTCACTATATAGAATCCACAAAACTGTGATTTTGGATCTATCCTAGCTACCATAACTTACCACAACCCAGGTGGGGTATATGAATGGAAGAATCCCATCTACATAACTAATACTAGACTCAAGACATTCCATATAGGAATCTATTTATCACTATGATCATCTTCATATAATCTAGAAAATATATAACATGAAGCATATCATAAAAATCAAAAAAGTCATTTTTAATATTTCCATCAAGTAACAAAAATCATTTTATTACCACAAAATAATGAAAATTATGTATTAAAAAACATACATTGTTACTTTCCATGAACTCTATGATATAAGTGTTTTTATTTCAATTAGGATTCACTCATACCAATCCTTCCAATTCCAATCTGATGTATCAAGTACACATAGATTCACATAAACAATATTCATATACAAAATAGAAATTAGTAACCATAATATATTTGAGTAGAATTCCATTAATATGTTACATACTCAAATAACTATATAACATATTACTATAATGTTAGTAATAAAAAATGTTTATAAATAAATCATCTATCAAAAACCAGAAAAAAAACCAAAAAACATTCTTATAAAAAATAGAGTATTTATAGAGAAGACCAATAACGATAATACTGACCCCCAAGAAAAATATACATAATATCATTGTGGTTAAAGAATGGAATAAATATAACATTTATCTTCTATTGTACCATGTATAATAATTTTCAAGTATCTCCCAAATCATATGAAAAAAAATCCATGATACCACATTATAACATCCTTGTATGTTTAAACAAAATAGTGAACAAATGAGTTGTTCTGCAGGACCTCAAGAATGGATCCATGTATTTATAAAGAAAAAGATGAGGACTGTGGATATGTTGTTCTATGTTGGGTTACTATAAGATTTTTTATCATCAAAATGATAAAAAATAAATAATCTATTTTTATTAATGCAAATAACAAATGAGTACATGAAATATATTTTTTAAAAAATAGAAAACATATCAAAATTGTAACATATTAATGCTATTAGATGATGATAATTATGGATTTATATTTTTTATATACATTTTAATCCCCCAAAGGATAATCATCGAGATTATATGAATAACAAAAAAATAATACCATATGAGACCCAATCATTATTCATAGACTCACCTAAAACCTATATCCATATAACCTCCAAGCATCTACAACTCATAAAACCATAATATGATCATGTATTAGACCATGTAATATTGTGATATGATTTTCATGTTCCCAAAATTGGGAAATACAAAGTGTTCATATAATACTAAAGAAGAAATTTATAGTAGTTTCCCAAATAAAAACTATAATATATAATCATTATTTTATTGAATAAAATGTATGATGTAACAATCCAAAGAATACACCAAATGTGTCATTTTGTATTCAAATAGTCATCCAAAAATTCACCATATACTTAATTTGGATAGTGCAAAAATGGAATGATACTCCAATGGATTATACAAAATTAGAGGGCGAATGACATATCACTACCAAAAACCCTATAAAAGTTAATGTGTTTTATATATACATTAATCAAGATTAAATGACAAATCACTATCAATTTAGACCATGTGACTAATATATCACCATACTCAATGAAAAATATGGATACTACACTAACAAAATTAAATGGGGAATGAGGTATCACTCATGGATAAATATATCACTACAAAACAACTTTGCAAAAAATGTATGTACTAATTATAGATATATCACCACATAATAATATATTAAATGAATTATCACCACACCCATCATACGAGGGTGAAATAAGTCTCACATTACACTTCAAAATTAAGGTGAATGATTTATCACCACAGTAATCATTAAAATAGCCAATAATTTATCGTCATATTGGTCATAATATGGGTCTATAATGCATCTACAAACTCACTAAAATCAATGTAAATGATTTTTCATTATATTAGTAATAATCATAGAAAATTATATATCTCCATAACTATAAATATTATATTTAATATTTTATCACAATTTTAATAACAATAGAGGTGAATTATATATCCTATGGTGAAAACAATATCACTACAAAAAATAATATCTATGATGAATATTATACAACTATAATTATATTTAAGGTGTACAATATATGTGAATAGAAATTATATATGGTGAAAAATCTATCAATAGAAGTGATATAGTGTAATGGAAAATTGAATTATCAAAAAATAATATAAATAAATATAACACCAATTTCACAATGATTAATTAGAACTCATACTAATCATTGGATTAATTTAACCAATGAAATTAAAATGAAAAATCACACAAATTATGATGATCACTGAGAAGATGTATATATATCCCAAAATCACTCATCATTGATTAAATTTCCATACATCTTCCCAAATATCAAAGGACATTCTATTGTGGGAGTTCTTTATAAGATATTCCCATTTCAAATATTATTCAATGGTTAGAAAAATAGTTCTTAGTCTATCATAGTTATAGAAATTTAATGTAATTTCTTAATTCGAAGAACACATTCTATGATCAAAGACACCACTCATAGTCAAATTCACTAAGAATCAAAGTAGATCTCTCTGAAATGTGAGAATTAGTGGAAAATTGTTCACCTCAAATGTCTTAAGAATATTATCACAATATAGTGATCTACCAATCATTATAATTCTATAGAATATATAATTTTTTCCATCTTGGGTCACTATTTTATGATTTTATGTAAAAGAATATTATTCATCCATACTCAAATCACATGAAAATAATTCCCATAGGTATATCTCTTAGTGTTTGAATTTCATTTTTTATTTATTTATGTAATTAATTTCAAAAAAAATCGACATAATTAATGTGTTATTTTTAGCATAATATATTATTTTTATTATGGAAATGATTTCAGAGTATATTTGTAGAATAAATAAATTACTATGGTTTAAACTATATAATTTTGATAAAGGAAGAATTATAAATAAAATTAAAAAATTATAGTTCTAAAATATGGTTCATCCCCAATCAAGATAGATGGGTATAGTCTATCTAACAATGGGGAAGTTAAATAGTTTCACCTGGATAAAGAGAATTAGAGGGTAATTGATTTTATCATTGTTTAGGTTGTCTATAGGCTAACGATGGTCTAAGTGTGGGGTAACACTAGGAAGGAATGTGGTTATAGTGTAGCGATCTATTAAGGGAGGACAACTGAAAAGATATTCTTCACTACAACTCATCATTTGACAACTCATGGTGTATGATATCTAATTTAAGAATATTAAAAGAATTAATCCACTTTAATTAAATTATTCATGCATGGATAGAGTGATATTATGTAAGGAACCCAACCTTAGTAACCCAGATCCATTGCCTACATTATTACATTTTCACTAGATACAAGATTATTCATCCCAATGTAAATAATAGTTATGTAGACATGGTTAACTAGATATATAATTGAACTTCATAGACTATAGCAATCATAAAATACCCAATGTTTTTTATGAGAAACCCATTGTTCCTTATATCATATATGTTCGTGTCAATAAACAATACTTCATCATATCTAGTCGAATATAAAACGTAAGAAATGGCTGAGATTAGAAGATTAGTAAAGTTATGTCTATAATTTAAGATATAATGAATAAATAATCATAATAAACATGGGAATGTAAATAACATAAAAAAATGTGATTTAAAACTACAACTTCCTCAAAATATGGATTGAAAAATTATGTACAAATAAATATAATAGATTAATCATATAATCTTAAAACGTATCCTTTACTATTATAAATGATAAAATAATAACATGAAAATTTATAACTAATTTCATAATAGTGGAATTTATAATACGAGACATCATAATCATACAATTAAGACCATTCACAATATAGTTTAAATATGCACTGGAAACCTATCTAATTTTTTCAATTGATTTTTCTAATGAAAAATGTCTATACATCATGGGTATATCTAAAACCAGGATACACACTTCACTTAATATGTCCAACACATTCCTTATATGAAATTTGGGAAATATAATCTTCATATTTAAAAATTAACATATGAAATCTAAATACTTACCCCAATGAAATAAATATAACAAAAAACTGACATGTGTAAAATGGTTAATGGAAATAAAAGTGTATATCCTCAGATAAAATGATCATAAACCATCTAAATAAAGAATATGAAAGATATCAATATGACATATTACATTTGGATCATAATAAAAATAATTGGTTGGTTCTATTGATGAATATGAATATAATAATATGTTAATAAAAATATTATGAAAAAAATAACATCTTTACATTGAAAATATTTTTAAAACAAAATATTCAAAAATTATTCTGAATATCCTTTTCTTTTAAAATTTAATTTTTAAAACGTAATGGATGATTTAACTATTGAGAGGTCATTATGACTAGATATTCCATGCATATTGAGTAGATTAAAACAAGTATTGATTTCACAATAAATGTAAAGTAAAAAATGGATAGTTTTTAGAATTTAATTAATATTAATTTTATTTTATTCAAAAATATAAAAAAGTGTAAAAATTTATTTAATAAATCATCTTAAAAATTATAAAAATAATTTTTTTTGAAAAAATCCATTTTCATGAAAAATGATTTTCAACCAAAGAGATAAATATTGTGAAATTTTCATTAAAACAACTTCTAAAACAATTTATGTCCAAAATAGTATGAACATGGTAATATTTATTAAATATCTTAGTATCATATTGTGTTCAAGAAAATATATTTATTTTATTATATAAATATCAACTAATTCCTCGAAGGGAGACTTAAACAAGAAAATATCGAATAATTGTGGGATTGAGAACTAAACTCTTACAACTCAGGTAAAATTTAAATCATAATCCACTTGGAAGAAAAAAAATGAAACTTTATGTATCATTAAGGGAAATATGTTCATGATATAGAATATAAAATAGGTATTATATACAACATACAATAGATTTGTTTTTCTATATAGTGTATGTCTCACAGAAGTAAATGTGAGATGAGGAACTGTTTCCATAGGTTTGAATCCCTTAATACATCACGAAATATTTTATATTGTAAATAACGTTTTATTATAGATATATTAAATGAACTAAATTATATATATCTTATCATATATGATTCTATTATACAATTGTACCTCTTTTTTTATAATATATCATTATTTTTATTGTTTGGGTGTTAATTGCCATGTTTTATCCTGCATCATTTATCATTAATGTTCTAATAATTTTAAATTTGAAATTGTTTATTTAACAACAAAATGATAATAATAAATATTTGTTTTTCAATAGACACAAACTTATTTATATTCTAGATAATTGGATATAGAAAACCAATCGACTCCCTTAATGTAGATGGTAGATTGTACATACATACGAGAGACGATATAATTCACTTGAAGGGAAAATAGTAACGAATTTAATGCGATATTAATTATTAATAATTTATATCAAGTCAAATATATATAATATATTCATTAAATGTATCAATATTACATTCCATGTAAATAATAATAGAAAAACTAATGAAACTATTTCACCAGGCGGTAGTCCACCGTACACATGACTACCATTTTTTTAAAATGGATGGGAAACAAAGAAGATATATACGAAATTATAAATCCAAGATTATAATTGTAACAAAAATATCATATATATATATATATATATATATATAAATTAAATACATTATTATATCTATCAATGGGAAGTATGGATGGAAAACGAGTTACAACATTTCGCAAGGATGTTTTCCTCCATTCATTTGATTGCTGATTTCCTTTCCCATTATATTAAAGTGAAGATGGATAAATATTATTACACCAATATATTAAGATATATAAATATGGTATATACTTGTGTTATTATATAGGAAGTGTTAAGAAATTATTTATTGTTTTAAAAAATATTTATAGTAAGAATGAGAATTGTGATGATAATTAGCGTCTCTTAGCCAGGCCTCATTTTAATCTCTTCTAATGGATACTAGGGTTGTTATTTTTGAAAAACTATAATATATACAATATTAATATATATTTTTTATGGATTTTGGTAAAGTTTGGTCAATTAATGTGTCTTGATAGATCTGATTCAGTGCAGGAGTGTCTAACATTTTATAATTTTGGAGATTAATTTTTTTAAATACCCAAACATGTCTATACATGAATTAAATCTCAACCCATGTCTCTTAAAAATTGACCATTAATGGTTTTTTAGGATTATATAGTGGATTCAAATATCAAACAAAAAATAAAACATATGTTTTGAACATGTTAATCCTTAATCTATACATTTCTATACTTTTGACATTTTAGTGTTTCACTATGATAAGTAGTCTTTTCAACCTATCTAATTTATCGTTTAAACCTAAAATAAAATGACACATATTAGATAATTTGAAGAAAATAATTCTAAAATGTTAATAAAATTTATCAAATAAATAAGTTTTTGTGTTGAAAACTTAATTTAATAGAATAACATGTAGTGTGAAAAAACATCAAATTAACCATAATCATGGTAATAATTTTTTACTCATTAGGGGTAAAACTAGTCACTATAAAAGAAAAATTAGTCCTTAAATGGAATTTATTTTATATTTTTAAACATTTTTAAATCACTTGTAAGTCTATATTATTATTATGAAAATAAAATCACTTAATAAAATATCATTTATTGTAATATAACATTAATGTCAATTTTCACACTAATCATATATTTTATATTAAATGAAATATCAATACAATTATGAAATTTAAAAACATAATATAAACAATTCTAGAAATTGATATATTTTTATAAAAATTTAATTTAATATAATGAATCATTAAATTTCATTTAGATTTGAAATATTTAATATAGTTTTTCAAATTTCTATTAATAGAATAAATACTACGTTGGCATTTCATAGAAATTTAATGTAATTATATTGTGAAACGAATTAAAAATAAATTACCCCAAAGAGTTAATTTATTTTGTCTATAAATTAACATCCATATTCATTGACATTTTTTTCTCTATGTGAACACATAAATAAAATATAAAATAGAGAGGGTGATATTTTATATTTTTTCATTAGTGAATAAATAATAAAGGTCACAATAATTTAAAACTGTCCCAAAAGTAATAAAAATATATGGAATATGGACATTTAATAGTAAATTTATATGTTTTTAGGTAATGTTAAAACTTATCTTCTCAGTTTAATCCCCAAAAAACTCATTATTCTCTAACAATGTTAATTAATATTTACTATTTTATCTTTTTTATATATTTAAAAATTATGTTGAACCTGACACATAATATAAATAATGATGATTCCATATATGGTATCTATTTTTACAAAATCAATAACAAGTGTTGGTTGATTTCAATATAACCATAAAAATGAGATATTTTGAATCTTAAAAATGCTTCAAGTCTGTGATTTATGTTTATATTGAAAATTAACATCTTACAACCTTGTGAAATTTCAAAATATATTTCATTTTAAAATTTAAAAAGTGAAAATTAACATTTTACAACCTTATGAAATTATTAAAATTTATATTCAATAATATCCATAATATAATATATTAAATATAGAAATGGAGGAGAATGACTCTCATTTGAAAAAATGATATTAATAAAGGTCATCTTATGTGAAACAATTAGTGTGTGACTGCATCATAGGGAATATGATACATCCATTCAAAATAGAAATGATATAACTAAGTAGATAGATGTTTATATTTATAATGAACAAATATAATATTCATACAACTCACCCTTTATAATCAGATGTAACTAAAAATAGTTTATTTGAATAATATTTACATTCCACTTGATTTGAATACTAATAAAAAATATACAAATAAAAATGCAGAAATGTTCAAAATACCTGCATGAAATATTCTATAAAATAATTTTAAAATAATAAAAACTAGGTAAAATATATTGATTAAGAAAAAGTAACTCACAGAATATTATACGGGAACTATTTTGACTCCATAAGAGTCACATGAAGATACATGGCGCCACCATGTTTCAATATACATAGATTATACCCCTTAAATTATGAATCCCATACAATGGTCATGACATATCACTCAAATTATCATACTAAATACGCACTATCATACATGTCATGACATTTTTTTAATTTTATCATCACACTATAAAGACCACATCTATTACACCGATTTTACCATAATCCACCCATCAAAATTATTCAATCTTGTTATGACTTGATGTCGACCATATATGAACCTAAATGTACTCGACATTGGAAGATGATAAATATCTCCATTATCATTTTCTAAATAAAAAAATGGAGTCTTATACCATACCAAGGGGAATATAATATATGAAAATAATCAAATTTCAATTATCCACTAATTCATATTAGAATTCAATGGACTAGATTTAAAAAATTAAGGAAATTTGGATTTCCAGACCTCATAAAAAAATATTACCTCTCAAGGTCCCACACCCCATAAATATCTCCAAATTATATTCAGAAATTCCTTTTTTCAAACATTATATACATAGAAGGATATCTATTGAAGTATCCATGCATTAAAATTATCTCTCTAAAATATTTTCCGAAATATATCAACCATAATGTCTTTAATGATATAAAAGGCCCACTATTCTTAACTAACTCAATAGGTTTCAATCAGATAGATAAACTTCTTCTTCATTTTATCAAATCCCTTATCTGTTGAAAAATGACTCATAATTTTGTTAGAATTAAAATAATATATTTAATTGGAAATATAAAATGATACATCCCAATAACTATTTCCCAAACATTTTATATGTCTATTGGTGGACATATCATAATTAACCTACCATGGTGATAGATTAAAGACCCCATGAGTCATATTCCTTCAGTCCAACGCTTACATTTTGAATCAAATAACATATTTTTTCCACCATCAATGTCAGGAATATTACATGCATGAATCATCAACCATTCATTAAAAAATAATCTATCTTATTCAATTCCATAATATAAATAAAAATTACATAATTTTTTAGTCATTTTAATTATATAATGTACCTCATTGTGCTTACTCATTATATAGAATCCACAAAACTATGATTTTGGATCTATCCTAGCTACCATAACTTACCACAACCCAGGTGGGGTATATTAATGGAAGAATCCCATTTACATAACTAATACTAGACTCAAGACATTCCATATAGGAATTTATTTATCACTATGATCATCTTCATATAATCTAGAAAATATATAACATGAAGCATATCATAAAAATCAAAGAAGTCATTATTTATATTTCCATCAAGTAACAAAAATCATTTTATTACCACACAATAATGAAAATTATGTATTAAAAAACATACATTGTTACTTTTCATGAACTCTATGATATAAGTGTTTTATTTAAATTAGGATTCACTCATACCAATGCTTCCAATTCCAATCCGAGGTATCAAGTACACATAGATTCACATAAATAATATTCATATACAAAACAGAAATTAGTAACCATAATATATTTGTGTAGAATTCCATTCATATGTTACATAGTAAAATAACTATATAACATATTAATAAAATGTTAGTAATAAACAATGTTTATAAATAAATCATCTATCACAAACCAGATAAAAACCAAAAAACATTCTTATAAAAAATAGAGTATTTATAGAGAAGACCAATAATGATAATACTAACCCCTTAGAAAAATATACATAATATCATTGTGGTTAAAAAAAGGAATAAATATAAAATTTATCATGTATTGTACCAATTAAAATAATTTTCTAGTATCTCCCAAATCATATGAAAAAAAATATGTGATACCACATTATAACAACCTTGTATGTTTAAACAAAATAGTGACCAAATGAGTTGTTCTGCAGGACCTCAAAAACTGATCCATGTATTTATAAAGCAAAAAATGAGGACTGTGGATATGTTGTTCCATGTTGGGTTACTATAAGATTTTGTATCATCAAAATGATAAAAAATAAATAATCTATTTTTATTTAAGAAAATAACAAATGAGTACATGAAATATATTTTATAAAAAATAGAAAACATATTAAAATTGTAACATATTAATGCTATTAAATGATGCTAATTATGGATTTATATTTTTTATATAAATTTTTATCCCCCAAAGGATAATCATACAGATTATATGAATAACAGTAAAATAATACCATATGAGACCCAATCATTATTCATAGACTCACCTAAAACCTATATCCATATCACCTCTAAGCATCTACAACTCATAAAACCATAATATGATCATGTCCTGGACCATGTAATATTGTGACATGATTTTCATGTTCCCAAAAGTGTGAAATACTAAGTGTTCGTATAATACTAAAGAAGAAATTTATAATATTTTCCCAAATAAAAACTATAATATATAATCATTATTTTATTTAATATAATGTATGATGTAACCATCCAATGAATACACCAAATTTGTCTTTTTGTATTCAAATAGTCATCCAAAAATTCACCATATACTTAATTTGTCTAGTGCAGAAATGGAATGATACTCCCATGGATTATACAAAATTAGAGGGCAAATGACATATCACAAACAACAACCCTATAAAATTTAATGTGTTTTATATATACATTAATCAAGATTAAATGAGAAATCACTAAAAATTTAGACCATGTGATTAATATATCACCATACTCAATGAAAAATATGGATACTAAACTAACATAATAAATATGGGGAATGAGGTATCACTTATGGATCAATATATTACTACAATACAACTTTGCAAAAAATGTGAGTACTAATTATAGATATATCACCATATAATAATATATTAAATGAAATATCACCACACCCATCATACGAGGGTGAACTAAGTATCACATTACACTTCAAAATTAAGGTGAATGATTTATCACCACAGTAATCATTAAAAAATCCAATGATTTATCATCATATTGGTCATAATATGGGTCTATAATGCATCTCCAAACTCACTAAAATCAATGTAAATGATTTTTCATTATATTAGTAATAATCATAGAAAATTATATATCTCCATAACTATAAAAATTATATTTAATATTTTATCAATATTTAAATAAAAATAGAGTTGAATTATATATCCTATGGTGAAAAAATATCACTACAAAAATTAATATTAATGATGAATATTATACCACTGTAATTCTATTTATGTTGCACAATATATGTGAATAGAAATTATATATGGTGAAAAATCTATCAATAGAAGTGATATAGTGTAATGGAAAATTGAATTATCAAAAAATAATATAAATAAATATAACACCAATTTCACAATGATTAATTGGACCTCACACTAATCATTGGTTTAATTTAACCAATGAAATTAAAATGGAAAATCACACAAATTATGATGCTCACTGAGAAGATGTATATATATCCCAAAATCACTCATCATTGATTAAATTTCCATACATCTTCCCAAATATCAAAGGACATTCTATTGTTGGAGTTCTTTATAAGATATTCCAATTTCAAATATTATTCAATGGTTAGAAAAAATGTTCTTAGTCTATCATAGTTATAGAAATTTAATGTCATTTCTTAATTCGAAGAACACATTCTATGATCAAAGACACCACTCATAGTCAAATTCCCAAGGAATCAAAGTAGATCTCTCAGAAATATGAGAATTAGTGGAAAAGTGTTCACCTCAAATGTCTTAAGAATATTATCACAATATAGAGATCTACCAATCATTATAATTCTATAGAATATATAATTTTTTCCATCTTGGGTCACTATTTTATGATTTTATGTAAAAGAATATTATTCATCCATACTCAAATCACCCGAAAATAATTCCCCTAGGTATATCTTCTAGTGTTTGAATTACTTTATTTATTTATTTATGTACATAATTTCAAAGAAAATCGACATAATTAATGTGTTATTTTTAGCATAAGATATTATTTTTATTAGGGAAATGATTTCTGAGTATATTTGTAGAATAAATATAACACTACGGTTTAGACTATATAATTTTGATAAAAGAAGAATTATAAATAAAATTAAAAAATTATAGTTCTAAAATATGGTCCATCCCCAATCAAGATAGATGGGTATAGTCTATCTAACAATGTGGATGTTAAATAGTTTCAGTTGGATAAAGAGAATTGGAGGGTAATTGATTTTATCATTGTTTAGGTTGGCTATAGGCTAACGATGGTCTATGTACGGGGTAACACTAGGAAAGAATGTGGTTATAGTGTAGGGATCTATTAAGGGAGGACAACTGAAAATATATTCTTCACTGCAACTCATCATTTGAGAACTCATGGTGTATGATATCTAATGTAGGAATATAAAAAGAATTAAACCACTTCAATTAAATTATTCATGCATGGATAGAGTGATATTATGTAAGGAACCCAACCTTAGTAACCCAGATCCATTGCCTACATTATTACATTTTCACTAGATACAAGTTTATGCATCCCAATGTAAATAATAGTTAAGTAGACATGGTTAACTATATATATAATTGAACTTCATAGACTATATCAATCATAAAATACCCAATGTTTTTTATGAGAAACCCATAATTCCTTATATCATATCTATTCGTGTCAATAAACAATACTTCATGATATCTAGTAGAATACAAAACATAAGAAATGGGTGAGATTAGAAGATTAGTAAAGTTATGTTTACAATTTAAGATATAATGAATAAATAATCATAATAAATATGGGAATGTAAATAAAATAATAAAATGTGATTAAAAACTATAACTTCCTCAAAAATATGGATTGAAAAATTATGTACAAAGAAATGTAATAGATTAATCATATAATCTTAAAACGTATCCTTTACTATTAGAAATGATAAAATAATAACATGAAAATTTATAACTGATTTCATAATAGTGGAATTTATAATACGAGACATCATAATCATACAATCAAGACCATTCAAAATATAGTTTAAATATGCACTGGAAACCTATCTAATTTTTTTAATTGATTTTTCTAATGAAAAATGTCTATACATCATGGGTATATCTAAAACCAGGATACACACTTCACTTAATATGTCCAACACATTCCTTATATGAAATTTGGGAAATATAATCAATATAAACCTTCATATTTAAAAATTAACATATGAAATCTAAATACTTACCCCAATGAAATAAATATAACAAAAAACTAACATGTGTAAAATGGTTAATGGAAATAAAAGTGTATATCCTTAGATAAAATGATTATAAACCATCTAAATAAAGAATATGCTGGATATCAATATGACATATTACATTTCGATTGTAATAAAAATAATTGGTTGATGTTATTTATGAATAGGAATATAATAATATGTTAATAAAAATATTATGACAAAAATAACATATTTACAATGCAAATATTTTTAAAACAAAATTTTCAAAAATTATTCTGAATATCCTTTTTTTTAAATTTAATTTTTAAAACATAATCGATGATTTAACTATTGAGAGATCATTATGACTAGAAATTCCATGCATATTGAGTATATTAAAACAAGTATTCATTTCACAATAAATTTAAAGTAAAAAATGGATATTTTTTAGAATTTAAATAATATTAATTTGATTTTATTCAAAAATTGTAAAAATTGTAAAAATTTCACTAATAAATCATCTAAAAAATTATAAAAATAATTTTTATTTTTTTTTTTGAAAAAATCTATTTTCATAAAAAATGATTTTCAACCGAAGAGATAAATATTGTGAAATTTTCATTAAAACAATTTCTAATAAAATTAATGTCCAAAATAGTATGAACATGGTAATATTTATTAAATATCCTAGTAACATATTGTGTTCAAGAAAATAGAATTTTTTTGATTATATAAATATCAACTAATTCCTCGAAGGAAGACTTAAACAAGAAAATCTCGAATAATAGTGGCATTGAGGAAACTAAACTCTTACAACTTAGGTAACTTTTAAATCATAATCCACTTGAAAAAAAAATGAAACTTTATGTATCATTAAGAGAAATATATTCATGATATAGAATATAAAATAGGTATTATATACAACATACAATAGAATTGTTTTTCAATATAGCGTATGTCTCACACAAGTAAATGTGAGATAAGGAACTGTTTCTATAGGTTTGAATCCCTTAATACATCACGAATGATTTTATATTGTAAATAATGTTTTATTATAGATATATTACATGAACTAAATTATATATATCTTATCATATATGATTCTATTATACAATTGTACCTCTTTTTTTTATAATATATCATTATTTTTATTGTTTGGGTGTTAATTGCCATGTTTTATCCCGCATCATTTATCATTAATGTTCTAATTATTTTAAATTTGAAATAGTTTATTTAACAACAAAATGATAATAGTAAATATTAGTTTTTCAATAGATACAAACTTATAGATTTTCTAGATAATTTGATATAGAAAATCAATCAACTCTTTTAATGTAGATGGCAGATTGTACGTACATACGAGAGACGATATAATTCACTTGAAGGGAAAATAGAAATGAATTTTATGAGATATTAATTATTAATAATTTATACCAAGTCATATATATATAATATATCCATTAAATGTATCCATTTTAAATTCCATGTAAATAATAATAGAAAAACTAATGAAACTATTTCACCAGGCGGTAGTCCACCGTACACATGACTACCATTTTTTTAAATAGATGGGAAACAAAGAATATATATACAAAATTATAAATACAAGATTATAATTATAACAAAAATATCATATATATATATATTTAAATTAAATACATTATTATATCTATCCATGGGAAGTATTGATGGAAAACGAATTACATCATTTCGCAAGGATGTTTTCCTCCATTCATTTGATTGCTGATTTCCTTTCCCGTTATATTAAAGAGAAGATGGATAAATATTATTACACCAATATATTAAGATATATTAATATGGTATATACTTGTGTTATTATATAGGAAGTGTTAAGAAATTATTTATTGTTTTAAAAAATATATACAGTATGAATGATAATTGTGATGATAATTAGCATCTCTTAGCCAGGCCTCATTTGAATCTCTTCTAATTGATACTAGGGTTGTTATTTTTGCAAAAATTAAATATATACAATATTAATATATAAATTTTTATAGATTTTGGTAATGTTTGGTTGATTAAAGTGTCTTGATAGATCTGATTAAGTGCAGGGAGTGACTAACGTTTTATAATTTTGGAGATTAATTTTTTTAAATACCCAAAACATGTCTATACTGGGAATTAAATCTAAACCCATGTCTCTTAAAAATTTACAATTAATGGTTTTTAGGATTATATAGTGGATTCAAATATCAAACAAAAAATAAAACATATGTTTTGAACATGATAATCCGTAATCTATACATTTCTATACTTTTGACATTTTAGTGTTTCACTATGATAAATAGTATTTTCAACCTATGTAATTTATCCTTTAAACCTAAAATAAAATGACACATATTAGATAATTTGAAGAAAATAATTCTAAAATGTTAATAAAATTTATCAAATAAATAAGTTTGTGTGTTGAATACTTAATTTAATCGAATAACATGTAGTGTGAAAAAACATCAAATAAACCATAATCATGGTAATAATTTTTTACTCATTAGGGGTAAAACTAGTCACTATAAAAGAAAAATTAGTCTATAAATGGAATTTATTTTATATTTTTAATCATTTTTATATCACTTGTAAGTCTATATTATTATTATGAAAATAAAATCACTTAATAAAATATCATTTATTGTAATATAACATTAATGTCAATTTTCACACTAATGATATATTTTATATTAAATGAAATATCAATACAATTATGAAATTTAAAAATATTATATAAAAAATTCTTGAAATTGATATATTTTTATAAAAATTTAATTTAATATAATTAATCGTTAAATATCAATTAGATTTGAAATATTTAATATAGTTTTTTAAATTTCTATTAACAGAATAAGTACTACGTTGGCGTTTCATAGAAATTTAATGTAATTATATTGTTAAACGAATACAAAATAAATTACCCCAAAGAGTTAATTTATTTTGTCTATAAATTAACATCCATATTCATTCACATTTTTTCTCTCTATGTGAACACATAAATGAAATATAAAATAAAGAGGGTGATATTTTATATTTTTTCATTAGTGAATAAATAATAAAGGTCACAATAATTTAAAACTGTCCCAAAAGTAATAAAAATATAAAAAACATGATAGTTTATGGAATATGGACATTTAATAGTAAATTTATATGTTTTTAGGTAATGTTAAAACTTATCTTCTTAGTTTAACCCCCAGAAAACTCATTATTCTCTAACCATGTTAATTAATTTTTACTATTTTCACTTTTTTATATATTTAAAAATTATGTTGAACATGACACATAATATAAATAATGATGATTCCATATATGGTATCAATTTTTACAAATGCAATAACATGTATTGGTTGATTTCAATATAAACATAAATAATGATGATTCCATATATTGTATCAATTTAATTATCTTAAAAATGCTTCATGTTTTATTTATTTTCAATCTACAACTATCGAACTTATTTTATACATGTGTAAACAATATAATTATAATAATTTAGTTGTTACTATTCATAGCCATCATATTTACAGAAATAGTATAATGGTTGAGTTTAAATTATAATATTCTATTAGAGTATCACATTTCATTCAAACAAATTATTTCCACCATTGTAAGATATTAAAGAGATTGAATTTATTTAAAAGTTATTATATTTTAATGTTTTGGGTTGTAACATTCCATTTTATTGTTGTTGTTTCATGTCCTATAGGATATCATATTAGATGTCTCCCATTTAAAATCTTTGTGTTTTCTTTTTTACAGAAAATAAATAAATTGCGTCCTCACTATTAAATATTGATATTGTTAGTGAAGGGTTTTATATATAAAAATAATTTTATTGAAGTAACCCATCATGAGAATGGTTATTAAAACCCATCTTTACAAGAGAGAGGGATGTCTAATGGTGAACTTTATTAATCACATAAATAGGTTTCCATGTATTATAATATATGTTTGAAGTGAAAATATGAACATGGAAAAAAATAATTCACAAGTAATGATTAATTTTGATTGATGTCCTTGATCTAATGAAATTTAATTATCATGTAAATGTTAACAATAGTAAAACCATAAACCTTTACTGAGTTAAAAGGCCATTTATTTATCAAATATGTTGGTAATGGAATTGCATTTTTCTCAAGACCCTTTTTCTAAATATGAGGGTTTAATTTAAAATCTAGAGTAGGAATATAATGAAATATAATTACATGAAAATTAAAATTTCATAATTTCAACATTTCCATCACAATATTATCTTATGTCAAAATGATGATTATTGAAGATGACATTCGCATGACCTATGCACTGGAATATCCATTTAACAGATCATTAGCTCAACAAGAGAATTAAATGTCATCCCAAATATCTCTAGATATTAAATAAGAATAAAGTGTTTTTCACAAGTTATCTAATAACAATAAAATATAAACATAATCCATCCAACTAATAGATTACCTTAAGGATTTTCCAAAATAAATTCAACAAAATTTAGATGAAAGTTCATTAATCAACAATATATTCCCCATACAGTATAAGGTGGCTATTAATATCAAATAAAAAATATTTGAATACCTTTATCATAATAAAACAATTTTTCATAAAATATTTATTCAAAAAAAATATTTGGGTGTTAAATATTTTCAATAAATGAAAACATTAAGTAAACACCTGAAAAAATAACATATACTATAAAATTAATAACCTAACTATTGGTCACATATACTATCGTATAAACAAATCATTATAATTATTTACTCAACATCAAAAAATTATTTAGGGTTACCTTCCATCAATCATGTGTTTTCCAACAATTATTAACTTTCCACTGAATCACTTATCATGGTCATTAGTAATGTTCAACATATTTTCTAAAATACTTAAATAAAAAGTATTATAGTAGAATAATTATAATGTTTGTAAATATTATAACTATAATGACATTGATAAATAATCATATAAAAAAATATTTAATCAAAACATAGAAAAATTAATCATTCCAGTTCATTCCTAAACTATTTACTAGGATAAACCATCTTATTCTTTAATACCAGTTCCCTTTCATATTTCATTTCTTGTCTCCTATTCATAATCCATTTAAAAATTAATCATATAGCCATTATGATTCTATTCATGATATTTCTCAATAGGGAATCTATTTTTATAATTCTCATAAATTCCACAATTAAAACTATTCACTATTGATAATACATTAGAAGTAACATAATTACCATCAAGTATGTTAACCAAAATATTCATTTTTCTGCACAAATAATATTTTTTTCGACAATATAACAAAAATAAATCCTTTTTATATTCCATTAAAATAGTACCATCATTGCCTCTTTCAATATTTCTATCATGAAAAAATATATCATTCTTTCTCCAATAGTCTCTACAATTGCAAATCATAGTGGACTTGATCCCTTCTTTATTTATAGATTCCAAAATATTGTTTAGTAGAATGTTTTTAAAAATATATAATGATAACTAATTATGTATAATAAAAATATCCATCACACAAATCTTCAACCCGTTTAGTTTCTCATCAACACATTGTCAATCGTGTTAAACATTAACCAAGTTCTTTCAAGTTCTTTCTATTGATAAAACCAAAAAGAACAGTGTTATAAGTAAAAATAATTGTGCGAAATCACATAGTATTTATGAATCATTTAAAGTTTGTATAAATCCAAACACATTAATTTTTTGATACCTTAGGTGTGATATAGATTATTTGTGGTTATCATCTATAAATAAATTTAATTATGTGTTGTAATGAAAACATGAAAAAACCTCAGCACATCCCCTAAGATATTGAAATAAGGTGCACCGTAAGGCTCATGGTCTTGTTTTAGGTAACACTTGAGTCAATATCGATGTTACATTTTCAGGGTTATTACCCCTAAGAACATCTATTCCAAATACTAGTCATTATGTAGTTTCTATACCATGATTTTTTCCCCGAAAAACCAAATAACCTATATCTTAATAAAACATTAGGAAACTCATATATTTTTATCCTCATTTTATATCACTTGAATATGTTCTCATATCTATTTTTTCAAAAATCTAGTTCCCAAGGTTCCCAAAACACATCATCTGATACCAAATATAAGGACCTCAAGCCCAGTTACTCAACAACAATGTACGCATTATTATATTTATACATGTTAAAATTTATTAGAACCTATGTGAATAAATAGATTAGTAATCGTGTTAAAATAGTTATGTAATTTAACTTGAAATATATTTTAAAAAATAAATTTGAAAATGTGTTTTATTTGAGAACACTATTATTTATTTTAGTGTATCCATGTATATTAATGATAAAATTATTCAATGTATCCTAGGAAAAAAATTACAAATGGGTGAGATCAAATTATTTGTAAGAGAATGCCTATAGTGGAAGATATAATGAAAAATTAAGAACTATTATAATGGGAATATAAATAAGAAAAACCCATTTCATTTAAAACAATAACATGATAATAATATTATAGGAATGGATAGTGATCAAATAAAACCACATAAAAAATCATATATTCTTGGTAATTATCCATAGATATTCAAAAAAATAAAATAATAACATTGAAATGAACAAATGACCTCATAACAAGGGAATTCTTAATTACAAACATCAAATATACACAGTCAATACCATTCTTGAGACATTTAAAATCTGTGTGTAGAAACACGTCTAATTTGGCCAACTAATTTATCTAATGAGTCATGATAATGCATTGAGGGGCCATCTATAACTGGGCTTCAACCATCACATAATTTTTTTAATTAAATTCACATATAAAAGGGCATAAATAGAATCAATATAAATATTCATATCAATATACTGAAAAATGAAATTCTAATACTTAACATCAATCAAGTAAATATAATGATAAACTACCCAAAGTTATATGGTCAGTGGTAATAAAATTAAACATCCACTTTGAAATTGATAATAAACCACCCAGAAAATTAATCAGGCTGATATTACTACTACATATCCCCATAATATTATAATAACAATAAATGGTTGATGACATTGAGGAATATAAATACCTTAAAAATGTCATTAAATTTTTTTAGATAAAAATAACATTTTCAACATTCGAATATTATTATAACTAAAAGTTCAGAAAATATTATAAAAATTAGTTTCATTGAAAAAAAGCTATAGAAAATATAAATTATTATTTGAAACATTATGTGGCCATGATATTATAAGAATCCATACATGCCGCATAAAAAAAATGATTCCTTTCACATTTTTAATAAAATCCAAATGGGATGATTTTTGAAAATGACATAAATATTACTTACAGTTATTTTTAAAGATATTGTGGGTTAAAATATATAATGCAAACATTTTTAAATGGATAAAAATAATATTTGATTTTTTTAATAAATCAACGATTTTGAGGAAAATAATTCAACTAAATATTGAAATAAAGTTAGACTTCTGAAAACACATTTACTCAATCATTTTATGTACAAAATAGTGGGGAAAAGGAGATATACAAAGAAAAAGATAATGAATAACCACACTAGATGAGTATATATTGATATTTTGATTGAAATATCAAATAATTCACCCAATGAAGGCTTATACAAAAAAAACTCTTAAATAATGATGAGATCCTGAAATATACCATAACCACTTTTGTAACTTCTGAATCATAATCCCCATGAAATAATTAACATCAAATAATGAATTAAATACCATTAATAAAAAACATTTTAGTATATAAAATATTAAAATATCTAGTATATACAACACACATTGGAATAGCTTTTGAATATGGTGTGTGTCTCACGTAAGTTAAAATGAGATGAGAAGAACTTACTATAAGCTCAAGACCATTCACATGTTCCCAACCCTCTTATATAGTAAATATATATATTTTTTAAATAAAATGAAGAAAAATAATCATATATATCATACCATATATGATAATTTTCCAATATTTTACTGGAATTTTGTTAATAAAATAATATTCGGTCCACAAATGGAATATATTTTATATTTTAAAAAATTTTAAAATCACTTATAATATGATATAAATTTTAGGAATTGTAAATCTTTTAATAAAATATCTTTTTTTATAAAATGACAGTTTTGTTTATTTTGACACTATTCAATTAATTTGAATTAAAAAATATCAAGACAATGATAAAAATATGAGTTATTATTTTTAAATCCTATATAATATTATTTATTTATCCAAGAAAATAATTTAACATAATTAATTATTAATTTTATTTTACCTATAATATTTGTAGTATCATTTATTTTATTTACAAATTAATTGTTAAATTATTTTGTTGGTTTGAATTTTGAATTTAAATTAATTATATGACTATTATATATTAAAGATAAATTACTACCATGAAATAAAATTAATTTTAATGAAAAGAACAATCAATATTTATTCACATAATTCTTTTTTCCCTATGTGAACACATAATAGAAATCTAAAATAAAGAGTGTAATATTTTTCATTTTTCATTACATAAATTATCATATATCCCACCGTCATTAATTATTGTAACAATAACTTGAAAAAATAGATACCAAATTGATAAGGTCCCAAATAAGAATATTAAATAACAATAGGATAAGATTTTAGGTTATTTTAACACTAATCGTTGTAGTTTAACCCCTAGGTAAACACATTTTTTTCTTAAACTATGTTAATTAATTTTTATTGTTTTATATATTTATTAGGGTCAAAAGTTACATTTACCTGTTAGATAATATAAATTATGAATATTTAATATATTTATTATTTTTTTTCCAAATTTAAATAATAGATGTGAGAGAATTAAAATTAAAATTATACTGTAGATTTGATGAATGAGTAGTTTTCCAAAGGAAAAATTATCATAATTCTGGAATGTTTTAATATCTAAATTTAAATTGAATCAAATTAAAATGGCACAAATTATTTAAATTATAATATAATTTAATAAAATTTACATTAAAATAAATTTAAAATATATATTTAATTAATAGTTAATTTATATGTAAATGAATTTTGAAATAAAATATTTTAGTTATCACTATTTATTAAAAAATTATACTTTTTTAGATAAATATCAAAAACTCGCCCGAAGATATTTTATACTCACACATTAAAAAAATTATGTTTATTTTTTGAAATGAATTTTCTAAAAGTGGTAAAAATTAATTTGAAATAATGGGAAAAATGCATCATTAATGCGCATTTCAAGAAAATATTGTTTAATAAATATTTATATCTCTTTAAAATGGTTCATACATTATTTATAATCAATAAAGAACCATTGAATTTATTTTATACAAGGGTAAAAGATATATGTTTCAAAATTTTGTTATCATTATTCACATATTCCATCTTAGCATCTAGTTTATAGTGTCCATGTTTTAATAAAAAAAATTTAATAGATTATCGAGTTTCATTAAAATATGATCTTTCACCCATTCATAGAAATCGAAGGGATTAAATTTACTTAAGAAAAAATTTATAGACATTTATTGAGGTGTTGGAATATATTATATGTATTTTGTTACCCTTCAAATATGAAATATAATATTATGATCCTATTTTAATATCCTAGGGCATTACAAAATATGTTATTATTGTTGTATTCATAACAAAGATAATGTTTTTCTCTACAAAAGGATAGTGAAATTATACACTTATAACACTTCCTGAATGAAAGTAAACTACCATGGAATTAAATAATAAACGTAATATTGATGGTACCCAAAATATATTGTTATATTTGAGTGATACCTTTCATGAAAAAATATATGACATCATATAGAGATATTATATATGGGAACTATTGAAATTGATATGTTTTGTATGAAAAACATTAGAAAAAGGGTTCTTTGATGAGTAAAATATATCCCTTTTTGGTATTTTGGAGAGAATTGGCTCAAACCATGATTCAGTTATAGATAATTTAAACAAATCATTTCATCTACTATATATGAAAATGATAAATATTTCATGACAAGGTATGGTGGAGATTGTGACATCGATAGTGATGTTTTAGTGAGACACCACTAATATTAAAAATAATTGAAAAATATCAAAATATGGATTAATTTGTGCTGAATAGATGTTATTTATTATTGAATGGATCTATATGGTACAACTAGAATATTTATTGGAGAAGAAGATGTTTTATGATAGATATGGGGATGGGAACAAAATTTACTGGTATTTAGTTATGTAATGGCCCAACAACGTCAATACGGTGGGAAAATAATTCCAACATCCAGATATGTATAAATATTAAGATATGTTCACTGATCTATCTTGTCTCATATATTATTTATATACTTTCTAAATATGAGGTACATTTGATCTAGGATATAAATATCAATCATTATGGAGTTACCATTCTAGTTTTATGACATTGAGGGTGAAGATAAATCAAAATAAGTATAGATATAAAGTGTGATATTTTCCTATATATTTTTATATCTCAATATATTAAATTCATTGATTCTGGACATATGTAGAATGAAGGTAATTTTCAATGGAATCTATTGATGTTTGGGTATGTGCATTTTAATTTTATGCACACTCTCAAGGATAGAATATGGGGGTGTGTTTTTTGAAAAATTTTATACACTGATGG
Source organism: Viscum album (assembly GCA_963277665.1). Taxonomy (NCBI): domain Eukaryota; kingdom Viridiplantae; phylum Streptophyta; class Magnoliopsida; order Santalales; family Viscaceae; genus Viscum; species Viscum album. The sequence continues at coordinate 569,433,449 of OY728126.1, read as the reverse complement.
GGGATTTTAATTTTTCGGGATTCCTTTAATTATTAATTCGAGTAATATTTTTTTAATTATAAATTTTTATCTCCAATTTATTTCATAAACGTGAACACTTTATCATTATTGAGGGAGTATAGAAACCCATTCTTTTCATACATAGAAATTTTTTATTTATTCAAAAATGTTTAATACTTGAAATGAATATCCCTTAATAAATCATTTAGGTTTAGTGTCATTGGAAACATGGATACATAAAAAATAGTTCGTAATAGTTCTAAATCAGATCACCCTATTTTCTTAGTAACTATCACCCTTCTTCAACATATCATACATAAACTATTTCTTCACAACTAAGAGAAATAAAACATTAAAAATGGTGTTATCAATTGCTCAATAAGGGTAACAAGAGATATACCAATGATCACTAAATCATAAAGTAAGTAAATGGGTATGAAAACGTGATATTGTAAATTTTTAACCATTCAAAACAAATAGTAGATCATAATCAGGAATCATGGGATAACGCTTCATAATTTACCGGACATGATTCAACATTGAATTAATAAGATTGAGTGATTAGTAAATGACATTGCAAAATAATATAATTTATTGGAATACACATAATTAGAGAGAATAACTTCTTAGTCAATGGTCACTATGAATAATATCATACTTTATTGGGTTAAATATTTATTCCATTATATCCTGAGTCCAATATCACTCTGAAGATAAACATAATGGACATAGTCTATTACTGTACTCGGTTCACTAAATTTTCAATGCATTATTATCTCTAACGATATACATATTAATCCAATTAATTTTTGGGATATATAATTTTTGGAAAACCTATCACATAATCATAATTTTCTTATTTGTGTTATAATAGTTAATAATTCAGTCATCGTATATCGTAACCAATGTATGGGAAACGAGTCTTGTAATCATTTCAGAATTTCATCATTGCATTCCCCAAGGTAAAAAAACTAGTTTTATAGACATATTTTCATTATATTAATAAAACATATAGAGAAAGGGTAAGGATGGTTTCCATTGATATGAACCCCCAATAAACCATACTAACATCAATTTATGTTAACATAGATAAAAATTCTATTAGAGGATCACTAGAACATGAGGAAACTACCATTTTCACATTGAAATCACTTATTTAAAATCTAAAATTCACAAAAAATTTTGGGAAAATTTTTTCTCAAAAAATTACATAAAAATATTATAAAGGATGAATTAATGAATTGAGAAATATTATTGATGTTAAAGTTTTCTCATTCCTTGTACATAAAAACCAATGTTTCATTCACAATTATGAAAAAAAGATAAATGTACCTTATTTAGAAATTGACAAGTTGATTTAATTTAGACAATATTGTAAAAAGGAAATCATGGGAAAAAATTATTTCAAAAAGAAAATTTATACTATTGAAAATACTCATGAAAATTATTAAGAAACACATATATCTAAGAAAAATGATTTTCATCAAAAAAGATAAATAACATTAGTTTTTCTTAATTTTTATTCTAAATATTAATTTTTAATGAAAATATAATTAAATAAAAAAATTATTCTATAGAAATAAACATCAGGTAATAATAATAATGATTTTTTAGTGATATTTCTTAATATGGAATCATTGGAAACATAATCATTAACAATCAGGATATATAATGGGATTATATCATAAATCACATCCATCAGGTTCAAATTAAATCAAAAGTTATTTAGTATCCTTTATAAAAAATTTAAATTCATTATAATTTTATGAAATATTAATTTAAATACTTTTAATATCATATATGATTTACTTATTAAATTTCATCACCATTTAACTAATAATTCCATTTTAATATCATCATTTATAGTTGTTAACTCTTTCATTTTTCATGAGGAATTTGGTTTGGCTGTTATAATAAATGTGCAAAGATAACGGTTACATAATCTAAAAATTATTAATAATTATTTTATTATCATATTATATATATATATATATATATATATATATATATATTGGCATACATAAAATTTTAGGATGAAAAAATGAATTACACCATTCGTGGAGATGACAAATAGTACATACACAAGAACATTTTCTTTCACATTTTGATAGATATATCAAAATAATAATAAATAATAAAATTCCAACTGATAATAATGAATGAAAACATATATCCTCACATCCATCCTTGTAATGTTTGAACTGAAAAAAATATCAATGCTTTTTAAATGTTGAAGTCCACATATATACAGAAGAAGAGTTTTATTTTTTTCTTATAGATTAAAAGATAATATAGTAGAAATAATATTATAAATAAAGATGAATAATTATATAATAAATATCATTTATAATCAGCTATCCCATTATAATTCATGTCTATGAATTATGGTGGTGGATAATGAATCATATCGCTATGTGGAGGAAGTACTCCCCTCATACACAAGAGCAATACCTTAACCTCTCATTTGATTGAATTGAGGGTGGATATTAGTGTTTAAATTGTCATAATAACATTTCAAAATTTTTATGTTACCTGATTTTTTATTTTATGATAAATTCAAAATATTTAGAAGAGTTTTAAGATGTAATAAATCAAGATATTTTTGTTTAAATGATTACATCATCATCATCTTTCCTCCTTCGGATCATTCAAAATGATATTCAAATTGTAATTTTATTAATAACATAACCTCTAATTACTATCTATTTATTGTTGAAATGTAATTTGGCATATTTGGTAGATATAAATGGATAAAAGTTATGTAAATAATAGAAAGGATGGGAAACATATTATAATTCGGGGAGATGAGATGCTTGGAATTTATTCAATGATAATAATATAATAAGGTCAAACATATGGAAAATTTATCCAAATGGGAAGATATTCAAACGGGGTATACTATTATTCATAAATATGGTTATAAAATATTATTTATAAAATTTTAAATATAAAACATAACCTTATCAATTGTGTTAACCATCTGGTAAACCCATTTTAACCATTACAACAATATACATTTTAACTGATCTATAATTCATTCTAAAAAAATTAAGATATCATTATTAATTAATATTAAATATTATTAATAATAAATAGAATTATATTTACCAAAATAAAATCACATTATTTATAAAATTAAATTTAAATTGAAACCTAAAAAACCGATGAAAATAATATTTCAAAAAAATAATTCATCTTTGTAGTCCTTTTAACATAAAAATTGAATATAAAATTAATATCAATGAAATTAAATGGATTATTAATTATGTAACTATAATAATTATACTATTAGAACCATTATAAATAATAAATTGACATTCTAATTGTTTAAATTAAATTCTTGTGTTTAATAAGAATCAATATTCTTTAGTATTCATTAAAAATTCCATCTTTTTAAGAAATTATATGTTTTCAATTTAAGATAATTATGAAAATATTATTTTTCCATGTAAGATAAATTTATAAAAATGAAATATTATTTTTTAAAAAACTAATTATATAATTAATTCAAAAATAATAATTTTGGAGGAAAAATAAATATTTGAAGCATATAAAGACTTCCTAGAAAATTTAGTACTTATTTTTCAACAAAATTACCTTATGTAATTCCATTAGAAATAATCTTTCAAATTTTTTTTCAATTATTTATCACAATTAACATCAATGATATAATGGTATACTATATTATTATTTATTTAGACTCGGGTTTCTATGTATCAAATACTATCAAATATATTTAATTTACATTAGGAGGAATATATAATTAGATATCAAGGTTCTACATTAACCCCCTCCCCACCACCCTAAAATTAATTTGGCCATGAAATTTATTCATTTAAATATATAAATTTATTGAAATGTCTATTTTATCACATCCTTCATTTCTTATGTACCTTCCTCAAAAATTTGATTCCTCCAAGGAGCATTAAATATGTGAGTTGTATTATTCCATAGAACATTATCTCTATAATATAATATGGCTACATGAATTTGTGTTGGAATGATCAAGCATGACTAAAATTAAATTTGAGTTCTTCATGAGTGAAGGATTTTGTATAAACATCCTTGTTAAAGATAAATGGAATACCTCATGAATATGATAGAGGTTCAAAAGATGTTTATAATGATTAGATACCATACCTACCCGATTATGAATGTCAAGAGGGACAATATATAGAGGGAGAAAAAATCTATTATTTTTTAATTTCTAAACCTTCTTCAATGGAGATATTTTTTAGAATACATTCTTACAAATTTTCATTTATTAATATCAATGATGATTTTCAGCATAACTTTTCCATTGAATCTATGATTCCATTATGTTCTACTGAATGGATATAAAATTAAATTCTATTTTGTAGAATAAATATTATTCCAAAATACTTATTTATCAATATTCATTCTTAAATGAAGAATCATAAAAAATAATTCTTGTATTGGTCATCATATAGATTCATCTAAATACTTGAGTAAAAGATTTTGCTGTAACAAAACTCGAATCAAGGTAGGTGTTGATCCAAACCAACATTAATTTACTTAAAAAAGACCTATGAATTTTCTATAGTGTTTGAATATTCCTCTTTGACTGACCATATTATCTAGAATGATATGACATTTTAAAACACAAGTATGGATATAAATCTTATTGAAGGCTTCAAAAAAAATCATTTGAAGAACTTGTATCTAAATAATATTCAATTTGTTAAGGGACAACATAAAACTATTCCACATAAACAAGGTATATTTTGTGAGGATGAATAAATGAAAAATATTCCATGATTTAATTGAAGTGTGATTATGTTTTAAGTCGATTAATATTCCACATAAACAAGGTACATTTTTCAGAGACTAAAGGAAACATCCAAGTCGATTTTTTCCTATTTACCTTCTTGTATGGGTTATGGTTATAACATTCTCTTAAAAATAAGTCTCTGAACCATAACATTCAAAGATAACATGCATCGAGATACATACTCATCAAAATATCTATTCATTTTAGTTGACCGAACATACTCTTACAGATTAGTACAAATCATTATACATTAATAATGAATAAACAATGATGAAATATGAGCTTCTCTAAGTATATCATTATTCAATTCTCTAATGGAAATAATATTAACCTGATTTGTGAAACATATCATACTATTAAAATCATAGTTGAATTTAGAAACATTTCCCACCTTCTTTTTCAACTCTACAACTTTTTCCTTATCCTTTTTAATTGCCACTTAAATAGATGGTTGTTTAAATATTTAATAATGATAATATTTCTCCCCTTAAATTAATATTTCTTGGTATTTCAATATAATATCCAAAAATATTGGATCTTATGTGATTATCATCATAGATAATCTTATATCATCCTTTCAACATAGAGCATCTACGACTATTCTCTATTTCCAATGGAGGAAATGTGTGGATAATTTATAATCATAAATAAAATCTAGACATCCAATCAAGAAAATATTAAATTATTTCTTAGTGAATGTATATTTTAATGATTTCTGATCAATATATATATATCACATCTCTCTTTATAATATTAATTCCACCAGATATTTAGATCAACCATTATCTAAGCTAACTCCAATTCATTAATTGAATATTTTTTTCTCATGATCTATTAATTTTCATGTGTTATAAGCTAAATCAATGTTATTTTTCATGAGGGTGATTCTTGATCACTTATTTGATACCTCATAAAATATAAAAAACCATTTTACATTATATGTTGTTGTAACCACAAGTGCCATAACTATTCAGCTATTCATTTCCTTGAAATCATACATATATTCTTTTGTCGAAAGTAACATTTATCTGGTAACATCCTGTTATCAAAATTACATGTATATCGTTAATTTTTTCATGGGTTTTCGTTTATTCTGACTGGGTAGGGTTTATAATGAATTTCGTGTTTACATATAATGGTGGTGTAAAATATTTTTTGGACTCTCAGTGTTACCCATTATTTTCTAGAGTCTACAGGAGGGTTACATGGCACGTAACTAGTTTACCCAAAGTATAATGGATTCATGGAGCATACCTAGAATTGTTCCCACCATTTATATTACATGACATGATTATTAATTACACATTTTGTGTTAATTAATTATTATGTTTTAACTCCAAGTGGCAATTTTTTTGAAAGTTATGAAAATTAACTATTTCATGACGTGTAATGGGTTTACATGTCATGTAGTTCATCGATTGAAATTTTTAATTTGAAAAAATGATCGATAAATCTCATTTGGTTAGTTTTTAGTTTCATTTATCTCAATATGAGGCCTTCCCTATGATATCATGGGTTCCTCCAACACTTTTTAGTTCATTTGTTAAGTATTCCATCGTCATTGTATTGTTGTTGAGAAATCCTAGGTAAGCGTTTCCCCTTTTTTTGTCCTATTTCTCTCTTTCTCCTCCTTTGGGTCAAATTGACCATCCTAAAATTGATGTATTTATGTGATGTGAAGTTGTATCTAGTTACTAGGATAATATTTGGTATCTTCTCCATCATCCTTCTCATTAACGGGTTTCGTTGAGAGTATTGAGTTTCAGGAAAAGTGTATGTGGTTCTATCCAACTTGGAAAATTTACATGCCCCTAAATTGATTCAAATATTTTAGATGTTTATTTAAATTCAATTGACTGAAAATGATTTCAATTGGTATTGATTAAAATCCAATTATATTGAATTAGGATCTTTCAAATGGTTTTAGAAAGAAAAAGGAAGAAACCCCTAATTTTGTTGAATTGGGGTGTGTTTCCAAAAGAATGGATATGGTTAGAATAGAATTGTTAAATTTAAAAATTGCAATGGAATTTATGGAATTTGTAAAGTAGGAAAATAGATTTAAATTTTCTGATAGAAAACTAGTCGGTTTATATTGTACGAAATAAATATTTTTAATTAAACCATATTTTGGTTTGAAATGGAAAATTGGTATTTGAAATGGTGGAATGATATTTAATAATATTTTAAGAAGTCATAAAATACATTTCCCATCATAGATTGTGTACGAGAACATGCAAGGCATATGTATTTTGTGAGTTATTTGGATACACTCTATGAATATAAATTATTCTAAAATCTAAACATAGTATGTTACTTCCCTGATGGGATGGTGACGAGTCACATTTGAATGATGTTAGAGGGACATGCATATACATATATTTTCAGGATCACTTAATGACTGTATAGTGTTATAGCCATGAATTTTATTATTATTTGGTAGATAAATATATTTCTCACTTATTTTATATTTTGATATATAAATGTATTCTTATGTTTTTGAACTAATTTAAATGCTTTGTGAATTTATATAAACTATTATATATATAAAAAATTATCTAATCCATTGTATTAGAAATATTTACCACTTTAATTTTCCATCATTTGAACTATATTACATGATTTTTTAATATACATTAAAATATCAAACTCTTCTTTTTTAAATTTGAAATAATTCCATTGGTTAGTGGTTTATTGGAATCTATTATAGAATCATTCATGACACACTACATTTAATATTATCTCACACCCTGTATATGACTTTAGGTGTTTATAGTTTATCTCCATCATGGTTTGAGCAATGGGAAAGGAAATCGTGGAGTTAGATACTTTTTTTCAACCTTGGACTTGGTCAGTTTTATCCATTAGAATATGGGATGTTTTCATCTATTTTGTTACTTTTTTTATTACTAGGTGCTTTTTTATTCAGTATTCTATTATGTTAATTTACTCATACTGGGGTTTCTTTTTTATTCACACTTACTTGTTAGTTTATTATTCTACATTTTAGTGGAATTTTTTTTCTAAATTTTAGTTTATATGATGCATGTATGTAGTCTTTAACCTGTGAGGAAGGGACCACCCTTCAGGATATGTCTACGTCAGTATAGTTATCATAATACAAGGGTTCCTATGATAGTTCGTCAAAAAGTGAAATCCTATTTCGAGGATGTTATTTTGTCTTATAGTCAGTATGTAGTTGAGTAATCTTGTCAAGACAGTGGGGGTAGTTGCTACTAAGTTCTTTTCTAGCACTCACTATGATGAACCCTATGTGTCCAGGGTTTTTTCAGGAAAAATTTCTTGTATATTAGTTCTATAATTTTACGAATTTTTATTTGGGAATATTGAAATCCAAATCATGTTTATTCTATATGATGGGATATAATTTTATTATTTATCAGTTTGAGTGTTAATTTGATTTCATAGCTATTATCTTCTAATGTAGTATAGAATCATTCCTATGAGAAGACGTGTGAATCAGATCTAGAAGAAAGATGCTGGTGAACCACGGTGGGAAAATCCTTTAGTGGACTCGAATCTAATTGAGGTGATTTGTTGCCCTATCCAACCTCTAAGAAAGGAACCACCTTTATTCCATGTTCAAGATCCAACAATGAAACATCAATGGGATGTACATCGAAGTCATTATCAATCATCATTCACTAGAAACTTCAAGTTTACAAATATACCATAGATCCACAACATCAGGAGTAATGGTTAAGAAAGATAGAACATTTGTTTGTTTTCAAGAATACATCAAAAGAGGTCAAGGTGAAGTGTGTCACCTTAATGCTGGAGGGACCGAGTAGGAGATGGTGATGAATAATAAACATGAGGTCTTACAAAAGAAATAATTAAATGTTATTTTCACTAAATAATTCTCTCCAAAGTCAATGGTGTTAGCCAAGGATAAATAGTATTTCAAGATTATGTAGGCCGACAGAACCGTAATTGTGTAATAAAATGACATTGTTGAACTTTTTTAGTTTGAACAAGATATTTTCTCCAATGATAGGAAGAAGGAACAATTTATTGATTTGGGACTTCGATCAGACATTTGTTCTCTTGATTTCTTTCTAAAGATTCACACTTATGCTGATGTACTGGATAAGGTTATGATGGTTTAGATGGAAAGTCTATAATTTTAGGTTGATAGGAGTTTCTTTTTCTCTCATTGGAAATATGAGTAAATTCTAGGGAAAGGGGAATCATACTGATTCTAAGTGATGTTCTCACTGAAAGTGTTATTAAAGTCCTCCATAAATTCCAAGAGGAAGCCCTTTGACTTGTTATTGATATAGAAAATCGAGAATCTCTAATAGGGTTTTCACTAAGGCACCCGATAAATGTATCTCATGTTGATGATATTGATACTAACACATATTCCTCAACATATTGTCAACTTCTCATAGTGTAACAAGATCATTTTATACTCCTAAAAATATGGGGATCCCAAAATATTCAAGTATAAAATGGTTCTAGTCATAAAAATCTGGAATTAATCTTCTTCACATACTGTAAGAGACTCCAGAGTAAGCAAATTTGAGTCTAATGACTATGAGGGGTGCCATTACTGTATCATTTTCAATACTAGAATTCCATTTGATACCAGGGCATCTCATTTATTTATTTAAACTCATATTGTTAATCTAATGAATCTTTATATTGATATTTTAGTATTTTCAATTAATATTACTACCCCCTTTAGGAAAAAGAGAGGGAAGTGCCTCCACAGTCCCATTTTTATCTTGTCTCAATCAAATATTGGGGTGGCTTGGAGATTTATGGTCCTTGACTAGTAATATCTGGATGTTATTTTTCCAGTCGATTGGCTCATTTCTAATAAAGACCATATTTGTTTTTATCTAGGATGGGTCAACCATATTACACACAGTGGTGTCTCTTATATTTCAAGGTCAATTTTACCCAAGGATGATTAGGACCATAAATTCATATTAAGAGTTAGGAAGATAATATCATGGTATTCTTCTGATATGGATTTGAAATCTTTGAGTGGTGATCACCCTCCATTTTTCGACGAGTTTTTTAAAATTTTCCATCTGTTTTATCTAGTTTTCCACTTATAAGGGAGGTTAATTTTAAAATTGACAAAATTTATGTTACTCATCTAGCTTCAATTATCTCTTAGAAAATGGAACCAACTGAACTGAACGAGCTATAAGCCTAGTTGGATGAACTTCTCGAGAAAGGATTTATACACATGAGTGTGTCACCTTGGGAGACATTGGATATCATTACAATGATAGATAATAGTCACTTTGGTTATTTTTTGATTACTTAAAGATAAATCATGTTATAGTAAAGAAAATATATCTATTAATATGTATTGATTATCTGTTTGATCTGTTAAACTAGGATAAGTGGTTTTCAATGTTTGACCTTCGATTTTGTTACCATTAATTTAGGATAACAGAGTATGACATTCATAAAACCATCATTTGGAGTAGGTACAAAAATTATGAGTTCCATGTTTTTCCCTTTTCTCTAACTAATTTTAATGATTTTTTCATGAATTTGATTAATAGGATTTTCCATTTGTATCTAGATAACATTTTTGTACTCTTTGTGGATGAAATAATCATTTACTCCATGTTTGAGATGGATTATGTACATAAAATGGGAATAGTTTTGAGTCTCTTGAGAGATCATTGAATTTATAAAAAAATTAAATGTATGGCTTCTAGATTCAGGAATTGAAATTCATGGGTCCTTTGGTACTAGAACAAAGAATATCAATTGATCCTGAGAATGTGAAGGATATTACGACTAGGGAGAATCCATGTAATGTGTTTATGATTTAGAGATTCTTAGGCTTAGTCAGATATTATCACTTCTTCTTGAATGAATTGAAAAAGTTGGATTCTCCGTTGAATGCACTAACTCAAAAGGGAGGGATGTTTACTTAGAATGAGATGTGTCAGGGTTCTTTTTTTGAGCTAAAATTTCTAAAGACTACAATAATGATGTTAACACTTCCAGAGTACAGGATGGTCTACATTGTATTTTCTGATTCATCATGTTCAGGTTTGGGGTGTGTTCGTATAGAAGGTAATCATGTCATTGCATATGGCTCTTCTCATCTTAGGCCACATGAGAAGAAATATCATACCAATGACATCGAACTCGTAGCTATGACGCAAATTCTTAATAACTGAATATATTACCATTCTGGGGAATGGTTTCCTATGTATTTAGAACAAATGACAACTTGTTATATATTATCCAAAAAAGATTTGAATCTCGGATATAGGTTTAGGGTAGAGAATAAAAAATCATTCAATTTTGACATCGCCTACACCTCAAGGAAAGGGAATGTCAATATAGATGCATGGACCAAGAAACATCCAACCCATGTTGTGAAATAATATTTGTAACAATGAAATTTGATGCCTCTCTTTGCATAGTGGCATATTGTTGTCTATGAAACAATGGAAGGGTTTTTCATTATATAGAATATAGTCTAAATCCAAACGTCTCAAGATTATTATTCAAGAAAAAAAGACTTATGATGAATTCTGTAGTATTATATACTCTCATTATGTTGGGGAGATATTTTCCCAAAGATATTTTTCAATAGATGATTTTTTATATTATCAGAATCACAAAATTGTGCAGTTAGCTGTAAGGATGATTGTGATGGGGGACTGCTATAATTTCTTATGGGATGTACACCTAGGGACCACTATGATTTTCTTCAACATGCAGATGTATATATGGTTTCTAGGTATGAGATGATGCATTTCTAACTTCATTACATGTCTTTATACGTGATAACACATTATGAATGAGCAAAAAAAAACCTTTGGGTATACTTCAGAAAATTACAGTCTCTATTTGAATGTTGGAAGATCCCAATATAGATATTTTAGTTGGGTTACTTCAAACCCATAAAAGGAAAAATATGATTTGTGTTGTGATATATATCCTTACCAAGTCGTCTCACATCTTACCCATTCATGATATAACCAAAGTTGAGGAGTTAGGAAATCTCTATACGAAATAGATTGTTCATTTTCATGGAATATACCAAATATTATCTCTCATATAGATCCTTGGTTCACTTCTTACACTTGGAGAGGCATTCATGTGGTAGTCGGATCTCATGTATGTTTGAGTATGGCCTATTATCTACATTTGGATGGTCAAAATAATAAAGTTATACAGATTCTTGAGATAATTCTTCATGCTTATGTTCTCAACATCGGTGGGGCTTGGGATGATCATATGAGATTGGGTGAGATTTCTGATGACAATTATTCCTAGTCCTCAATCAGAATATCTTTTTTTGAGGCATTGTATGGCCATCCTTATATGCCTATTTTATGTTTATCAGTGATTTGTTAATGTTATTTGGTTCGACCAAGTTTTTTGTAAGAGATGATGACAATGTTTGAGTTAATTCATTAGAGAATGTTGATGGAACAAAGATGTTGAAAGACTTATTCTAATCGTCATCAAATACCATTGGATTTCATTGTTGGCAACTTAGTGTTCTGTAAATATTCACTTTGGTTGGGTCATTTAAGGATATGAAGACAAGAGAAGCTTTCTCCTCATTTTCTGGGACCTTTCGAGGTTATCGGGATGGTGGCAAAAGTTGCATACCATTTATCACTTTGACCATATCTCATATTGATACATAAAATATTTATTGTATCGATGAAGATAAATTATCTCTCTGATCCATCTCACAATTTGAGCTAGTGTGATCTGGATATATAGATAGAGTTATCTTTGACTAAGCGGCCATTTCAAGATAGTTGATTATGAGACCAAGGTACTTCATGAGAGGATAAAATCTTTGGTTATTTTACTATAGAAACATAGTTTGGATAATCATGAGATGTAGAAATGTGAGGAACTTATGATATAGTAGTGGCGTCAAATATTTTTTGGGATGTAACCCTCTTCACAGGATTTTCGAAAGTAAATTTCTTTTATGGTTTGGAGGTGGTTACATTTTGTTAAAAACTAACAGTTTCTTATTTAAAACTATCACAAATTTTTCCATTTTGGTTGACTATGTTGAGTTGAGAATGAATTTAGAGGATACCTATAATGGTGAAGTCATTGATATTTTGGACTCTTAGTAGTAACCATTTGTTTCTACATGTTGTAGAATGGTTACGCACCTTGTAACTAAGTTACATGACATGTAATGGTTGATGGGTGCATACTGTGAAATGTTCACACCATGAATGTTACATGACATGAAGACCCATTGAATTTCATGATTTAATTAAAAATATTTTTTTAGTTTGATGTGATATATTTTTTAGTTGACACATTAAATAACTATTTCAGGGAAGGTAATTTGGCTACACGTTGTATAATACCCCGACAAGGGTTTCTTAACATGCATCACATCTGATATCTCTATTTTGGAACCTTTGCGGTTACATTTCTCTCAACAGAAGGCCTTACCTAGGTGAGATCGGATCCCCCAAACCTTCATGGTCAATTATTTTGGTGTTTAATAATTATTGGATTGGTGGTGTGAATTCCCAGTTAATTATATCCCTGTTTTTATTTATCTATTTTTCATTCTCATCATTAGGGTTCAATAGATCATCCTAATATTGATCTATATATGATATCTGTTGTTGGATCTCATTTCATGTTTTAGTTTTTGGGTCTTCTAAATTTTATTTCATATTGATGGGTTTTTATATGAGTATTTTATTTCAGAAAAATGGTTGGTGGTTTTGTTCCGCTTATCCAAATTCATTACCCATAAATGTATTGATTGAATAATGTTTGTTGATTTAAAATGAAATGAATGAAATGTATTTAAATATTTTTTTTATTAAATTCCAATTAGTTTGAATTGGGAAGTTAGAAATGGTTTTGGAATGAAATTGTAGAGAACCCCAAATTCCGTTGAATTGGGGGTGTTTGTAAATTGATTAACCAGTTTCAAGAGAATTTTTGAATTTGAGTGTCGAATTTTTCTTTTTGTAATTTTTAAATTTTAAAAAGGTATTAAAATATTTGGATAGAAACCTAGTGGTTTTATCTTTTTGAAATACATTTTTTCATTAATACCATTTTAGTAAAAATTAGAATATTCACATTTGAAATGGGGGAATGATATTTAATTTTAATTTAAGAAGTCATAAAATAAATTTCACATCATTGATTGTGTAAAATCACATGCATACCTAAGGTAGTTTGTCAGTTACATACACACAGTATACTATTATACAACAATTTAAAACTTAAATGTAGAAGGTTACATCCCTGATGGGATAGTGATGAGTTTCCATTGAATAGTGTCATAGGGATGTGTGTATACACATATTGTTATGGTCACTTAGAGTGTGTGTAGTCTTACGTCATGGATCATTTATACCTATTTATAAGATGTCCATGTTCTAATCATGTTTTTTATTTTAGATATAAATGTATTCCATTTTTTTGAACTTCTTTACATTCCTTCTGAATTTATAAATATTATTTTATGTAAACTATTTTATCAACTCCCTTGTTTTATAAATATTCCATTACATGTAAAGAATTTTCTTAATGTATTTTTTATCATTTCAACAGTATAGTATGATTTACATTAATATGATTAAAAATGACAAAAATATTTATTTTAAAATTTTAAGCATTCCTTTAGTTAATCTATTATTAGAATCTGTTAGGGAATCCTTGGTGAGTCCCTACTTGTATTTTTAACTCTAGCCCTACCCATTCTTTTAGGTGTTTGTAGATTATCTCCTTCCATGTTTGAGCAAAGGGAAAAGTTCCCATAGATGTGGATATAGTTGTTGAACCTTGGACTTGTTCAGATGTATCTATTGGGAAATGGGATTCTTTACTCAATTTTTGTATTAGGTTATAGTACTTTGGTGTTTTTATTTATTACTTAATTCTGGTACATTACACCTAGTGAATTTTCTTTTTATTATGCATGTTGCCTTGTTAATTTTTATTCCACATAGTCAGTGGAAAAATCGTTCCAACTTACAGTTTGTGTGATTCTAGTTTCTAGTCACTGACCAATGGGGATTGAGAATTCTTTCTAGGCTATATGAGGGATGGCTCTGTTATCAGATTACTAGGGTACACAAGCTAGTTCATGACATCTCCCTTCCGAGTCCTCATTGAGATTGGAATAGATAGTAATCAGAAATATTCTAAAAATCATCTGTAATATCAATTCAAACTAATCACATTTGGATCTTAGTCATTAAGGTTTGTTTGAAACAATATTCAACAACACAATTTAATGAAAAATCCACAGATATACCCTCACATGAGATTTTATTACCCAAAAAATGAATGATTTTGTTTCAAAAAATAAGACATGGTAAATTTTTCATATATATTCTCTTTACATAGAGTCTTTATACACAGTTAATGAGATCTACACTATCTTCATTGATACTTAACATTATAATAATATTTTCAATAAACATTCCCAAAAACCAATAAATATAATCTATACAGACTGTAATCATTAAATCGTTGATGAAAATGGTTGAATTAGTAAGACCAAATTAGATCAATATATACTGATAATTTCCATATCATGTATGAAATTTTATATTCATGATATCCTTATTATTAACCTTGAATTGGATATATCTAGAATAAATGTAAATCTGGGATGTATATTGACCTCCATATAGATGATCCAACATGACATCAATAAAGGAAAAAATATACTTATTCTTGATTGTGACCATTTTACGCTCCAAATAAAATGAATAGTCACATTGAATCGTAATTTTTCTTAAAAAACTGATCTTGGGAACCCAAAGGTGATTTACCTGGGTGAATGAGTCTATTTTCAATATTCTCTTGGAGTTGCATCATTAATTATAACAACACAATACTTTCAATTCTATATAGAGTCTTTCCAATAGGTGTAGCACTAGGTATGAATTATATTGGAAACATAACTTCTAGATTTGGTGGTTGACTACGAAACTCATTATAAAACACAACAAGAAAATCTCACAAAAATAATTTATATTCGATGTTAAGTTTCTCCACAACCATATTAGATAAAAACCCCTTTGAAATAGGAATCAGTACCCCTATATTGGATTTAATTTTCCTTATAAGATTATATTTATCATTACACTGATATATAATCATTGTTTTGTTTGGAATATCAAATTTTACATCCATTCATGTAAAACATGATATGTGACTTAATTTATGGAATGCTATTACATTCCCTAAAAAACATCAAATTCAACTATAGGAAGAATAAAAATATTTGATGGAAGGAAAATAAAAAATAAATAAATCAAATAGGAATCCTAAATTTTTTATATGAATAGCGGTCAAGTCATAGTATTCACTACTATTTCAACATTTAATCATTGATGTAATATTATGATACAAATAGGATATAATTTCTATATAAAATATTATGTATATCAAGAATAAAATAATGAATTATTAGTTCTAGAGTGGTTAGTAAGTGTAATTATCACCAATTCATGGTCATACACAAATCAGAAATACTGGTTGCATGAGATTTCCCTTCCTTTCTGGGCTAAAAATGTCTCTAACACCAAACATTAATAATAAATTTTATATTTGAACATTGGATAAAATAATACTCTTACTCTTTGAATTTGAGACACTTTAGTTTGGGGGTTTCATTCAGTAATTCATTTTCTCTATCATTATATAACATATTCTTCCAATCACTTTTATATTAAATTACCTGATGAAATTCATTTAAATTCATAAAACATTCACTAGTCTAATAAAGATTACTTTCTATATGTTTTCCTTCCATAATTTGAGTATAATGTAAATATAATATTGTTATCTGCTTGGGTTTTATAATTTCCTTTGAATTTTATATTTCATTTCAGGTCAAAACACTATGATTGATTGGTAAATTTGATCTCTATCTCTACATTGATTGCATATTGTAGAATTTATTCATAATTATTGGAGTCCTATATAAATAAGTGACTTAAGATAAAGGGTTTTAATCCACAAAATAATTTATCAGCATTAATTTGTAGTTGGATGAATACTCCCGAAGTGTAAGCTGAAAGTCTTATAAATATTTACTCATAGTTAAAAATGGATACCTCATCATTCGTATTTAGATCAAAGAATTACTTGTCCATTTATGTGCAAAGAATAGGAGGAATTTTCTAATTGTGAAATAATCTATTAAACCCATCCCACTCCTTGGGGTTATCATATTAATGTTTCATCATATTCTTTATAAGAGTCTATTATTGATCTTTTTCACCTACTAAGAAATTATCAGTGAAAATAAAATTTTCATGATATAAAAATTTATAGAATATAAAAAATCATTTCCTTGGTATGAATCATTTTCTCAAAAAACCAATGGATCAACAGACCAACTAAGATATGGTTAGTGTTTCCTGAATAAGGAAAAAACATAGTAATTTCTCTCATTTTCTCATTTAAGACCACCATAGGATTCTTATATAGAGAATATCGAGTAGGAATATAAAATATTTTTTTTCATTCCATCTCCCATAACATTATTTTTCCTAGGTGGATACTCACTAAATAATCTATCACAATCAATATTAACATAATTTTTTTTGGGTTCCATTCATTTACTAAAATAAAAAGGCATAGTGTGAGGAAAAAAATCATAGTTGGTAACTATATTATCATGAAAAATATTTTATATAAGTTTAAAATCATGAAAAATTATTTTAAATTACATAACCTTTATACAACATTTGCTCATTCATGGTACATATATATTGATATATTTTATAATTTTTTCATTGACAATTTGAGTAAACCCTGGCATATCTCTGATGAGTGTCAAACCATATTTTCAATATGGTCACACTCAACATGAACTAGAATGATGAATTATATATATTTGACCAACTATTTTGATGTTTATTACCCCTATATGCATTATTTTCATAAAAAATGTCCACTTTTAGTATATATACAAGTAATATTTTTCTAGGAAATCCACACTACATTCTTTACCATAACAATGGAAATTCTGGTATACTTTAGATTTCACATGATTTGTCATACTATTTTCCAAATGTAACAAAACCAGTCTCTAATATTAACTATGGGGAAAGAAAATTTTCATTCATATATATTACATATTTATAAATGAATATTCATTGAATAACATTATGATCCATTATATAATCTTATATGTTTATTGTTTTTAGAAACATGGATATGTAAACAACTAGTTCATTTGAGATCTACAACATTTCTCAATAAGTTATTAATAAGTCGAAATATTTTCTTACATATCATTCATAAAATATTTCTTTAAAACTTGAGGAATTGAATGATTTTAATGTGTTTATTATCCCATTATTTTAAAAGAATAATATGTTTGATGATGTATACAACATTCCCCAGTAAACATATATTAATGATATAACAATAATATTTAAAATATGACTATTATTACCTAGATGTTGAATTAGAGGTTATCAATATGTGGAAGGAAATTATGAATTATATATGTAAGGGTCAAAATGAATAAAAATTTAATGATAAATTCTTAATAAATAATCACTTAATTATAATAATTTCATTTTATACTTAAAAAATAAGTATTCTCAAAAAATGGATTATATATATTTTAATAAGAAATCATTAAACTAAAAATATGCACATATATATATTTTATTCAATAAAAATCATAATTTTTTAATATATGTGTATAGAAATCATCAGTAGTTCAAATTATGTCTTTCTTCTTTAAGGATTTATTTTCCCATTAACGGTAAAAAATAACCGCTTTTTTAAAACTATAATTTATTTTCTATTTAATTTTATTTTATATTTTAAATTTTTTAATAAATTAGAATAATCATTATTTAATTATATATAATATAACAAATTACATAAGGAAAGTAACTATCTATCTTCTGGTATTAATTTATTCTTGGCTCAAAAATGATTTATTCAAAAAAATATTTTTTTCGCATTGGTTTTAAATTAATACATTAAATTTCGAAAATATATATATTAAAAAAATTGATTTCATATATTTCTTCAATATATTAAATTTTTTAAAATATTTCAAATTTTTAATTTTTTTATGATTGGAAACTGCAGTAAATATTTGTTTCTCGGTGTGGGTATAATGGGTAAATTAGGGTTAAAACAAAGAAATAAGTTATCAAAATCAACCCAAAAAAAGATTTAATTTCAATTTATGGGATAAACTAGACCATAATTATTAATAATTCAAATATATGTTATCTTGGAGAAATTTATTTATTAAAAATTTCATATACATTATTTTATTAAAAAAAAATTCTAAAACATCAATATCATAATTTTAATATTGATAAAATTATTATGTCGGGATACAAAGGGGATATGTTTAGTTATATATTTTTATTTTGAACATATATTAATTTTAGTATCATAAACATTGAATTTAAATTTTTTATTATTATGTTAGTATATTAAATATTTTTGTAACATCATCACAGTGCTTGTGCAAGCTGTAGAAAATTGAAGAAAACTATTTTAAAAAATCTAAATATAATATATTTGGATTACTTATAGTATCTTGTGAATTTTATTGATTAATATAACATATTATTAATGATTAAATTTATTATATTTTAATTAAATACCTTTAAATTTCTTTTTAATGTCAAATTAAATGACTACTTCCAAAAATTACATTAATTATATTTTATAATTAATTATATTTTATTAAATGAATAAACATTCATGAAAATTTCAAACATGGAAAATTGAATTGGATATAGTTATAAATATCAATAATTATCCATTTATGGTAACTTATCATTTTATAGTTACATTCTTAATCACTAAAGTGTAATAAAGCCAGTATCACTGTAAATTTCAAAAGGGCTACTATGTGGTTAAAACAATGGAGTAAGGGGGAAATCATCACCACACATTTTAAAAAATTTATAAATTAAGATTAATTTTAATAAAAAAATAATAAATTTATTAGCATATTTTTTAATATTTGTAAAATCCAAAATAGTTTATAATAAATTTATTATTTAGGAAATTCCATGAATACACATCCCTCCCTTACAAAATGGCATAACTTTCCTCTAATCTCCACATTTAAAGAACATTTTCTTGGTAAAAAAACTAATGAAATGCCTTCCTAATATCCATCACCATGTTATAGAGTTATTTCATTGTGAGTAAAATGATATTTATAGAAATTATGGGGTAAATAAATGGAAATCATCTAAAAAAAGGTGTCAAAGGACATACACGACCATTCTGTACTCGAGGTAAGTGATTTCTTCTCAATTATGATTTATGGATGTGTCTTTTAATGTGATGAAACTAATTATTTTGAAATGTTCAATATACTACACCTTTTAATCTATATATCATGATTATATAATAATTTATGGTATTTGAATTTGTAACTAAAATTATTTCACCCAAGAGAATCTAACTCTTATTCTACCAAGTTGTAAAGGGTTTCATTAATCAATTTCATTTTCATGGGTTGCATTTTTTTCATTTATTTTTTATGATATGATTTTGATTGAATTTATATATATATAATATTTTATTATTTACATAGACTTTTATTTTGTGGATTTATTATTATTACACACAATCACTCCATTTTTTCACTCTCAATTTATTAATATCATAATTATAAGGGCTATTCATCCCATATTTACTTTATTTTGGACAAAAATTTATGTTATAGTCCTATATTCTTTTATGATGTGTATATGATACCACATTTACATGTTTTTCCTAAATCTCATTTTGTTCATTATTTTTAATGTTTCATTTTCTGTTTTTCTTTTTTGAAGACTAAATTTCAAAATGATAACAAAGTAGTAAGGTATTTATGTTTTAATTAAATTTTAATTAGAAATTAATATGTTTTAATTTCACCCTATAAAATCACTTGACTTTTATTTTATAAACCCATTTCATTTTTTTCTCATTTTTATAATTTTGTAACATTTATTTATAAGTATAATTTTCTCTCTCCCATACTCACAGTGGTTTATAAAATACTTTTAGGAAAAGCAGACCATATTTATCATATATTTGTTTCAAAATAGTTTTCTTTATATCCAAAATTCTCTATAATGTTTTGCAAAGTCTTTTGATAATTATTTTATAAATTAAGTTAATTTTACTCATGTTTAATGATATTGGTTTTAATTTATAATAATCTTACTATGTAATGATCAGGTGCATTTCTTTTGTCATTATACTCCTATTATCATATAATAATCTTTGACAACATTAAATTATTTATGGTTATTTATAAACATATAAGGAATTTGGGGCCATCCATCTTAAATTTTAATTTAAATAGGATTTGTAGAATGATGTTATATGTTTTTTATTAAAAGGATTCATTTGAGATGATGTTCATTGGATATATTGAAGAGTTATTAAGAAATAATAAAATATGGGTATAATTCAAAAAGGGTCACCAGATGACATTGGTTATTTTATTTATAAGTTATTCAAAATTATAAAAATAACAAAACCAAAAATACCCTTGAGTATGTATTTAATCAAATATTTCTTTTTATTGTGGTATGTTTTGGATGGTTGAAATTGGGTCATTTTTATCTGTTTGAAAACCAAAAATGAAATGATTATTTGTTTAGCTATGGATCATTGAGTTAAGATTAAAGGTTATTAGAAAGGATGTAATTTTATGATTAGTAAGGGTAAACATGGGCGATATCAATTATTCCTAAAGAATTTAAGGAGAATATTTTTATGAGAACAAGTACTTATCATTTAAAAGATATACCAACCACATCATATATTATGATATTGATTAAAAAATAAAGCATATCAGTTTATGACACCTGATTCATATTGGAATTAAATAACATGTTACCTGAGTGCATAATATTGGAATAAGACATATGACATTGGAAAACACATAATTATAGAAAATAATATCCTTAGTCATGTCCCAAATTCAAATATTCTATATGGGATGGGGTTCATTCCCAATTACATCATATCCTTAGTCTTGTTCACAATAGAGAGTAACAAGGTGGAAAATGTTCATTATAGACCTAGGTTCACTCCCAAATCAAGATGTTATCATCCCATGATAAATTCTTTTTTATCTAATGATTTAAGGGGTTGTATCATTCTAATATCACCATCATATTATATTAATACACATATATGTGGTCCCCAAGATCACAAATCATTAATCATATATCATAACCCATGGAAAGGAAATGGGCTTCATAAAAATTTCATCATTACATCACAGTATAACCCATGGAAAAAAATGATTTCCATACAGATATAATCATTAATATCTAAAACATTCTTGTTAGAAAATAAGGTTGTAATCATTGTATCAAAATCTAGTTAAATAATATGTAACATCATAGGTTGTTACCATAGATTTAAAATTTCTTTCAAAGACTATTGCAATATTTCTTGAGAATAACAAATTTTCAAATTGAAATAAATTGTATAAAATATTAAATTATTAAATATTAATGAATAAATTTTATTTAAAATTAACATTTGAAACATTTAATGGAATATATAAATCATTTACTTGTCATGCTATTATGAAATTATTTCCATGTATTTTATGTAAAAATTATTATTCCTTTCAAAATTTTGCTAAAAATCTAAATGTACATCATTAAAAAAATCATGAATATTAATTTTAATTCATTTCTAAAAAATAAATATAATGAGTAAAAATGAATTAAATAATTAATTTTAGACTTGTAACAATATTATTTAAAACATTTTATATGAAATGGATAGCAAAGAAAAATTATGTTTAGTGGAAGAGAGGAATAAAGTATGTTATACTTTAAAAAATTATTTTTTATCCTAATTACATAACATTGGAAAAATGAATATAAAACATGTAATATCCATAAATAACTGTTGTTGATAAAAATTATTCATATTATTTAGATATAAAAAATATAATTTCAACATTGGATACTTAATCATAAAGAATTATGATATGCAATGATATCATAACATTTACAACCTACCTCATATTCGACTTTCATAGAATGTGATATAACCACTTGTATAATTTATTTAAATTCATTATAATTTATTAACATAATATTTTTCACACTTATAATATCATATAAAATACACTAACAATATTTAAACACACGTTTTATTAATAATTTATTTTTAAAATCATCATTCCATGGTTTTAACTTTTTTGTTATTCTTGTAGATTTTGGTTCGTTCATTTTTTAACATGTAATTTGATCATGATTAAATTACTTCCATATTAATAATAATGAAATAAATATAATATATATTCATAATATATATCTTAATCCATATTATTTAGAGATAATAATATTAATTACACATTTTATAGAGATGATAAGCTGTACGAATATGTGAAAACTGTTTTCATTTTTCAGCAGATGTAATAAAAAAGGTAAAAAAAATAATCCAGATTTAATGATTAATTATTAAGTAATATATATAATATATATAACATAAATTTATTTTTATTATCAACCATGTATTTATAATAAAAGAATGAATGACATTGTTTCATGGGGCTAGTAGTCCACACAGACACATGAGTGATATAATTGTTTTTAATGGATTGGAAGGAATGAAAGTGGATATGATATTTTAATTAAAAATTCATAGTTATTTTAAAAATATCACATTTGAAATTTACAAAAATGATAATAAAAATCCATTTAATATTGTTATGTAATATTAATAGCATTGTTACATAGATGTGGTAGTCTACACGTACGCACAACTGATACTGGCACTTCCCAATTAAGGGATATAGGATGGATATAAGTGGTTAAAAAGTAATAATAAATTTTTAGCATATTTTTTATAATTATTTCCTTTTTTTATGATGAAAATAATAATTTTTTAGGATTTTAAAGAATAAATAAATTGAAAGTGGTTAAGAAAGATAATTTCTGCTTCTTCATTAAGCCCCCTGTAAATCCTTTCTTATAGACCCATGGAATTTGACTTTAAGAAAAAAATAACATACTATTTATGTACAAGGAAATTTAAGAAGATAATTTCCTACAGTATGGTTGATTCAGATGGCTTAAATTATTATAAATAAGATCATGTAGGGGTGTCCTTGTATAAGTTTAGAAGTGGAAAACATTTAATTTCATAAAAGAAAAATATATTATAATTTTATACACATGAAAAAACATCAAAATGGATTTATATTATTATTTGGGAGGGTTGGATGTCAAACTATTTCCATAAAATTGTATGTAGACAAGATTAATTTAAAAATTAACCTATATCTTGGTTTACCCCCAGGATGACATGTTTTAATCCTAACCGTAGTAAAAAAATGTACAAATTTTATTATTCATTATGAATAAAAAATAAGTCAACCATGTTAAATAATAATATTTTTTTATTAAAAATTTAGAATTTATTTTACCAAATTCAATTCAATTTTTTTTACTATAGTATAAAATTGAACATATAAACCATGACCGAAAGCATTAAAAAATATTTCATAATTATAAAAAGGTTTTTATTAAAAGTCATCATGAAATAAAAGAAAATGTTATTATCTACAATATTAATTATAAATATGAAATATTAATAATTTAAAAATAATTTTAAAAAATATTATCATTGACAATTCATTAATTCTAAATATAGTTTTTAATAAAAAATTTTAAATTTTTAGTAATCCTTGAAAAATCAAAATTTTTATAAAATTATCAAAATTTAACTATATAAAAATTTGAAAAAATAATATAAAAAATGATGTTATTTTTTAAAAATATATTTTATATAAGTGGAAACTTTATGTTATATTATATGTTCATAAAACTAAATAAAAATAATTTTTTTGTAAAATGTTTTTTGAAGCATATAAATACATTTTTAAAAATTATGTCTTTATCTATCAATTTATTTACATTATCTGAAACCGTAACAGTCTTAAAAATTTGGTTATTACTATTAATTATTCGAATTTAAAATATAGTTTGTAATGATATAATACCATATGGTTTACTTAGACATAGTTTTGTGTTTATTATTGGATATCAAAAAAAATTATTAGTGGGGAACTTTATCTGAAAATCTCAAGGTGTAGTAAAAAGTTTTTATTTTAATGACGCTACAATTACATGGTTTTTTTAAGGATATTAGGTGGATTATTATCAATGATATTGTTAGGTAACCATTTTTTATCAAACTAATCTTAAAATCCAAAATATGTGTGATGTTTTTGAGTTAGAGAATGATGACCATTGAAACAATGTTGTTTAAACCCAATTCTGACAAAAACTGGTTGATTTATAAATCATTTTAATAAAATAGTACACAAAACAATATTTTATAAATCTTATTATGTTCCTCATGATTGAATATTCAATATAATTTAACTTTTATTGTACCAATTTAATCAATGATGTTCATATAATTTATCAATTTGTGTTTGAACTTAGTAAACAACATAAATAACCATTTCAGTTTGATATTATGAATATTATATTACAAAATAAAAACCACAATATTTTATAAAAAAATAAATAAAAGGATAAATTAATAGGGAATCATATAGAAAATGGAAAATAAATTAAGACTAGACTGAAAAGGATAATTATGTTATTAAAAAAGATATAGTGGAATCATGACTATCCTATAAAAAACCACAATAATTATATAAAAGGATAAATTATGGGATTATAAGTGAATAAATTGGTATTTTTTATTAATTTTTTTTATGATTCAATAGTTTCACATCCCCTTTATAGAAGATTTTGTGAATCTTCCATTACATCCTAGGATTATAAAACATTTTTTTACTAAAGAGATAAAACTTAAAAATATTGACAGAAAAATAATATGGATAGAGTTATTAGATATGGTTTGTAGGAATGTACCAATGAATCCAAAAGACTTGGGATTTTCATTTATGTTAATATTACTTCTTATGAATTTGGAAAATATATGAGTGGTCTAAGTGAAAGTGACAAAATCATTTAACAGTCAACATTTATTATTTTGGTATAATAGGAGATTATGGCCAAATAAGTTTTTGCTCATTCGGTAGATATATTTTTAAGATATCAATTATTTTATTATAAAAGAGACATTTGTAAAAGCTTAAAAATTATATTTTCTTGTATATTTCCCTCTGATTGAAATATATATATGGAAAACATCCTTTATTCCGGGAAAATCATTTTTAGTAATGGGATGTGGCTTCTTGTGTGTAAAAATTGTATATTTTTCTATGAGGGTTTTTGTAAACCATATTTGGATGAATATATATCAAGAAATAGAACATTATAATGGGAATAATGAGGCTTTAAGGGTAATAAAAGATAAAATTATAGGATGTTTATATCATTAATGAGATCATAGACAAAACATTTATACAAAAGAATTAAAATGTAAAATTGATGAAAATTAGGATAAAACATGGATTTATAATATGAGTTGCTATGGTATAGTTACATCAGTTAAATAAGGGTTCAAAATGGTTGGGATGATTGGATAAAAAATGATTTAAGGTTTAACTATATTTTATTGTGTAACATCCTGGGTAAATAAATAATATGACATTTTCATAATTGTTTATATTTGTGAATAAAATTTTAATATTACTTTAAAGGGAATTCTATGTTCAATGGCGTACCCAATACGCAACAACGAGTTTCATTGAAATCTTACGTTGCACACTAAAAATATAATAATATTATCTTAAATGGCAGTTAACGTCTAGCCGTTTTAATGGAAGGAATAAACATAACTAACTAAAAAATTATTATATATGTTTTTAAAATATTTTTAAATTTATCCAATAAATGTTAGAGGATTAAAATGAGAATGAATCAAATTTTAAGAATAAATAGTCTAATATTCATTAAAAGGTCGATTAACTGCCTTTTGAAGGGGAATACATTTTAAAATCCACTTTTTTAAAATTTTATATGTTATTTTTGACAAAATAAAATCCTTTTTTATAATCAAGACATCAAAATTTAATTTGTGTAAATTTCTGTTATTTTTCCGATAAAGTTCATTTTTTAATGAATAGTAAAAAATGTTGTATTTTAATTCAAAAACTTTTTTTAATCTAATTTATTTATATGGTTAGATAAACTATTTAATTGGGTTTAATGTTTAGTTGAAATATATTTTTACCATTTATTCAAATGATGGTCATTGGAATTAATTTCACTCTGAAATTCCACATAAACAAGTTCCAATCTTTTGATAGATATTGTTTCTTAAAAACACGCTATTTGTTTTGACAGTGGGAATTAATTATAATATTAATTAATGCAACTTCTATGTTATGAATTTGGTAAAATTGCAATCATTTTTTAATTTGGAATATCAAATTTACATTTGATAAATATTTGGTATTTTTCTGAAAAATGTTCATTTTTAATGAATAATGAAAAATACTGCATTTTACATCAAAACTAATTTTTCATCTAATTTAATTATATAGATATATTGTCCTTTTAATTGGTTTTAAAGTGTAATTAAATTATTTTTTCATCACTTAATATAATTTTGTTCATGGGAAGTAAATTTTCTTTTCAATTGGATGTAAAAACAAGTCAATCTTTTGATAAATTTTACTTCTTAAAAACCCGTCTTTGGTTTTGACAACGAGAATTATTTTTAAATTAATTACTATAATTTCTGGGTTTGTAATTTGGTAAAATGGATTCAATATTTAGAATCACAATGTCCAAATTATGTAATTAAGACTCTTTTTTTAGATATTGTGAATTGTAATGACGATACATATCTTTAATTACCGTGATTAATTAGTTATCAGGTAGTTAAGGGAAATAAAATAATATCATAATAATATAAAATGACTCCAAAATGTGTCCAAATCCTTATATTTGAGTCATGGCCGCCCATGGGAAGCTTTTTACCAATCTTGAGGGCCCATGGAGTCACATGGGTGTGATAGTGACTTTTATGACATTATTTTTAAAAAAGATGAATAATATAACAAAGGCTTGTATATCCTAAGTAAAACAATTTTAATTTTTTTATATAAACTATATTTTATAATATAAATATTCATTTGAAATCTAAAAATATTTCCTACATCATGATATGTATTTTTATAATTTTAAAACATAAATAAATAAATTTATTTCTGACACCATGATGATGCAGTGATTACCTCATTATTGAACGATTTAAATAAAATGAAAAGATAAGGTAAAATCAAAGACATACACATGTCGAAAACATATTTCATAAGTTTATTTTGAACCCTTATCACTGTATCCTCAAAATATATCATTTTGGGACCTTTAAAATAGAAAAATCATTTTATAATAAAGTAACATTTCAAGGCTTTCCAAAAGTGACCATCCACCCTTTTATAAATAGCCCCCACCTGTACCCCATTACCCACACCTCTCAAGCCCTTGGCTCATCTAAACTCTTCTCACATTATCTCTCCAAATCCCTCTCTTACTCCTAGAATCCTCACTTTGGGTAGAAGTCCTTCCATGGAAGCCTTTGGCACAAATAAAAAAGTGTTACCCGATTAAGAGGAATATAATGAAACGAACACAAGTCGGACTTGAGGTAAGGGGATTTCTTATCTCACAGTTAATTCCGTGGGATTTCCATTGTTCACCAATTATTTATTGCACGTGGTGTATTTTTTACTTCCATTATATATATATTATCATGATTTTATTTATATTCATGGTATTATGTGATTCATTTGGTTCATATTATCTTTTGGTCATATGAGTCGATTTATTACACAAGGTAAGGGGATTTCTTATCAGACTTTTAATTCCATGAGATTTCCATTGTTCGCCACTTATTTACTGAATGTGGTGTATTATGTACTTCCACTTGATATATATTATCAGGATTATATTTATTTTCAATGGTAATCTTTGATTCATTTTGTGCTTATTATTCTTTTGTCATTGGACTCAATTTATTACAATGAGGTAAGGGGTTTTTATCTCACTTTATATTCTTGTGATATTCATGCAATATTTTCCACTTTTTTCTTTGAGTGGTGTATGTACTACCAATAATTATACTCTTTGTGTAATATACTTTATTTTAGGGGTATTTACATCAACGGTGTATATGCCTTCTTTCATGGGGTGTACGTTTCGAAAGTTACCCAAATCGATAAGGGAACCTTTCACCCGCCTCTTTTTAAAGACTCATTTTTGTTAGGTCTTGTAATTTACATCTTCTTATTTTGGGATACGTTCTTATATATCATTATTTCTGTAAATTTTATGTCCACGTGATGAGATACCCTTTTTATCTCCCATCAACTCCTTTTCTGAATTATAATGTGACCCTGTTAGGATGTCGAATTTTTGTAAGGGAACTTCTTAACCCAATATCAATTCTTTGTGTTAAACTGATACTTCTAGATTATGTATTAATATGAATATGTGTGGATGACCTCTGATTGTTTTACACTTAATATTAACTTATATTGTGTGTATTTATATTTATCACACATAATTATGTAATTGATTTATCCTTAGTCTATGGATATCGTCTTTGTAAGGGACGTCATCTCAATCTCCGTTCATTGAGGAATACAACAATTTATATATGACCTTCTTATATTAGTTGTATAATAAACCATTTTGACTATTAATTTCATAAAAAATGAATCTTTTTACAAGAATCATTTTACTAAACAACAAAAGGCATGTTTTTTTCTTACATACGCGGCGACAATGAATTCTCTGCTGCCATGACCATTATTTGAGTTTCAGATTCCTAAAAAAGCCATAACTTTTTAAATGAAAAATAAATACCATGTTTTACTTTTCTTTTACTTTTTTTAAAATGTTTTTGATAATTTTTTGATTATATCAATGTGTTGTATTGATATCTTGTGATTGAGATGTGGAAATGTTATGTTTCTTTTACGCATGTTTTATATGATATGATTATGTTATGGTTCATGGGAATTGTATATGATGTTGGGTGGTTCCGTGATAAACTATGGGCGGGTGAGCCCTAGATAGATCTCGAATGATTTGGGTAACACGAAAGAGATAAATGCTAAGGTTTATCTGATGATATTTAGGGAATATTCTATGATGGGTATTCCAAACATATCCATGAGGGTTACTCCCTACGTAAGAATGTTATGAATGCCTCATGTTACCTTTATGCCTTATGATTTCTATGAGTAATTTCATAAATGATATGATTTCATGAGGTATATTAAAGTGCTTATGTTTTTTGAGTAAAGTATGATTTCATTGATTGTTATGTATACATGGACTAATATTTTATTTCCGTATTTTTATATCCATTACTGAGCATTTTATGATCATCCCATGTTTTTGAAATGTTTTTCACAGGACATAATGTGGAATAGGTTCAACAATGGGATCAAGGAAATGTCATGCTATCTAAAACATGGAAGTAGACATGACTCTTTTGTTCAAGAGTTTTTATTTTGTGAAAAAATGGGAACTTAGTAGATGTGTATACTTTGTAATCATTGGGATGTAATGGTTATGTCCTAATTCTCTAATACTCTAAACCTGAAAAGTTCCTCAACGTGAATTATTCATTTAATTCATCATTATGTATTGTTTAAGGATTGTTTTTTATAGTTGGTATCAAAGGTCGGTTTAGATAACTTAATAGGTTAGTGTATTCTTTAAGCACAAGTGACATTACCATAATGGTTAGGATTTTAGAATGAGACACAGTTGTTTTTATAAAGTGAATGAGTTTAAGATAACATGAATAATTATATATTAGTATTATATGATGATTTTACTGATATACTTACACTGACCTTTTTGGTTATAGTAAATGGCTGGATCTATCAAGCACCAAAGTAACAGTGGATGTGAAGAAAATTGTGATGATTTTTTGAACGAACAACTGAATGATATGGGAGCTCCAATGAGAACTCTTATGGTTATTCTCAACCAACTATCTAGAGTCATGATTGACCACCTGAACCTTTGTGATTTTAATAAGGCATCATATATGTGAGAAACAAATCCCTATGGATGTTCTTGTA
This sequence comes from Viscum album, assembly GCA_963277665.1. NCBI lineage: Eukaryota > Viridiplantae > Streptophyta > Magnoliopsida > Santalales > Viscaceae > Viscum > Viscum album. The sequence continues at coordinate 569,402,628 of OY728126.1, read as the reverse complement.
ATAATCATAAAAGTAATTATGTTCAAAAACCCATGTGTTAATGATGTGGAAAGAAACACCTAGGAAAATGTTACAAAGTGACATAAAGATGCTATAGATGTGGAAATGAAGGTCATAAAGCAAGAACCTACCATGGAAAAAGGAAGCATCTAATTGACTCTAGGAAATAGAAATAAGTTATTTCTGAATGATGAAATGAATGTTTTAAATGTGGTGTGCATATTTATTATGAAAACACATGTCCTACGAAGATGTTTCTGGAATGGGATCACCATGATCGTACAAATAATCACTTACCAATACATAATGCCATTTCGATTGAGGATGAAAAAACTGACAATGTCCAATGAAAGGTATGGATTATTTCTTAACATATGCTATCCTATTATTGATATCTTAGGATATGATTCAAGATTTTGGTTCTAAGAAATAAGTATTTCAGAATAATTTGGAAAAGAATGGTTAATGAATCATGAAGAATGTTTACTGAGTAAGAAGTCAACATATATGGGATTCAAGAGTTATGGTAGATTTTAGGATGGTGAAATTCATAAAAGTATTGAGGATCTTTTGATGATGGGATTACATGAGAAGAATTTTTATAGAATGTGTAACCCTAATGTAATATATTTTAAAATTTTATTTAAGGAATAATTATCTTTTCTATTCTGGATGTAGTTATAAAGAACCATTTGGGTTTATATGATCCTTGAATTTGACGTAATTACCGGTTAATACATATTTGGATGCAAAAAAAATGTCATTAGAGAACCTTTGTTGTTAAAATATGTTATGTTTATTTTTAATGAATTTATCTCTTTTTTGGAATGTTATAAAATTATATAGTTTTTTAAAAGGGACAACACGCAGACCATGTGACAAACCATCATGTCGGATGAAGCTGCGGGAATCAAACCCACAACCAAATTACGACTGGTATTTATCACCTACCACTAGATTATGTGATGTCCCTGGTTAGTATGACTAACTCTTTTTAGTGGGATTATCTTATGAATCAAAAATAAGTTGGTTTTTGGGAAGTGATTAACCTATCATGTAGGATATGTGATTAGGTTAATTACTTTTCAGTATGAGACTTTTAGAGTAACTGATGTTATTTGGAGATAAATATTAAGATTTACCATGGAAGACTATGTGATTAAATACTTTAGAGATTTCAGCTTCAATATTATTTTGGATTAATTTGAATAATTTTATGGATATCTAATTATTTAGTGGTCTTTCTTGAACATTGGGTTCTTTTTGTTGAATTTTGGAGATTAAGAGTAGTAATTATTTTTATAAAGGATTATCCTTTTTGTGATTATCTTATATTGTACTAACAATTTTGGTTTGGGATATGGTATATAGATATGGGAAATATATAGTTAATCTTTTTTGGATTAGGTGATTCTCAAGAAGTTGATTATAGAGCTCTTAATGCGAACAAGTCATCCTAAATACTCATCCTTTAGAGAAAATATGAGTTTGTTTAAGAAATCTAGTAAGAGATGAATGTTTATATGACAGGTAAGTATGTTTCCATATGTTTTAGTTAACCTCATAAATAAATTCCCTAATGAAATGTAACTTAAAAAAACGTTTTCTGTTCACTTTTCTTACTGGGGTATCAGGTACCTTTTAACCCATAACAAGTTTGTGATTTTCAGGTGGTTAACTTTCTCCTAAACATGTTTTCTATCACTCTCCATCAAAACATGAACCTTTTTTTTCTCTTCCATATCCATGTTTTCATGGAATCATAGTATCTGTTGTCTCGTGTGACCTTTTTACTTTTCTTTATTTCTTATAAATTTATACATTAATTTACTCCTTTTCCTATGTGGGTCATTCAAAGATGTTTCTGAGACAAATTTTAAAATTGTGAGGACGCAATTCCAAAAAGGGGGGAAGGATGTAACATCTTGGGTTTTAAAAAAATATGAAAATTTCATATTTATTAATATTTGTGAATAAAATGTTAATATTACTTTAAAGGTAATGCAATGTTTTATTGTGTGCCCAATACGCAACAACAAGTTTGTTCGAAATCTTACGTTGCACACTAATAATATAATAATACTATTTTAAATTGTAGTTAACGCCTAGCCATTGTAATAGAGGGAATGAAAAAAAATAACTAAAAAATGATTATATATGTTTGTTAAATATTTTTATATTTATCCAATAAATGTTAGAGGCTTAAAATGCAAATAAATCCAATTTTAAGCATTAATATTCTAATATTCATTATAAGGTCGATTAACTGCCTTTTGATGGTGAACCCTATTTTAAATCCACTTTTGGACAATTTTATATGTTATATTTGAAAAAGATAAAATCTTTCATTAAAATCAAGACATCAATATTTACATTGTGTAAATTTTTGTTATTTTTTCCGATAAAGTTCATTTTTAATGAATAGTGAAAAATATTGTATTTTAATTCAATAACTCCTTTTAATATAATTTATTTATATAGTTATATTATCTTTTTAATTGGCTTTAAAGTGTATTTGAACTATATTTTTACCATTTAATCCAATGGGGGTCATTGAAATTAATTTCACTTTGAAATTGGACATAAATAAGTGTCAATCTTTTGATAGATATTGTTTCTGAAAAACTCGCTATTTGTTTCGACAGAGGAAATTAATTATAATATTAATTAATTAAACTTCTATGTTTTTAATTTTGTAAAATGGACATAATTTTTTAATTTGGAATATCAAATTTACTTTGGATTAATTTTTGGTATTTTTCTGACAAATGTTCATTTTTAATAAGTAGTGAAAAATACTGCATTTCACTTCACAAATGTTTTTTCATATAATTTAATTATATAGTTATATTTTCCATTAGTTTGTTTCAATTTATAATTGAATTATGTTTTTATCACTTAATACAATGTTGTTCATTGGAAATAATTTTACTTTTCAATTGGATGTAAAACAAGTCAATCTTTTGATAAATTTTACTTCTTAAAAACCCATCTTTAGTTGTGACAACGCGAATTATTTTTAAATTAATTACTAAAATTTATATGATTATAATTTGGTAAAATGGATTCCATATTTTGAATTATAAGTTCCAAATTATTTAATTAACACTATTTTTTTGGACCTTATGAATAGTAACGATGGTAATTATCTTTAATTATCGTGATTAATTAGTATTCGTGTAGTTAAGGGAAATAAAATAATATCATAATAATATAAAATGCCCCCAAAATGTATCCAAATCATCTTTTTTGAGTCATTGACGACCATGGAAATCTTTTTACCAAACATGCGGGCCCATGGAGTCACATGGGTGTGATAGTGACTTTTATGACATTTTTTTAACAAAGAAGAAAAATATAACAAAGGTTATTATATCCTAAGAAAAACAATTTTAATTTTGTTTATATAAAAGTTCGTTTCAACTATAAAAAATAATTTTATAGCTAAAAATATTTCCTTCATTATGATATTTTTTTCTAATTTTTAGGTATTAAATAAATAAATTTATTTATCACACCATGATGAGGTAGTGATTACCTCATTAATGAACAATTTAACTAAAATTAAAAGATAAGGTAAAATCTAAGATATAAACTTGTCTAAAACCTATTGGATGGGTGGATTTCGAACCCTTATCACCTTATACTCTAACTATATCATTTTGGGACCTTTAAAATCTGGAAATCATTTTATAATAAAGTAACATTTCAAGACTGTCCAAAAGTGACCCTCCTCCCTTTTATAAAAGTCCACCACCTCTACCCCTTACCACACCTCTCAAGCCCTTGGCTCGTCTAACCTCTGCTCACATTATCTCTCCACATCACTCTCTTACTCCTAGAAGCCTCACATTGGGCAGATGTCTTTCCAAGGAAGCCTTTGGCTCAAATCAAAAAGAGTAACCCGATTTAGAGAAATATAAAGAAACGAACAAGACAAGTCGGACTTGAGGAAATGTGATTTCTTATCTCACTTTTAATTGCATGAGATTTACATTGTTCACCAATTATTTAATGCATGTGATGTATTATGTACTTCAATTTGATATATATTATCATGATTCAATTTATATTCATGGTATTATGTGATTCATTTTGTTCTTATTATCTTTTGGTCATATGAGTCGATTTATTATAACGAGGTAAGAGGATTTATTATATCAGTTTTAAATTTGTTAGATTTATATTGTTCTCCACTTATTTATTGCATGTGGTGTATTATGTACTTCCATTTGATATATATTATCATTATTATATTTATATTCACTGGTATTCTTTGATTTATTTTGTGCTTATAATCCTTTGGTCATACGAATCGATTTATTACAACGAGGTATGGGGTTTTTATCTCAGTTTTTATTCCCGTGAGATTCATGCTATATTTTCCACTATTTCCTTTGAGTGGTGTATTTATTGCCCATTATTCTACTCTTTGTGTAATATAATTTCGTTTATGGGTATTTATATCAATGTTGTATAGTTCTTTCATAGGGTGTACGTTTCGAAAGTTCCCCAAATTGGTAAGGAAACCTTTCACCCTCATCTTTTTAGAAGGCTTATTATTGATAGGTCTTTTTATTTACATCTTCTTATGTTGGGATATGTTCTTATATATCCTTATTGCTGTAAATTTTATGTCCAAGTGATTATATATCATTTTTATCTCTAATCAACAAATTTTCTAAATTTTAAAGTGACATCGTTAGGTTGTCAAATTTTTGTAAGGGAACTTCCTAACCCAATTTCAATTTTTTGGGTTAAACCTCTACTTCTTCATTATATCATAATATGAATATGTGTGGATGAACTTTGATTGTTTTATATTTAATACTCACTTATATTTGGCATATTTATATTTGTTACACATAATTATGTAATTGATTTATCCTTAATCTAAGGATATTGCCTTTGTAAGGGACTTCGTCTCAATAACCATTCATTGAGGAATAATTCAATTTCTATACAACCTTCTTTTATTAGTTGTATTATAATCCCTTTTGACTTTTAATTTCTTTCAAAATTAATCTTTTTACACAAAGCATTTTACTAAACGATAAAAGGAATGTTTTTGTCTTATGTATGCGGCGACAATGAATTCTCCGCTGCCATGACCATTATTTGAGTTTCGGCTTCCTCTACAAGGCATAACTTTTTAAATGAATAATAAATAACATGATTTACTTTTATTTTATTTTGGTATTGAAAATGGGGTTGATAATGTTTTGATTATATCTATGTTTTGTATTGATATCTTATGATTGAAATGTGGAAATGTTATGTTTCATTTACACATGTTTTAGGTGATACAATTATGTTATGGTTCTTGGGAATTGTTTATGAAGTCGGGTGGTTCCTTGATAAACTAAGGGTGTGTGAGCCTAAGATAGCTCTCCAATGCATTGGGTAACATGAAGGAGTTAATGGCTAAGGTTTCTCTAAAGAGATTTATAGAATATGATGTGATGGGTATTCCAAACATAACCATGAAGGTTACTCAATACGTAAGAATGTTATGAATGACTAATGTTACCTTTACGTCTTATGATTTCTATGAGTTATTTCACAAATATTATGATTTCATGAGATATGTTAAAGTGGTTATGTTTTATGATTAAATTATGATTTCATTGATTCTTATGTATAAATGGACTAATGTTTTATTTCTGTATTTTTATATCCCTTACTGAGCTTTTTATGCTCATCCCATGTTTTTGAAATGTTTTTCACAGGATATAAAGTTGAATAGGGTCATGGTTGGGATTATGAAAATTTATTGTAGTCTAAAACATGGAACTAGAAATGACTCTTTTGTTCAATATTTTTTATTTTGTGAAAAAATGGGAACATAGTTGTTTTCACTACTTTGTAATCATTGAGATGTAATGGTTATGTACTAATTGTCTAAAACTGTAAACTTCAAAAGATCCTCAATGTGAATTATTAATTTAATTAATGATTATAGAATTTTTTATGTATGGGTCCTTATATATTGACTACACATAGGTGTATTAGAATTATTTAATTAAAGAGTGTACTGCCACATGGAATGGTGATTTTGATTTCATTGAAATAATGTAGACCCATTTATTTTAATGTATCTAAACATTAATATATAAAAGTCCATTATTGGGTAACATTATTACATAATTATATCACTAAATTTAAAGGTAATGGATAAATCCATGATATTATAAAGTTGAAAATTTCCGGGGAATCTCAAATGTGTTTTTATGATTATAAAATTTCGAGTTCATTTTTATGAATTTTGAATTTTTACTTACTGTCTTACTTTTCATATAGACTAAAATCTATTAATAAATTTTTACCATAAATAGAATTAATATTATAAAATAAATTATTTTTATTTTATTTTATAAGTCCATGATGATGACAGAAAAAAGAATATTAATTTGTTGTTTATGGGAGTATTTCATGAAATTAAATATATTTATTAAATTCCCTATATATATATATATTCATTTTTATGTGTTTATAAGATTATTTATACCATATATAGATATTTTTTTTGATATTGGATGAGTGGATTACTTAGTAATCCATTCATTATTTATTTTAGATATCATTTATAATAAATTGAATTTAATTAGATGGTGGATGAATTGGTACTTATATGAATTATGATATTAATTACTAAAAAAGATATGGGAAAATTTATTGCATTATGTAGAACACATTCCTATAACATTTTGATTTTTTGATTATCTATTTCTTATGTTGATTAAAATGTAATAATTATTCATGAATTTTGTGATAATATAATATTTAATTTTTCCTATTATTGTGATAGTTTATGAAACTTTTCCACATTCAATCTTATATTATGATTAATGAGATAGGTATAGTTAATTTTAACTATTATAAATTTAATTTATCTCTTCTCTATGATATGAAGAATTAAATATGTATTAACATGAATGATTCTTTTTTTAATGATTTATTTTTACCTTTGAAATCTAAATTTACATATTATTATTCAATTAATACAATTTAATACATGGACTTATATGATTAATAATTTACATTACAAATCTATATTTAATCCAATAATTAAAATATTATTTAAGGTTGATTTAAAATGGACTAACTAAAGAGGATAATGTTATTCCATTGAATAATGTGGTTTATTAATATTAAAAAATATAAGATTATTGGTTATACATTCATGTGTGGGGGAATTATTTATAAAAATTATTTAATTTTTCATTATCAATTTACCTCATGAAAAGGAAAAAAATAAATACCTTATTGTAAAAAAGGAAACAAAAATAAAACTCATTATTGAAATAAAATGGAAAAAATAATAGAAAATTAATTATTGTTCATAATAGGTTTATTACTTAATAATTAAAAATTATATGATTTCTGTGTTTTCTGCTGAGTAAGGAGAGTGATGGATGATATACTAATTAGGAGGAGTATTTATGTTGTTTTTTTATTATTTATCACATATTTTACATTATATTTATACATCATTTTTGACCAATTTATTTTTCAAAGAAATTACTTACCAACCCTCAACCACAAATTCATTTTACCCATTTAAATAATTACTCATTTTTATTTATTTTACCTTTATGTGATAAAAATTTATATTCATTGAAATATTGTCTTTATGATCCATGAACTCATGATTTGAGATTAACTCTTTTTAAATATAACATTAGTAAGGTGATAAAATATTTTAGTGAGGTTGATAACATGTCAAATTAAATGTAGTAAGAATTTCAATGATGTGAATGTATTTGAAAAATATTTTCATCATTTCAAGATGTATATTAAAATTTAGGTTAAATTATTTTTCGTAGAAAATTTGGAGATCAAAAGATATTTCTTATGTGTCTCTTAAAAAATTATTCATTATTAATTATTGTTTTCTTATTTAGAATATGGAAATTACATATTTTTAGGATGTTAATACTTTGTGATAATGTTGAAATTATATTATTGAGGTAAATACTTATTTTATGTTTGTTGGAATTTGATTTATCATTTTCTTGAATTTATTTTCATATTTAACATCATTGATTTATTTTGAATTAAAGAATATTTTCTTAAATTTAGTTGATATTATGATTTGATTGAGGGAAATTCATTTTAAAGAATTATAGATGATAATAGGATCAATCTTAGTTTTATTATATAATTTTTTTAATGGAAGATATTTAGATGAAAATAAAACAGATGAAGTGGAAAAATTGGCTAACCCCATCCCAGACCATTAGAGTTAATCAAATTAGTATCCACTACCATTATGACTTTATTAAAAGGCAATGGCAATAATTTATAACACTTGAGTTTGAATTGGAAGTAAGTGAGTTAAGATAGTTGTATTGGGAAACAGGTGGAGGAAAATGTATCTATTGTGTGGTTCACCACCATTGGAGGAAAATTAGAGTGTTATTGAGAATTGTAGCTTACAACATATAATTATATCATCAAATTTATATATGGGATTAAAAAATATATGGAAATGTTTAACTAAAATGGATCACACATGGATATAGTAAAAAAAATCACTCAAAACAACCTCTTCATAAGGATATGTTTTTAAGGCTACGATGACCAGTGATACATTATTCTTATGAAAATGCATTTAATATAACGTACAAATATTCAATTGTAAATCAATGGATTCTCGGCACCATAAAAAAATTTATTTATCCATGAGGTAATGTTACATGATATTTCCCTTATAGTAGTTGTAAAGAAAAATAAGATACTTTGGCCATGATATTTTTGAGGAATCATATATTTCAAATTGTTATATTTTGATGAGAGTGAGTTCACTTGGTGTCTAGGTGCTATATTAATAATACCTTATATTGAGTTAGATAAATTGGACTAAAATGAAGCATTATAAATATATCACATTATAGGGGGATATAGATTGTGGTTGTGTAGGTGAATAATTATTTAGAATGAAATGATATTAGAAATGCATTAGAGATTTGTCACACCCTGGATGGTATTTTGATGAGATGAAGGAAGTGTTCCTAAAATTTATTTGGGGGTTAGTCTATGTCAATGTGTAAGTAAATGAATTATCATTTTAATTTATATAGTGAAATTGGTAGTGTAGTATGAGGATTTGTTTGTATCACAATCATAGACAACCCGTGAGGTGGGAGTATAGTTCACAGTGTGAATTAATCAATCATGCCATGATCTGTGAATCTACATCAGTACAAGTAACCATTTATATCTTCTCTAAAGGATAGTTTTAATGATATATTTGTTATAATATGTGATGTTATTTTATTTTTGATATAAACACCTATATAAATGAACATTTAGTTTATGTTAAGGTGATAGAGATACTGGAGATATATCTAGAATGATGAAGGTATAAAGTGTCTTATTTTAAAATAAGATAAGGCCCACACTACTTCAGATGAATCATTTGATATTTCAGAAAGTCTATATATTTGGATTCAATAGTGTATTTCCACACTGAATGAGTTAATTTCATTTATTTTCATGTGCTCTCCAATGACGTGAATGATGAGGTGTGAATTTAGTTCCATGTTATATAATGATGGGGGATTTTATTTAATGGATTATTATTTCATCAATTATTCAAAATAGTTATCTTCATTTATTATTTCTCTACATATCTTCTTAAATATTTATAATATCAATTGTCTTTTGATATTTATAGTCTATTTTAAATCAATTAATCATAATTTTCCAACATTTTGTTCATTAGTTTTGTTGGGTTATGCAATAAAATATATTTCTGGGATAACTTTATCGTTAATAAAATAATATTACATGAATATAAAAAATGACAATATTTTAGTAAGAGGGTCATGATAAATATTGTGTCATTTCATAGGCCAAATTACATTAATTAATTCAATAATTTATTATACCTTTCACATTACTAGATCATAAAACCTGAATTTACAATTCCTTTTACATTACCCATTATTGAAATTCCATTTTGTTTCAATTTTTAAAAATTTACATTATGCACTTACTAACTATTAAAAAATTACTTATAATGTAATTTTGTATTGTTGAACCCAAAAAAGATGATTTCATTGAATAGAATAACAGAAATTATATCAATAGAAAAAAACAAGGAATGAATCTTCAATCCATATGATTCAAAAAGAATTTATAATATTATTTTTTATAAACTACTGGAGGGAAAAGAATAAAAATTACGAATTTTCTTTGTCATCATTTTTTCTAATGAATTTTATGTCATTGGTCATATATATATAATAAACATTCTTATTCTCTTATTATAAAGTACTTTAGAATGAATATTGATAATGGTAACCCGATCCCCACCTAATGGTCATTAAGAAGTTGAAATAATAATAAATTATTGACAATACATCATTCCCCAGTCAAAAAATAATTGTCATACATAATGGTTAATGGAGATATAGAAAAAAAATAATGAAACAAAACCAAATTTAATTAAACAAAAAATAATACCCACAAATGAAAATTTCCCCACATCATATAACATTGTCCTAAAAATATACCCCTCATGCTAGTCATGTTATAGGGTAAAAAGTCACTAGAACTGATAACAACAAATACCACTGATGATACTCTATATATATTTTAGCTACTAAATTGATCAATTGATATGTAGCGCCAGAAAAATTTATTCATTAATGAAGAACAAATTTCATATATACATATATCTTAGTATATCGCTTCTATATATATTAGATTACCTCAACTAATACTCTATATAAATAGCTATCTATATCCATGTGAAACAGTATATCAAACTCTAAAAATATATCATTAAATATATTCTACAAAAAATATAGATATGCCAATACGTGTTGTTGTTGATATAAATCTCCTGGTATGACTAAGAGTTTCTATTAAAAACTACACTCCCAATCATTGAATTTGCATGACCACAGTTCAACCCATTGTAGATATGTTTCATCCAATTTCATCATATCCATAAACTATCATTTTCCTATTATGGTAATGGAATGAATCCAATCATCTATTCCATGACCCCTTACATCAGATCAACAAATATATTGTTGGGATATGACAAATCCACAATGATGTTTAGTCTCTAAATATTTTGAGCCCTTCTCCATCACCATGGCTGAAATCTCTCTCCCACCCTATCATATATAATTCATCTACATTTATTGGAATTCCATGAAGTTGATGACATTGTATGTAGTTTTTTTTTTCAACACCTTTCTATTATAGAAACTCATTGAATTTAAAATATCACGTTGAGAAAAATTATTATAATGAATGAATCACCTAGCTAATGTTTCTCTTATTCTCATGATTCTTTTATGTGAACTCTTACAGAATATCTTCCCATTATGAAGTATCCTCTATTATGATGTGTATCACTGCTATATACAAACTTTCATTGGGTGGAATCAATGTTCCTTGTATCAAACTATTGAATAAAATTTCACTTTCTAATAGGTGATGATAAATTCTTGAAGACTCGCTGAGAATCATTTTGTGTAAACCCATTCCATGAAAAAATGATTATTGGAGTGATATAACTTCACTATACATATGTAAGATTCATTTTAACAAATTTTCTTTCCACTTTCAATATTACCACATAAAAATATTATTCTACTAATGCTAGGTTGATAACTTGTGGTGCTCAATTGTGCAACTATTTTCCTCCCATGTTGTCATTCCATGATATGACTATTGTTAATCCTTATATGGCACAATAATATATGCCTAATATCCCAGGACTATGAAATTATGGACTATGTTTCATTCAACTCTATGCTTCATGCACTAGGTTTCACTATTGATCTCCATGGCTATTGATTGGACTTTATCTTTTGGTCGAGGTTAGGGTTGGACTTGTTTGCCACTTATTCTGTTTTTTTAAACTATGATTACTAACTTTCCTTGAATATGGAAACCAATCCCTAATATTTATTCATTCATAAAAATTAATCTGAAATTGAATTCTTATATTATAGTCATAATTTTTTATAAATATTGGTAATTTATAATTTATTTATTAAAAAATAAAATATCTAAATTTAATTATAAAAATAAGTTTAAGAAATTGGGGTATCCCCACCTAATGAATTAAATATAGAATGAGAACTCTATAGGTTACACTTTATTTAGAACTACTATTTTTACCCCATTGGGTTCAAATTTCACTTTACGTCTGTCAACCATGGCTTTCAGAACAATTTATTCCAACTTTACCATAGGCACCATAAGAGGATATGCAACATTTCTAGAACAACATCCTAGTCCCAATTATCATGATGGAGATTATTTATGATATTAATTTTTGACTACTATACCAGCATAACTATTCCTAAAATTTATTTGAAATTTTTACAATATTATAAAAATTTAAAATTAGGAAATACAAACTTCAAAAACAATGTTATCCCCTTAGCCATACTAACTCTATCATTAGACTTTCATATGCTAAACTCCATTATCCACCTCAATCCAATAACTCATCTAATATTATTTCAAAATAATTATAATAAGCATGTAATAATTTTATGTAATAAATCAATAATTATTCAGTAAGAAATTATTGAGGTGTAACTCAATAGACAATGTAATAATGTCAATAATTTTTTTAAAGGGGTGAAGATCACTCCATATACACTAGTGATTCCACTTGAACCAAAATTCCAATATCATCAATCAAAATCTGGAATTTGTTGAACTATAAATAGTGGAAAATTGAATTATAGTTATTTTTAAATCTTAAATAAAATGAAACAATATAAATCAAAACGTGATTATTTCATTTTAGTATTCACTAGAAAAAGATTATGGAAACTGCTTTGATGTGATTTTATTCTAGAATGATCCTGTGGAATTAGTTCTCAAATCCAAAATTGTACATCTCTATAATTTTATAATATTGTGAAATTGGATAGTGGAATGAAAAATAGAGTGTAAGCTACCTTATTTTATAAACAAAACAAGACAATACATACTATTTTTAATGATAAAAATGGGGGGAATGCAAAGAAGAAAGGTGAAACCCCCATTTTCATGAAATATATACAAATTGGGAACCCATATTGTTTAATAATTTTTTAAATATTACTTTCGAAAAAAATAAATAATTGATCAAGGAAAAATGAGGAAACTAGTTATTTATGACCCAACCCACTAGGGCCACACCTAGGCCAATGATATGTAGAGAGTGGAACCGTGATCCTACCACCAATAGGATTGGGGAAGGATACTGGAGTCATGCAGTTATATCACAAATATAGGAGTCCTCATATAAATTAATTATACAAACACACACACCTCTATGTACATCACTACTATCTAGGATTAAGAAAACTATACTATCCCAAAAATAAATAGATGCATGACAAAACCTCTAAAACATTCATATCACATAATCATAAATATATCAAATTATAAAAGGGGAATGGTTAAAATAAAAAATGGTGTTTAACCATAAAATCTAATATAATGGTATAATCCCTCTCATAAACATCAAAACCCACCCCCACATACGATCATCTCTATAGAGTACTACATATCTCAACCAACACCAGGTATATGTAAGTCACCATCTAAATGCCTATCATCTTCATAAAACATAAAATTTGTTGAAAATATCAATGTAAGAGTGAGTTTATATATATAAAAATAAGATTACCCATAAATCATATGGGATAAATAAAAATAACATTCTCCTCAACCTATAATAATTTTTATGAAACCTAAAAAATGAATTTCACATCAAGACAGTATGGAGAAGAGATAGAGAGACCACAATCATCATAGTTTCCCATAAAAGTTATGTTTTATCATAGTTATAAAAACATTATATCCAAGACACACACCTACACTACCTCATCTAATTAAAGTAAAAATGTCAAACATCAATGGATGAAACCTAAACCAAGGATGTACTAACCCTTATGGAGGAACCCCTCAACACCAAATATAAATGATTGGGGATTACCAACTCCATTTAAAGAGAGAATATGACCAGTTGTGTGAATAATATACTAAAAACATGAATAGATGACATGGAAGAAACACACCCTAAGTTAATCTTATCCATTATGGTAATATCGATCAAAGAAACAACTTCAATGATTACTCGTGTGCATTGACATAAGATGATTGTCCCTAATGTAACAGAGAATAGTTCAGCCCATCAACCTCATATCTATAATATAAAAACAAAGGCCACAACTAGATCCCATGAAAAAATACACATAGGAAGGACCACTCATATGTCTCATTTTGGGCCATTAATAATGAGATATTGTATTTTAAATTTTTACAATGGAAGCACAAAATGTGTCCGTTGGGGTATATAGAGTGTACTATAATGTAATCACCAAGAAATTCTCAACTAATCTACTAAAAATGAGAATTATGATTTTATAATTAATGTAGATGAATAAAAAAGGAATGTGAGACCACCAAGGGTCATAGTACTATACCCCCAAAATATGGCTCGACCAGCTGGGTAGCAACAAACAACAAGTCCACCCATGGAAACAATATATAGGACCATTTGATTTACAAGGTTAATACTTCCTAAAAATTGATAAGCTTCATGTATTAGATCAGATGGTGTATTAGAATTATGAAATGTAGTATGAAAAATAACTTGGGATCAAATCCCAAATTCCACAAATATTATACTTCACAATGTGTGCTCTTACAAAACAGACAACATATATTTGTTTATTTTCATAAAAATATCAACATATTTCTATGGCTGTACCAAGTTATCTAATCCAATAATATTTTACAACCTTAGCTAAATCTATTCATATGAAGTCAAAGTAATCTAATGTAGTCATTTATTTTTTGCCTTTAGTGGTAAAAAATTAGTATTCCCATTAACCGAAGTGATTCCTATCTCTTCACTTATTATCAACCAAGTGTTAATCCATTCATCTTCCATCAAAATTACATCATGAATCATAATATATTCTATAAATCAGAATATAAATCATTAGTCCAAGATAAAACCATTGTTCTATGGTTGAATCATGCTTCGAATTAGATCATTAGAATAATTTCTAGTCAGCCACATGCCAAATACGTATCCACAAAGAATAATGGGATAAATGCCCCATTATCCTTGTGAATTAGTGGATGTATTTGGTAAATGTAGATACCAATAATGATTTGATAAATAAATAATTTAATATAGTATACTTCTGTGATTATATAAATGGAAAAAGTAGAAAATAATCAATGATATTCTTCCAAGGTGAATAAATCATGGATTTAATGCCATAATGTAGATCCATGATTGAAATATGATAATATATGAAGAATTATACATAAATTATGATATATACATCATCATTGGAAAACATAACAGTGAATAAATGATATATAATTTTTTTTAGAGGTCATTATGAATTCTATCATTGTTGAAGTGCCCATATAGAATCCATCTGACGATCCTCAAATCACTATATTCGTCAATGAAGATCCTCATAATGAGATAACTCCTTCTCCCCAATAAATAAATTCGGATTATGTATATAAAAATTAGTGGTTTTCATTATTGGATGTATTAATGTTTACAATTAGGCCACAACATGAATTTAACTACTTAATGTTATTTAATTAATTTATCTGTTTAACTGGATGAGGAATGCATATCATTCCAAATCCCGTTGGACGTAAAAAATTTATTCCGAGGATAAAATAATACCTCATTAAATTGTTCTTGTTGAATGATAGAGGTGTTTTATAGGAGTTTTGACGAGGTTCTGTGGTGGTAGGAGGTATAGTAGAGATACAATAGAAAATTCAAATTATGAAGGTGGCAGACGACATGAATTGGTGGTTCATGGCTTGTGTAGTAGAAAAAAATCATAGTATTTTTTGAAATGAAAGGGAACCCCTGATGTGGATAAATTTTAAAAAATTAACTCACAATGAGTAATTAAATTAATGATGAGGTGATTTGGAATTTATAGGATGATTATATATGGGATATTCACATGGAATTGATGTCATGTATTGGTTCCATGTTGGGAATGGAGTGAGATTTTAGATTTTTATTTTTTTTCCATCATATACAATTTTTTCTTCAAAAAATGTTCTTCATTTCATTTTTTCATGTGGTATGTTTTTTTGGGGATTTCTTCTTCACCCAACAATGCATAGTAAGTTGGAAAAGATTTTTAGGGAATGAATTAATCACTCATTACTAACATTTTTTGTATCGTATGGGAGGGTATTAAACGTTCTATCAATGGGGTATGGTTGTGTTAACTTAATAATGGTTAACTAATTGGTTATAAAATATAGTATTTGAAGAGGGAATGATTCACATACATTAAAATTGTTGATATTATCTATATATTGTAATTTTAAGGGGTAAAATCCATATTAAAAATCATAGTTGTTGGGGACTTTTTTACACATTTTTATTGATTTATGGAATTTATTCTTATTGCAACATCAACCTAATATAGAAATTGGATAACCTCTAATATTGGGTAAAAAAATTGATCTCCCTTATATATAAGTATTGTGTGATAACACCATTAAAATTAAATGAAAAGAATAGAATCTCCATTCATAAATCAATAAAATGTTTTGTGGTGTGTTACAATGTGTGGTTATGGTATGTAGGGATGATGGGTGAGATGTGGCCATAATTTTTTTTATATGAGGGGATGGTTCATTTGGATTCAATTTTTGAGGAGTGTGGAGAAGTTTTTTCTATCTATTCTTTTACAGTGGTGAGGAGGTTGTTTTTCTTGGTGTGATTTTTTTGTGGTGATGCAATAAATTATTTGGTCATATTTTTGGTTTAGTGAGTAGATGGTATGTCGGGAAGTGCATTGGTGGTTATTAGGTGATGGTTTGATTTGTTTTTATTTTGTACAGGTGGGGTTATAATTTTTTTGTCCATGATTTTGTAGTAGTGAGGTCATATTTTGTTTGTCTATTTTTTTCCGCTGAGATGATTGTATGATTGGAATAATGTGATTGTTGTTATTATAGTTTTATTGTTCTAGATGCTTAGGTAGCGATGTAATAACAAGTTAATAATTTTTAAAATGGATTTGGATGGTTTAGTTAATGGTATGAAAATTATTATTGAAAAAATAAATGATTGTTTTTTTGGTTAAATGGGGTTTCATCTTATCAATTAAATGAATTGGATGGATAATAAGATTATCTAGAAATATGAAATGCGGCTTGTGGTTTGTGGTTTGTCTATTGATTTTCATTAAGAAGTGGCCTCAAAATTGGGGATGTTTTGAGTTGGTTATTGTTATTTTGTGAACCCATAGGTATGGATTGTGAGTTTCTATATGTATATATAGTTGTATATTCCTTGTTATTTCCTCTATATGACCATCCTTATCTAGAACTATAGGCTGACACCCATACATTTATAAATATATTTTTCCAATATATTTGTGATGAGGATGTGTGGATGGATACCCAATCTATCAAGCTCTATATTCCATGTGAGTCTATATGCATAGGCTATCATGAATAGTGTTTTGATAGTGCAATAGATGACAGAGCTAGTGTCTTTAGGTGAGATGTGATTTGACCATGTTGTGGGGAGGTGGCCTAGGTGTCTTGAGGTCAGATATGAAGAGAATGCACTGTGGTGTGGTATTTGGTGGGGTTCATACATGGGAGGAAAAAGGAACATGGTTGATTTAATTAATGTTCATGATATTATACTACCCTAGTAATATTTCTGATATTATGTACTAGGTTTCTTCGAGTGAGGTGAAATATGATAGTGAGGTGAGGTACTGGACTAGGAGCCTGCATGCATGCTATGATGTGACTAGGATATGGGCTATCGGTTTATGTTATTTTTAATATATAACAGTGGCCAAAAATATGACATTAGGGTGTGAGAGAAGATTTTTTTTGGGAAATCAGTGTGTTGTAACAGTTATCTATATGTATATTATTAAGTTTTAATACATATATTGATTTACTTCGTGAAAATTTCATAATGAGGATGTGGTTGGATAGTTGATCTGTTTAGGTGTTGTATGTTCTAATGATTTCTTATAGGTACAATTGTACTTTTCCAAAAAATGTGGATGAGAGACTTTGGTTATCCATCATAATATACTTGTATTATCACAATACATATTTAAATTAATTTTCATGTTTTTTGGTGGATTTCATGGATTATGATGGAAAGTATTAGATTAGATATTTTTGGATAATAATGGTTTTAATTCTTTAGATTTTATTTTTTGAAATTAATTTTGTATAATTTTATCAATATTTTTTACTTATACATGCATTGTGGGATATAATTGGTTTCATATTATTTTATTTGGTGGATTTTATTATGGATTATTCAATTTATCATTTGATAGGATATTATTATAAAGTGTAATGCATTAAATTTTATGATAATTTTATATCCTAGGTTTTGGTCACCCAATAGGGGCCTACATTAGGTCGGACATTGGGGGTCTCTCTCTATCTCCCCACAATGCGAAATATTTCATTGGAGGGGGTCATGGTAGATTGATATATGGGGCGATAGATGATAGATATAATGGTGTTGGGAGTTAGTAAATGCAAGAAATGCATTGGTTTATATGGAAAATGTTCCAGTTGACCCTCGTGTATTACATAAGATATGAAGACCAGTTAAGACATTAGTTTTTAGGGCACCCCACAATCCAATACATGGAATCTTAAAGTATTTGATGAACAATTGAGATTAAACTATTTATAGGTTAGATACCTAGTCGAGGTACATGGAATAAGATTACATGACATCCATTTTATGGATGATTTTTTTGGAAGTAAAAATGAATAATGTGAAATTAAATTATTCTATGTAAAATTCTATAATACAATGATTAGGTTATTATTGGTTTATTTATATATATAGATACTAGGCATCATTTGTGGGATGTTTTGGTAGTAGAGGACTGGTTGGATGATCTGATTAATTTTTTATGGTTTGATCCTATTGAGGAAGATGTTAAGGTGTTGAGGATGTTACATGATTTCTAGAGGTAGTATTTGGGAATTTATGTGGGTATTGTTCCAAATTTGCAGGGAGAGATCTGGTCAGTGGAACTCAAAATCCCTTTTTGTTTTATCCAATCCTCACTGGAGTACTAGAAACCTTTAGTAGTAATTCATATATAGGGAACTATGTATTTGTGTTAGATTCTATATTTGGGTGAGTATAAGTATTAATATGATTCATTGTTCGAATTTTAGAATGAGTTCTATGAAGGGTTCCTTTCACTAGCCATGACAGAACTAAATATGGAAGACCTTAATTCTTTTTAGAGTGGTTGTTTTTTTATTTGAGAAGACAGAATTATGTCCATGGAACTACTGTTTTCCCCTAGATATTTCTCTATATAAGGTGTATCATGTGAGACAACATGAGGAGGAAATTCAACCATTGATCTAGAATGTTGTTACTCCTTTTATGATACTAATGTATCAAGTGGTTAAGAAGTAGTTAGAAGTGAATGAGTAGATACACTCATGATGATGTTTTCAACGAGAGGGGGGAACTAGCAAGGTTCTGTAATGAGAAGAGTTGTTAATGTAATGTCTGAAGAACCAGGACCTTTGAGGTTTCATCCAATAGGGAGTTAACCATGGATTCTTCCCTTACAGCCTTCTGTGGTTTGTGGTTTCCATAATTTTCAAACATATAGGAGGACTTCGTGTTTTCTAATTTGGTTTCATAGAAATTTTTAGAATAAATGCGTAGTAGTTCTCTAAGCTTATTTTGGGGGTGGTAGACACGTTCAACACATACCTCAACAGCATTTTCCAATGACATATTTTATCGAGTAAGGGTAGTAGGATCATTCCCAACTAAGGGTAGATGGAGTAGGTATGGAGTAATCAAATATTTTTCAACTGGTTTAGATAATAGTACTAGAGCATGCTAATGGAGGTTGTCATCATCTGAGAGATAGTAGAGTTGGGAATAGTCAGTTGCCTATAGTTGTGGCCAAAGTTCTAGAGAGGCCATAAATCTATTTAGGTATGCTTATTTTTTCATATACCCATGTTTGTGTGTATTATGTTTTAGTGGATAATCACTCATTTTTTACATAATATATTTTGTTTTCTGTGATTAGATGTAGAGAGGTTCTCATTCCCTTGTTGTTGATTGTGTTAAATGGAGAATAAACCATATTTTTTATGTATTATAGATGTGTAGAAAAATACTGGGGACACATAGGTCTCAGAAGTGTCATGTATTTCTATATATGCAACCCTACGATGTTATCCTAGGAGTAGATTAGTTTTATTTTAGATGTTATGTAACCAAATACTTCTACATTATGGTCATGTTCACATATGTAGATGGTAGCATGTGTTATTGATTGTAATACATGTTTTCGGGTTTGTAGTTAGTTTTTGGAGCCCCTACATTATTTTAAGGTTTATTTCTTGGTGGAAAAAGTTGAAATTGGGATAGTGGAGGTCCTTTTGGTTGTTTTAGAGTTTTTGGATGATTTCTATGATGATATTTTCATGCTACCCCCAATAAAGTTATGTTAGTTTTATGATAGATATATAACAAAGAGATTCTCCCATTTTGATTGATCATTATGGGATTGATCATACAGATTTTCTAGTGTTGATGATTCAGATATATGATCTGATGTAGAGGTGTTTTATTTGGCCTAGTGATTAACCATGGGGAACCTTAGTTTTGTTTTTCAAGAACACGGATGGAATTTTCAGGTTGTATATAGACTACTAGAGTTTGAATCTAGTGATGAACATGTATTGTTAACCACTTACAAGGATGTATAATCTTTTCCATCAATAGAGGGGTTAATTTTTTATGCATTATCTATGGTATGTATACAACCATTCGAGGTTGACATAGATAAATTTCATGAAAACTACCTTTATGTGTAAAAGTATGACCGTCAAGTTTTGATTCAAGATGTTCAGTGTTAAAAAGACAAATCATATGTTCATGTGAATACAAAACTACAAGGTATACATATCCTTGGACCTGTTCATAGTCACGTTCAATGAAAAAAATTAATTTACTCAGTTTTAGTGGAGGATCATATCAACTATCTCAAGGATTTCTTATACGTTCTTTGATAACATCATCTCTATATAATGTTTTCAATGATTATGATTTATCCATGAGAAGGGTATTTACTTGTGGATGTGGTATATTAGTATGGAATTTGATTATACATGTCAAAGGTCGAGGTAGTTGTTTATTTTGTGGACCCCAAGAAGAAGGAGGATTTTTGTTGTGACCTTCTTCTTACATGATATTATCAAAATTTTCTATCACATTTCACTCAATTATTATCCCTATAGACAGTGTTGAATAAGGAGGATGTGTTTTTTTGTGGAATGATCAATTCTAGATACTTTTTAAATACCAAAATGGGATGTTGATCAATAGACATGTGCGTCAGTTTCACAAGGACTATTTGATGTTTGATGTGTTTTGTGAAGCTTCCCATCTGGTATTATGATTATTGTTAACATTGAAAAGGGTAGTGATATTTTATGTGTGTTGAATGTTTCACATCCATAAGTGTAACTATGTCACCCATTATATGGAGATAGATGTGATTTTTTAAATTATTTTTATAGAATTACCACATTTGGGATCACTTGTTGGCCTTCACAGATCACAAAAGTATATCGGTATATAATTTCTTATCATGATATGTATTTTTTGATAGAAGACGGTGAAATACTTTATTCAAAAAAATTATTTTGAGATATTCTACACCATAGTAGCAAATAATTTTATTCTCAAAAAGTTGATCATGTTGTTAGGCACAATCTATTATTTGGATAAGAGGTGTGTGGATGAGGTGGCGTAGTTACACGGTTTTCATAATTACATTATCTCAGAAGATGATGTTAATTTTACCTCATAAATATAGATAGTATTGAATCAAAATTTTTTAACTTAGTTACACATCAACATTAGTTTCCACCCTCAAATAGAAAGTAATGTTAACTGGACCATCCATACAATAGAGTGTATACTGCAGTCATGCTTTTAGAATTGAAAAGATCATGGAAACAACAATTTTTCATGGTTGATATTTCTTATAATAATATCTATTAATAATCTATTGAAATAGACCAATTTGAGTCCTTTTTAGGGATTAAATGTTGTTCTTCATAGTTCCAGATAGAGTAAGGGGTGGTAGAAGTTCCTCATCTCAATGTGCTTTAGAGAATAATAATGAATGTTTCTCATTTTCAAGGGAGGATTAATGTAGTGTAAGTCAGAAATATTTATTATCATGATCACAGGAGGATTCCCCTAGAGATTTAGGATTGTAAGCATGTCTTATTTATGGTCTCACCATGACAAGGGTAGTGGAGGTGTTTTGGGGGAGTATGACTTATCCTAGTTTTTAGGTCTTTTTAAAATCATGGTCGAGTTAGTGAGGTGGAATATCAGTTGACGTTGCCACCAAGGTTATAGTAGATATATGAAAATTTACATGTCTCTCATCTCCATAATTTCCGTCATGATGACTCTCATTTCATTGATAAGGGAGAGTTTGATATCAAGGCTGACATGACATTTGGGGAGCATCCATTAGTTATATTGGAATATCAATATAAGAACTGTGTGGAAGAACCATTCCTTTCGTTTCTATTTCATAGAGGAATGGTGGTTTGGAAGAGAATAATTAGGAGAATGAGAATACTATGCTTTACCAGTTCCAGGAGTTGTTTTTTGTTTTCAATATTTTGGTTTGTTTTTTTGGATGATGTGATATTTGGAATTTTTTGTTTTCTAAATTTGTTTGTTTTCTAGGTTTATGAGGTCTGATAATATTTGGACATATTGATATAGGTGGAACTCAAACATAATTGAGACACATTAAAATCTGATGTGATAATATGCGTGTTGGCGAGTCAGTGCCTCCTAGAGCAAAAAACATATTACCATTGGGGGTGTAATTAGCTTATTCATATGTTTGGGGATACATATTTTTTATTGTTTTTGTTGTTTCTGGTCTGGTTTGAGTGGAGGTTGAGATATTTTTGTGTGGTTTTGTGGAAATTTGGGTGTGTGAAATCCAGTGTTTTTTGGATGGTACTAGATATTGTATTATTATTCCCAGTTATATGTGGTAGTGTTATTTTGTGGGATATTTTTTTGTGTTTTGGTTAGTGAGTTTTCCTTGTGGATACATTTGTGGTATGATGAGTTTTTTGAGAGTTATCTCATGTGGTATTTTTTTAGACACATCTTCTTCCTTCATGTTTCGTTTTGATTCTCAGGGAAGAGAATCGTCTGAGTGGTATCCCATGTAACAACCTTAGTCTTCCCAATCTAATATATTTTTCATATTTGGTTGTTTTGGGTATTTCGTAAGAGAGTTGAGGAAAATCTTTGGTGGGTGGTGGAAAATCAGTTTTTAGTAATAAATTGACAACTTGAAAGTAGAACAAAACATATATCAGTGGTTCACAACTTCTATAGCTAGAATATTTCACAATACCTTTCTACTTCGGTTCTTGTTGTGATGTGATGTTTTAGGTTTCTTCAAGAATGAAGTGATGTGACTATATTCGGGGGGTTTTTCCTAGGTTTATGATGGTGTGATGTGATGTTATTGTGTTGTGGGGTAGTGTTCTATGTTACTGTAAAGTGGTGAGATTACCAGGACATATAAAATTGGGGTTTGTGTGGATAAAATTAGTGGTAATGTAGTGTGATGTACCCTTTATCGATACGCTTCTTATTGTATTATTTTAACTATCTTTTGAATTTTTTAGTGAATTATCAAGTGTGGATGTTATTAGATGGTTGACATATTTAGGTGTTCTTGGATCCAATTTATGTTCATTGGTTCATTATTATGATTTGTTCAAATTTAAACAATATTCATTGGTTTTTCAAGAAATTATTCATTTTTTCTTACCATACATCTATAATATGATTTTTAGGTTTCTAGGTGGATTTCCTGGATCACGATAGATAGTATAATATCATTCCATTCATGGATGTTTCTGAGTCCTTTTTCTTGAATTGATTTTGGTTATTTTATTTTATAGAAAATTATATTTACCTATTTTATTTATGCATGCATTGTGGAATGGTTTGGGATTGTTTTTTATTATTTCATTGAGTTTCCCATGGATGATTCATCATATCTCCAAAATCAATATTATTATATATGGAAATGCCTCGTACTTTATGATTTTTTATCCCCTAAGTGCTAGTCACCAATCCAAGGTCTACTAGAGGATAGAGACAATGGTTCATTATCTCTATATCCTTATTGTGGTGTCTTTGGAAGGAGGGAGGAATTACATATACACCCCACCTTTTTAACCAAAGTTCAGCCTCATATTTCATAATTGGGTCTATAATAAATGGTAATTATATTAATTTGGAAAATGTGAATTCTTACTATTTAATTTATTATATATTTTTTATATCTATTATGGGGTCTTATGACACCCATAATTCCACTAAAACACTAAAAAAAATCATTATATTATTTTATAAATTTCAAGGGGACTATAAATGAGAATCAGAGTCATTGCATTATCCACAACATCAATTATTTTCACCAAATAATGGAAGACCATAATCTATAAAGTTAGGTAAATGATTAT
The DNA here is from genome assembly GCA_963277665.1 of Viscum album. Classification (NCBI taxonomy): domain Eukaryota; kingdom Viridiplantae; phylum Streptophyta; class Magnoliopsida; order Santalales; family Viscaceae; genus Viscum; species Viscum album. The sequence goes on along the minus strand of OY728126.1, from coordinate 569,378,022 downwards.
ATATCTACATCTCATACTCCCAGGAGCCCTATTAGAGGTTCCCATTATACCAAAAAACTCATACTATTGGGATACTTTTCCAAAGATTGAATATCTCGAAATGATGTCATATTTCTACCATGTCCCCTAAAGAGGTGTCTCCTTTCATGAATTTTAAATCACCCATTTCAGAAAAAATCATTGGGTAATCCACATATCACCCTAGTTTGTACATGAAAAAGGCATAATTCACTTGGTTGAAGGGGAAGTGGGTAACGATAAGTGGAAAGAAACCTTATGAAACATTTACAGTATCTAGAATGAAAAAATAAATGTCTAGGATAACTTATTACCCTGACCAGACCTCCTAAAACATCATTGTTGGGAGATCATCATTGACACATGATCATCTAAATTTAACTAAATGGTCCTTGATATTAGTATAAATATAATTTCAATTCATTATTATCAGTATTAATTCTCTCTTTGATCATATAAACCTTATTTATCATCACAAAAACTAAATATGATCCCATAAGTGAAGACTCTAGTATATTCTATAAGAACACAGATGAAGTAAATAGTCTCCCATATAGTTCTTCGTATTGTAAAATGAAAATAGTGTATTAATATATATAATTATAAGAAAAATCCATCCAATATAGTTGATCATGAAACTATTAACAACTTCTAGAAACATGGTTATCATCATATCCCACAAAACCTATATGGTTCATTCTGTCAGGCCAACATTCTGTTGGATAAATTCCCTTCTCATCTATAACTGGTTTCTAGAAGACTTTTAAAATATACTTTATTATCATTAAAAAGGATAATAATCACTATTAAAGAGATACATCAAAATAATACCATTATTTTGGGTGATCTATGTATATGTTTCACAAACTCTCTATCTATACTCCCATTTGCAAATAAAGTGAGTCAAATTGATAAGTCAATCAACTATTATGGTCTCTCTCTCTACGTGGAAGCCCCTCCAAAAAATTATAAATATCACATTCCTATTATACATTTTTATTACATGTAGATTAGTAAAGCCACTATGAAACTTTTTCAATATAATCATAAAATATTTGGGGAGGCATTGAGAAATAAATTAGGTTTCACTATAACTGATACCAACTGAACAAAACTACCACCAATGTTATTGGTTAATATTCTCCAATCCAGGTTGTACCACTAAGGTTGAGGTATGAATATACCTTATAACATACACACACAATGAAAAAAATAAAAACCATCCATAAAGTGAAAACAATTATATTCACTCAACATTAAGAAAATTCATATTGTGCATCTTATGACAATATCTTGTCATGCACAACTTCACAATTGATGTCTCCCCAATGAGCATCTCTCAAATGTTGATGAATCAATGTGGTACCTACTGACCACCTTAAATGAATTTTCTTAATATTTACTACTATAGGTTCATCAATAAAGGGTAAAAATTCATTAATTCCTCCTACACAAAAATAGATATGGATTTCTAGCTAAGGGAACTATCCACCTTGATTCCATTATCTATAGTGTAAGGTATCTTGATGTCTATTTCTTGTAGAAACTCAAGCCATATTTTTCATCTGAAGATGAGGTCTATCTTGGAAACAATTCACCAGACACTATTGGTCAATGTAACACACAACCTCTCAACCATATGAAAAATTATTCATATTATTAAAAGTGAATACCATTTATTTCATCTCAAATTGATGATTCACATAGCTATACTTATGGGGAATCAAATTACAATACCCATAAACATTCACCACCTCGCATTATATCAATAAAATCTTAATCCGATTTCTAGAGGCATTAATAAACATGACCAACTAAGACATGACTTTATTAATTTTAAAATATTATCATTTTTCTACCTATGTCATTTCTCCTTAAAGGATTTTTTGGGAATATAAGTCTAGGAGAATCATATAACTTTTTATATTATGGTAGTTTAAGTTGATGTAATCCTAAATGATTCGTCCATAAACCTATGATAGTAACCATCCATAAACAGAAACCTCCATACCATATATAGGATCTCATGTAGTTTCCATGCTAGAACTACAATAAACGATGAATGGTATATTATTAATCCTTTTTTAGGGATGACATACCTTATAATGAGATTATCCCAAATATAGAATTAGAACTTCAAGAGTGAACAACATAACTGGTCCTCCCTTAGTAAAAGATGAATATCTTCAAATTATTTATGAGATCCTACTCTAAAGTATAATAGATGATAATTTGATCGATATTGAAAAACATGAACTAATCTAAGGATGTTTAGAATATCTAGAATATGAATCCCATGAAGATAATTGGAGATTTCTTGAAACTAAGGAGAATCATCAAAAACTCATTATTATCCTAGTGAAATTTTAGTTCCTTATTCATAATTTGTAAATTTTTAACTTTGCAATATTTGGTATCAAGTCATGTGTTTAATATTTAAGAACCATTCCATATCTTTAATCTTTATAAACAAGTCATCAATTCATGGTAAGTAGTTATTGTTCCAAATAGTCACTTTTTTAGGGGATGATAATAAATGCATATTCTCAAGCTCTTATCATTATACACAGTGAATATCGATTTTTTCACATAGGGGGACACACTAGCTTTGATAAATCTCATCTCACAATGGTCCTATAATTATACCCTCACATCTTAGATATCATTTGGAGTCTCCAATATAAAGAAAAATATTTTAATACTATCCTCATGTGAATGTCCATATATAATTGATATCCTAGAATATATTTAGTCATTAATAATATAAATAGACTATTTATATATGTTCTTCCCCAACTACTAGATATCAAATATTGGGTGATTCTACTGTACTAGGGTCCATGATTTCCATCTGATAAATCAAGGGATACAATTGACTAAATATAATATTTTATCTCTCTTCTCGAAATTATTTCTCTTCAGTAATGGAAAATATCATCCCACATATCCAACGACACTACATTCGCCTATGGAGATAATCAATCATAAAACAAACACTAGATAAACAATATATACCACGAAAGAAGTTATGTAGCTTCATTGATACCACTGAGAGGTACCATGAAAGTCATTATATACTAAGAATTAATGAACACTTCCCACATATGTGTAATATAGTTTAATATATATAATTATGACTCACAAGCTATATATATCATGATAAGGGGTATAGAAGACTTTCAATCTCAAACACCATGTGTAAGGAATGAAATGAATGACTTGAACCAATGTATTTCAGTAATAGAGGTAAAGTAGAGAAGTAATATATCATAAACGAATCCATCACACATTTCTTAGGGTTATATTCCTCCATGTTTATAAAATACACAAAAACTTTACCACCATATCTCAAGGCTTGTTGTATCACTCCTAGTGGTGGTGGTGGTGGTGGATGAAACTCATAACATTGTTCTATTCCATAATACTCTCCAATTAGGGATTTGTTAGCAACCTTCACAACATAGACTCATATGGGTACACCATGATCACCCCTTGGGAGTCTCTGATCATAGTGCTACCTCTACAAAAGAGGTAAATATTCTACATATAAAACCTATAACACAAATTTATCCCTTATAAGGGCGTCTCTAGAATACCAAGATAAGCTGTAATCATGAGAGGGATCACAAATACATGAATAAATCTACACCGACCCTATTCGAATTTTTTTGATTGGAAGTAGTTTTATCAATACAAACAGAGATCGTAGTGCTAGTGGATTTTGAAACGTGATTCACACTCAATAATTACCCAAAAATTGTAATATATATCTAATAGATCATAATTCTCTATAGAGGGTATGGTTAATGGTAATACTACTACATAAATGTGGTTAAATATTTTTTGAGATTGGTCATGTCTAATCATTAATCTATGTGTCTAGAATACACTAACATTATTCCAATACATGAAGAAGAATAATTATGAGTGACCAAATCTGATTATAAGGGTTATTTGAGATTTTAAATAGGATTATCATTAACTCTAGCTAATATTTGACATCGTAGGGGTCAAAAATTTTATGTTGTTGAGGTAGTTCATGTCACTAAAACACATAGTGTGTAGAAATCCTATGTACATTTTCATCCTATCACTCTAAAAATATAGGCATTTCAATGTTAAGGGATGAACTATCTTGAGCTACTAGAGTTGTGAAATATATTCTCTCATATACGATTCATGTAACATAGGTTTAGCAACAATTGGTTTCTTTAAATGTCATCTTAGTAAGCATGTGGTTAAAATCCTGGTGTTTTGATATGTAGAATGCTACATCATCACTAGGTTCTCTAGAATATGATACAAACATAGGACACTTTAATAATATTCACATGGGTTCCTAAACCATCCCTCAAAACACATTAAGCACCAAATACTATATCCATGTCACCATTCACTTATATCACTCCTTGATGACCCGACTCATTGGAGCCCATCCAAGACCATAGGTAATCAAAAAGGGATAACACAATCGATACTCTAATTGGATACGGAAATGATACTAGAACTAGGTAGGAACATCTCACAATTGGGAGGCCTTATCATAAAAACCCCCCACTAAACAGACTCATTCCTCCATGTACATAAAAGCCTTGTTGGATAAATAAAATTATACAACCCCAAGAGGAAAAAATCAAATAATAACCTCTATAACAGCAAAATATATCCAATATAAACATATATAAATTATTAAAATTGAATGATTGATGAAAAACTAAAACAAAAGGGATTCTCAACCTAAAAACTGATTTAGATGTAGAATCATATCCCCAAACACTGATACCACCACCACATGTTGTCACCGTTATGGAATAATGTTATTCTTGACCCACAATAGGCCCATTGAATTTATTGAATAACTATATTTTCTTATTAATTATACCTAAAGCATGTTTCAAAATCCATATGGGTGTGATTATATGCATAATAAGGTTACATACCTAGGAGGTTTCCCATAAAACTAAAGGTTATCTAATTGAAATAAATAGTAATCTCCAACCCCAAAAGAAATAATTACCCTAAGAAATAGATATACTCAATATAAAATTGATGTGAAGAGATAATGATATCTTAATCACTAATAATTTCATTAAAATTTTATTCTCCTCATAACTACATAAATTTTATGAAAAATGGAATTCCCATCTAACATCATGATTATATAATTGATAACTATTCCATGAACCAACCCAAGTATTTAGATATAATGATATCTGAGCCAACACTGGCATAGAATGAATGTTATTTCTAAACCGCTAGGGAGAATGACTACTAATATTGAATATATATATTCCATCCTGAAAAAATTCACTCAATGAATAAAAAAACAATGAACATCAGAAGATAAATCAATCAATAGTAGGTATTAGAAACATTACTAAAATAGAAACATACCCAATGTAGGGAGATAACTAGAAAAGGGAACATATTCTAACAGAAAGATAAAAAATTAACAAGATAAAATTGAATAATCTCAATGAAATGAGTGGATCATTGCTCCACTAGTCACTGCTATCACCCATGGTCCTGCTAGTCAAGAACACACTCAATAACATAATTTAAAAACTCAAGAAGCAAACACATGATTTATTTAAAAATAGATCAGTTGGATTATAGTAAATTTATCCTAAGTTGTACTATAAAAACTAAAGCATTTCTTCTTCAAATTTAAATTTTTTTAAATGCATTGGAAAATATTTAAATATTTTCAATTAAATAATATCTAAAATCACAAGGTTTTAAATTATTTAAAAATTAGTAATAAATGAAAATATTCATAAAATGTAATAGAATTAATAAATTAGTTTAGTAAATCATTTCTTGTAATAATCTTGTTAATTTAAGGAACCATGGTCATATTACCTAAGGTTAGTTTGTTTCTATTTTCAGGATTCACAAACTACTCATTCAATCTATCAATGATCACTACGTTAACACATCCCTATGGATTTAAATTTCAATATCGAACTGGCAATAATCACATATATGAAAATAGATCAAAAAATAAATTAGTTAGATTTGTAATTATTATTCCATTTCAAGGGAGTTATAGTTCGAAAATGCTAGTCAAAATCACCAACTAACTGCTCAGGGTCATATATGCTTTCCATAATTAATTAAATCAATAAACCATGGGAAATACATTATTCTCAATTCAATTCATCATTTTTTCTTCCAGATTCCCAATTTTAATTTTCATCTTTCCATTTCAATTTCAAAAACCCCAAAAAACATTTTTTTTATTTTCAAAATATGTGCATTTAGGTTAGTGGGAACCTCATAATTCAGCTGCTGGATACTAAAAGAAATACATAACAAAACAAAATTACAATAATAATTAGATATTATAATGAATACCTAGTAAAAACTCCAATGAATTCAAAATTCTAACAAAAACACACATCACTTAATGCCTTGAATATGGAGGTGACTGTTTCCTTAAGCAATGCACCCTGACTCCCCATATCACAATCATCATCACCAACTTCACCATTGAGAAAAAAATTAAAAACAACACTACATAAGCTCTAGGAATTATTCATCCATGTGAAATCAACTCCCAGAAATAGAATGTAATACAAACAAAAATGTTCTCCAATTAAAAATAATATTCCATTTGATTCCATATTTCTCAAGAATCAATATCGATTAATTTTATAAAAAAATGCATTTCATGAAATGTTTTCTAAAATTTCACCAAGTATTTTCAATTCCATTTAAAAATGGTTTTATTTCTAAAAACCATGAATTCAAAAAATCATGGAAAATTTTTTCCAAAATCAATAAATTAATTTAAAATTATACATAAAAGAAATGGTGTTATAATGGATTTATGAAAAGGGAAAAGCCATATTGAAACACCAACCATTAGTCACATGATCTTTAAATCACCAGAAATGTGAATTGAAACCAGAGAGTAAAATGTGGGGAAGAAAAAAGAAGAATCTATATAATTAAAAACCATAAAATAATGTTTTGGATCACCCAAAGTCATGAGGATCTACCACTATTAAAGAGAGGGAGAGAGAGAAGAGAAGAAATATAGATTCAAAATCAAGGATATTAAACATATCAAAGATAGATCAATCAAATCTATAAGTATTTAAATCTAACATGAAAGTGGATGGAAGAGCCAAAATCACATAGTGGGTTCCATTAAAATCCAATCTGTCATATTAGGTTCCATGAGAAGGTGTTTAGAACTTGTAGAGGGGAATTTTTAAATTTAATTAAAATTTTTACTAGAGTAAAGGAAAATTCTCCTAATTTACTGGGGTTGAATAAATATTTTTATACAACAATGATCCTAAATTTAAATCAAACTATGATTTTGGAGAGAGAATAATGGTTTTTTATATTTTTATACAAGCTTTGAAACATGTCTACACTCTAAAATTGGAACTATCGAAAGGTTCACTTTTTCACCACACTGTTGGAAACTGTGAACTAATTGCGACCTCCCCCATTATACCAAGTTGTAATGATTGAGTGGGTGGTAGCATAGCATGTAATACCCATGTCCCCCATACTAGACCTAATTTTATGGCACATTGAATCTTTGTCCAACCTACATTGTGTTTTGAAATAGTGTTCCAACAATGAATAACACCAATAAATGTCCCATAACATTCAATGAATTTTCAAAAATAATGAGATCAAAGACCCTAAATGGAGATAAAAAATGGGTTATAAGTACTAGAATGATGGAAAAAATATTTACCAGCCTACCCACAAAAAATTCAATCATCCCATAGAATTTCAATCAGGATGACTCAATACCTAAGAGATGGGGTCACTTCCCTTTCATTAGTGCATGATTATCCCATGCTTATTATGAACCATAACCATTCTACCAATGAACTCAAATAAACGGTATAGATTTGTGGCGAAGGAAATTCTTCTTTGAATTAATCATCATAAATGTATTCTCAATCATAGATAAATTAGGTTCCACATCAGCTTCCTCATAGTTGATGACATGATATAATTCAGAATAAAACATTATGAGATATTACTCCTGAAACACTTTTATGAATTGATATCAATAGCGGTGGAAAATAAAAATGATAAGGAACCTTTCAAATTTTCTCAATAACCTAAAATTGTACCATGTCTCTCAGTGTTAAAATTATATGTTTCCATAGATTTAGATGACACAAATGACGTTAAAATAAATAAAAGTATAGGTAACTAACTAAACACAACAAATGTAATAAATGGAAATTAATAGAGGATTCATACTAGATCTATAAAATCAATGTTTAATGAGGAATATATTGAATAATTATCATCATATATTTTACCAAACTAGGCCCAACCTTGGATGCTTCCCCAATATGAAATTGAGATATTTTTTATGTACATGGGAGGTCATAAAATGCCATAAAGGATGACATATTGATGGAAGAATTATTACTGTGGTTATAAAAAACTCAATCAATAAATTGTGGATATCCGAAGATCAACAAAATTAGTGAAAAATAAATAAATTATTAATGAATCTGTGTATCTTTTTCTATCTAGATATATATCCAAGGATGATATTCATTTCTCCCAATGAAATTGGGATTCCATAACATCCTAGAGGCCAATTCCGAAAGTAAAATTTGAATTGGGGATACCTATTAGCAAAAATATAAAAATTAAATTATTTTATGGTTGATTATTTATTGAACTTATAGACTCCCAAAATTCTCAAATACAATTGAATCATGAATGGTAATAAAGTGATCTAATTTGTTCAACAAATTGATCACTACCAAAATAATAATATTTTCCTGAGGGGTGTTTTAAAACTAACCACAGAATCAATCAAAATATAATCCCAAATTAATTTAATCATAAGAAGGTTATAAAAACATCATTGTTTGGGGGTTCTCGAATTTAAATAACTGATATATATATCATTGTTAAAAAATATTAGTGACATGTATATTCATACAGATCCCCAAGAATATTCAGTACATATCATAGAACTTATTCATGGTTTCCGGGTGTACTATACACATGGAACTATTATAATCACCATTACAAATTTTCTCTTGGTAAAAGGTAAAACGTATTAGTTCTAGAAGTGTAGCACCCTGAGCTTCCATGATACGCCTCTCTTTAAATAATGCAATAGCTTGCATTGTACGCAAGTTCGAGTTCTAAAACACCGCGACTAATCAAAGTAGCCATTATGAATAGTAATAACCACTTTTAAAATTATAGAAATTTTATATTTCAAAATGGACTTCATTTTTGTATTCGTAATGTCGAAATTAGCCTATGTAGAATTTTTTGTAATTTTCTGAGAGCTTCCAAATTTTTATGAATAGTGAAAAATACTTAGAACAACTTTTTTAATCAAAATAATATATAGTGATAAATTATACTATTGAGTGACTTTAAAGTATAATTAGAATATATTCTTACTTTTTTATCAAATGGTGTTCATTAGAATTAATTTCACTTTGAAATTGGACATAAACAATTGTCAATATTTTGATATATATTGTTTCTTAAAAACACGCTATTTGTTGTGACAACGGGAATTAATTATAAAATTAATTAATGCACCTTATATGTTTGGAATTTTTCAAAATAGACATAATTTTTGAATTAAGAATATCAATTATAGCTTAGGGTAAAATTTTGGCACTATTCTGAAAAACTTCTATTTTTGATGAATAGTGAAACCACTAAGTGGTAGTTAAATAACTGCTTTTTTCTTTTAAATGAAATATTACCACTTCTGTGATTTGAATTTCAAAAATCCAACATACATGGTTTTCATTAGGAAGTAAAATGTGGTTCAATGGGATTAAAATAATTTTTTGGTGAATAGTAACTTTTATGATTAATTAATCGCGATTAAAGGTATTTAGTGAAATTTAAGGTAAAATGGTATTATAAAAATATGAAATGACCTTTACACATGTCCTACCTCTATTGTATGAGTCATTGCCAACCAAGACATTCCATGGGTCAACTTGGGGACCCCAAGGAGCCACTTTGGTAGGAAAATGACATTAAAAACGTTTTATTTAATGTTAAAATAAAAATGTCACAAACATAACTTGTTTTACTAAAAAAAATTAAATGGGGTTATACAAGTCATATTTTTGAATATAAATATTAATTAGAAATATAAAAAGATTTTCTACATCATGATATTTTATTTATATTTTTTAGACATTAAATAAATTAAATTATTTATGACACCATTATGATGCAACGATTACGTCATTAATTAACGATTTAAATAAAATGAAAAGATAATGTAAAATACAACGCTTACACTTTTCAAAAACCTATTAGATGAGTAGATTTAGAACCCTTATCACCTTATCCTCTAATTATATAATTGTGGGACATTTAGAATCCGAAAATCATTGTATAATAAAGTAAAATTTTATTACTTTCCAAAAGTGCCCCTCCTCTCCACTTATAAAAGGCCCCCACCACTGCCAACTTACTCACACTATAAAAGCCTTTTGGCTCTGCCAACCTCTGCCAAAATACTCTCCCAACATCCCTCCCTTACTCTAGAAGCCTCACTTTAGGCAGAATGCTTCCCAAGGAAGTATTTGGCTCAAATAAAAAGAGTTACCCGGTTTTAAGATAATGTCTTCTCTTATGTTATTTTGTTTTATTTTGCTTATCCAACCCCCTCAACTCCTTTTATTAATTTCTTTTGTAACAACACCAGTATCCTAAATATACTAAGATTTTTTTATGAGATGTATTCTAGCTACACTTACACACACCTACATCTAATGGTTAAAAAACATACTCTTTCTATGGATGGTGAATTTCTGCCTCACGAAACGATGATTGTTCAACACTCATATAACACCTTAAAAGGTGGCCATTAAGATGTAAATATATTTATATATGATATATAATATGTTTATGTTTTACTTAAGGATCTGTATTTTTCATTTATGGCATACCTTTCTTGTTTCCATTATGGGTAAATGTGATATTTTCATTTTAGGAAGTGTGGACTACCGCCCCCTCAAAGTGATTTGAATCATTAATGCCATATGTGGGATATATAAAGGATGGAGTAAATGATATTATATATGATATTATATATGATATTATACTGGAATTATAATATACCTTTATATCATTATGATTTCATTAAATACTAAATAGAAATGAAAGTAGCGTTCATGCGTACGTACGACTTACTATCTCCATGAACGGTGCATTTCATTTATTACCTCTAAACGTTATGGAATATTATAAATGCATGTATATACTAGATATATATGAGATATATGATATCAATATCATGAATATAATTCTGGATATAATGGATATTTCACCACATGTTCAACTTGTAATTATAAGAAGTTTGTTTTTGACTCAAGTACCAATGATCTACAAAACGACCGTTATTAACTTAAATAAATACATAATGTTCATAACATGGTAATAAGTGATATAAAAGGAATAAAAAAATTGAAAAAGGTTCTTAATCAATTATAAATTAACTCTAGTTTATTATTCAGGAGGTTAATGAACGGTCGAGTCAAGACAGGACGCAAGGTAAGGGAACTTCTTAACCCAATTTCCATTCTTTGGGTTAATCTCCTACTTTCAAATTACATCATGATATTATTATGTCTTATCTTGTATTTGTACTTTATTTATGTGTAATTATAGTGAATACACATAATAGATCTATTTTATTTAAAAAATGATCTTTGTAAGGGACTTCGTCTCAATCTCCTTTCATTGAGGCATATTTTGGTTTATACACAATTTTCCTTTATACAGTGTATAAAACCATTTGACTTTTACGTTTATTCAAAAGGAATATTTTTATACGAAGCGTTTACTAAACGACAAAAGGGAATGTTTTTGTCGTACGTATGCGGCGACAACGACTTCTCCACCGGCGTGACCATTATGTTAGTTTCGTCTTCCTCTACAAGCCATACATTTTTTTAAAAGAAAAATAAATACCATGTTTTACTTTTCTTTTATTTTGGTATTGAAAATGGTTTTGAATGTGTTTTTATTATATCATTGTGTTGTGTTGATATCTTGTGATTGAAATGTGGAAATGTTATGTTTCCTTTATGCATGTTTTATGTGATATGATTATGTTATGGTTTATGATATGTTTAAACCTGTTCATTTGAGGAATGTATTGGACTTAATAAGTGACGGGTGGAGCCCACTATAGCTCCTCGATGCATCGGCAGGTCTCATGAGACAAACTAGTGTGTTGGCATGAGGCCTTCACAAAATCTTATTTGTGGTCCGGGCACGAGGCCTTGGCTACGTAGTTATGATAGTCTGGCATTATGCATTCCATCATTATAAAAGTGGTTATTGATATTTCATGTGATTATTCGACCAGTATAATATCCATGTTAAGAAGTAAATGGCATTATCTCAATTTACTTTTGCCATATTATATTGAAGTTCAAGTTTAAATGGCTTTTGTTTTAGTTATACATTGCCTTAAATGTTTTTGTTTATTGATGAATGCTTCTGCTATATTGTTATCCTTACTGAGCATCTAAGCTCACCACTTTCAAAGTTTTAATTTTTCCAGGATGTGATGAAGTATTATAGGAATGACCTACAAGGATAGTCTGAAGGGGATATGAGTGTGTAAAATGGGGACTATGTTATTTTAGTTTTTCACTTTGTGATGTAATGTAACATTTATGAATGTATCTACTGTTTCCAAGGATACTAAACTAATCAGTCTTTTGAGACATGATCTTTTGTGATCATTCCAATTTTATGAAGTAATGCAACGACTCTGAGTAACTGGGGTCGGGGCGTTACAGTTGGTATCATAGGAAGTTTAGTACTAACCATGGAAGCTAGATTTAGATAAAATCTGATTAGAGAACATAGCCCAAAGATAGAATTTGAGGATTAGTATAGAATAACTTCCTAGAATTTTGATATTATAGAGATTTTGTGAGTTTTCTGAGCAATACATCCATGTCTGGATACGAGCAAGTAGAGGCGGCTCTGTCACAGATGTAACTAGGGGCAAAACCCGAAAACACTACTTTGAGTTAGACTCGAACGGGAACTGGTGCATGACAACGGGCCTTGCTGCACTCTTGGTTACAACACTCCCAGGGGATATGCTTAGGATAATTCTCATTTTCTTTACAAACCACTATGAAGGGTTATGACAATATACTTCCCCAAAGAAAACTTTTTTTATGATTATGGATTATATCCATAAATTTTTCAATTTATGTTAAGTATTTTACAAGTATGGAATTATGTATTTTGATTCGTAAACTAATCCAGTTTATGCCATTATTTAGAAATGGAAGCTAGTGGAAGAATGGAAACCGTATCAATGCACGCACTCCATGTAGGGATTTCCCTCCTACTCAATATAATTATTGTAGAGCTGGAGATACAACTGGTGCTGATCAACTTATTACCATACTCGGACAACTCACTCAGGTTATGAATAATAACCTTACTCGAATGGAGCACCCAGATCCGTAATGTGGAGGATCAATGTTAGACCGCTTTATGACGCAACAACCACCAACATTTAATGGGGGTACAAATCCATTAGTAGCTGAGCAATGGATAAACTCATTAGAAAAAATATTTCATGCCTTGGGGAGTAGCGAAAGGGAAAAGGTTTTCATGGCAGTCTACCGCCTCACTGGAGATGCCGATCAATGGTGGTCATTGATTCAAAATACAATGGAAGATGAAGAAGTATCAAGTATGGAATGGATAGATTTCAAAGATCTTTTCTTAGAAAAATACTTTCTACATGACCATCGAGCAGATATGGAAAGGAAATTTCTAAGTCTGAGACAAAAGGTGGTTGAGAATGTCGCAATGTATGAGGCTAACTTTACAAGGTTAGCGAGGCATGCCGCAGATTATATACATAACCCAAGAAGTAATATTGGTCATTTTTTTGATGGGTTAAAACCATTTCTTCGTCGATCATTAGTCTCACAAACCTTCTCAACGTACGAAGATATAGTCTCATGTTCTATCATGCCAGAAAAGAAATTCTCTAAATCTTATGACAATAAAGTAAAGAAAGAGAAGAAGAGAATGGTGGAACAAGAGACGGATAAAGAGAAAAAGGGAAAGAAGGATTTTCCATTATGCGTTAATTGTGGGAAGAATCAACCCGGTACTTGCTTGAAAGGAATGGGAGTTTGTTACAAATGTGAAAAAAAAGGTCACCAGGCTCGTGATTGCAAGGGAAATAAAGAGGCTATCAATGTTGAATTCTATAATTGTAGGGAAATGGGTCTTTATGAAAATGAATGTATTAAGCGTCAGGGAAGCTTACCTCAGAAAAGGCCAAGGGATCATGGACAATCTTATGCTATTACTACAGTTGAAGTGGAATAATTAATGTATTGGTGCTTTTGGACTCAAGGATTATATTCTGGTTATAAGAATAATGTGATATATATAAGGATTGTACTACAGTACTTGTTGTATTCATTATGGTCTTAATATGATGAAGGTAATCATATTTTTAGTATTTGACAATAAGAGAAACTTTACTTTGTTTGGGGAATCTGATAAATTGATTTTAGAATTTAGAGACCTTTGAGAAAAATTCTAGATAGAGGTATTTTGGATCACTATAAAGGTTGGATTGGATGAAGTGACAATAAGAGAAACTTTACTTTGTTTGGGGAATCTAATAAAATGCATGGTTTTCCCAAAACATGTTTTAACCATTCATAAAACCAAAAACTTCTTTTAAATATCTAAAAATCCTTGAAACCTAATTTGAACAATGAACACAAAAAATGATGGTAAAAACAAGTGTCACATGTTCTTAAATCACATTGTATGATTATAAAAACCCATTCATTTGACAAAGATTACTCAGTTGTGGGAGTTTCCACTATAGTAGAGGGCTCACTCCCTACTAGAGCCTAATGATAGGGTAGTAAACAATATGAAAATTCCTGACACAATCCCTTATGTTAATATAGAGTACCAACTCTATCTTTATTGACTAATAAATGGACATATTTTTTTTATAATGTTGATATATATTTAAGAAAGAATACTCACTCATCCAATTTTAAGCCCTCAAGAAGGAGATACAATATGTATGATCTTTTTAAATAAATATATAATGTTTTTTGGGGTACACACTCTTTACATCCAAGTCCTCTTATAACCATGCTCTACTGATCGACATGGTTTATGAAATGGAAAATTACACATTGTTTCCTATAAATCATAATGTGTGTGAGACCACATGGTGTCCTAGTCACATACAATATAAACATAGCTAAGCTATCCTGGTAGAACTATACATCATTTATATAAGAGTACATGGAATATAATATTACTCATGATACTTATTTGATACTCTCTATACATTGATTTACTACATAGGTGGTCTCACATTCCATAAATGTCTTCTAAAAACCATGTGGTATTTAACCCAAGAAACAAACCATATCCAATGTAAACAAAAACTATATGGAGTAGAGTAATATTTATAACAGAAATGCCACCTTCATACCAAATCCTTACCATATCCACAAACCCCATAAAATTTCCCCATATGCGCTTCATCAATACATATAAAAACAATGGAATCACTTTTTACCATTGATAACCAATATTATTTTTCTAGAAATCAATATTCTTGTTGACCCTTGTGAATTCTATCATGTGATCTATTACCATATGTGGTTTAATCCTCTATGTCCAATAAAAAAACAATCACGGATCATAATTTATTCTCGCTATAATTATAATTGTCATCTATCTCAAAAATATGGGTGAATGTGGTTAATTTATGGTTTGAGCTGGAATTGTAATCGAATCAAGGACCTATAGTGTCCCAATGGGGAACATGTGATGAATGGGGGATAAAGGAAAAATAACAAATTGAATTAATCCTTGACTTTTATGAACCCAACTACTAGTCATTGCAATAAAATCCAAACTAGATGATAATATTGAAAAATGATTATTTTAGTTAAAAATGAGGAAAAAATGAAGAGATCATTATAAAGGGTTGAAATTAAGTTTTCAAATCAGTACTCACAATCAATGCTAGAAATAAAAAAACAACTATGAATGATTCCACAAATAAGGATCCCTAGTATCTTTCTGTATTTCTCATTGGATTAGAATAGATATACATCCTTATCATTAGTAAAATTGAATACTTCCTTCATTTTTATGATACCTTATCAACTGAAATGTAGATCCTTGTATCTCCACATTAATCTCTAATGATATTCTAATGAAACTATTTCTTTTCCAAAATAAATCTCTCATTTTTATATAGTAAAACATTATAATTTTACATAATAGTGTTAATTTTAGGGGTAATTCATTCAAAACTATAATTATAAAAATTAAAATGTAATATTAATTGATTTTCTAATGTATATTATTTCATGACCGACTCTTCGAAGAAATTATGTCATGACTATGTAAAACCATATTTTTTGATACAAAAGTGTTCTCAAATTATTTATTAATCATTATATTCAATGGTAATTTCATGTATCCCAAAATGATATGTTCATGTATTATAATATTTTTAATATATCTATATAATGAAAAACATCTACCACAATTACTTAGAAAATATGAAGAAAAATATTTGATATTATGTTGATATATTAAAAGTTTATAGATATGAATATTGGTTTCATTGCACGGTCAGGCAACACTATCCACCTAGTGACCAATCTAGGGGATCTTCAATGCTTACATCTCCAAAGGGTATATACTGTAGCTAGACCTGGTACCTTTTAAACCTTTATAGATAATTTAGTTTTGAGATTATCCTCTAAGAACATATATTGTATTCTTTAGAATCATGGAATCATACAAATACCCTTTTATTTTTTATTCCATTATAATGATAATGATAATGATATTTTAACATTATTATCATTTTGATTAGAAATATTTGTTCATAACTGACATAGTCATCAATAATTATAGCCATAAATTTTATTTTCTATATAACATCAATTTTTTTTCAACCTGATTTTCATTAATGTCTTATTCCAAATGAAACATATCCTCTACAACTAAAATTTTAAAAATTAACTCATCATCGTTTTGATTAAAAAATTTATCCCTTATTTTTTTCTTATTCTACAGATTTTATGTTAGAGTTATGTATTATATTTGTATATTTTATAATAATGCATTTTGTTGTTAAATATATAAATTCCATTCTTGTAACAACCCGAGATTTTATAAGATACATTATTTTAAATTTCATTCATATCTTCTGTTGTACGATACACCAAGATTATATTGCGCTACACGCAACACCGTATTAGCTTGCAGTATACGCACCACTATTCTTGGCTCGTGTTACACACAATTTCATGTTTGTTTGATAGAAGTTATTCTAAGAAACATTGAGTGTATATATATATATATATATTCAATTTATAAATAAAATATGGTTGGATTCTGTTATACGTAACAACAATGGAGTCTTTCACTACACGCAACCCTAACTTGGCTTGCATTACCTGCAATCGCGACCTTCTTCGATAGCGTGTGTTGTAGGCAATATCGGGTTTCACTAAACAATGATATATGGTTATAATATTATTATGAACTAGCTGTTCTGAATAGTATTAACTAAAATTTCATTTTATAACATTATTATTCATCTTACATATTTTTTAGAACATGGTATGAGAACAAAATAAATTTTTTGGGTAAAATAAGTATTTTTCAAAAAATGCAGTTTTGCGCCCTTTTGATGGCGCACCCACATTAAATCTAGTTTTTGACATATTTATAAGTTCAATTTGACAAAATAAAATTATTCATATGAATAATTATATAATAATTTAGATTGGATAATGTTTTTATATTTTTCTGATAACTTTCATATTGTAATGAATAGTAAAAACACGCTATATTTTAATTAAAAACTACTTTTTTCATCATAATAATTTTTGTGGTTAAATTATAATATTGAATGGTTTTAAAGTATAAAAAGAATATGTTTTTTCCATTTAATATAATTTATGTCATTAGCATTGATTTTACCTTGAATTCGTAGGTTAAATCAATTCAATCTTTTGCAATGTTTTAAACAAAAACCCGTTTTCTTTCGACAATCGGATTAATTTTAATTTAATTTATAAAACTTTTGTGTATTGAATTTGGAAAAATGGAATCCATATTTTTAATCAGTGGGTCCAAATTATGTTAATAAGCTACCTTTTATTTTTGGGCATTATGAATAGTAACTACAGTAATTTTTATTTACTACGGTTATAGGTAAATAGGGTAATTCAAGGTTAAAAGAATATTATAATAATTCAAAATTACCTTGAAACTTATCCTAACCTTATTTTATGAGTAGTTTCCGACCATGGGAATCTTTGGGCTGATTTTCGGACACCAATTAGTCACTTGGTAGTAAAAATGACAATTTGGATTAATTAATTTAAGGTAAAGAAAAAAATTACTTTAAAAAAATATTTTATTAATTAATTTTTATAAGGGGTTATATAAGTTTTCATTTCTACTATAAATATTATTTGGAAGGCTAAAAAGATTCCCTACATCATGGTATCTTTTTCATAATTTTTAGACATCCAATGAATTAATTTATTAATGACACAATAATGATGTAGTGTTTGCCTCATTAATAAATGATTTAAATAAATAAGATTATAATGATTAAAATATCATCCAAAACCTATCCAATTCCAATTGGATGATTTTATTTCGAATATGAGTCATCTTAACTTCGACATTAATGTGTTTTGGACCTCTTGAAACCGAAGATATGTTTATAATGAAATAATTGTTTCACACTTTCCTAAAGAGCCCCTCCTCTCCCTTATAAAAGGAGACCACTTCTATGCAATTCCACACAACTCTCAAGCCTATTGGCTCGTCCAAAATCTACCCAACTAAGCTCCCTACATCCCTCTACTCCCACTTGAAGCCTTACATTAGGCGGAAGACTCTCCAAGAAGTCCTTTTGGTTCAAACCAAAGGATGTTACCAAAATTAAAGGAGGTTCGGAACCATATGAAGCATATCAGACCTAAGGTAAGGGATAACTTTTCCAATCTCGTTCTTATCCGAGATTTTTTATTCATAAGTAATTACTAGGTTTATTGTTATCATCCATTTCCATATTTTCTAAAAGTGTTTTTATGTATGTTTAATGTCCTTTTTACCCATTTTGTCTTTTACTACATGATATGTAAGGAATCTTTTTTTAACGTTACGAGGTACTTTTTGACTTCTCTGACAAAAGTATGAGGAGAATGTTTTTTTAAATTATACAGCATGAAAGGATTTTTACAGTTTTATAAAGCCTTATTTTCATGAAGAATCCTCCAAAATATTTCATGACTGTTTTTAAAAAAATCTCTTTCTTTTAAAATTGAATGACGTTTTGTGAAAAGAAATTGATTTTGAAGAAGAAAGGATATTTTCTTCAAGAATTAATTTCAAGTGTTTCATCAAAACTATTATTCCATCTAAGATTACATTATTTTATATGTGTATGTTTCAAGTATAATTTCCCTATGATTTACATGGTTTCACTTTTCTTATGTTGATATATCCATTTTTTTACATGGATTATATGATGATGGGATGATGTTCATGAAACCCATTTTATTTTTTGGGATATGATGAATGTTTCAAGTTTATTTTGAGGAACAAGTAAGAATGATTTCATTATGAGATGGGTGGGACCTATATCTCCCTCCATTGTATTGGATAAAGATTTATATCTCATGAGATAGACATGTCTGGAACGGTATGTTAATCTGGTTCAGTGTTACAGGACTGAAACGAGGAGTGAACTCGATTCAGAAAGGGACATTGTCTACAAAGATGGTCCTGGCAGCAATGCCTTGGATACAATGGAAATAATAATGTTTTTCCACAATTATGTGGTTTATTCCCATTATATATTATCAGGATTAATGTTTATTTATGATCTATACCTTACATATTGCCATGTTTTATTTCATTGCTCAAGATCTTGATGTTTAAACATTGTGTTCATGTTTTTAAGTTCAAATATATATGGTTTGTTTTATTTTATCCATGCTTACCCTTACTGAGCATTTGAGCTCACCCTTTATATGTTTTCTTTTCCCCAGGATATAAAGAAAGGTTTTAGGTAAGAAAACATAAGGGGAAGATCTTTATGGGAGATGTTGAAGATCTTTCACCACGATTAGAAGATTACGTTCCGTGTTTACAAAGACACTAAACTATTACGGTCCCTGAGTTTTGAATTTTGTTATGTATTAAGTATTCCGTAAAAGTAATGTGTTGTCCATGTACGTCAAGCTTCGATCTCTACAATTCTTTTGGAAAACTATGTAAGAAATATTTTATAACCACTATGAGATTATAACTTAATATATCTATTTTATTTTTTAATAAAAAGATAATTTTTTTGATTATTTATAAGTAAATTAATGTTTGGTTACTCTTATAAAATTTTTCACTTAATATATTACCACCCCCAATAAAAAAGAATTATATTTATGATACTAATTTATTTTACTAAAAATTCATTCAAAAATATCAACTTAATGTATTTTTCAATGGGTTCTTCTGGAGAAATGTTGCTAATGATCTAGTTTTCATATCAAAAACTCCATATAAGTGAAGTGTCCTAAATTTTGATATGTGGTGGAATATATTATATTTCTAAAGTAAATATTATTTTTTGATATTTATAAACTTCATTTCATTAATGAATAATAGTTTTTTAATCATATTCCAAAAATATTTACCCACATAATCAAATAACCTGAAATTAAATTAAACCCCTCACAGTTGTGATAGATCAACATAAATATTGTCATATTACTATAATTATTATTAAATATAATTATTGTGCTTTATATATACATTTATGTGATATAAATCAATGATTTTTTTTTTCATCAACATAAGAAACATTTTTAAGATATTTTCTATTTACTTATAATATTTCCAAATCATATTACCTTTTTAGTAACTTCACACATCTGTTTCAAATCTAAAGAGAGTATATGGATATAATGAGCTCATTCATTCTTCACAAATTATTCGAAGTAATATGGTATCATGTGGTAAATAATTTTGTTCTACATAATATTTTCTAAAACATGAACATCTTGATCATTTCTTATTCTCCAATAATTTTTCAGATACAAATATTCCTCAGTATACATTATATTAAACAGTCCCCAAATTACCCATTTAAAATTTATGTATCCTCGATGAAATTTAATGAATTCTTCAATTATCAAAATTTACACAAACATAATCTGTAATAACTAAGTCCTTCAAAACCAACCAATTCACAGACATTCTATATCTACCTCCTCTTTTTTATTTCCAAAAGATAATGAAATTAACAAATTCATCTTTTCAAAATCATATGAAACCTTACTCATAAAAGATGATTTACATGATATTATTATTGTTTCCCATTATTTAATATATGTACACATTTTCACGAATTGATAACCCCAATAGTTCCATTACATTTAAATAGGACTCTAATAAAAGTTTCATCTTGACCATTTTACTTTTAAACAATGTGATTTACTTCCCCTATATTTTTTAAAATTTACCTTTCTAAACATATTTGAATAATATAAGTAAGTCACCAAACAAATTTAGTAATTTATTATTGAATTCAACTCACTTTATGGATACATATTCTTCATAAAATATTCCTTATTAAGTCTCTTATTGCACAATCCATTTCATTTGCGATGAGATATTTCTATATTTGCATTCATGTTTATTATACTAATAATAATAACTATAAAAACCTTCTGAATATATGAATTTATAAACAATTATATCTTCTTATCTTACAGGTCAATGTATAATTTCCCAATGGATCATATATATCAATTCTACCATTTTTCTTAATAAACATATCGATATATTTAAAAATTCTTCTATATTTTTTTTATGAAACTATTTTTAAATTTTTAGTATCTCCCACATTCATATTCCTTTTTGGTATTGGTGAAAATTGATTTTCAATGATAATTTAAACATTTTTCATGAAATAAATCCCCACAGTAGAAATTTATTTTTGATTAGTCTGTTATTGGTTCCTAAATCAATATACTTTTTTTAACATTTCCATGATTCTTCGTCATATTTTCCATAACTCAAATGATCAAATTTGGTGGTGTCATATGTCACAAATCTGATCTAGTTGCCATCCCAACTGGCAACGAAACTGGCCCATGATAATTCCTGAGTGGCATTCCTAATCCCCAAGGGATGGAACTAGTGCATGTGTATCATGCATATGAGTTTGGGTACACTTTTCACGAGTTTAGAAACCTAAAACATCTAAAAATAATAAATAAACCAGTTTTAATATTTTTTATCAAAAAATTATTAATATATTTTAGAATTTAATTTCATAATTTTAAAAATACTAATTACTAACACAAGGGATGAAATCTAAGAGAATATCCCATTATACACCTCAGGGAAAGGGGAATCACCCTCAGGACATCTACAGGAAAACAAACCAAGAAGGGCCACTTGTAACCCAAACCACTTGCTCAAAATACTTTACCCAAACACGTGACAAACATTACCAAGTCTATATACACCCAAATTTATAAGTAGGGTGTGCAAATATGATCAATATGATGACACCCAAAAGATTCCAGGTGATAAATATTTTATTACTAAAGGATTTCATGTTTTTATAAATAAAAAATGCTGGTAAGGATTTTTAAACAATACAGCTTTATATGAAAATAGTTATGAAGAGGGAAAAATTTAAGAATGAAGAATTCTAAATAAAACCCACATGATGCAAAATTTACCAACAATTTCAACCATATGAGACTCGTATTACAATATAGCCAATGATCCCTAATCACTAGAACACCACTTGGTTCAGGTTAGTTGGGGGGATATGGGAACATCAAATCTCAATGTAAAAGTAATAATAACTAATAACTTTCTCGTGCATGAGCCACTATGTGGGGAAACCCCAATTGACTAGTAGATCCCAAAAATCATCATATTTTTGTTATTGTATTCATTTTCAAACTTATTATGTGAAATAAGGACGATAACACGACTAGTTCACTAGAATAATAGTCCTAGTTTAGACACCTAGATACCTAGGATTCCTTATTTGTTCTAAATCAAGTTCCAGATGTTATAAAATACCATTTTACATTAATTTACTATTTAAAAATTATAAACTCAACAAAGAGAAAAAAACATGTCACATAATACCCTCTTAACCGTACAATTCATTTTAACATCATACTCACACCAATGTAGCCCAGAAACATGTATCACAACATTCATAGAGTTTATAAAATCATTCCAAACCATTTATGAACAATTCACAATATGTTTGACATCACAAATAATCAATTTATATTTCAAAAGCCCATTTTGAGATCATACACCCTCAAAACAGTACTTAAACATCTTTTTTACACATTGTGTAACTCAATAAAAAATTTGTGATATTTTTAAAACAACTCCAAAGAGTATAACAATGATTTTCACAGAAAATAAATTCAAAACCACACATTCAATGCCAAATTCATACCAATTAAAAACAAAATAAAATAATTTAAAATCTAATAAATATTAAATAAACCACATTAACATGATATAAAATGACCTGAAATGATACAATGAGAGTTACACATGAAAAACACGCATTTTCAAGAAAAAAAAAAGAAACATTAAAATTAAATTCTTAACCAATTCAAGAAAAAAACGTTTTCTCACCACACACAACATATAATGAACATGATAAATAGGTAAATAAAGAATGTTAACTCATCAAATAATTGTTACACATGGTATCACAAACCATATACTCCAAAATCACAAATCACTGTGAGAAACTTCAACCGCACAACTGATGCACCATAAGGTAAAGATAACAATCCCTATAAAAGAATATTGAACCAATAATATCAAAAATAAACCCTAGGTATAAATTACTAGATTCCAAAATTTTGGATCATCATAAAATATGGATGAAAGCGTAATTAAATGGAATAAATAAGGAAGGAATTCACTTACTGAAATATATCATGAAGCTCTACGAACAAAAACCCCATCAATATATGTTTCTAAATGATATTAGGGGATTATGGGAGCCTTACATGGCTGGAATTGAAGAATGGGGGAAGAAAGGGGAGCACTAAAGTTAATCATGTAAGGTTAAAATTAGAATTAAATAAAATGATTTAATCTTCTGAACACAATACGAAATGTTATGTCCACCCAAAAACATTACATATGGCACCAAATTTAAGAGGAACCAAGGAAAAATTCTATGGGAACATAGGCAGTATTTAAAGGGAACATATGAGTGAAATATAGGTCAAGTAAATGAGAAAATAATACCCCAAATGTTCAACCCTATCACACCCTGCTCCTAAGGAAATAATCAATAACTGAAACGAAGTGAAAGCTGAAGCCTAGTTGTGATAATTCTCCCCACCATAATGATTTCTTCCCCTCGAAATACATACCAAGGTCAGATGCATAAAAACCACAAATACTATAACCATGATAAAATGGGGGTTCCCAACGAAAGGACAACAAGGACACTACAAGCAGTAAAAGAGGACCATGAGCTGACTCGAGAGGACATGATGAACTACCCCACTAAGGTTTGCCCACCCCAAAAGGAAAATAAACTTTTAGGTGATCAAACAAAAGAGAATATACTCTCACCAACCAAAATTCACACCACATTCATGAAATGGAAAAACATAATCTAACAAAAAAAAGACATAACACCTTAAAAACTACCACACATAGCTCAATCAATTTTTTTTGAAATGAGAAATGTTTTAAAATGAGGACATGGTATCCTTACCTCATTAAACCATATGGCACACTCCATTCTAAATGATTACCCAAGAAGAATTTTTGTGGCTAAATAGCTTCAAACAAGACTACCTACTACTGAGCCAACACCATGAATAATAGAATTACTAATATTGGGAGACCCAAACAGATCCCAATATAGAAAAAATTTAACACCCGAGACAAAACCAGAACACCAACACGGGGTGGTCTGGACAGACCCCCACTATAAGAGAAAACGGAATATCCTATGACATATCTAGGACACCAATATGGGGATTCCTGGATAGACTCCCCACCTTAATGAATATATAAAAATTAGAGATATTTCAAAAAAACTTGAGTCACATGTTGGGTATCCACACCATAATAACCAACTGTCTTAACATACAATCACATGCCAAAATGAAGAATATACAAAATACCCAATCACCACTTTAAGGGGGGGGGGTCGGTCAACGAAAATCCAAACCAATAGAGACACTAAGCGATACATCACTCCCACGAACACTACCATACTTGGATGAGTCCAACCACGACCAAGATCATAATGATCTCACCTTATTATTCATACATGAAAAACTATACAGGGAGTTACACCAATAAGTGTTCAAGAACTGGGCATGAGAAAACAAAACCACCTACCTTTCTGTAACCAAGGATGTGATTTCCTAACGAGAAGGATTACAACCCAGTGAGACAGGGTCTGCAGATCCCCTTCCACCACACTCTACCACATGGAGAAAAACCAAAACATTGAAACCTCAAAATTTATCCACATACCATAATAAAGATTACTGTTAAACCATGATTTAATGCTCCCCCTGTTTTCTATACTATGTTTCAGCTACACTCTGCGACATACGACTATATATTAGATGATTCAAGCATCTCTTGCTTCACAGTCTTGAAAAAACCCCTTATGTAAACATCTTCCTCTAGTTACACAAGAAACTATACCAAAATCAAACCACATCAAAACAAACTTACATCTAGGTACAAGCCCTATAAAGGTTCCAGAACATCCAACTCTTCTCGTAAAAGTAAACACAGCACTACAAGACAATAAAAAATATGAACATAGAAATATACCTAAACATTACATGGAGTGGAGCCTTTAAAATAGTATCAAGTTTCATGAGATGACCATAAGAAACCATAACAGCCTCGAACATCCATATTTCTTCACACATGTGGCCTAACTGTAATGGTTTCTTTAACAAGACTGATGAAAGACCCAAAGGCCCTTTAGGAAATCATCCTGCACCAGAAACCTTGTACCTCTGTTACCTTACTCCCTGGAATTCACTTTATCCCTTTCCAAATCACCCTTATAGACCCAATGATGTCAAATATAAGCATTCAGGATTCAAGAAACTCAAGAAACATTTTCCACTTCAAATTCCATTCATATCCACTCTTCTTCTATGAAAGAGTATTCATTATTCAAAAAATAATAGAGATAAACTCAACCCTAAAACTTGTGAAGAGAGTACGTACTTTAATAAATTTGAGGACCTACCAACAGTGAATCACACTTTTCTTAACTAAAATTGTGCATTAAATCGTTATTGGGGTGTACCATAGACAAAACGAAAACCCAATGACCAAACCAAGACAATACTTTTGTTAAAACATAACACAAACCAAAACCAAACATTGGATGTGAACCGCCATAAAGTTTTTCCGAATAATTCCACATAAAATAATACCAAACAGCACTTACACCACACTTACAAATGAAAAAAACCCAAAACATCATTTAAATAATAAGTGTTTCTAAACTCATTATATCCCACAATGAGCATCCCAAAATCACAAGAAACGCACCACCCGAACACAAGTTTTCAAATCATCAAAATATCCTATAAAACAATTTCATTGAATTTAAGTGGGGTTGGAGGCTAAATCACTCACCATAAAAACCCCATGGGACTCAAACATGCATGTTTCCATTCCATATCTGAACCCTCCCCATATATATAGTGGCACAGATCTAACCATTCCACTAACCGTACATTTTTCCATGTAAACTCATGGATTTCTTCTCTCATGGAATACCAATGGTTAAAACAATAATTATTTCCACATTTCAAAAAGAATACATGTGGCTGGCACTTTATTTTTCTCAATACCACTATCCAAAAAATAAAAACCCCTTTAAAATTCTACAAAACATTTTATAAAATCGACAACCATTAAAATGAAAGATCACTTTGATGTTATAAACAATAATTTCAAAACATCTCAGCCCATTTTTAATAATTCCAATTTTACAACAAACTCCATTTCATCAACACCCATTTAATTGAAACCCATCTCTTCTTATTTAAAACAATGTTCAAATAGTTCATAAATATTTACAAATGATCACAAGAACCTAATAAAAATCCATTTCCAAACTCCACACTAAAAATACAAAATATTTTATCCTTTTCGAACACCTTTTATTAGTTTTGACAATTCTATTTGAAATATATATTTTTTTAAAAACCCCACTTTAAGATAATTTATAATTTCCAAAGAGGTGTAAATAAAAAATTTACAAGTTCAAGAAAATCCATATTTTTAAAACCTAATTAAAATATTTTATGAATACCCAGTCTCATTCCCTTTGAAAATCACATCATTCCCACTTTAGAATCCACTTTAAAATAGAATTACTTTTTGAAATCCAGTTCACACAATTTACAAACAAGAGGTGTATAGAAATATTTTCAAAAACCTATAAAAAATTCGAATGAATAAGGGGGAAACTAGTGTCACTGGGTGACTCAAACATATTATTGGAAATCATATGCTAGTCACACCACCATTACAGAGACTGTCCTAGGAAAATATCACTAGCCCCACATGGCTTTCCAGGCAATGTGATCTCACTCAGACCATTTGCCTAAGTCATATTTCATTTCACCAAATAATGAACAACCATAACAACAAAAAGACCCATATGAAACCCAACATCCCCCAGTAACTCAATTCCCACCACGGGGTGTACTGGCCATGACAATTACTCATAACCAAAACATTGAGTTCTAAAAATCCTAACTCTGGATTACCTATACTCTTTCTCAAGGAACATGACCCAAAAAGTGTAAACCTCCTCTGATACAACTTTGTCACAAACTAAATTTGCTTTCCATCGACACTGGTACCAAACCCGGTACAAGATAAGGCCCAAGGGGAATTCTTGATCCCCATGGGTTGAAACAAGTTCTCAGGTATCTTATAAATGGTATTGGGAATGACTTACACAATTTTAGAAATATAAAACAACCAAAAATAATAAATAATCAGAATCAAAAAATTTGAAGAAAAAAATTATTAAAATATATTTAGAATTCAAATAAATGGATTTATTGAAATACCATACACTATAAAAATATAAGAAATACCAAATATCTTCCCAAGAACCAACTCATAGAATGGGGCATCGCCCTCAAGCCATCTCCACAACACCGAACCATGAAGGTCCACTAGTAACCCAAACCACTGGCTCTAAAAGCTTTACCCAAACCAAAAACAAACATTTCCAAGACTACATAAAACTAAGGGTGTTATTAGGGTGTGATACTAAGTCCAATTTTGTTGCACCAAAATTATTCCATGTGATAAACATTTTAAGACAAAAATATGTTATGTATTTATAAAAAATAAATCTGTGTAACAATTTATAAAAGATGAATCTTTAATTGAAAAAGTTTTCAAAAGTGAAACATTAAATAATGATCACTTATAAATAAAAAACACATGCTACATAATTTACCAAACATACCGACCATATGCCGATGGTAGGTACAATATATCTAATGAGAACTATTCACATGAACACCCCAAGACACAAGCTATTTGTGGGGATTGAGGAACATTGTAACTCAATGTATAAGTTACCATAACCAATTACCTACTCATGAAAGAGCCAATAGGAGGTTAAACACCAATGGACTATTGGTCCCAAAACATATTAATAGTTTAGTTATATTTTTCATCATCAAACATTACATGTTAAAAAGAGATGATACCACTACCAGATCACTAGCGTACTAGTCATAGTCTTCCCGCCTAGTAACCTAAGTTTCATTCATCATGTTCAATAAAGTTCCACATGTTATAAAATTAAAATTTCATATAAAAAACCCATTTCCAATTTTACACACACCAAACATCCCCCAAAAATGCCACATAATTCCATCTTCACTGTTAAATTCATTTTAACATCATATTCACACCAAAATAGCCCATAAACATGTCTGGCAAAAATCTCACAATTTAATAAATCATTCCAACCATTTTTTAATCATTTTCAAAATGATTGACATAACATATCATTTCATTCTATTTAAAACCATCATTTTTATAAAATTAAAATTTCATATAAAAAACCCATTTCCAATTTTACACACACCAAACATCCCCCAAAAATGCCACATAATTCCATCTTCACTGTTAAATTCATTTTAACATCATATTCACACCAAAATAGCCCATAAACATGTCTGGCAAAAATCTCACAATTTAATAAATCATTCCAACCATTTTTTAATCATTTTCAAAATGATTGACATAACATATCATTTCATTCTATTTAAAACCATCATTTTTAGAACATTAACCCACTAAAACTATACCTAAACATTTTTTTCACACTTTCTGTAACTCAATAAACCATTTTTTATTTTTATAAAACAACTCCTAGGAGTATAATAAAGTTTTTTCACACAATATCTATTTTAAATCACTCTTTAAGGCGAAAATATAGCCCAATACCAAACTAAAATAGAATTGGATATCCCAAATTCTATTAATAAACATATTTCATATGTTATAAAATTACATCAAATGACACCACATGAGTTAAACATCGAAAACACACATTTTCAAGAAAAATTGAACGTTCTATCAATTCCATTGAAAATGGTTTTCAAACCACCAAAAACTTATGAGGAACATGATAAACAAGAAAATTCTACAAAGATAACTCATAAAAGAATGATTACCCATGTAATCACCTAGCATAGATTCTGAAATCCCTAATTGTTGTGGAAAATATCAATTGCACCACCGCTGCACCACAAGGAAATTAAAACAAAACCTGACTAAGAATATTGATACAAGAAAATAAAAAATAATCCCTAGGTATGAATCCGAAGATGTTAGACATTTGGAAATTCAAGATGGATGGAAGAAAACCTATGGAAATAGAAGAAATAAGGAAATAATTCACTTGTTGAAATTGTGAAGATCAACCACCAAAAACAACTTTAAAATTAGGTTCCAAATGAGCATAGCGAGGTTAGGAGATTTCTATGGATGTAATGGTCAAATGGTGGTATAAATTTTCATAATACGGTTATGCCTAGAAGGGGAAAATATAATAACATTAGAAAAACTAATGTGTTAGGCATTTTTCTTGGTTTGGATGCACTGTTTATTAGACCATGCAACCAAACAATAAGGCATGTTTTTTCAACCAAAAAATGATTCATTTTGATCTATATTCAAGGGGAACCTAGGGGAATTCAAGGGGACTATAAAGGGGATTCAAGGGTAACTTAGGAGGGAATGACAGGTCAATGAAATAAGAAAATAATTCTCCAATGTTTCAACCCTCTCACACCTGACACTTACAGGAATGAACAAGAACAAAAATGAAGTGAAAACTATATCCCCCTGAGTGTGAAAATTCTCCCCACCATAAGACATCCTTTCACGAAAATCCACATCATCTTCAGATTAAAAAACCCAATACTATTTTCATGTTCAAAGGGGGGTTCACAATAAAATGAAAATAAGGTCATTACAAGTAGGAAAAGAGGACCATGAGCTAACTCAAGAGGCTAGGAAGGACTCCCCTACTAAGGGGTCACCCATAGCCAAAGGACAAAAAACCTCTTGGTGATCAAATAAAAAAATATATACGCTCAACAACCAAAATACATACCATATTCTTGAAATGGGAGACCATAATCAAACCACATCAATGAAAAAAAAAATTAAAAATTACCTGACAAAGCTCAATATAATTTATTGAAATACAAAATGAATTAAAATGAGGTTATCACAACCATAATTCAACAAAACCATTAGTCACACTCTATTCGCAATGTTTACCCAAGAAGGAATTTAGTGGTAAGATAGCTCTGAAGGAGACTACATACTGCCAAGACAACACCAAAAAAAACCAATTTAATAATACAAGGATACTTGAGCAGCTCCTACCATAGAAATGAACTAGAACAAAAGATTGAACCAGAACACCAACATGAGGAGGTCTCGACAGAATCCACACCATAATAGAAAACATAATTTCACATGATAGAACCCATACAGCAATAGGGTTATATCTGAATGGACTCTCCACCATTAGGGGTAGATAAAAATTAGACATATTCAAAAAGATCATACCTGATAGACATAGTGGGTATCCCCACCATAAGAACCAACTGTCTTAACCAACTAGAAATGGATGACATGAAAATGAACCCAAAAGACACTATCCCTATAGGAATGGGGTCAGGCAATGAAACTCCAAACCAAAATAGACAACAAGTGGTAAATCACTCCCACAAACAACACCATTCTCGGATGAGTCTAATTGACACTGAGATAAAAAAGAGACTGTCAGTTTATTCATACAAGAAAAACCATACTAAGAGTTACACCCAAATGGGATCAACCTTTAGGTTTGAGAAAATAAAACCACTGGGCCTCCCTATAACCAAGGAGGGATTTTTCCTCTGATAAGGACTACATCCCTGAGAGAGAACAAACATCCCCTTCCACCTCACCTAATCACTTGGAATGATAAAACCACATTGAAACCTCATACAATCTCTATATCCCCCTCCAGAGATATAAATTAAACCCTGATACCTTACACCCATGGTTTTCATGACTACGCATTAGCTTCACTCTAATACCTATGGCTGGTTCTTAGATGATTGAAGCATCTCCTGCCTCATAGGAGGACACCTAACCCCCCGAAATAGAACTTCTTCCTCTAGTTCCACAATAAAATACACCACAATCCAACAACATTAAAACACACATATATTTATGTTTAATCCCATCAAAGGATCCACAACATACTTATTTTTTCTTAAAAGTATTCATAAAAGAACCAGACACCACCGAACAAGAGCCTAGAAAGTTATAGAGACATTAATAGTTATGGAACCTTGAATATAATTTCAAGTAGCATGAGATTACTGTAATAAACCCTAAAATCCTTTAACGACCATATATCTCCACACTAGGGACCTAAAATGAACTATTTCATTGACAAGACTGATGAAAGACCAAATATCCATTTAGGACATCAACCTACATTACAAACCCCGAAACTCTTCCACCTTACTCATTAGAATTCCACATAACCTTTTATAAATAAAACCTATTGACTCAACGGTTACAAACTTCACCTTTAAGTATTCATAGAACTCATGAATCTGTGACTCATTTCAATTCCATTCGCATACACTCATCCACTGTAAGAAGACCTGTGTATTATAAAAGTGAAAAGAGATAAACTCATCCATGAAACCTGTTAATAGAGTTTGTAATTTGATCAACATGAGGACCAACCCATGGTGAATAACCCGTTTCCTCACTTAAATCATGCATTATATCGTTACGGGGTTGTACTATAGCTAATATGAAAATCCATGGTCCCAACCAATATAGACCTTTGGACAAAACATACCAAAAACCAGATCTGAACACATGAGGGGAACCACAATAATGGCATCCTAAAAATATTTCTCATAAAATACCACTAACCAATAGTTTAGTCCCACTAAATGTCGAAAAAAAATCCCAAACATCATTTAAAGAAGAGGGGTTTTCAAACTCAAAACATCCCACAATAAAATTCCCAAAAATAGATGAAACACACCACCCAAACATTGGCTTTCAAAGGAAAAATATTCCATTAAATAAATTTTATTGGATATAAATGGGTTCAGAAGCTAGAGAACTCACTATTGTTACCCCACAAGCCTCACACATGCATGTTTCCATGCCCAAATAGGCACCCTCCCAAAATACATATCGGAACTCAGCCATCCATGCTATCAACCATCAATCATCCCATGTAAACCAATTCTTGTGGTCACTCACAGAATTACCAAAGGTTGAAACAAATTTGTTTCCACTTTTCAAAACTAATACATTTGACTGACACATCATTTTTCTAAAAATGGTTATAAACATAATCAAAACCCAATTCAAATATTACAAAACATTTCATAAAAGCATAGAACATTCCCATAAAATCTCACATTTGTGTTATACACATTATTTTTATAACATCTTATCCCTTGTCAAACACTTTATGTTTTATGAACAATCCATTGTATCCACACCCATTTAATTTAAACTCAGATAGTATTATTTAAAATTAGGTAACAATTGTAAATAAATATTTTCATATGATCACCAGTAACAAAATAAAAATCAACTTTCAAAATCCACACATAACTTCTAAAACATTCAGTCCCATTCAAAAATCTGTCAAATAGATTACAAAATTCAATTTGAAACAAATTTTTCAAAAAAAAACTTTTACATAATTCATACTTTCAAAATAGGTGTAAACACGCCATTTACCATTTCATGAAAATCCACCTTTTCCAAACCACGTAAAAATTGTTCTGAAAACCCATTTTCAATCAATTTAAAAATCACAACATTAACAATTTTGAATCACATTTAAAAATGATTTCCAATTTAATTTCCAGTTTCTAGGATTCTCAAATATGATATTTCACAAATGATTTTCCAAAAACCAGAAAAATGCCAAATTAATCAAGAAGAAAATAGTGTTCGTGGGTGACTCAGACATAAGTTTAGAGGCCACATGAAAATCACAGAGAGTTCTCTAGGTTAATATCTCCATCTTCACATGGTATTATAGGCCCTATAATCTCATTGAGACCATTGGCCTAACTCCAATTTCATTTCACCAAATGAAGAACAACCAAAAGAACTAAAAGACACAGATAAAACCCGACATTGCACTAAAACTGAAGTCCCTGCACGAGGTTCACTTACTAGGAACCTTACTCGTAACCAGAGAAACGAGTTCCAATAATAAAATTTCTGGTAATCCTAGAGTCACCCACAAATGTAATGACCCAAAAAGAGTGAACCTCCTCTGATACAATTTTTTACGTACTAGATCTGGTCACCTTCCGAACTGGCACCCAACTCAGTACATGAGAAGGCCTGAGGGGCATTCTTGAATCCTATGTATTTGAACAAGTTCTCGAGTATCACACATAAGGGTTTGTGAATTGTTTTCCTGAGTTTATAAACCTAAAACAACCATCAATAATAACTAAAACAGATCAGAAAATACAAACCAAATAAATTCTAAAAAAATGTTAATAATTGAATTATGAGGTTTAATTAAAGGACCAAAGACTAACACAAAAGAATGAATACAATCCTGTGATGATAATTACAAAGTCTACTTATACCCAGTGGTATAATTAGGACTTGGGCCTTTGAATAATAAGATTCCACCCAAAATATTCCATGTGATAAACTTATTGAGATGAAAATATTGCAAGTATTTATAAACAATAATTGTTAGTAAAAATTTCTAAAAGATAGAGCTTTAAATGAAAAACATTTTAAAGATGGAAACATTAATGAATGAACACATATAAATAAAACATACATACTGCCAAATTTACAAACCAATCCCACCATATATTCATGGTATGTTCAATATAGCCAATGGGCACTAGTCACATGAACACCCATAGACAATAGATAGTTGTGGGGAATTATGATCATTTTATCTTGGTGTAAAAGTATCCATAACCTATAATCTTATCATGAACATTCCAGTAAGAGGGTAAACCCAAATATACTTGTGGTCCCCAAATATCAACATAGTATAGATAGTGTTGTCATCATCAATCAATCTATTGGAAATAAGGACAGTACTACTACTAGATCACAAGAATACTAGTCCTAGTATGCCCATCTAGATACCTGTGTTTCCCCCTTTTTCTCAATCAAGTTCCACATGTTATAAAATACCAATTTCCCATTAAAATAAAATTCACAAATTATATAAAAACCAAACATCAAAAAAATCATTCACAAAATTCCCTATTCATTTTCAAATTCATTTTATCATCATAAAAACACCAAAATAGCCCACAAACATGTCTCACATCATTATCAAAATTTAATAAATTGTTAAAACCATTTATAAAAAATTATCAAAACATTTTACATCACAAATCATTAATTTCTCTTTCAAGTCCCTATTTTATTATTATAAAACCACTAAAATAGTACATAAACAACTTTTTCAAACATTGTGCAACTCAATAACCATATGAGATTTTTATAAAATATTTCCAAAGAGTATAACATGGATTTACACAATAAATCCAATCAAAACACATATCTTAAAGACAAATTAACACCAATAACAAACCAAAATAGAATTTTAGTCTTAGAAACATTTAAGAAACCACTTTAATATGTTATAAAATGACCTCAAATGATACAACATGAGTTAAACATGAAAAAGAATAATATTTAAGAAAAAAATGCAACTTTAAAATTTAATGCTTAACCATTTACCTCAAAAATTATATTTTCACCACAAATAACATATGAAGAACATGATAAACCAATAAATAATTAAAATATGACTCATGAAATAATTCTTTCAATTGAAAACACCAACTTTAGATTCCAAAATGTCAAATCATTGTGTGAAACTTTAACAGCACCACTGCCACACCATAAAGAAAATAAAATGAATCATAGACAATAGGATTATACAAAGAAGCTAGAAAATTAACCCTAGTTATGAAAACCTAGATTCTGGAAATTTGGAACTTCAAGAAGTACGGATTAAAACTTATGTAAATCATGAAATATGGATGGAATTCACTTTATAAAATATTGATGTTCAACCACCAAAAACCCCTTCAAAATAGGGTTCTAAAAAACCTTGCTGGAGCTTGGGATCCTTCCATTATTGTAATAGTTGAATGGGGGATGAAATGGGTGCACTAGAATAAATACAAGAAGGGATAAATTGGAATTATATTAAATTTTTTAATGTGTAGGAAACTGTGCATGGTTTGGAAGCACAGTTTAGAAAATTGTGCTACCAAACCATGCAACATGTTCTGTCCTTCCAAAAAACATGCCATTTTGCTCAAAATTCAAGGGTAACCTAGGAGATAATTCAATTGTAAATTTGGGTTACTCAAGGGGGAATAGTATGGAATGATTGTACAAGGAAAGGATAAATTAATGCCCAATAGTTTCAACCCTGTCACACCCGACTCATGAGAAAATGACCAAGAACCAGAATGAATTGAAAACTAAATCTTGAGTGTGAAATCATATTAAAGGGTCATGAGTATTAAAAAATTTTCAATACATCATAATAGATATATTATTTATCATCTATGGTCAATTATGTTCTTAAATTTTCCTTTCAACATGATTTTCAAATCACAGATAATCAGTTTCTCATATTTAACACTATATTTTACTCAAGCATTATCTGTAATTGTGAGGAATTTTTCTAAAATCATTTATGTTCAGCCTCGAAATCATATTTATACTCATATATATTCTATATGTAGTGTCTAAAATCTTATTAAGCACTATTTATCATATATTTTAATCCCTCAAAAAACATATTTCTTATTTTGTAGACTATAACTCATAATTGCAATTAAACACACACAAACCCCAGTTTCTTCATATTCATTAATAATATCTATTGGTAGTTTCTCTATGAAATCCATACAGTATTATTTTTTGCCTTCATTGTAGTTCAAAATTTATCCTTTATTGGTTTATTTTTATCTTCCTATAACACTCCAGTATTTTATGAAATATTTCTCTCTAAATAATTTTTTAACACCTCCTGATACATGAAACCCAAAGTCTAATGGAATTTTAATATAATATAAAATAATAACCTCGCCATTATTTTTTTGATATGAATATTATAAAAAATTTATGAATTTTGTTTTGTTTCACACATTGAAAAAAAATTATTTTATTATTAATTAATTTGAGAAAATGAAATTATTTGAAAGTAAAAGAATATTTTTTCAATTTTTTTGATCTAATGTATTTTTATATTATTAAATAAAATAAATTAATATTGGAATATTTTTTTAATTAAATATATAATTTATATATCAATTAATGTTCTCCATAAACGTCTAATATTTTTACTATACATGGGGTAGGAATTATTCCATTGTTATGGTTAAAAAATGTTTTTTCAAAAAAAAACCGACTTTTCTTATAAATTATATGTTAAATTAATTTATTTCAATTATATGAATTGGATTTTATATCTTTTATTACGTATTTGGAAATAGTAGATTAATTTTCTTTTAAAGTAGAACATTTATTGAGATTATTAATAGTTACAATGGTAAGCTTTATCTCATCAGTGATGGATAAATCAGGTTAATCATGGTTAACACTAAGTGGTAATGACACCCCTGGAAGAAAGAAATTCTATCCATTCAATATTATACTAAAATTTTTAATTTTGAGAGACATGTGTCCATAAAAATGACAATTATAAGATTTAAATCAACAACTGATACAAAATTTCACTGTCTTAGTTTTAAAAATCACTTATTTATTAAAATATAGAGAAAAAGAATTTTTTGAATTATTTTTAATAAAAATTTATGTATAATGAAATTATAATTTTGATTCTAATTAATTTGTAATTTTTTCTTGTTATAAAATTTCCTTGATATCTGGTTCTTCGCTAATGGTAAATTTGTTAAATTAATAAAAAATGATTTTAAAAATATTAAAATAAATATAAAATTGTTAATTTATATTTTTCTATGAAATATTTAGGAAAATATAACATATTTGTGTCTCTGAAAACTACTACATTCTTGTTTCTAATTTTTCATGGAGTATTTAATGTCAAATTAATTGAATAATTCCAAAATTTCCATTAATGATACTTTATAATAAATAATATTTTAATATATGTTTTAAAATTAACATAAATCTTATGATCAACCATGTAAATTTATCATAGTTTAAAACATCATATATGGTGTATTTTTGTGTCATTTATCAGTTTATGATAAAATTATTTACCCTTCATTCTTAAAATTGCGATTACCATGGTAAAGTAAAAAAATTAACAATGGTATTTACAAAAAAATAAGGTATTAAATGACTCAAAATCCTTTATAATTTTTTTGATGATGTTATATAAACCCTATAAACTTATCTTCTAATTTATGGAATTTTGGAAGATTTTTACTTTATATTTAATTTATATATTTTAATCATTTACTAAATTCCAATTTGTCCGTTTCCTCCCTTATAAAATAAAACCCCACCTTTTATTTCATTATAACACCATGGGACGTATAGAGTGACCATACCCTACTAAAATCCTTTCTATACATCCCTATTAAAATTATAGAGCTTCAACTATTCTCAAAATACCACATCTAGGATCCTTAAGAGTATATCTAAAGGATTTCATTCAAGAAAAATGTAATCTCCTTAACCAATCACATTATTTTAATTATTCTATATCCCGTATTAATCAATGGAATTTATCATAAAATAATAACTTCATCATGATAAATATATTAAGATGTTATTATCATAATGTAATCACTATCATTGAACCTCTTTCCCATCCAATTGGATGTGAAATTATAGCATGTGCAAACGTACGACTTACTGTCTCCACATAGTTATAAACATATTTTTCGAAAAACTTGTTTAATTTATTATTTTTTATCAATGGTTTAATGTTTATACGTTATAATTAATAAATAATTATAGTTTTGAAATTATGATATCACATCTACATTATTACCTTCCAATTCCTTGGAATATAAATGTAGTTGTTGCATACATATGGACTACCATGTCCACAAAATGAGGATATTGGTTTACTATGTCAGACACAAATGGATTTGAGTAAGGATATATTTAATTAATATAAATTAATAATATGATATATTAAAAAATTATTATCTTTCATTATTATTTACCTCGCTTTTATTCAATCGGTTGAAAACTGAAAACAACTTTCATGTGTATATACGACCTTCTATCGCCATGATTAGTGTAATTCTAGTTTATATCTCTATAATTTATTGATGAAACAAAATAGATGTAAAATAAAAATATAATATAATCAAATCATTAATAAAATTCTAGAGATGACGTAACAACAATCCACGTACATGGAACATAGTTACTAAACATAAATACTCGGGATAAATGAAATATTTAGCACCCAACAACAAATAGGTAAATAAGTAATTATTGATCAATGGATGTTTAAATTTTATAAAGCAATAATATATTATTTTATATGTATATACATGATTCTGGTATATATGTATAATAAATATTTATTTATTATATAGGATATGTGAGTGATTTCAATGAAAATGGAACTCAAGGTAAGGGTTTATCATCTAAAAGTTTCTTCTTTGGGACAAATGTTTTTTGATGCACGTATCATTATTTTGATGGTGTATGTACATACCTTTATGTGTCATATCATTAATATAATAATTTTCATAATATTTAATGTTTTAATTGAATGTATTCTTTCCTAGTTCTTACAATTCAAATGCTATGAAATCAGTAAGGGTTTTACCTCAAAAATCATAATGTTTATCATGATTATTTATAATTATGTTCTATTGATGAGATATATTAGAATAAAATTTTATAAACTCATGAATTTTATTGTCCAATTTTATCTTTTTGGAATTATTTTTTTACATTTATTTTCCGCTCATTAAGATCTCAATGGAACGAATGAATGTTTTTAAGGAGAATCGACTGTGTTTTACTATTTTGTGGAGAATATTTCTATTCCACATACATGTTTTCATAAAATTGAGTTCATTAATGGTTTATTATTTTCGAATAATTGTTTAAAGAAAATTTTACACATGTTATAATTTTAATAATTTTTATTCGAATGGATATTATTTTCACTTTCAAAATGATATAATGTTTTTAAACAATTTTTAGAAAAATGTGTACTGAATCCTCACATATAAATTATAAAATATTATTTTCATTTCCATTCATCACCATGTAAATATTCATTTAGAATTTTTCCTTTGAATTTCAATGAAATATATTTTCAAAATATTTGGTGAATTATTAATATTTGATGACTTATTTTCAATGAAAAAAGAATATTTTCTTGAGAAATATATTATGTATATTGTAAATGTATTTGTTTTCATCAATTATAAAACATTGATTTACCATATGATTTACTATGTATATTAACCAATTTTATTATATTTATTTTTTATATGGTTGGTTTATGATTATAATGTAAATATTATTATGAAACTCATTACTTTTCCCCATGTTATGCTATTACGAAATGTTGAATTTTTTTAAACATGTTAATTTTTTATTCATTATGTTGTGATGACATGTTTTTGAGACCCATTTCTTTTCATGGGTTCTAAAATGATTAATTTTGTATGAACTTATAGAGTAGACATATTTTATTTTTATAATGTGATTGCTGGCATTATAATAATATATACATCCAATTAATTAGGGCATGATAAATATCTCATTATATAAATTGGAGTGAAATGTGGATTGAACCTAGTTTGGTAATTGTCTCTAACCACTATGATAGTCCTAAGAGTGAACCTTGACTACTATGATGGTTTAGGGAGTGAACCTATTCCACTATAATATTCTATCCAATGAGACTTGAATAATGTGAAAATTAATTCCTATGATTATGTACAGTCTAAATGATCATGTATCATGTTAATATTCTTCTCTTACTTCTCATGTTCTTTGATTACTATATTATTCATGTAGTATGACCTACTAGGATTTATAACATGACTCATGATTTTGATCTATGAAATGTGGGGTATTATTTTTTAAAAGTCGTGATGACTTTATCATAACCATATTCTCATGATATCCTCTAATGATCAGTTACATATCCTTCATTTAAATATACTGAGCATCTATTCTATCCCTTTATTATTTTTTCTTTTCCCTAGGTTATGAAAAAAGTTACTATGTGTTACATTTTTATGGGGGTGAATGTTATGGATATTCTAGCTAGAGAATATGTAGAACAATTTTGAATTGGTTGTAAATGTAACCAACTTTGAAAAGATAAAAAACCTATATTCCACAGTCATGGATAATTATGTAACTAAATATTAATCTAAAAACATATAATATCTATATATGAAATTTATGGGTCTTTGTAGTAGGTATCAAATTATTGTTTTGTTACATTATGAAATGTGGATGAGAATACATTAGTGTGAACACTCTATATAACATTATGTATATTAAATTATCTTAATGTTTTGGTAATTATTAACGAAGACCTAGGTTATACCTATGGTTTTATATATTGAAAATATTTTCTCTGAATTTATACATCATATAAATGTTTTTTTAATAATATCGTTTTCCACTATGATTATTGGATCCCACACTATCATTTTTTTATTATGTTGATATAACCTGAAGTAATCATGTTAATGATGAATTAAATTCCTATCCTCTTCATCATTAAAGGGAAAACCCTAATTGGGATGATGGCGGGGGAGGCCCCTCCTCCAACGTTGGGGAGGGCCCGAAACTAAGGAAATAATTATTCTGGGAAAGAAAGTTCATTCCCTTCACTCTAGCAGAATATATCCCTCCTATTCTATACATTTAGCTCGATCCATGGTCTCTAGAGATTACTAACAGATACCTAGCAGTGGAACTGTCCACCTTAGATTTTATCGATGCCATGCCTACTAATTATTTTATTTCGATTGTTAAATTTTGTCATCTATGGAATTCCCAAGAGGATTTTGATCGGCATGTTAACCTGGAATAGGTATTGAGAAATTGAGTGGAGGGGTGGTTTGATGTCCCCAAATGGATAATGGGAAATTGACGATGATGGTACCTCTCAAGCTTTATAGTTAATTCCATTTCAGACAAAAGAAATTACTCCACTAAAAATGGCCTCAACCGATGCTGTGCAGTCTAAGGTTGTACTTTCGCCATCACGGATTGAGGGTATGAGGCTGGTGGAACATCACATGATCCCCAATGTATGAATTTGGAGGCACATGCATTCTCTCCATTGTAGGATGAAATTAAAATCCAGGGTTGTAGATATTCCCTGTCTATAGGCAGTGACAGTGAACCTTCAGAGCATGGAGAAGAAATCTAGGCAGAGGAATACCTCCAATCCTGTGCTACAAAAGGGTAACAAAAAATAAATGATTTAGAATTATTCACTATAGTTCTGAGAAAAACAATATAGACACCAGGATGATTATCCATGTTTTTGTAAACTGGGATCCTCTCGATCTATTATTTAATTTGGCTATTGTATTATTGATTTGGAAGTGTTTCTACAAGCTGTGAATGTGTTGGTTTCAAATGTGTTATGTCACCTGATCTATAGTAAAGAAGTTTTTTATTGATCCGATCTCTGGTGGGTTATGTTTTTTGGAATGATAATTTGGGTTTGCCTAATTTATAGATTCAATAAATGGTAAATTTAATGATTTTTATCTAGGTGATCTAATTGTTATGGGAGTTGGAATGAAAAATCATGTCCCTATGGTCACATGAATTTCTAAATCTATTAATCATGATGAACATGAAAATGAGACAAGGAGGTAAAAATGTTATATTGTGTCCTTCATGTTTAAATATCCAAATTATATTAGTGGTTATGATGATATAGTAGTTACTAAGAAACCATTAATGTGTCTTGTTTTAAAATGTAATGATTTGGAACTTATTTAATAATTTATTTATGTTATGTTCTTAGAGGGTGTAATATGTCAAGGCCTTGTGAACCTAATATTGATATTATAAAACATTAATTATATTACTTGCAAACAGAACAAAATATTATTAAAATAGATGAATAAGTTAGAAATAGGGACTTTGGTGGGAAATTTGAGAATATCATTGTGTCTGGAATATTTGTTTTACCCTAGTTAAAACATAACCATTATTTTAATCAAACATGTTGTTAAAGTATTTTCACAAAATAAAATAATAAAATAAATAAATAAATTTATTATTTATTATTTTTATCATAGTGAACTAACCCAATATATTATAAATATAATTTCATATCAAATTTTATTTGTTAGTATCATAACCTTTCATGTAATTGGAACTATAAAAAGTTTTCTCTCAAATTTCTATAGAATGAACAATGGAAGTTTTAGTATTACGGATTAGTGTCCCAATAAACTAATATGTATCTTAAAAACGAACACAAATTATTTATATTATTCACTATTGATGAATATTAACCTTTGTTAGGGTGTTTTTTATATTGATTTATCCTTGTTTTATTATCCCATGAATACCACATATCATTTATTCTTAAAGTATCATTTGTGGAATGACCTTTTAGTGTGGGTGTCAGTTTTACCTTCTTGGATTATATGGAATGAATATTTTCTAAAAAAAATTCATTCAACATTAAAATATAAGAGAAGAAAGTCTATCCTTAACAGCGACCATGGTTTTAAAAAAATTATATGTGTATTTATCCGTTGTTTTTTCAGACGTTCATCACAAAAATATTTCATTAACAAGAAGTTGAATGAATATATGGTATTATAAATTTTTATAGATCATATTCAGCAAAAAAATCAAATCCATGGGTTCTGTTTATGATCTATTGTGAAATAGAGGTACGACAATGATGGTGTGTTGTTGGTTGTGTATTGGATCAGATCATATGTTCCTCACATTATGGCTTTCTGTGTTAAAATTTCATTTAGTGGAAAAAACTTGATTCCTAGTCCAAGTTGATAGTAAGATTCTAACCGATGGTGGAAGATAAGGTCTAATGACGTGGATCTATGTTTTTTTAGTTTTGAATGATAATATAATTGGCATTGGTGGTGATGTGGGAGAATTTGTGACCAATATTTTTTTGGGAAACTCCAAAC
This sequence comes from Viscum album, assembly GCA_963277665.1. Taxonomy (NCBI): domain Eukaryota; kingdom Viridiplantae; phylum Streptophyta; class Magnoliopsida; order Santalales; family Viscaceae; genus Viscum; species Viscum album. Next base: position 569,334,160 of record OY728126.1, on the reverse strand, counting down.
TATATAGAATTTAGTCCTAAGATCACATGATGTGTAGTCTATAGTCTATGGTTATAGATTTTGTGAACAATGATAAAAAAATTCTTCTGAAAAATACACACAAAATGTGATCCAGGGCTTTTGGATCTTCATATATCCCTGGGAATACATGGTCAAAAACTCAACTAAGAAAATGTGAACATGAAGAGTATATGGGAACATCGTAGTACTCATAAAATTCCAAGTGCACATTCATGACAATAGTACATTAGAACTACTAGATATACATGCGAACATGTAGAGGAAGACAATCTTGAATACTAGATTTTTTAAAATTATAGGTACTCTCTGTGTACCCTCTTAAACTCCTTATATATCCCCCATTATAGTTTAGAGTCATCAATTTTATCAATATATTCCAAGTTCAATTGAGTGAGATTCGATATTCTATCCCTATAAGGACATATTTTGGCACTACATCCTCAAAAAATTATTTTGATCCCCTCAATGGGTTATTTATCAGATAGAGTATGGTGCATCCCATTATGTGACAAGGAGGATTCCTATATAATTTATTCTTTACCATAGTTAGGGTTTGAAGTTTGGGAATGATTACCATGCCAAGGGAGTTGATCCCCTATAAAAAATTGATGATCTATTAGGATATGTTGAATCTCTCTACAATCTTGGGTATGATCCCCGGTTAGTGTAGTCATATCATTGGAATTAAAATTAGTACTTGTTTAGTGATACCCTATGAGAACGTGCACTTGGATTAACACCATCAATGATAACATTACTTGTGAAGTAGATTATCGTCGATGAGTATTTCAATAAAACCTCAAGAAAAATATTATGGTTTGTAGTGGTTGAGATCTATTGAGAGTTGGTGTACATTGTGAGTATATATCTAACACCCAAATATTTCGTAATAAGTTATTTTCTTTTAGGTAATTTAATAGCTTGCATTACACGCAACACTGAGTTTGAGCATACCACGATATACCAAACTAGACATTCACAAAAAATTATGATTAGTATTTACATCATTTTGAATTTTATATACTCTATATAATTTTAACATCCATATTATGTGTTTTTAAGACCTAATATAAGAAGAAATTCAATTTTTCAGATAAAAGAAGCATTTTCAAAAAAATGCAATTTTGCTGCCTTTTAATGCATATCATTTTTTAAATCCAACATTTGACACTTTCATGTATTAAATTTGACAAAATAAATGGATTATTTATATTCTAGACTTAAAAATTAGGTTGGAAAGAAATATGGTGCCTTTCCAAAAACTTTCATATTTTGATGAATAATGAAAAATACTAAATTTTAATTGAAAATAAAATTTTTAAACCAAAATATTTTATACTGTTAAATTACCCATTTCAATCGTTTTGAAGTATAATTATATTATATTTTTTTTATTTTAATCCAATTTTGGTCATTTAAGGTAATTTTACATTTAAATTGGACATAAACTCATGTCATTATTTTCATGGATTTCTATTTCTCAAAAACACGTTTTCTGGTTTTAACAATGGGAATAGTTTTTAAATTAATTAATACAACTTCGATATTTTGTGTTCGGTAAAATAGATTTAATTTTTGAATTTAAAATATCAAAATTATCTTTGTATGAATTTTATATATTTTTCTAAAAACATTCAATTTTTGATAAATAGTGAAAAACATTGCGTTATAATTTAATACCGACTTTTTATTTAAATAATTATTTGTAGTGTAAAATTATTTTAATTTCAAAATTGATACATAATACCTATATTAGTCCCATGTAATTCATTGAAGTCATTTTATAATAAAATTAGATGTATAAAATTTTGCTGAACATCTTAATGTCTTAAACTTATCTTCATGGCGCATTTGCAAATTTGCATAAGACATAATTTTACTAAATATATGAATTAAATTTTTGAAATAAAAAAGATACTGTTTACATCATTAAGTAAATTGTGGTTCAATAGGATGAATTTTTTTTGCTGAATGGTAATGTTTCATTTTTATTTACCATGGTTATAAGTAAATGGGGTAATGAAAGGTAAATATGATATTATAATTACCCTAAAACATGTAATTATTCTATAAGATAATTTTTTTGGAAAAAATAAAACATATGAATAAAATTTTATCTTCTTTGATCAACATGTATTAGAATAGGACATTTATTATTATTTTATTTAAAGAATAGTAAAAGGTGTTAAATTAAAATATTGATAACTAAAATATTAATAATATTAATTTATAAATAAGATAAATTAGACTATAAAAATTCATTAGAAATATAACAAAATTTATTACATAATGGTATTTTATTTATAAGTTTTAGACATTATATAACGAAATTTATTTATAACATAATGATGATGTAGTAATTTCCTTACTAATGAAAGATTAAAATATATGATATTATAAATATTCAAATAAATTTCAATTGAGACTTTTGAATCATTCAAATAATTTTATAGGTAATAATTACATGTTAAATGGATTTCATAAAAACAAAATACAAAATACTGTCAAAATTCACATAAATGATTTTTTATTAAAATAATATATTATTGATTTATATAATATTCCAAAAAATACAAGTTTCAACCAGAGAGGATATAAAAGGTTAGATATGTCAGTAATGAACCACTTGGGGTTCTTTTTAAATTTTATCGTAGGATTATGTTCCGTTTATTATAAGAATACAAGAATACATGCTTAAAGATAAATTTTTAAACTAAGAGCTAAATCTAAATGATAAGGTTAATATGGTGACCTAAACTAGTATATAACCTATTGGTTGAGAGTATTTAGTCCTATCCTGACATTATAATCTAAATAAATTCTTTTTTGAGACATTATAAATCAAATATAATTTAATAATAAATAAATATTTCATGTTTTTTCTAAAGTTACCATCACATCTCTTATAAAATGGCACTTCTCCTTCTCTCAAAATCACACCTCCATAGCCATTTGTCTCATCCATACTTACTCAAATATCATCCCAAATACCCTCAAATAATCTTATAGGACATAATTATTCAGAAAGTTGACTTAAGGACCCATTTTGATCAAAACAAATTGAAGCACCCGTAGAAGAGGTAATAATTTAATCACCTCTTTCAATGTTCATTTCTTCTTCCACATCCTCCTTCATTATGGTTTGGTTAAAATAATAATAACTATAGAACATTATAAATAATTTTATGTAATTATAAATATGTTACCACAATATTCATTATTCTATCCATCCTATGAATGACAAAGTCAGCATACATGCGTACGTATGGCTTACTGTCTCCACATCGTGCTGTAGTTTATTATTCAACCCTTCACAATTTGGATGGGTATAATAATCATTATAACTGATTTAATAATAAATATTTAATGTTTATTATTCTTTATATATAATATTTCATCCAATTACATATGATTTCACCACTAATAGAATGATATTTTCGCTCGTGCGTACGTACAACTAAGTGTCTCCACGACGTGATGGTATTTTATTCCCCATTATAACCATTCAAGAATATTTTTCATTTGATAATTAAAAATAATATTTTACAACTTAAAATCATTATGTATATTAACAAAATACGTCATATCCATAACAAACATTACTTATATAACAAATCATATAAAGGAATATGAATCAGTTACCACCTAAAACAATGATACCACTAAAATGTTATTAACAAAAAAATATTAGAAGATCATATATGATATCATATTTATGTATGTGGTTCATGTATAATTTAATAACAATTATTTAACTATTTTACTATTGGTTAATGTACCATCGACCAAGGAAAATTATAAGATAAGAGTTAATTTTACAATCTCTTTATTTATACGTGACTGTTTATACTTATGTATCCACAATGCGATGCGATTTTATTCCCCATTGTAACCATTAATGCATAATTTTTTTTTATGATTACAAATAATGTTTATCAACATAATATAATTATGTATATAAATCAAATAATTCCTATCCATTAAACACATGACTTATGTAACCAAACATATGAGGGAAAACAAATCAGTTAACTTCCAAAAAAACGATACTATTGAAATATAATTAACAAAGAAATATTAAAAGATCATATATGATATCGTATTTATTTATGTGTTTCTTGTATAATTTAATAAAAACTATTTCACCATTATACAGGAGGTTAACCTAACATCTACTAAAGAAATGTACAAGTTAAGGGGTTTTTATCTCACTTCTTATTCATGTGAGATTCAAATTATATTGAAACCATTTCCTTTTGTGTGGTGTATGTACTGCCTGTGATTGAATTATTTGTGTAATATACCTTAATTTATTTGTATTTAAATCTTAATGTTTGGATACCTATTTCATGGGGTGTATATTTCATATGTTACCTAATTGGTAATGTAATTTCTAATTTCTATTTATACTCATTGGGTTTTACACAAACATCCATGATTATTTTACTCTAAGATTATCTGTGAAATAACTATTTATTTATTTATTTAGTAATTTACACTCGAATTTTTGTGGATATCATTTTGAAACACATTATCCCTCCATTGATAAATTCTCAAGTCATCGATTTGAACTTGATAAGAGTAATCTTAACTCAAATTCCATTCTTTGAGTAAAACAACCAAGTCATTGGTGTTGTTTCTACAAGAATATGTTTAAATGTCATATAATTGATTTATAATGAATATCTAATCATATTAAGTTTTTTTTTTATTTTTCACTGATAATTATGTAATTTATTTATCTTTATCCAAAGGATACAGTCTTTATATGGTATTTCATCTCAATTTACATTTCATTGAGACTTCGTTGTTGTTCTGCGCCAATTCACATTTATATGGTGTACATACTGTACTTTGACATTATATATTGAGAATACATTAATTCTTATTATATTATAATGTTTTTATTAACTCAATTATTTGTATTTATGAGTCTCTCATTTGGTTAGGAACTCGAACGAAAATATCATCATAAATGTTTTAAATATTTATTATTCTAAATCTTTATCATTAATGTCCATGTTTTCAAAATGGTGTTAAGGATTTATTTATATAGACATTATTGTTTTAAAAATGAAAAATTCAATTACAATATTCAAAGTGGTATGGGACCCTTTGATTCAAAAATATATTTTTAACAACTTCTTGATAAATAATGATAATTTTAAATGTTTTCAAAAAAGTGGATATTTCTCTCAAATAGTGTTACTAATTATTTTCATCTATGTCAACACACTTTTATATTCTTGATTGAGGTTGATTTATTATTATACAATCTTCCATATTGTATTTAATGTGTTATGTTAGACTGTGGATGTGCTATTTCTATACCATTCGTGGTTTCGGGTTAATATATTGACATTTCATATGCTAGTTTTAATACGAATGTTTAGATTATGTTTCAACATTTTTATATGAGGAAATAATTGGATTTAATAAGTGATGGGTGGATCCTACTACAGCTCCTTGATGCATTGGTAGGTCTAATGAAAAAAATAGTGTTTGGATCAAGACCTTGAAAAAGTATTATTTCTAGTCTTGGAACGAAGAATTTTCTATGTCGTTATGTTGTCTGAAATTATTCATTCAATCATTATGAAATTATCTATTTATATTACATATTGTTATTCAAATAGTATAATATCCATGTGAATAAGTACATAAAATTATTTTATTTATCTTTTCAAGATTATGTAGAAGTTTATGTATAAAATGCTCATGTTTTCATCTTATAAATTTCCTTAAATGTTTATGCTTATTTATGATCGTTTCAGATAAATTGTTATCCCAACTGAGAATCTGATATCACTCATTTATTATGTTCGTTTTTTCCATGATGTAGAAAATATACAATGATTAACCTTCCAGGATATGCAAAGGATATGAGTGTGTTGAAAGGGGACACAATGTAGTTTTTCATAATTTCATGATATAATGTAAAACTTATGTTTGTATCTAGTGCTTCCAAAGCTACTAAACTAATTGGTCATTGGAGACATGATCTCTTGTGATCATGCAAATGTTTTGTAGTAATTCACTGAATCGAGGTAACTAGGGTCAGAGCGTTATTGTAGGTATCAAAAGAAGTTTAACACAAACTTCAGAAGCTATATTTCGAAAAACTCTGATTAGAAATCACTACCCTATGATATGCTTTGAGGATTTGTATATAAGAACATCCAAAAATTTCAGTAATGTAAATATATATATGTTTTACCTGAATTACATCCCTTTTTGGATATGAGTAGGAAGAGAAGACTCTATCACCGATGTACCAAGGTGTAAGACCGAAAAACACAGATTTGAGCTAGACTCGAACGAGAACTGGTGCACAAAAATGGGCCTTGATGAACTCTTGGTTATGACACTCCTGGGGGATATTCTTAGGATAATTCACATTTTCATTACCAACTGATTTAAATGATTTTAATATAAGATGAGAATAAATATCCTTGGTTATTCCTTATGTGTTTTAGATTGAAAATAAGGGGTTATGATATTATCTAAATGATTTTATGACTATTGATACTCACACTATGCTTTCTGGTTTTAGTTAATAGAAGGATTCAATGGAAGTAATAGTAACATTTAACATGATTTACAAAGTGGAAATGATGGTGGGAAAGAGAAAATAAATGGAATGTTTTTAGGCATAAAAGATATCATGTTCATTCCGAAGATGTTTTCCAAAAAATGATCAATAATATATACATTAACCAACTAACAAACAAAAAAATGAAGGGAAAGGTGGGGAATGATAAGATCTTTAGTATTGGAGACCATGGAGAAATGAAAGCTCAATTTCAATCATGCAGGAAATGGGTATAGAGACACATAAGAAAGTGTCTCAATAGATCAAATAAATTCATTATGTGTGGGGATGAAGGACATAATGTAATGAATTTTTGAGGAAAAATTAATTGTACTATAAAAGAAAATAAAAATGATCATAATAATACATTTATAAACATTTTCCATAAATGTAGATGACTTGGGAATTTCCCGAGTCATTTCCCTTTTCTATAGGATAACCACTAGGTCAAGGAAGAACTTCTGTGGAAATAAAGGGAGGGAGAAATGATTAAATGTAAAAAATCTCTTTGTTAATGGTATTAATTTTGAAGAGTTTTCTCTTGTATGTGTAGCCCTGAAGTTTATTATTTGAAAATTTTATTTGAGGAAGAGTTATCTTTTCGTTTTTGGATATAGTTATAATGAACCATTTGGGATTATATGATCTTTGAATTTGAGTTAAATATAGGTTATTAATTTTTATGATAAAAATGGGAGGTATGAGATTACATTTTTGGTAAAATATTGTTATGGTTATTTTGAGGAATTTATCTCATTTTGGGAATGTAATAAAATATTTTTTTTGAAAACAGACAACACACAGACCATGTGACAATCGGTTGCATCAGAAAATGTTGTGGGAATCAAACCCAGAACCAAAGTGTGACTCAGATTTATCACCTACAACTGGACTACGCAAAGTCACTAGTTGGTGTGACTAATTATTTTTAGTTAAATGATGTTATTGTCTGATAATTAGTTTATTTGGGATCTTGTGTTTCTTTAAATGGATATCCTTAGTATAGGAAAATGATTTAGTGATAAAGTGATAAATGTTATTTTGGATGACATTATCTCTATTGGTAACACTATATACCTAATAAAAAAAGACTACTATGGGATTTAATTAGTTGAGTAATGGAGGATTTTTATTTTAGATGAATAGATGTTTTTAATAGAGATTGAGGTTATTAATTTAAATGATTAACCTATCATAGAGAATATTATATTTCGTTAATTACACATTAGTATGAGATATTAAGAGCAGTTGATGTTATTTAGAGACAGATGTTATGATTTACTATGAAATACTATGTGATTTAATTCTTTTGAGTTTTTGGGTTTCAACCATTGTTGGGATTATATTGAAGGATTTTATGGACAATTGTTTATTGAATAGTATTTAAATAAAATTATGTATTTATATGTTTAATTTTGGAAATTAAGATAAGTATTTCTTTCTTTAAAGGATTATCCATTTTTGGGATCATTTGATCATGTAAAAGCCATTTTATTTTGGTAAATTTTTAAAGTAAATGGAAATATATATTTTACCCTTCTTGGATTATTTGATTCTCTAGAAGTTGATTCTAGGGCTTCAGGTGTCGCCAAGTCATCTTCAATACTCATCATTTGGAGAAAAGGTGAGTTCGTGGTTAATTTTTTTAAATGATGAAACTCTACATGCAAATTATATATACCTATTTAGGTTCTTAGTCAATCTCATAAATAAATTCCTCAAATTTATGAAATGGAACATAAAAAAATTGTGTCCCATTACTTTTCCTACTGAGAAACTAATGACAGTTTAACCCATCACAAGTTTGTGGTTTCCTTGTTGTTTTTCTATTTTCTGATCATGTTTTCTAGGACATTCCATCACAACATGACACATAGTTTATCTTCTATATCCATGCTTTCTTCCATGGAATCCAAGTATGGGTTATCTCAAGTGACCATTTTTACTTCTTTTTCAATATTTTAGAGTGATAGTTTTATTGATTCATTTTCTGATGTGGGAAATTCAATGAAGTTCCAAAGACCAATTTTAAAAATTAAAGGAAGAAATTTACAAAAGGGTGGAATAATATGACACTTCAAGATATTAAAGTAAGTTATTTTCTTTAATGTAATTCAATTGCTTGCGCCACATGCAATACTTAGTTCAAGCGCACCATGACTTACCAAACTAGCCATTAAAGAAATGGTTATGAATAGTTTTAACTGAATTTAAAATTTTATACACTCCATATAATTTTAACATCCATATTATGTGTTTCTTAGACGTAATATAAGAACAAATTCAATTTTTCAGAAAAAAGAAGAATTTTTGAAAAAAATTCATTTTTACTGCATTTTAATTGAGAAATTTTATATAAAAAAATATATGACACTTATATATATATATAATTTGACAAAATAAATGTATTCTTTAGAATTAGGACATAAAAATTTAGTTTGGAAAAATTTTTGGTGCTTTTCTGATAACTTTCGTATTTAAATGAATAGTAAAAAATAAAAATTTTAATTGAAAACATCTTTTTTAAATCAAAATAATTAATAATGTTAAATTATACATTTAAATGGTTTCAAAGTATAATTATACTATATTTTTATCATTTAGTCAAATTTTAGTCATTGTACGCAATTTTACATTTAAATTGGACAGAAAAACATATCAATCTTTTGAAATATTTTACTTTACAAAAACACGCATTCTCGTTTTGTCAAAGGGTATAATTTTTTAAATTAATAAATAAAAATTTTGTATTATTAATTTAGTAAAAAAAATAATTTTTTAATTTAGAATATCAAAATTATCTTTGGGTAAATTTTGGTATTTTAGTAACAACTATCAATTTTTGATGAATATTGAAAAACACTATATTATTATTTAAACTCGAATTTTTATTTAAATAACTATTTTTAATTTAAATTAATTTTAAAGTAATAATATATACATAATACCTATATTAGTACAATTTAATTCATTAAATTCATTTTATAATAAAATTTTATGTATAATATTTTAGTGAACATTTTAACTTCTTTTACCCACCTTTTTGGCACATTTGGAAATTTCCATAAAACAAAATTTAACCCCTTATATGAATTGAATTTCAAAAATCTGAGTGACATGGTTGATAGAAGTAAGTAACATGTGGTTCAATATGATGAAAATAAATTATTTTTGTGAATAGTTACTTTTTAATTTTATTTACCACTGTTAAAAGTAAATATGATAATTATAGGTAAAAATGATATTATAATTAACCTAACACATTTATTAATTCTATTGGATAAATTTTTTTCGAGGAAAATCAACCTTAGGAATATAACATGATCCTCTTGGATCAATATGGATTAGATTATGACATTTATTGTTATTTCATTTAAAGAAGAGTTAAAAGTGTTAAATTCAAATTTTCATAACTAAACCAATTTTTATATGGGGTTAAATGTATGATATATTCAACTTCAAATATTCATTAGAAAGATAAAAAGATTTTCTAATTAGTTGTTTTTTATTTATAAATTTTAAACGTTAAATAATTAAATTTATTTATGAAAAAATAAAGATGGAGTTAATACCTTATTAATGAAAGATCAAAATAATTGATATTATAAATATCAAAATACAAGTAAATTGAGACTTTTGGTGCATTGACCTAATTTTAGAGGTTAATATGACATATTAGGAATGATTTAAATTATGTTTTAGAAGTAATCAAGTTTTTTTGACATTCAAAAAAACCAAATACAAAATAGTGTCAAAATTCACATAAATGAGTTTTTAAAACAAATACTATATTATTAATTTCTATAATATAACTAATAATAAAAGGTTCGGCCTAAGGACTTATATAAGGTAAGATATTTCAATAATATAATACTTCGGGTTCTCGATACTTTTTATTTTATGTTTATTTACCATTTAATATAATAATAATAATAAAATACTTTGGAAAAGTTAAAGTATTTATCAAAGCATTAAATCTAAAATATAAGGTTCATATGGTGACCTAAACCTGTATAAACCCTATTTTTGATAGGTTTTCTACCCATACACACCATACATTTAAAATAAATATTTTTAGAGCCATTATAAACTGATTATGATTTTATAGTAATCAATATCTCAATCTTTTCCCAATGTCACCCTCACCTCTCCTACAAAAGGGTACACCCCCTAATCAGAAAATGAGACCACCACAGCCATTTGGATCAGACAAATCCTGCACAAATATCATCCCAACTACCCTCACTTCGTCCTAGAGGCCCTAATTTTATCATAAACCAGACCAATGTAGCTCTTTTGATCAAATCAAAACGATGCTCGATAAGAAGAGGTAATAATTTCATCACCTCTTTCAAAGTTATTTTCTTCTTCCACTTCCTATTTCATTGTTGTTTTATACCAAAATAATAAATCTAGTAACTTCTAAAAAATTTGATGTTATTATAAAATGGTACAACCATATTAATTATTCTTTCCATCCTATGAATGATAATGTCACCATTTGGGCATACATACAACTTAATATCTCCATGTCTTGGTGTAGTTTGTTATTTAACCTTTAATTATTTGGATCGGTATAATAATTAGTATAAAAAATATAAATAATGAAAATAAAATTTTAATGATTATTTATATATAATATAACATCAAATTACATACAATTTCACCACTAATATAATGGTATTGTTTCTCGTGCGTATGTATGGATTACAGTCTCCACAATGCGATAAGATTTTGTTCCCTATCATAGCAATTCAAGAATAATTTTCATTTTAGGATTGAAAATAATTTTTAAAAACATAATATCATTTTGGATATGAATCAAATACATCTTATACATAAAAAAACTAACATACATAATAATACATATAAAGGAAAATGCATTACTTAACACCCAAAACAATGATACTATTGAAATAACATTAACAAAGAAATATTCGAAGATCTTATATGATGAAATATTTTTGTATGTGGTTTTGTATAATTTAATTACAGTTCATTCACCATTATACAGGAGGTTATCCTACCCAATACTAAGGAAAATTACAAGGTAAGGGTCTTTCATCTAACTTCTTATTCCTATAAGATTTATTCTATATCGCCACTATTTCCTTTTGTGTTGTGTATGTACTGCCCACAATTGTATAGTTTTTTGTAATATAGATTAATTTATTGGTATTTATATATTCATTGGATGATCCTTCTGTCATTATGTGTATGTTTCGTAAGTTACCAAATCGGTAATGGAATTTCTAATTTCGATTTCTACTCATTCATTTTTATGAAAACATAAATGATTATATTACTCTAAGATTATATGTGAAAATAGTATTTATTTATTTATGTAGAAATTTAAAATCCACTTTGTTTGGATATACGTTTGATACAAATAATCACTCCATTGATAAATTATCATGGAAACGATATAAACTTGATAATAGTATTCTTAACTCAATCTCCATTCATTAACTTAAACATCCAAGATATTGGTGTTTTTTTTACAAGAATATGTTTGAATTTCCTCTAATTTATTTTCACTGAATACCCAATCATATTGAGTGTATTTATATTTTTCACAGATAATTATGTAATCGGTTTATCCTTAACCTAAGGATATGTTGTTAATGAGGGATTTAATCTCAATTTACATTCCATTGATACTTATTTGTAGTTATGTGCGAATTAATTTTTATATGGTGTACATTTTGTACTTTGACCTAGTATATCATGAATCCATTTAATCTCATGATATTATAATGCTTTTATTACCTTAATTATTTGTATTCAATCATCTATCACTTGGTTAAGAACTATAAATAATATAACATTTTAAATTATATAATGATTTATTCATTTAATTCTTTCCCATTAATGTCCATGTTTTAAAAATTATGTTAAGGATTTATTTTTATGGAACTTAATGTTTTAAAAATTAAAATTCTTTTTGAAAGTTTCAAAGGGGGTATTGTAAACTTTGATTGAAAAATCTATTTTTAAGGCTTCTTGATAAATAGTGAGTCTTTTAAATGTTTTCAAAAAGGGGGATATTTCTCTCAAATAGTTTTACTAATTATCTTCATCTATTTCAATATCCTTTATTATTCATGATTGAGGTTGATTTATTATAATACAATCTTATATATTGTATTAAATGAGTTATTTTATACTATGGATGTGATATTTGTATACCATTCTTGGTCTGTGGTAATAATATCGAAATTTCCTATGCTAGTTTTAATACAAATGTTTAGATTTTGTTTCAACCTTCTCATATGAGAAATGTATTGGACATAGTATGTGACATGAGGAGCCCACTACAACTCATCGATTCATGAGTAGGTCTCCTAAGACAAACTAGTGTCTTGGCATAAGGCCATGATAAAATATTAATAGTAGTCTTGGTACAAGGCCTTGAAATTGAGGTTATGATATCCGACTTTATTCATTCCATCATTATGAAATTATCTATTGATATTAAATGTGATTATTCGACTATTTTAATATCGTTGTGAATAATTAAATGTAATTATTTGATTAACATTTCCATATTATACTGATGTTTATTTTTAAGAGTTTTATGTTTTAGTATTATAGATTTCCTTAAATGTTTGTGCGTATTTATGATAGTTTCCTCTATATTGTTATCCCAATTGAGCATCCGAGCTCACCCCTTCCTTATGTATTATTTTTTCAAAGACGTGATGAAGTGTATTATGAGTATGTTGCATGGATAGGCCAAAGTATATGAGTATATTTAAAAGGGACAGAATTCTTTTTTTAATTTAATGATGAAATGTAAACCATATGTTTGTATCTAGTACTTACAGGGATACTAATCTAATCGGTATTTCGAGACTTGATCTCCTATGATCATTCCAATGCTATGTAATAATGCACCGACTCTTGGTAACTAGGGTCTGATAATTGTAATATCTGGATTTCTTTTTTATTACCTTTGTGCCTCGTATCTTTATTGGAATACTTGATTATTGATTACCATACTACTATTTATGCTTTATGATTTTTAATTTTATGGATTCTTAAGTAGTATTGTTATACACTCCCATGCATGGATCATCAGACACATGTCATGTCTTATTCGAATGATATGTCCTTTAAAAAAGTCTTATAAATACTGAGAGTATATAGAGAATAATTTCTAGGGTATAAAATAGAAGCTCCTACTAAAGATTCATTTTATAGTAGTCCCCTTATTCAAAGATGGATGGGGACGTTTTCAATTTTTTTGGGATTTTATTGATCCATTATTGATTTTCATACTGTATGGAACTATGGTAGTTGGATTTAAATATTAACACGCATTAGTACTTGTTGTATTGTTTTCAATTTTGATATTCTATGGTCATGGGGTAGTGTGTATACAAAAATGTACCATAATAGAATAATTCACATTTGTGTGATATGACTGCAATATTTGTTTCACCATCCCCTAGCCAATTGGAGGTGATATTGTGGATGTCACATTCATATTTTCAACAAATAGGTGATCATCATTAGTTTGGGTCTTGAAAGAGTTGTATTATAAGAGTTTCATTTTGTAATAGATTTTGGATATTTTATATTCGTAATATTGGGTTGGGATTTTTGGAATCATTTTCAAAGTATTTTGAGTTTAGATTTGAGGATTGGTTTTATAGTGTTGGTGGGGTGACCAACGTATCAATTCACCATTACTTTGAATACATATATGTTGAATTGATAAATATGGACATTGGTTCATGGAAAAAACAATTGTACATGTAATATTTAAGAATGGGTTGTGGTTTTCAACTTATTCATAAGCTACCTCCCCATACATGTTCATTCACCATGTTGATTTTTATTTTATTTTATGATTCCTCTAACATGTATTCCATCTAAGATTCCATAGTTTTGTCGTGATCATAACAACTAAGTGATGAGGATTTAGTATAGGAGGAGATACATTTTGGTGATTTTATAGTCTTTAAATTATCTATTGAGAAGGAGGTCTCACTAGTAGTAATGAATGAGGATGTAAACACCCTGTGTTTTAGAGGATATTAGTTCCCTTGTCTTGGGGTTGGCTATACCCCTATGTAGTTGTGGACTGGATTGAGGTGGTTACCCAATTAATTAACCATATAAGGGAACATATAGATCAGATGGTGGAAATAGAAGATAGTCTCCTTTTGCGACTCAGTGTATGATGGTGGATTCTAGTAATATAGTATCATGATAAGATAACACTCTATTTATACATAGAGTGTTTATTTAGGAAGTAAATTTATCCATCTATGTTAGGATCCATGCACATTTATTAACTTATGTAGTTGTAGAAGGGTTTCATGACCGTGGTAGTGTATTAGATGAGGTTCAATGACCATTCATGATAATATCTATATAATATTTTATATCCATACATTAGACCATGTATCTTACAATAAAGATTACATAAAAATAGAAAATTATATTTATAAATCATTGAATTAACATGTATTATGGAGTACCTGAATTGGGATTATTGGTGGAGGCCTTCTTGGAAGTGGAGATAATGACCAATGATGATTTTAGTTGGCACATAGGATCTGATAACATCATAGAAGGTTTCTTAATATCATTAAAGGGATGTGATCATGTGTGTCACTTTAGGAGGATATCCCTGGATAGAGTACATATTGTTCCAGTCTCTCTTTCAGGCACAATTTATCCTTGAGAGAGGTCGTGGTTATCTGATAATGGTTAGGGAAATCATTTATATGAGTTTAGAACCTTTTGTGGTCTATACCAGGAGATAGTTTTTGGACCACTCAATAAGGGATAGAAGAGAGAATAGTGATGTCCATAGTTCAGTGGATGGGGTATATGATTTGGGATATATTTGGGAGGTGGCCACTTCTTTTATCTATTTCTATGACCAATTCCAAGTGGTCCATTCGTGGAATAGAGTGTTTTTGGTTATGTATGATGAAAAATATTGGTAGTGGTTTACTATATGTTAGAGTCTCAAGTGATGATTATAGTTATGATATGTTTCATCTCTAATTTTTCTACAATTTTGATACGCATGAGTGTGTTCCACTCAATTCTTGACACTTTCGTAATACATATCATAGGGATTCTTGTATATTTCTTGGATCGATCATTGTGGATACATACACATATTATAGGTTACTCAATGACCACACACTTCTTACAATAGTGATTTATGTCTCTTAGAGGAGAGAGTTTCTTGCGGGATCACATTATAATAGCACTAGGGCTATATGACATCATCATTGGTATGGAAACTCTATGTAGATTTAAAGAAAAAATTGACTTCTTCAAGAGGAGTATATGGTATTAATGGTGATGTAAAGAGGTTTCCATTTGTGGATGAGAGAGGATCCCATGAAGAGATTGGTGGACTCATACATAGGAAGATAGAGATGATTACATAAAATTTTGAATTTATTACCCTTAGTGTAGTTAATGCAATGTAATTTCAGTTTCCTATACTATTTGGGGATTATATAGAAATCATTCCTAAGGATGTGTCATGATAACCACCTCACCGTGAGAAAAGATTCTATGTATACATTCACCCAGATACTTCCGCAAAATCAACACCATAATATCATATGGGTACCACAGTGATTGATGAGATAACTGTGCGGTTAGAAGTCATGACCTGGGATGTATTTCTCATAGCATTTTTTCACCCTGTGAATCCGGATTTTGATTTCCAAGAATGAATATAGGAATTTTAGGCTGAAGGAGGATTATATGTGCTTGAACTATAAGATTGGGATGAATATGTTTCTACGATAAAGGATCAATGTTGTCTTAGATTAGTTGAGAGGTTGAGATGGTATTCGTTGATGTAACTAACATTAAAATATCATCAACTTTGATATTGTAATGAGGAAATACTAAATATGACATTTATATGTCACTAAAGTCAATATGAGTAAATAGAGTTCCATTTTGATATGATGAATGCCCTATCCATGTTCATGTGACTCATGAACAAGATCTTTTATCCCTTAGTAGATGGGTTTGCGGTGATTTTAATTGAAGAAATTATTGTCTACATAGTTTTCATGGAAAAGCATGATAGACACTTGATGATGATCTTGTATAAACTCCGAGATTACCAAATTTTTGTAAATATCATGATATTTCAATTCAAAATTAAATAGGTCAACATTTAGGGACATTTCTTCTATATAGAGGGTGTTATAGTAGACATGTAAATGGTTGTGTTAGTTTTATCTTAGGACACAGCCAAGATCATGATGAAGATGTACATTTTTTATGGTTTGGTAGGATACTATATGATATGTTTGTCTGATTTCTCTTTGATATGGGCACCTTTGTCTACATTGACACAAAAGGGGACACTACTAGAGAAATGATGTATATCGATGAGCCTATAGAAAAAAATTTATATCTACATGGATATGTGTTAATATATATCAATTAATTATTATAAACCATTGAAATGTTTTTATTTAAAGTGAACATTTAGAAAAAATAGTAGAAATAGGTTTCATTGAATATGTCTCATTTCCTCATCTATGCAACCCCACCCATTAACCATTTAAGACCCTCCTCTATCTGACCCTCCTCCCCCAAAACATCCCCTCACTATCTCTATAATATGATACTCTCCAACCCCAACACAACCCTTTATAATGCTTCCCCTTTCTTCTATGCAACATTTCCACCTGACAATGAGATCTCTTGTATGCCACCGATGCTATCACCCAACACGGCCAGAGTGCCTCCCCATCGATGCTGATCCATGGTGGCCTCCACAACTCTTCTCCTAGCCTACCTACGATGCAAACACCCTATCTAATGGTGATAATCATTCTCATTGGGGATGTCTTATGGTCAGACTCCTGAATTATATTACCACTGAAGGTATTTAGTGTTTCCTTTTAACGGGATAACAAATTTAGAACTTAATATTATTCACCACAAAACATAACCTATATTTGCAACCTATGCATTGATTCAGTATTGTTCTTAGTGGGTGTATTTCATCAAAATAGCCATGTTATGTTCAACATTAAATAATCCTTAATAATTTTTTGATCCAATATTATTAATATTTTTCTACCCTGATTTTATTATATGTGTTCTCTCTAAACTATTCCTCCAATTTATTACATTATAATATATTTTATCACATTCTTTCTTTTCATTATTGTGATAAAAAGTTTTTGTGGTATCTTAATTCCATAAAGGAATATGTGGAATGATATAAGTTTGGGAAATACATCAAAGTAGTGTGTATGTAATGTGTGTTTCAAACCTTTCATAACTTTATTGTTTCGTAATGAATTATTAGTCCTCTCCCTAATTATGTATTAAAATTCTAGTTATTGAGAAAAATAAAAATAAGGACTCAATTTATTTAAAACTCCATGATCATTCTCTTAAATAACATAAGTAAATTCATGTTGGTGTTTCATAAATATATATATATATATATATAATAAAATTTAACCTTTATAATAATTAAAATATATAAATAATATAATTACAATGTATATTTTTTTATTAATTATATTTATCAGTAGTAGGATCTGATAAATTACTTAAAAATTTTCCATTAATTTTTATATTTATGCCAACATTACATTATAAATAATAATCAACATTATAATCTTTGATGAGTCAATGAAAACACTTGTGATAGTTACTTTAAAACCCCATCCATTATAATTTTAATACAATTAATTTTACCAAATTATCTACCATAGACTAAAATTTATAATCAATTATGTAATAATAAATGATTAATTAGAAATAGTCATAGAATATATAATATTATCATTATATGTATGTTTTTAAACTCCAATATCCATAAGAACTAATCCTTAAAATCCCCGTGAACATTACTTCTGAATCTTTATCATCTAAAACAAATTCACCATAATAATTAAGAGAATCTTCTCTAAATAATTAGTGGTTAATTTTTTTAATATATGAGTACATTCAAATAGGTTAGAGTTCAAACTTTTCAAATTTTGTAATTTCATAAATCATATAAAACGGTAATACAATATGAAATATGAATATAAGTAGTATATTTCTTTTATAAATTATCCAAATATTTTATCTTATATAAAGGTCCATTAATATATAATAGTGGATTAAATTTCCAAAAACCATTACATAAGAGTTAACTTCATGTCATTTTTTTGATATAATAATTGACCGTATTTCAATCAATGTGAGAAGATGAATGTTTTACTCCAAACATAAGAAAAAATCACAAAAAACCTATAATACATCAATATTATTTGTTTTCTAAATATCAAAACATAAGGTTTCCTTTTAGAGGATATTATATTTGTAAACATTACCATTGGATGGTATTTACTCACAAATTCAAGGAACAATTACTACCAACATTAAAAAAGAACCTCATCCATTTGATAGAACCAAATACTGGAATTTCTATCAATGAAAATTGGGAAAACAGTCTGTTTTATTTCAACTTATCAAAACCCCCTATGTTGTTTTTTGATTAGGAAAACTATATAAGTAACTAATTTATTTAAGAGAGTGTTAATAAGTAAAAAATTTTAAAATTGAATTATAGAACAACATGATCATTTAACCTCAAAATTTTAGACCAAGGGGATTTCATAATTCATGATGGATTTACCTAAACTATAGAACATGAAAATAATTAATTCTTAAACACTATACTACCTCATTCCATGTTTATGGGGGATTAACGAATATAATTTTATTATTATTTAGTTTCTCTAGATTATAATTCATTTTGATTATCTACAATTTTATGGTACATATATACATATTAATTTTTATATTAATGGCCACCAATGTTTATTTTTTGACAATTTATTCCATCAAACAATAGATTTACTTAATGTATATTTTGTATATCTATGAAGACTACATATGATCATTGTTTTTTATTTATATTGATAATTTATTTGTGGTTTTTGGTCATATGTTCATTTCTACGTAATGTGAAAAAAATCAAAATCGGCTTGTATACAATTCTCAATAGATTAATTATTTATATTTTTTACCAAAAACTTTTTATAGTAGCGCATAGGGTTGATCCACAGTTATGGACATAAAAATGTGTGTATATATGATAAAGGACAAAAATAAGTATAGATATAAAAATAAAAATAGAAATAATTTTAGACGAGGAATGTTATGATTATGATAAATATATATGGTATTAGGTGAGAATACTCAATGAATACATGCATATCATGAAGATGTTACAAATAATCAATTTATGAAATAATAGATTTTTTTGAAATATTGTGCATCTTTTTCACAAAATTTACTGGATGCTAATAAAATTTTATTGGCCAACTATATGAGTAGATCATCCTATAAATAGGTTAATGTAAACAACATTATTCTGTAGAACACACATGATGAAAAAATGATGAATAAAACATTCTCACTATGACCATGTTTTTGTTTGATCGCTGTGTAAAAAATATCATGTGTTGTTAACATGTGAGGTTAATCTATAGATGATTGAAAAATTTAAAATTATATTATAACCTGATTAGTTATCCCTAAATCTCTACAATTAAAAGGATAAAAGAACAAGAAATGTAGTTAATTTTGAGAGAATCATAGAAAAAATGATGGCATGAGTGATGTAAATATATTACCTACACAATCAAAACCAACAAATGAGTTTTTAGATGATGATCATATATAATTGAAATATATTATTGAAATTACTTATGATTAATATAGAACTCCAACCATTATGTTTTCCTTAAAAAATATTTTTGTTGTTTCTTCATGATTCGTGATTCAAGGATTCCATCAGTTAACCATTCTCTTCCCACCATAATAAAATTATTGCTTCATATATATTGTATTTCAATGGGGGTATATTGGAAACGAGTATAGAACTTCATTAAAAAAATGATGAATTTGGAAACATTTTATTAAGACAAAACTAACGATGTCTGATAGTCTAGAAAATGTAAATATCTATTGTATGTAATTAGTTTTCTTTATTTTATGTATTATAAAATTGGAACCCAACATTTTCAGAGTAAATCAATTTTATAGTGAATTATATTTTATAATCATATTTCACAACAAATGTTTTAAAAAACATCAATTTGGGTATTAATATTCTCCTCCAGTAAATAATTTTTTAATAGAATAGTCATAGAAAAGAGGTTCTACTAGAACATTATTTCCTTACTATAATTTAAAATGACTATCTCCATTAACATTGAATGAGAATAAATTATACTCTTTATATCATATCTAGAATATTTAAAAAAAATAGCACAAAATGACATAATAGATATTATATATTATTTGAATAATGTTTTTGATATTGATTAATAAAAATATATATAACTTATATTAAACCAGATTGTGATGTCAAAAAATATAGATCAATAGAATTTATACATATGGATCATTTTTTAACAAATGGTTTAACCTTAGTTGTAGGGATAAACTACATGTATATCATATATGATAATTATTCCCATTAATGTTGATTTTATTTATTTGAGAAAATTATAATTATACTATTAGCATGTATTTTAATTTATAATAATTTTAAATAATTTATATATTTTTTATTTAATATATAACTATAAATATTTTAATTTTATGTTTTTCACATTAGTTTCGAGAGGCATGCACCTCACGATGCATCATCCGATGGCCTATGTGTCTTATAGTACTACGTAACATTGATAAGTATCAATTTTTTCTATGAATAAAATATTCAACAAAATATTCTAATGACAAAAAATATCCCCTATAGGAATAGTTACTAATGGTTCATGCTCGGGCACACCATTGTGCCCTTGTATTCACTTGGGATCATTTCCCCATGCAAAGCATCCACAATTTCCAAATAGAGATAGTATTTCATGGAATTCACTATGTTATGCCATGGTATGGTTTCTGATGGTTTGATCCATTGCATCATCATATATTTTTTACCTTTGGAACTATAAAACCCACCTTTATTAAAATAATTGATTAAAACATGTAATTCATGTGATTCCCCTCCATCCTCCCCCGAATCTATGCAATTCATTGGTCAGGTGCCATGAAAAAGTACAACTAGAAAGTCTGTCACCCTATCAATATCCCTCCCATTATCAAATTCTAATTATTTGTTATTTCAATGGATAATTTCAATTATTAAACATATCTTATTTTGGAAAATATATTTTCACTTGAATTTACCAATATTTTTTCTATTTTCATATATTTATTATTAGTGTTTATTTTACCATCAGACATGTTATTTTTTTATAATTTCAATGTGATAATATGCCCCTTAGGAGCTGCATGTTAATATTTCCACAAATTGTGTGTCATTCATGGGATTTTTATTCGGTGGACCATATATCCATTTTGTTCCATGCACCGGAAATAACCATGCTAATAGGGATCCCATAAATCATGAACCATAATTATTTCATTAGAGAAAAATATATGTTATGTAATGCATAGGAAAAATATATTGACCTCAACAACATATGATACCTCCTATAAGTGACTAAATATATTATTTTACTTTCCTTTAAAGACATTTGTGACTTTTTATAAAAATAATACTTATTATTAGTTTTTTTCTTATACAACGATACATATAATCTTAATTCATTTTATAGATTATTAGTTTAATGCCTATTTATTTGTATCATGAGGGGTAGAACATCGATGTACAATATTTTGTAGATCACAAATGATGTTATAGGATTCTCAATTTTTTTAAATTGCATTCAATATTGATTTAGATGGTGGATTGACATGATTCTTTTGTTTTCAATATAATATAAGACCATTGTTAACTCGGGTAGTTGTGATATACAATATATGTAAACATGGTATAAAAATAAACCATGTCTAGTATAGTAATGGATAAAAAGGTTATGGGGAGAATAGAATTGATGCAGGTAAAAGGTTTGGTATAGAAAAGTTGATTTCTGATCAGTTTCTATTTATTTATATATTCATATCCTCATATAGACTAATTGAAAAAGAAATGAATAACATAACATTTTTTTTGTCTATTAATCAAAATTATGGCATTGAATGTTATTTAATAAATATGGAAGATGGGAATACCCCTGTGTATTAGACATGTAAAAAATGAATAAATATGAGTTTTTAATGTGATTCTACCATAGGAAAACAATTTAAGGATCTAGTAATATAATAGTTCACTATATCATTTTATTTATTATGGATTTACTACCGCATGATGCATGTATTTTAGATAATGATTCCATGGAATCAAAATTTCTTAAAAATTGTTTCTATTTTTATTTAAAAGGATTCATCTAAGCCCTAAATATTATTGTATATTCTGGGAGGAAAATATAGAGTTGATTCATTGAAAACAGTGTGGTACATCAAGGTTAAAGTCAAATAAATATGGAACATAATCCTTCATACTATAGAATTTAATGTAGAACTTACCTTTAATTCATAGGATTTAAGACAAATTTTTTATTAGAAAAACAGAAATGATTTGGACATGGAATGAATTTAAATGAAATAATGATAATGATAAATAGTGCATCATACATATGAGTACGCTTGGATGAAATTTAATAGGTTCCATCATAATTTTGAAGATGAACCAGACAATATTAGATTTGGATTATCCTACGATTTTTAACCCATTTCTCTAAATGATTACCACACACATTACTTAGCATGATTTCATTAACATTTCGAACATTCCTTCATGAATATGTCTGATAAAGACATTTAGAATCATGAGTATATTTTAAGTTGGACCCAGTGATTCTAGAAATTATATTTATATATACTTTCATCCATTAATTGATTAGTTAAAGGATAATTAGATGGTGGTACAAAATTATATAATTCACTATGTAAAGATTAAATTATGTTTCATGGAACTCTATATTGGGTGACATATGACTTACCTTCATATGAAATGATGTCTGGTAGGATTACGAAAGGGTAATTATCATGCCCTATATCTATGAAAAATAAATGTTCCTGATGATTAATGTTTCAAAGAACTTTCATAATCATATGGTATCATCAATTTCATCTGGTGGATCATCGAAACAGGAAAAGTGGAGATAGTTCTATAATGCCATCGAAGTAGATTAAACTCCTCATTGAATGTCAGGAAATTATATTCTTAAGGAACATAATGGTTTGGATTATGTTCCTATTAATAGTAAATCAAATATTATAATGTGAAAGCATTATAGTTTTCAGTTTTTTGGTGTTACCACTGAAACCATGGAGTGTTCCAAGAAGGGTTGGGATTTAAGTTTGCTACGTTTGATTAATACATTGTATTGTTGGTAAGAATTTAAGTGTTTGGTTTTTTTCTTATATACATTATTCCTCGTAAGTATTTAATTATTTAAAATCTTGTGATATATTTATTTTTGATTTATCTCATGATAGAAATTAATTTAAGGAGTTGTCAATTTTTTTAGTTCTATTTTTGGTGCTACTAGTAGTACCGGGATTTAAATGAAGCATGTCTTAATGAGAGAATCATTCTAGGATATCCATTCTATAGATTTTTTGATATATTCTAATATTAAATTTTAATTTCTCAGTAATCATAATGAGATCAATGATTTATATTCAATGTATAATTATGTTATTTAGGAACATCATTGTGAGTTTGTGGGAAAATATTGATCTCGACTTCACCAATGTGATTAGTTTTTTTGTTTCTAATAGGAAAATATCATACCTTTTGATGGGTTGTCCCTCAGATCTGTATTTAGAGTAATACCTTATTTATTATTTTTTTGTGCTTTATAGTTTCCTGTAGTGTGTGAGTATTAATTAAGATACATGGTAGGTGTATTTTTTTGTTGGACGCTAGTGGAGCTGATGGATATGATTGGATAAATGTTCTAAATCCTAAATGGTAGATGTTTTCTTTTTGGAATCAGGATTATATTTCAATGGCTCAAAAAATAAAGAAGTGTATTTTTTAGAAATGTATTTTTGTTTAATCTGAATTAAAAAAAATGGATTACACAATTTTGTAAATCAACAATTTTTAATGTTCATTAATATTATCAAGATGTCTGTAGAATTGTATAAAGTCTTTCTTCATAGAATTTCATTTTATTGGGATACCACATCTATGAGAAGTGTGAACTATAATTTCCCAATTTTTTAATGTTTAACGTAAATATTTTATAGCCTCTAATACCAAATAGGTAAGATTTAACAAGTAACTACTAATAAAAAAACTAAATTTTGGAAATAAACTATGATAAAAAATGTTTTGAAATCAAAACCCAAATTTTCATGCCTTTACAATTTACTAATAATTAAAAACACAAATTTTTGCAAGTATACTATGATACAAAAATGTTTTAAATTTAATATTCACACCATATTTAACATATAAAATTGATGTTCATCTAGAATATATAACGAACAGGAAAAATACTTCCCATGGTACATCACTTGCTTATATTATATAATAGATTGGATATTACATATGTATGAAAAAAATACATATTGAGATATGAGGATAATGAATCACAAACTAGTAAATATTTAGAATCTTTTTTTGGTATGGTATACCTATAGAATAACATAAAATAAATTCCACATCAGAAATTGTGCGACATTTGTATTTATTTTCAATAACATCTTTGAACACATGATTTGTTTTTTTTTGGATTCCTATATTATATTAACAATAATATAGCACATGGAATCAAATTTAATTGATATGATATGAAGGGTTTAATAGGATAATATGGGTTCTTTCTCAACATTGTGCATTATATTTATCATGATAAAATTATGACAAGGGCATGATATTTTCCTTGTTATATTTTGAATGAATCATAATTTGTTTTTTGATAATATTAATTTTGATAAAAAAATAATTTAACTTTATCTTAGATTATTTGGTGATATCTACATTTAATTAAAACTATAAAAGGGTATAATGTTAAATAAAAATATTATTAGGTACACATTTTATTGGTATCAAAACTATATTATATATATATTTTTTCCAACTTCGTGGTGTCATTATTAAATACATGATAAGGGATGGAATATTTATCTTACACTAATATTCTCATTCCCCTACACTATAATGAATTTTATATATAAAATATATTTCATGAGTAAAAATATTTCTATCATTAGTGGAATTCTAATTTCATTTGGGCTAATTTGTTTTTATATATTAGTAACAGTTGAAAAAGTTACCCATCTTGATATTTTATAATCATGATACAATGTTATAAGTATGTATAAAAGGTATGAATCTTTATAATATTTGAATTTTTTTTGATATGTTGAAAAAAAAATTACTCTTCTATTAGTAATTATGTTTCTGTATATTTTAATTTACTATAAACGAGTTGATTTATCATAATAATAGACGAAAATGTTGTCCATATATTCTGTAACATTGGTCATTTCCTACAAAATATGTTACTTTCAAGACTTATATGTTAACTATGAAGAACATATAGTGCATGGTGCAAGGTGAAGGGTGAAGAAGGTTATTGGGTGTTGTAGGGTCCTCCCATCCTATTTTTTGGAAACTAAGATGTATCCATGGTTTACAATTGTGGAATTAGATCTGGTATTTTTTCTTGAAAAGTGCAGGTTGTATCCAGGGATGAAAACCATGGTGTTAGAATAATTTCTAGTGTTTGAACCATGGCTATTATCTTATAGCCACGGTTTTAAATTGTGGTAATAGATTTCATTAAATTTACAAATAACCATAGTTGAAAACTGTGGGTCTATGTGAATTTCCATGGATTGAATATTTTTATATAGACATATAGATAATATTTGGAAATGTGGAAAAATATTACAATGGTATTACATATATCCATGATTATAAATCATGGATATAGGTGTACATCCATGTTATAAACCATGGCTATAGTTGTTTCCCTATTTTTATGATAATATGTCCAATGATTCTTCAAACTATTTCTATAACCTATAGATATTGTTTTAGAACATATAACAATCGTAATAAATCATGAATATCGATAGAATTTATAGTTTTATGATTTTTAATAAATGGATATAAATGTTACATTAATCATTTTAGTTTTTTTGGAAGAGGATTATGATCACTCTAATCTTGAGACTTCCCGTGGAGGGTGATAGTTATGTAGTTTTCTTTCACGCCTCTAGGACCTTACATTTTTTTGTTCTAATGTAGAGGTAGGAAATGATTTCATAGGAGTGTCATCTATTGTGACCACATGAGTACAACTACCTTACCCAAGATAATTTTTTGGTAGTGGTGGTCTTCATCCTAAAGCAGTGGGGATAATAACATATGGAAGAATGGTTTACCATCAATTCTAACCATAGGAGTCTCAAGTGTATCTTTTCCTAGAATTATCAAAACTTTAGAGAGATTATATGGATATATTTACCCCATGATTTTGAAATCATGATATACTATAAGACTGGGAAATAGAATTTATTGGTTGATTATATTATAAGGATATTTTATTCATATTTATTGACTGATGATTCAGAGTATTTATCCATATGGTAGTTGTCCCCTATGGATGGAGATGGTTCCTCATTCCACTAATCAATTGTTTTCACAATGAAATTATACCATAGGTTATAGAGTGTCATCATAGAGATACTAATTGTGAGACCTTAAAAATTTTGATATCCACTATACATACACAAAATTTATTTTATAATGGTATGGATAATGTTGTCCTTTTAAGAGGATGAGCAATGTCATTACTGAACCTTCATGATAATTGGATGATGAAGATAAGTATATCCCACTTTTTTCACATCTACTTTTTCAAAATATGTACCTGGTATTATGAAATCAATTTGGTGGCAATCAATGAAGATTGTTTTTGTAGAGTTTGTCACTAGATGACTCGCTAGTCAAAAGGTAGAGGCCAAGAAGCAGGTTTAGTGAGTTTTTGTCAAACACTTAAGGTTCCAAAGTGTACATGGAGAGGAATGTCATTGAAAATAATTATAGTACATCAATAGACATATAAATTACATAATTCCATGAACATGATTATATAATGGCTCCAAAATTCCAAACACTAATCTCTTATTCAAGATTAGGTTTTTTATAGATCGCTGAGGCATTTATTTTTAGGAAATAATCAAGATTAACTAAGTTCCCAATTGGTTCATTTTCATCCTTAGTTAATTTTTCATGATTCAGATATGGAGAGGATTATAGGAGGACTTCTAGACTAAATTGAATTTGATTATGAAATTCCTCCCCCAGGGTGATTGCTAGATTGAGTGGACCATTTATATTTATAAGGACATGATATAAGCTTGCAATTTTTTCATTAGACTTAGTTGGATGGATCACATATTATTCGTAGTGTTTTCATAAAATAATATATATTATTCCTCTATCGGTATGACACCATTTGAGGTCTTGTATGAGGAGTGAATCATGTAACCATTATGATAGATTGACTAAGGGAGTCGGTACTCATAAGCCCAATGTTGGTTTGAGTGATGAAAGAGAAGGTACATATCATCTTGGAGAAGACGATGACTACCCAAGGCCATCAGATGTTCTATGGGGACCGATGAAGGAGGAATTTTGAGCATTAGAAGAGTACACCATTTTTCTGAATGTCTCACCTCTATATTGATTTTATATATTTAGTTGGGGTCAAAAATCTATATTTATGATTCATTAAACCATTTAAGAGACTTCGTCGGGTTTATTAGGCTGAATACTACTTTTCCATATCACTATAGTTAGACTAGGAACATGATGCCTTCTACTTTTTACAACTAACGAGGTATGTGTATGAATAAACACATTTTATCTATTGGGTGAGATATAAATAATGTGTGGAGATACTATTAATTATTACATGGTGGTGATGGAGGATGTATAGGAGAATTTCCTCTATGGAAAACTAATTCCCTTGGTGTGATCAATGTGGTACTATGGGAATCACCCTAAGGGGACCTAAGAGAGGAAGATCATACGAAAATCATTACCCGCACCATTTATTCTATTTTGGATGAAAAGTAATAAGGTGGGGAGAATATGAAATCTTTTTTTTCAAGGTAAATAATTGGAATATATAAAATAATAATTTCTAGGAATAGTTTTGTTTGGAAATTAGATTCCAAGTCCGTGTGAGATCAATATTCATATTATAAAAATATAAAATATATCAACATCCCATGAGAAATTTTTTCATGAAATAGTGAAATGAATCAAGAATAAGGACCGAAATGGTATCCCTAACACTACTATTGAGTCCTTATTGCAGGTTATACCATAGGTTTGTAATACTTGTTTTTATTGTTGTAAATTTTGTAAATGTGACATCACAAGATCAAAAGGAAAAATAAATAAATAAATATGCTTATTTTTTATTTTTAGTATTCCAACCAGACAATATCCTCTACAAATATACTATTATAGCTAATTTGGAGGGTTATCCATATTACCATAGGACTGAGAGGAGTTGTTAGAGAAGTGTTCTTTGATAATTCTCGAACAAACAATTATAAAACAAGGATTAGAAATTATTTTGAAACATAGTTCTTGTGGGTCTCATCAGCTATGACTAAAAATTATTTTCATCAATTTTGATTGATCCTAATAAATTTTTGGATGTCATTTATTTTTTATTTATCCCCATTGGAATACCCATGATGAATCAAAAACAATTTTTCTAAAAGTGGGATTCTTAGGAAAATAATGTTGTGAGGATGAATTTTTATTCTTCCTCGTGTATGATTAAATGATATTATTCTACTAATAATTATTATATATTATTAAAACATATTAATCAAGGAAAAAACAATCAATATATGAGGTTAGAGCTTCATTTTTTTTTTAAATATTAGTTTCTCCCCTATTTCGTAGAATGTTCATCAATGAAAACTTCTTTGATCAGAAGAATGATGAATGCCTATTATTAGGTAGTTGTATGGACGTTATTGGGATCAACATATCAGTACATTGAGTTCCATTTATAAGTGAGGGTTATATTGAGGTTTGGAGGTGATCATGTGAAATATTATGTAGATAATATCTGATTGAAGGTACCCCAATTCACAGATTTTAATGATCTGGTGACATAGACTGATGGAGGTGATTCCAAAATATATTTTAATACAAAATTATATCCAAAATTGGTGGAAAATAATGAATGATGAAAATTATTGATTTTTCATTGTGATTAGTTGTGGAACCATTGGTACAGGTTTAGTAAGAGAACATGTGATATGTCTACTATATTTTGATAAATTTTCAACTACATGGAATATAGTTTAATGAACACACACCATGTAGTCAATATTATATGAAACCAGGGGTTGTATAGAGATAAAGGTATCATTTTATAATTGATTTAGGACAGAAACAATGTGACATGGTTTTAGCTACTCGGTTAGTATTCTAGAGGATACATGGGAACTTACATGGTTCCGCACAACAGAGTGGCCTGGAACTCGTACATAGTAAGGTACATAATCACTAACATAGTACATATGGAATTTCCCTGTACAATGGAATGATTAGAGGAACATGATTATAGACACATACATGTTTCTGTTTATAGGTTAACATTATGTACCCTCTGTAAATGTTGGTTACTTTCCACGAGACAGTATTGAGCCCTTCATTTCATTAGTATATAATATTATCAGTTGAGAGTGTTTCCTTTGTCCATCCCTCTGTTGGTGTTGAGCTACATAATATTCTTATAAAAATATTGTTATCCCCTCTACAGGTTTTATATTGGATGAATATTAAGGTATCCCTATATGTAAACATGACATAGTCTTCTATTATTCCTTCTTAACATTATTTAGGGATCACGATATTAGTTTATCCACCACTCATAGGGAATTGATAACCTATCATTAAGAATGAACATGTAGTGATTTCGGTGTACCCAATGGTCCTAGGTTTGATCCCCTATATGTTTTTCATGTTATTATAAAATCTTATAAATACTTATTTAGATAAAAATAATGAGAACAAAATCTCAGATGATCTCTATCAGTTGTTACATTCCTCATGGAGTTGATTCTCTTAGATGAATTCTATTTTCAATCCACCTGTAGAATCCTATAAATGTTACTGGTTGAGTATTTTTGATAATTTGAGTCTGTTATAACTATAAATGGGGGTCTGTTTCAAAATAGTTATCTATAATATTTAGATTGATATACTTTTTATGATGACATGAAAACTATTTATGCATTATGTTAATTGATTTCTTGCTGTCATACTTAGTGTTGTTACACTCACCCATAAATTGTATCTTCTTACCCAATTTGTGTCTTCTATCAGAGATTGGAATTTTGACATAGTCTTGGGAGGAACAGTAGTAGGATTAGAATATATTGGGCACTAGACATACCAAGTATAATAAAAAATTTCATTTGATAGGAGTCTGTATCATATAATCATGTTAGAAAAATATTTAGTTTCTAGTGGGATTTTAATTGCACCTTTTTCATTCTTTTCAATGTGGTACTCTAATGGTGGGATATAGATATATGTATTCCATGGTATCAACTAATTTCTTTACCTTTTAGCATGGCATGTTCTTTTATATATGTGTGTAAATATTGGTACCTTATACGAATTCATACAATATGTATGATATTCCAACTCTATACTGGTCTCTAGCCCTTGTCCTATTGGAAGAAGGCTTGGTGTTGTCACACTCGGCTTATCACAAGCTATGAGGTCCCAATTTTTTATGGTTATTCCATAATTTATTAGAACCATTGAAATGAAATTTTCATTTCTTTACTATTTAGGGAATGAAAAAATAATTTTTATATCTATGATTTATAATGAGAAAGAAATCAATGGTATACTCTTACATAGAATCTGAGGAAGAAAAATAAATTCACTTTATGAAGTGGGATGATATTAAGAGAATATATCTCAATAAATACATTTATCATATTCTTCATATAAAAATCAAGAAGTTATTTATTGATCTGATTTGGATGAAGGCAAATTACATTTTTACATATGATGAAAAATTTACAACACTTGTGGAATATGATTATGATATCTTATTCTAAACTAACATTAAGGTTGATTTTTTTTCTTTAAACCATATCTTTGAAAAGAGATATCCATAATAAAAATTGGAAGATAAGAAGAAATAGTTCAATTTTCAATGAAGATATAAATGAATAATGAAGTAACCATTCTCTCTCAATGTTTTTATAAGAAAATAATGAATATATTTAATGAAAATTTGAAAAACCAAGGATGGATGAAGATGATAACTCCTTTAAGATCGAAGTGTGGAAGGAAGTGTGGAAGCAATTTTCATACACGGACATGTGAATTTTTTATGTGTAGAAAGTAATTTTAATGTGATATCAATTTATGATGTGATGGAATAAAGTTTTAAAATGATAAAAATTTATAAAAATACCCATACAATGAGACACCGATACTCTAGTGTTTCAAACACAATAATTTTGGTAATTTTTCCGTCCAATGCTAATATCATATGTTTAATGATGTTAATTGATATCAGAAACTTCTTGAACATTTATTCAATGGAATTATCATGTAATCACTATTTTTTATGATGTGTTTGATAATTACGTGGAGAAAGGTACACTAACCTTCCAATATAGAACTGATAATGTCTTATTTTACTATAGTTCTACCAACTAATTTAAATATAATGAATTTTATATGGGAATGAAAATTCCACCCCAATAATAAGATGTTGAATTAGCAGTGACAAACATAATGGTATGATAATCACATAGTAAGTATATTAATTTTACTAAATTAATATTTATTATAATTATCCTTCAATAAATTTTATTATTATCCCACTGGTTGAATTTGATGTTATTTTAGGCGTGAATTTTTACTTTAAACAAATCCCAGATCAATTTAAATGAAGCGATGAGATATTTCATATTCATAACCAACGAATTATTGTTTATTAGTGTGATGAAAAATATAATTATTTTATGGAAAACAAATCCATTATTTCATCATGGATTCTTTATTAAAACATATGTTTATCGCAGATTGTTTTTGAATAATTCTTCATCAATGATATTTTTATTGAATGTGATTATGTGGGTTTATTTATATTACAATTTCATATTCTTCAACATAATCACGATTTTGAGTTCTCAATTTAACTCAAAAACAGTTGTATATAAATTATAAGGACTATATATAATGTATCCAATTCAGATGTAGGAATCAATAAGGAATCTATATAAGAATGTTGACCATGAATTCATTAAACCAAGTGCATCACCATGTAGGGAACTGATTTCTTTTGGTAAGAAGAATTATTTATTAAATATTATCTATATCAGTTATAAAAAATTAAACAACACAATAATCAATAAAATGTATCATCTACCTCATATTAATTACATGTTTGATCAATTTCATAGATCTCAATACTTTGGTAAGATGTCCCTTTATTCGGGATATCATCAAATCATGTCATGAGGGGGATATACTGAGGGAAATATTTCGTACAAGGTATAGACACAATGAATATATAGTTCTGATATTTGGTATTACTAATTCACCTGCATATTTAGGGATTTTATTTAATATAGTATTTAAAGAATAACATGAACAGTTTTTTTGTAGTATTTATTTATGATATTCTGATATATTAAATGAGAAAGGATGAGCATGATGATCATTTTAAAATTATTCTAAAGACTATGAGGGATGAAAAAATTTGTGTAAAATTATTCAAGATTGAATTTTGTCTTTAGAAAGTTTCCTTCATGGACCACAAAATCCCATGTGGGGGTATATCAGTAAATCCTTCCATGATATAGATTATTAGATGTTGTCACAAAACAAATTATTTCAATGATACTGTAGTTTTCTTATTTTGGATAGATATTATAAGTGATATGTCTATAATTTTTAATGATTATACAATCCAATAACCAGGGTTACATTGAAGGGAGATATATTCCTTTAAAGATATGATTGTGAACAAAATTTCAACGAACAGAATAAAATATTGCTCAATTATTTTGTTCTTAAATTAGCCTATAGTGCATAAGGGGTTTTATTCAATTGTGATGGATCTATGAAGTTACTACGATGGTTTTTCAAGAATAATGATAATGTGATATATTAATCATCATTTCAATTAAATGTTCCTAAGAAAAATTACCCAACATCTAATTTGGAGTGAGTTAAAGTATGTTTTACATTAATGATATTGTTTCATTATATTTATAGTGAAATGTTTGAAATATGTAATGATTATAAATATTTAAAGAATATTTTTACATAAATACTATTTTGTACACCCCAAATAATATGGTTGGAGTCGATAAAATTTCCTGACTGGTCAATACATTACCACCCCGAGAATGAAAATAAGGAGGAAGATGATCTAATATTCACAGATCATTATACTTTATCTATGATGTGGATTAAAAAGATCAAATGTTTCAATATTTACAAAAGATGGATATTCAATTTATAATAAAAGTGGTAAAATATTATCTCTTTCCAATGGGTGTTCAACCATCTATTCAAATGAATATTGAATAGGCATGACTGGATGATGTAGGGATATAGAATATGGAGATAATAGTTTCTAAGATTAACATTTATTGTGATGGAATAATAATAATTAGGAATAATGTATTTTTTTGTACATAAAATATTTTAAGGATATCTTTGAAGAGGCTCATCGTTTATTATTATTTATTCTTCATGGATGCTTGAAGATTTATAGTGTTCAAAACAAGTATTTATGGTGGGATAATATAAATTGAGATATTTGTAGAATATTTAATCATGAGATTCAAAATTTGAAAATAGGTTCTTTTTTTAAACATTATTAGTTTTAAATTTAGTTAAACTTATCACCCTAGTAAAGGGTAAATTAGATTAAACGTCGTTAGAAATAAGTGTTTTCATCACCACTTTTTGTATAAATTCATAATTTATCGATGAAATTTGATCCTTATCACCTTAATCTCAATCCCTATTTTTAAGTGACATTATTTAATTAAAATGAGCTATATAATATTTAATCTAAGGAAAGTAAAAAAAACTTCACTCTCTTAAACTATCTACAATGTGTTCATGGAGGGATAAAATCATGATATGAATTAACTATATTTTAATTCTCTTGGAGAATAAAAATAATTTCATTATGGTAATTAATATTAAATTTTTAGTGTCATTATAATTAATTTATATTTTATTTATAATCCAATGAAATATTTATTCACTTAATAAAAAATAAAATAATTAATTTATTGAATATTAAAAGTAATATAACATGTGAGAGATAATGTTTTTTGAAAAACATATCTATAAATATAACATATTATTTTTATATAATAGTAATATATTGTAATTTAATAATTTTCATGGCGTCCAAAAGGTTGAATTAAATGATTACTTCAAAAAGTGACAAT
This sequence comes from Viscum album, assembly GCA_963277665.1. Lineage (NCBI taxonomy): Eukaryota > Viridiplantae > Streptophyta > Magnoliopsida > Santalales > Viscaceae > Viscum > Viscum album. The sequence continues at coordinate 569,299,116 of OY728126.1, read as the reverse complement.
AATGATATTTTATAATATATAATATTTTATTAAATGATTTAAAATTTGTAAAAATATTAAATATGGGGTTATGAAATTGATATGATTGAAAAAATATAAATGGTCCATTTATGAGCCACAAGTGTTTTTATGTTAACATTCATGACCCTTTTTGTTTTAAATGGTAGTTATTATTACTAAGGGGACAAACAAAATATTCAAAATGATAAGGATTAAAATGATAAAAAACCAAATCTAAATTTCAATGAATTATTATTTCTAAACCATAGATTCATTTTATTTCAATTAATATCCATTTTGAATATTATTTTCAAATTAATTTATTATATTTAAATTAGTAATGAAATTGTAGGTGTGTCCTCTCCCTCCCCTATAGAAGGCCACCTGTCCTTCCTCTTAAGTATAGCACATTGAGTCATCTATATTAAGACACCCCTTCTAGAATTCAATATAAACATCTATATCCACATTATAGAGGTGTTTTCAAACAAACATTATAACTCTATGAACATTAAGTAGAGATATAAAGGAGTTTGCAAAAGAAGTGGTAATTGCCTTATCCATCCACTTTATTTTCTTTTATTTTTTATCAAATATATTAAATCAATGATATTTATCATTAAATAATATTATTTGTTTCCTAAATATGATTAAATGTTATTATTGTTACTAATTATCCACTATCTAACCTCTTTTTTATCAAATGGGTTGTGAATGTATTTCTCATGCACAAGAACTTATGGATGTCTCGACATAGTGATACAATTAATTTAGAAAAAAATTACTTAATGGGTAGTTAATTTTATTTTTTAATCATTATATATGACACTAATGATATAAGTATAATTATTAAATTATAAAATCACAACTCACTTCTTTCCTTCCAATCTGTCAAAAAAACATTGTCATTCATCTATTTGTGTGGACTATCACCTTCACGATGCGATGTGAGTATTTTTAAAATTTATATTTTACATGGATGGTAAATGGTATAAATATAATTAATAAACATGATTTATATCATATTATAAAGATTAGGGAAATTTGAATCATTATTTATCTTTATTTTGTCCCATCTGTAAAAAATTAAAAAAATCATGCCTACACACGAACGATAGTCTCTATGAATTGTGTCATTTATTTTTTTCTCTCTATATTTGTTAGGATGGTTGTCTATGTATATTCTGCATATATACGATTTTTTAAATTATTAATAACATTTTAGAGACTACGAAATGGAGATCGATATATAGGGGAAAGAACTCCCTGCAAGAACCAAGATCTAATTTTCTGGTATGGATCTTGATTTCTAGTGTTTTTGGGGAATGGGAAGAAATTGTGTTCTTTTGGTAAATTTCATGTACTTTTGAGTAGGAATCATGAACCTGGATGCCTCATATAACCATGTACTGGTAGTGTGATGGCTGAGTACATGGTCGTGTTGTGATCTGGAAGACGGCTTAATCTAGGGACTGGTTAAGGCCACTACACGGCGTGTACATTTAAAGAACACGCCATGTAGTTTGGTTTTCATTTGATATATCCAATCATGGTCACATATCATGTACATAACTAAGTTATTCTTTCAGTTTTTTGTACAGGAGCACTTCGGAATAATGAACAAAGATCGAACCCCCGATTCGCTATTCGACATCAGATTGAGATGTCGTCGGGTGTATTGGAATCCCATCGGTGAGTTCTCAAATCCTCTATACCATTTCTTCTTTATTATTCATCTCTTCTTAGTTATTAAATTTTTGTAATTTTCCCACTTTTGATGCTCTATGTTGATCTAGGCTGATTCATAGGTTGAAGTTTCAGTATATTGATCATGTGACATCGAGGTTGGTAGTTTGTGCCTTTCATTGTTCATATTTGGATCATATATGCTAAATGTGTTGAATACTGAAGATTGGGGTATTGATTAATTTGTAACTTATCCCTATTTATTAACTTCTATGGGTTTTTAGATGAATAAAGGGTATTTTTTATATGCATAATGTAAGATACCTTGTTTATGGGATACAATGTGGGTGTGCTTCCCATGAGTTATTGTTTATAGTTGTTTAGTCTAGAATTCCTATTAGTCTTGACTTGTTTTTAATTCCTTCTCTTTCTTGGATGATGTAACTAATTATATGATATTCCTATGATATGAATTATAGAAGTACGACCATTGGGAATTTGATTGTGAGAGATTCCTGAGGTTGTGACACTTATGTATGTTTTACTATTATGTGACCCTTGGGTAATGACCGAGGTAGCTACTAGGTGTTCAACGACAAGGGGTTATTGACCATGAGAGCTACCCAGGTGGAAATTTATATTTTATTGATGCAATGTTGACAAAGGGAATTGATCATGAGAACTCATGACGTGGTCATTTGTAAATGTTTAGTGATAAGTTTGACCCAATGGGTCAGAACATGAGAGTGTCCCATAGAGTCGTTATTAAATGAGTTGTAGTTATACTAGAATAAGGGGATTAAAATCCAACAACATTCCTAAATGGTAGGGATTTATTAATTGAATGATTTCGATGAGTCTTATAATCCAAAACACAAGCTTGGACTCAGTTTTACGTGACTGTTTAGATAGTCTTTTAAGATTTCTGTTTGTTACTATTACACATGGGGATATAGGGATAATTATATTTCCTAAGATTACATGATTCAAAGGATGAAAAATAAATTTAAATGAATTTAATTTAATATTGTATTATTGTTTAATTTTGCATACTTCCTATTTTATTGCTTCATTTCTGCATATTTTGTGCTATATAGATTCACTGATTGTTAAGAACATTTTTTGGTGATTTTCTACTGGTATTCTCCTCACACTCAATTTTCGTAATGTTGTGGACCAAAAAAGATTATATGGTTGTCGGTATAGATAATGGACTGCACTCTTCATCATCAAGTACATGAGTTTTATTGGAGCTACAGAGTGTGAGACCAAGCTGAGGCTAGAGATGCTGCAAGAGTTTAGTGTTTATTTTGTATCTGGTTTCTATATTGTCTTCCATAATTGTGAAATGTTTATAGTTTTTCATAGATACGTTTTTAATACATCATATATATATATATATTGGATTCTGTTGGATTTATTTTCAATCTTCTGGTGATTATTTCTGTTGATATTACTGCTTCCAATACTATTTACTATTTCTTCTACTTTGTACACTCATCTAATTGAGGGAATAGATTTCCCCTTATTAGAACATCGCCCTCACTACTATTTAGTAGCCTCTGGATTATTGGGAAATGTGTTGGAGGTCATGTGACCAACCGAGCACGGGGCACCATTGGGAGACACCTAGATCTGCGATGTTACAAAGTGGTATCTGAGCAGTTTCTATTCTACTATCCCGAAATAATTGGAGCCTATAGGCTAGGATATGAATGAATAGATTGTTGGTAATAAGTTATACACAGAAGTAGCAAACTAGTGTTTAGGGAAAAAACATGTTACCTTAAATATTGCAACTTTTCTAATTATGCAATTGTTATATTTGATTTGATTTCACCATTGGGTGACACACTTGTTTTGTGTTGTTATTATTGATATCATTGTGGTTCAATATCAATTGCATCTTCTTGTGATGAGGTTATGCCATCTCTGCTTCAAGTAGGATATTTCTAGAGATCACATTTCATGAATTCAGGACATACAATTAAGGATTTATTAGTGATTGAATGTGGCTTTGATAGATGTTGTTCTATATATGCAGTTTGTTGTGATAGATTCCCTGATATAAATACTTTATATTTTGATACAGTATAAGTATATATACTGTTTCATTTGGATGGGTGCCACGATTTGGTCCTCGAGGTTATATAGGCCCTCTTCGATCAGAATTTGGTGGATCATGTTTGTTATTTTGTTGAATTCAGCTATGTTATGATATGAATAAGGATTAAAATATTTGATTAGTGGGAAGTATGGGATCTCACCGATCGGAACATGGAATGACATGGAATTTGTTTTTATTTTTATGGGTTATGGGGACATTTTGGAGGCTTACAATATGAAATCCGGACAACATGGAGTGTGATGCTATGGACACATGCCATGTGTTCTTCTATTCTAGAAAAACTTTTTTTAAGTACACAACATGTACAGTCTGTACACATTGTGTAGTTTTGACCACATGACAGACTGTGTGAGTAGAGAAAAGGGGTTACTAAAAATATGGTTTAACTCATTGTGTACTAGGAGTACATGCAGTGCTGTAAAAGACCGTATACCTGACTGTGCGACTAATGACACATATGGATGAAAATTTGAATGTACTACCATGTATAGAATATACATGTTGTGTAGTAATCAAACAAGTATCTAGTTCTGTGACTAACAACATGGGTGGATGGAATTTTCTGCTCATGTCGTGTTTAGAGTGTCCACACCGTGTAATGTTAAAAAATCAGGACTGTGTAGTTCTAGCCAATCTAGAGTACTTGGGTATGAGGTAATATTCAAGTAAACAACATATCTCATGAGGAAAACACTATGTGAATGTGGTGTTACATCACTAGGATGGTAGAGGCACACACCCATGTTTTGTATTAAAGGGAACATGTCATGTAGTAATTATACATGTCGTGTGACCCTCTTTTGTAAAACATGAATTCTTTATTTATCCTATTCAATTATTCAAAATATATGTTTATATCCTAGATAATCATGAACTGAGGTGTGCACTTCACCTTAACGAGTCTTTCCACCATGACGTCCTCCAGTTTAATGCCATGTGTGGGGAAATGAATGGACATTAAAAATAGAATATCATAAACTACTAGTAGATCCTTTCACCATGACCATCTTGAAACCAGCTATTAAATTAGATGCAAGTGATGATTCATAGTTCCATGAAGGATTTTTGATGATGATGCAGAAATATTTGGATGCACGTCATCCTTCCCCAACTATGGTAGAGATGACATGGGTGTTCTAGCAGTAACCTCCTGCTTTCTAAGGGTATGGAGGACCACAAGCTACTAAGTAATGGTTGGACGATATGATATTTTTCTTCGAGAATCTGGAGACTCCAATAGATAATAGGGTGAAGCTTGTGAATTACATGCTATGTGATTCGGTAAATAGATGTCAAGATGTTATCTCAAAGGCAGGACATCATCGAGATATGGCATGGGAATAGTTCTAGAGGACCTTCTATGATTACATCAACCCTGATTCATTATGGATGACCGAGCCTGAGAGATCATACATTGGGAGCAGGGAACTCCTTTAGTGATGGATTATTCTTATCACTTTACAGAGCTTCACTGCTTCACACCTATTTTGGGACGAGACGAGTTATCACTGGCTAGGCGGTTTGAGGATGGGTATAGATATGACATCTGATCAGTGTTAAATGTTTTTAGGATAAATTTGGTGAATGATATAGTAAATCAGGAATTTATTACCGAGTGTAATATGAGGGAGTTATGAGTTATGATCGAGGGTGGTTCAGTATTCAGAGTTGGTACTCCATCGACCTATAATATGATGCACCATAGGGAGATTTTGTTGGATGTTTCGTATAGTAGTCCAGTGGTGCATTTCCAGTGTGGGAAGAGGTGTTATATGAGACCAAACAGCTTGAAGGACCAAGTTGAGTGTCGATCTTCTGTCAATATGTGCCACATTTACTGTTTTTGTAGGATGTTCTAACCAACTATGAGTGAGAGGGAATCTATTATGACTCCACTTTCAGGAGCCAGACCACTAGTTTCTCATCAGTTAGGGAATTGGGGTTCATCAAGGTGAGGAGGTGGTCACATCTATGGTATCTAGATGATAGGTTCTCTATGACCGTAGTGTGAACCATTGTAGGGTATCCTAGTTGGGCACCAGGTCACGATATAGGTTTGAAATTTGTGATAGAATAGACCTAGATAAAACAGGATCCTATACTCCATACAGTTAGAAGTACAATTCTAGTTTCCTTAGTTTTAGCTTCTTCTCTTTTTAATACAGGGGCTTCCCATAGTTTTATATATGTTTTCGTTATGGGGAGACATGTGGTCTATATATTTACGTCTGATGATGTTATGACGCGAGACACTCCATTAGGGATTAGGAAGGCCAGTTTTTGTCAGTTCAAAGTGTTCCCTCCTGAGGTTTGTTAGTTTCATTTCCTATGGTAGATATATGTATTATAGGTGAAACAATTAGATGTCATTATGGGAATGGATTGGTTGCTCATCTTTCAATATTTTGTTAAAATCTATGACCACAGGGTGAGTTTCACATCACCAATGGGAGGTTCTTTTCTATACTAGGGAGAATAGGATGTCCAGGTGAGCAGAGTGGGACACAAGCATCATGGGATGGGATGAATTAAAGACCAGATTTCTAGTTTATATCTGGATGACCATGGGACTACAAAAATAGACAGTCATCTAGAGGTGTATCATTTTAGAATTGTCTTTCCAAATGAATTTTCAAATTTACTTCCATAGAGAGGTCTATTTCTCTTTTGAGCTTGTTCCAACAGTAGCATTATTTTCCATTCCTCTTTATAGGATGGCCACACCAGAGTTACAGAACTCAAGAAGCGGTTGGAGGATTTACAAGAAAATGGTATCATCTGAACCATCACTCTTCCCTAGGGATCACCTGTCCTTTTTTGTAAAGAAGGTGCATGGTATCCTTAAGATTTCTGTGGATTATTGGAAGCTGAACCAATTGACGACTAAGAAAAGATATCCATAACTAAGGAACGATGATATATTTGATAATATTAGAGGAGACGATGTTTTCTTGAAAATTTTACTAAGTTCCAGTTGTCATCAGTTGCAAATTTGACCATTAAATATACCTCTTACAGCCTTTCAGAGTAGGTATGGTTTATATGAGTACTTGATTATACCCTATGGTCTCACAAATGCCCCGATAGTTTTCATAGAACTAATAAAATGAGTGTTCCTTCAGTACTTGGATTTTTTTGGGGTAGTATTCATGGAGAATATCATGGTGTACTCTTACACTCAACATGACCATGAAATCCATCTTGGGATCATATTGAGTACACTGATAGAGAAACAATTATATGATAAGACATCAAAATTCCACTTTTGGATGGACTAGATTCATTTATTGGTTAATTTTATCTTAGAGAAAATAGTATTAGTATGCCCATGGTTTAGATACCCAATCATGATGTACAATGACATTATATTTCTTTTAAGGAATACTTAATACAAGACAAAAACAGATTTCTAAATATTGTATTATTTTAGTTTCGTTAAAAACTCAAAACAAAAACTTTTAATCTTGGTGAATGATATTCATCATCTCCCACAATAACCTTCCCCAATTATTTTCCAACCTAAAGCCCTTCTATATATCATGGGGAAAAGAAAACATATAAATAGATTTCTTAAATGATCAGTAAGGGTAGAGAAGTATAACTTAAAACAAACCATAAACATTTGAATATAAAAACATGATCATAAATTTTAAACATCAAATTCTTGAGTCATGGAACAAATATTGGTAGTGTGGAAGACATACATCATAATAGAAAATTAACCATTATAGAATAGAATTGGAATAAAACATGTAATTATGGAAAATTAATAATCACAGAATATGATTTCCATAGTACCCAAGGAATTTCTTCCAAGACCATTATACTGGACATAGTGCATTACTAAAATGGGTTTACTTTCCATTCCAGCAATGTATTACTGAACCATATTTATAGGTCGTTCAGGCCCTGCATTATTAAACCTGAATTAGTTTTCATTCTAGTAATGTATGTCTCATGAGATATCAATTTTTACCTAATTCATTGGAGGGAGATATATCTCCAACCCATCTCATAATGAAATAATTCTTATATGTGCCACAAAAACATAAATCATTCATCATAGAATAACCCAAAAAATAAAATGGGTTTTTTTAAACATCATTCCATCATAACACAATCAATATAAATTACCATACCATATTTAAAAAAATAAAAACATAGTAATAATATTGATAGAAACATAACCCAATTTAAGAGTGACATCATAGATATAAAATAATTTTGATAAAACACTAGAACATAATTCCTTAGGAAAATATCCTATCTTCTTCAAAAATAATTTCTTTTCGCAAAATTGATTCAAAATTATAAAAGAAAAAATTTCGTTGAAATTAAACATGAAAATGGGTTTTGGAATCTTTATATAAGTAATTAGTTACAAAGATGTAAACATCCATTCATGCCGTATAATAAAATAATTTTTAGAATATTTCAGAATATTTTTTATCCATATCCTTTTGTTTTAACCCTTATTTTACACTTTTTAATCTTACCGCCATATCTAGTTATTTACAAATTTTGGGTTCATGTAATTATCATATTATATAAAAGGACCCACAAAAAGTTTTTTATGAAATATTTTGAATTATAGTAATCATTTTTCTGAATAAAATATTTTTAAGAATTAAATTTCATTTAATAAACTATTTTATGTTTTAAGTTGTGAATTATGTCAATTTCGGACACTATTCATACTTGACCTTTTTAAAAAATTCATAACAAACTAATTGCATCGAAATTAAGGCATTAAATCAATTATAATATGTTTATATCATCTAAAAAATTATTTTTTGAACTCAATATTATAAAATAATAGTTTTCATAATATATATAGATTCATTTATTTGAATCATTCATTAATGAGGTAATCACTACATCGTAATTGTGTCGAAAATATATATATTTATCTAATAATTAAAAATTAGAAATCAAATTACAAGAATTAGGAAATATTTTTATCTTTCTAATTACTATATATAGTCACAACTTTCAATTATATAACACTATAGTAAAATCGATTTAGTAAAAGACATATGTATAGGTTATAATTATCATTACATTAAATTAATTCTTGTAAATTGTTCTTTTCACATCCAAGTGAATCCATGGTGTCCCAAAATTAACCCATGGATGATCATTGTTTGAAATAATCATCCAATATGATTAGTACATGTGTTAGGGTAGATTAATGTTGTTATAATATTAGTTTTTTCCTTATTTAAAAAATTTATCGTTTAACCATGGTAAATAACTTTTTTACTTAAGTTAATATTCATAATGTACACAAATAAAAGTTACCTATTTTCAGAATTTGAATCTTCATATTCCAAATAAAGAATAAATTTTTACAAATCCAAAACACAGTTTATGCTGTAATTAGTTATAAATTAATTCCCATTGTAAAAACCAAAAACTGGATTTTAAGAATTAATAACTATCAAAATATTGATGTGTGTTTATGTCCAATTTAAATTTTAAATTAAATCCAAGGACCAAAATTTGATTAAATGATAAAAATATAATCCAATTAAAATTAAAATCAAATTAAATATATAATCTCTTTATATAAATAAAAAATATGAAAAAGGAAATTTGGAATTCAAATGCCGTATTTTTCACGATTCATTAAAAATTTAATATTATTAGAAAAATATCAAATATGGAACAAAAATAAATTTTTAATTCATGATTTGAAATAAAAGTTTATTTTGTCAAATTTAACTTATAGACATGTCACAAATTAAATTAAAAATGTGTGCGCAATCAAAAGGTGATAAAACTACATTTTTTTAAAGAACACACTTTTATCCGAAAAAAATGATTTTTTTCTCATATAATGTTTTAGAAAATTTGTTAGATGAAAGATAATGTCATAGAACTTTTAAAACTTGGTTAATACTATTTATAAAATATTATTTTATCCCATTAAATAATAATATTTTAATAATATATCTTCGTTTAGTGAAACATGGTATCGTGTACAACAGAAGCTATCGTGGATGGCCTCCCTTGCGTGTAGCGCAAGCCATTTAAGTGTTTCATTATGGGAAAGCTTCTATTCTTGTTTCATGTAACATAAACCATACATAGTTCATTTGTATATCAAAAAAAATTGTACTCAATGTATTGTGATATAAATTCTATCAAAAGAACTTGAAATTGTGTATCACACAAACAAAGAATGGTGTTGCATATACTGAATGATAATACACTACTTCCTATAGTGATAGCTAATCTTTGGGGTAGTGTACAACACAAGAAATAAATGAAATTAAAAATAATCGATCTCATAAAAACTTAGGGTTTTACATTCTACCGCCATTAATAGGAATTTCTCCCTCAAAATTAGTCGGTGTTATAAATGGTTTTCTACTTGAGCGATTCTATAACGCCCCAGTTCCGGAAGCCACCCAGAGGCGCCATGTACCCGGTTTGTCACATGGCCTCAAGCGCATTTCCCCAAATGCCAGAGGATTCCGAATAGTTGTAAGGGCCTTGGGTGTGATTTTGGGGAAACTATGCCCTCATTGACAGATTACACAGTGGAAGAGAAACAAATAACAATAGCGGAAGCAGTAATCAATCCACACACAAGTGAACAATGGAAGAATGAATATGATAAACAGCAGGAGCACATAGATATAGATGATGCATGATATAAATGCGTCTAGAAAAATAGCCAATCAAGTCACAATGCTGAATACAAACAGTCTTGAACCAAAAATACAAGGAAATAGATTATATCTCTCTCAGAATCGCAAGCCTAATATTGGTCCCATGCTCTCCAGCTCCAAAACATGTCAAGTACCTAAAGTAGAGGGGCGCTTTCCCTTATCTATACCAACAACAATATAATATGTTTGGGCCCAAAAGCATGACCCAAACGGGGTGTGAGACAAAAATCCCATTAGGAAACCACCCAATGATCTGTGCCTAAATGTCAGTGAATATATGGCTAGTAAAATTACAGAAAGGAGTAAACATGGAAGTACACATCAGAAACAATCCACAGTTTCTAGAAAATAATTTACAAATAACGAAGCATCCACACAAGAAATTAGAAAAAACATGTATCCCTTTGGGTAGTTATCACATACTAACCCTTATGGTTTATCCTACAAGTACTTGCAACCCTCTTGGAGGCACACACAGTCTCAGCCCTCTCGTTCAGCAAAAGAAAAATAGACTCTCTTGGGATTCACTCACCATCAATTCCCCCTATAGTCTCATGTTGTACTAAAGGCACTCTGGGGAAGAATTGAACCCCTCATTCACCATGTGGCTCGCGTTTGGGAAGTACAGGCACTATGAGGAATAACTCAACATCAATTACCCATGTGGTCTCGCATTATATTATAAAGACACTCTGGAGAAGCCCTTACGTCCATTCTCTCAATGGTCTACTACACTATGTTCTCACAGCCCTATATAAAGTTAGCATGTATCGCATTGTGTAACGTCCAAGGTAACCAAAAAAACTACCTGGATATCATTCTACAATAATATTTCCCTATTAACAAACAATAACCTCTACTCAGGCATATAAGAAATGCAGTTAAAAAAATGGGAAAAACAAGAAACACGCAATACCCCGTTTAAGGGTATTGGTGGAATATGCAAAAAAATTCTCAAAGACATTCTACAGAAAGGCACAATCCACCTACCTTGATGCTAGGATATTGATATACTTGAACCATGATGATTGAATCTCCTTAGAATGTAGTATATCTATGAAAACACACAAAACATTCAACCCATGATAACTTGAAAAAGCGGAGGAATTGGAAAACAAAACTCTAGGAGAAAGAATAACTTACCGTTGCGGTTCCAACACAATAGATAGTGGTCGATTCGGAGAACGAACGGAGGCTCGAGGGCTCTTAGGATATTTGTATACGTACGGGATTCCCTCGGTCGAAGAATCTAGAGAAGAAGATGATAATGGGGTTAAGACATGACCCTTGTGTGTTTAATGAAAAAAACAAAGTACACGTCGTGTAATTTTGATGTACATGGTGTACTCTCCTTTTCAGTACTCCACATTAGGCGGCCTCCACATCACCCCTACATGGCTGTGTGCATTTTCATGACATGCCCAGCACATAGCCTTGGGTGGCATCAACGTACAAGGCGTGTATATATAAAGTACACGGCATGTCGTTATAAAATTTCCAAATTTTCGTCCTTTTACCAAAAATGACCAGAAAAGGAAAAACATACTTGAAAAGAAGATCCAGGTTCTTAAAAACTTTCCCCCATAAAGAAATTTGTCCCCAAATTTACGTAGTGAGGCATAGAAGATAAAACCCCGAACAGCTATGGCCACTACGATCATACGCCAACCTCCCTCTACCAAGTCTCGTCCTATAATCTCACTTGCTGTCATAGCACCCATACCAGAGGAACAGACCAAACAAGGAGAACCTTCGTACTACGATTGATAATTCATATAATATTCTCCTCAAACAATTCATCTGCTTCGATCTCAACCAACTCAGGTTGAAAGACATGAGATAGGTCTAAAAATTACCGTCGGAGGGGACAGACGTGGAAGATGTCGTGCATAGCCCGGTACCTCTGAGGTAACTGCAACCGATAGGAAACCGGCCCAACTCTCTCTAATACCTCAAACATCCTGACGTACCGTGGTGAATGTTTAACCTGTCGCTGAATCCTCTTTTGTCCCAACCTCAGAACGACACGCATGAAAACCTGATCCCTGACCTCAAACTCTAGAGGTCGTCTCTATTGATCAGCATAAGACTTCTGTCGAGGCTGTGCTGTAGCCATCCTCATCCGAATCAACTCAATCTTCTCTGTGGTCTCTTGAACAAGATGAGGTCCCAGTAAAGATGCATCTACTGCCTCCAGCCAACATAACGTTGATCAGCATGGCCTAACGTACAAAGCCCAATAATCATTTGAAAACTATATTTTAGGGAAAATCCACAAGAGATATATGCTTCTCCCAAGAACATCCAATGTACATAATGAAAGCTCGGAGCATATCCTCAAGCACCTGAATTGTATGCTCAGACTGGGAATCTTTCTGAGGAAGGTAGGTTGTACTTAGAAGCACCTGCATACCCAAAGCTTTCTGAACCCCCTTCCAGAACCATGAAGTATAATGTGCATCCTTATCTAAAACAATGGAGTGTGTAACTCCATGTAGACCTACAATCTCTTGGATGTACAACTGTACTAGCTTGTCAACATTGGAGGTCACATTGATCGGCAAGAAGTGATAAACCTTCATAATCCTGTCCATGACAACCAAACAACATCATTCCCTCGAGGTGATCTCAGCAAACCGGTCATGATGTCCAATGCGACATCGATCCACTTCCACTATGGAATGGGTAACTGATGTTAAATACATTCTAGTCATTGATACTATGCTTTCACCTACTGACATGTGGAAAAACGCATGAAAAAACCATCAACATCTCTCTTCATACATTGCCACAAATACTAGTGGTGTAGATCAAGATACATATTGGTGATGCCTGGATGTACCGCCCAAACTGAGGAATGAAAATCCCACATCATCTCCTTGTGTATGACTGCTGGCACCCATACACGTCCTTGGAAATTCAAAATCACATCCTCACTCACTATCCATCCAGGAAGAGGGTTCCCTCCTGACACACTCCCCCATAGGACCAGACCTTCAGAATATAATAGCTTCTTCATTCGTATATGATAAAGAAGTGTAGAGGTAACATCTATAGAAGATAGAAAGGTCTACCCTTATCTGTCGTGCACCTCTAGATGCATCTCAGAGAATAGAGCCACTAGCTGCCACTCACTATTGGCCTTTTGCACTGCCTGTATTTGAGTTCTTCTACACAATGATTCAGCCACTATATTGCCCTTTCTAGGAGTATAGGAAAGCTCAATGTTGAAGGACTAAAGATACTTTACCTACCTGAACTGTCTCAGATTCAGATAATGCTGAGTGAAGATGTACTTGAGACTCTTGTGGTGGGTGAAAACCACAAAGTTCCCTCCCAGAAGATAATGTCTCCAACACCATAAGTCATGAACAACTACAGCCAGCTCGAGATTGTGCGTCAGGTAGTTCCCCTCATGTGGCCTCAACTACCGAGACCCGTACGCAATGACTCCATCTCCCAGCATAGGCACAACTCCCAGTCTGCTGCTTGAGGCATCATAGCATATAGTTTAGCTCTTGCATGGCTATAGCAAGACTAGTATCGGTGCTGAATTCAATCTCCCTTTCACCTCCTAAAAGGATGACTCACAAGAATCTGACCATAAGAACTTCACACCCTTCTTGGTCAGACCCATCAACGGTGCTTCTATGTAGGAAAAGTCCTATATGAAGTCTATGCCATATCCAACCAGCCCCAAAAAACTCTGAACCTCAAAGACGTTCTTCGACTTCTCCCCAAAAACTACTGATCTCACTTTCTCTAGGTCCACTGATACTCCTGTCTCTGAGATAACGTGGCCCAAAAAGTGAATCTAATCCATCCAAAACTGGCATTTCGAGAGCTTAGAATATAATTGATGCTCTCTTAGTGTACTCAAAATGGTCTCAAAATGGGTAGCATGTTCATGTCTATTGTAAGAGTACACCCAGATATCATCGACGAATACCACCATGAAAGAGTACAAGTTTGGATGGAACACTCGATTCATCAATGCCATGAAATCTTCTAGCACGTTTGTGAGACCGAACGACATAACTGTATACTCATATAGACCGTACCTACTCCTAAAGGCTGTCAGAGGTATATCTGATGGTCTAACATGCAACTGATGATAACCGGACCTCAAATCAATCATTGAGAACACCCGGGCTCACCAAAGCTGATCAAAGAGGTCATCAATCCTAGGTAAGGGATATCAGTTCTTTACCATCAACTGGTTTAGCATCTGATAATCCACATAAAGCCTATGGGTGTCATCTTCCTTCTTCGCAAATAAAACTGGAAAACCCTAAGGAGACGTACTGGGTCTGATGAAACCCTTTGCATGTAACTCCTCCAACTGCTTCTTGAGCTCCTGCAACTCAGGTGTGGCCATAGTATAAGGAGGAATGGACCCCGCTGCTGCTCCTGGAATGAGATCAATAGAAAATTCTACATCATGCTTCAGAGACAAACCTTAAAAGACCTCTAGAAAGTCATCCCTAAAATGATCTACCACTGGAAGAAATTCTAACTACGAAGTCCCCTGGTCATCGAGATACAAAATAGAAATCTGAGTTGTAACTCCACCTAACCCCTGATGCTCGGGTCCTACTCTACTCACCTGGACATCACACTCACCTCGATGAAGAAAAGATCCACCCTCTAGTGATATGAAAATCACCATGCAGCAATAATAGTTGACAACTTCCTGGAAAAGAACTAGCTAGTTCATTCTAAGAATGACATCATAGAATGTCATCACTAGGACATAAAGATCCCATAGAAAGTGATACCCAACCACCTCTAGAAGGCACTCCTTTCACTGACATACAGTAGTCATCTTAGTCTCCAATGGTGTGTCTACTGATATCATGTCAACAAAAGAAATGATACAGAACCCAAGGATCTCCACAATAGCAACAGAGATAAAGCTATTCGTAGAACCAGTACTGAAAAGAGTAGAAGATAAAACTAGGTATACTGAGATCCTACCTTGAATTGTATAGGGTTTGGGATCCTTCTTTTAATGGGTCTGCTCCACTGCAAAAGCCAGACCTGTACCATGGCCCAGTGACCTTGCCTGACCGCTCTGAGCGGATCCATCCTACTGTTGCTGAATGACTGGTGACTGACCACCACGGCCTCGACCTCCACCTCGGCCCGAACAGCTAGAATAACTCTAGTTCCCAGACTTGTGAGAAACTGGTGGCACTGCTCTTGAATGAGGAGTCATGGATGAACCTTTATCACCAGCTGCTGGTGAGAAAATCTGACAAAAGTGTAGGAGGTGACCCATATTGTCGCAAGATCGTCTCTCCACTAGGTCTCTCTGGCACTATGGCCTCATATGCCCTAATCTTCCACAATAGTAGCATTCCACCTGGCTACATGAAGATGTGTCTCGCTGCCTCGGATCACTACGCGTAGAATCCCTACGGTGCTTCCTACTATGAGATGGTGAGGCACTAACTCTGGAAGTGGAACCGCCCTAGGTCGCACCTCTAGAATCTCTCATATTGCACTAGGCAATCAGCTCCTGGTTGATGATGGAAGTGAAAGAGGTCAACCTGAAGATGTTCACCTATGAGAAGATCTCCCATCTGAGACCGTCCTCAAACATCCTTTCCAAGAACAACCCATCTCTACCCTAGAGGGATGTAAAACACTAAATCTCGGTGAAACGAGAGGAGCATTTCATGACAGAAAGAGTACCTTGCTCTAGGCTCATGAAATCCTGGGCTCGGTCGGCCCTCAAGGTCTATGGATAGAAGAAGTCATAAAAGACATGCTAAGTCTCCTCCCACACCATATCCTGTTGATGACATACCTATGAGATAACGTCCCACCACCTCTTGACTGAGTCACATAGCATGTACACAGTGAGCTTGACCCGCCTCTCTGGAGGCGTCTCCAGATACTCGAAGATCGTATTCATGGCTTCTATCCATGAATCTATTGCCTGAGGTCCTCCTTCCCCTGAGAAGGTGGGAGGATTCTACTGCTGGAAAACCTATGTCAAGTCTGCCATAGACGTGGCAGAAGGCAGAGATCCCTGGAAGGTCTACATCATCCTCAGGAAACCGTCCCTAAACTACGCATTGGTGCTTGTAACTAGTATCACTGCAGTTGTGAAGGCTGGCATAACAGGAGGATATGCGGGAAGTCCATGCTCAGACATATCCGGTGTCTGTTCACCACCTGGCAACTGGTGTACAACTGGAGGACGTCTCGGTGCCATGATTGTGCATGGTCAAATATACACCTTTGATCATCATTAGCATGGACTGAAAATCTTAATGAACCAGAAGGAACATAGAAAAGAAGGCATTCAAGTTATGAAAAACATCACTACACATCCTGTTCTTTCCCTAAACGGAATGTTCCCTTAAGTCATTCACATGGGCATGTACTTATACATAAAATGTTCTTGTAACACTCCAAATACAATGCATGTTTTCATAACAAATGTTGTGTAATTGAATGGTCTTCCCTTCCCGAGTCCTTCTACATGGTTATGCCACATGGATCCTCTAAGAGAAAAATACACGGAAAGTTCAAGACAGATAGGAGATGTATTAGACATGTCTTACCGGGCCCGTGTTATTAGCGACATGACTTGACACATGGCTGACACTACACGGCGTGTTCCAGACGGAAATAGCGTGTACGAGAAAGGGTAACAACGACATGTGTTGTTCATGACAGGGCCGGGTACCTAGATCAGAGGACACGACATGTAAAATTCAGACACAGCGTGTATGTGAAAAGATAACATGACCCGTGTCGATCGTGATAGTTTCGGGTACCTATTTCATACTAGACAACATGCTAAACTAGTACACAATGTGTTCCTAAAAGATTTTTCAAAACCCTGTGTCCCTGCTCACAGAGTCAGTGTCATGGATATAGACTACATGGTGTGTATTCATAAAGTACACAATGTGTATTCTTGGTTTTTATAGATAGTAGCCTCAGAACTGCACCGAAGCCCAGAAAAAATAGAAAAACAAGCACTAAGGGGCCAAATTCCGATCCATGAGGTCCCATACTCCCCACGAATTAATGTTCGATATCTTATACATGTTACAAAAAAAGTAACAAGTTAATGATCCACCAAATTCTCATCCATGAGGGCCCATAACGCCTCAAGAACCAATTTTTGGTGTCCATCTAAGCAAAGCACTATAAAAAAATTCTCTATCAAATTGCATAAATTATATCTAAGCATCTATCATGACGTCATGCATAATCTATACAACAACATGAAATTGCTAATGCATCCTAGATGGCATTGAAATAATGCATGGCATGTGATTTCTAACAAGTGCCTATATTATGCATAAGATGTCATACACTTATCTCATCAGGCTATGACAGAAATAGAACCACAATAACAACAACGGTAACAACAGAAAGCATGTGAATCCCCTATTGGTGAAATAATATCAACTGTAAAATTAAAAACCAATAAAATTTCAATAAACGAGGTAGTATGCCTTTTCCCTGTACACGGGTTAGCTACTCCCGGCCATAGCTTAATACCAAGTACCTATTCCATCATATCCGTGGCTATAGCCTCCAAATAGTAAGTCAAAAGAAAAGAAAAAACCCCCCTCTAATACCAATTTGTAATGCCCCAGTTCCGAAAGCCTCCTAGAGGCATCCTGTATCCGGTTTGTCACATGGCCTCAAGCACATTTCCCTAAAAACCAGAGGTTGCTGACTAGCAGTGAGGGCCTTGGCTGTGATAGTGGGGAATCTAGGCCATCATTGGCAGAGTACATAGCCGAAGAGAAACAAATAACAATAGCAGAAGTAGTAAACAATCCATACACAAGTGAAAAAAGGAAGACTAAATATGATAAACAGCGGGAACATATAGATATAAATGATGCAGGATAAAAATTCGTCTACGAAAATAGCCAAACAAGTCACAATGTTGAATAAAAATATTACTGAACCAAAAATACAAGGAAACAGATAATAGATCCTCAGCAACGCAAGCCTAAGCTTGGTCCCATGCTCTTCATCTCCAGATCAAGTCAAGTACCTAAAGTAGAAGGTCACTTTCCCTTATTTATACCTACAACAATATAATCTGTTTGGGCCCAAAAAAAATGACCCAAATAGGGTATGAGAGAAAAATACCAGTAGGAAACCACCCAAAGATCTATGCCTAACTGTCCGTGAATATATTGCGGTTAAAAGTACAGAAAGTAGTAAACAGGGAAGTACACAGTATCAATAATCCATAGTTTCTGGCATATAATTTACAAACAAGGAAGTAGCCACACAAGAAATTAGAACAAATAGGTAACCCTCTGGGTATTTCTCATAGCCTATCCCCTATGGTTCAACCTACAAGTAATAGAAACCCTCTGGGAAGTACACATAGTCTCACCCCTCTGGTTCAACTAATGAAAAATACACTCACTAGAGAAGCACTCACCGTCAATTCCCCCTATAGTCTCGTGTCATACTAAAGGTGCTCAGGGGAAGCACTCAATGTCTCATTCCCCATGTGGCCCACATAGAGGAACTTAGACACTCTGAAGAAGCACTCAATGTCAATTCCCCCTTTGGTCTTGCATTGTATTATAAAGACACTCTGGAGAAGCCCTTACGTCCATTCCCCATATGGTTTACTACACTAGGTTCCCACAGCCTTGTGTAAAGTCAACATGTATCACGTCAAATAACAGCAAATGTAACTTAATGAACTACTTTTATAGCATTCTACAACATCTCAGCATGAATGAAAAATAGTCACACCATCCTACAAACTAGGTATGGAACTAGCAATAGCCTAACATGAAAAACATGCATGGGAAAGACATCCAAAGCATAGTAAAATTACGCTATTCACAAACAATAATCTCTACTCAGGAATATAAGCAATGTAGGAAAAACAACATGGGCAAAATAGGAGTCACACAATACCTCATTCAAGGGTATTGGTGGAATTTGCACAAAAATACTCAAAGACTATCTACAGAAAGGCACAAACAACCTACCTTGATGCTAGTAGATCGATATACTCAAACCA
This sequence comes from Viscum album, assembly GCA_963277665.1. NCBI lineage: Eukaryota > Viridiplantae > Streptophyta > Magnoliopsida > Santalales > Viscaceae > Viscum > Viscum album. Next base: position 569,279,594 of record OY728126.1, on the reverse strand, counting down.
AAAGTCACGAATCTCCTTAGAATGTCGTAGATTTATGAAAATGCACAAAAATTTCAACCCACGATAACATTCAAAAGAGGAGGAATTGGAAATCAAAGCACTAGGAGAAGGAAGATCATACCATTTTGGTTCAAACGTAATTAATGGTGGTCGATACGGAGAACAGACAGAGGCTCAGGGGCATGGAAGAGATTTACGGCCATATGTGATGCCCTCTTTTGATAAATATGGAGATGAATAATGTTCTGGGGTTAAGACGTGACCCTAGTGTGTTTAATGAAAAAAAACAAAGTAGATGCCATGTACTTTTGAAGTACACAACATGTACTCTACTTTTCCATACTCCACTTTAGGAGGCCTCCACATTACCCATACATGTCCGTGTGTGTTTCACAGCCAGCACATGACCTCGAGTGGCATCAATGTACATAGTGTGTACTTATAAAGTACACGGTGTGTACGTAGAATATTTCCAGATTTTCCTCTTTTTCCCAAAAATGACTAGAAAAGGAAAAACATACTGGAAAAGATGATCTGGGTTCTTAAAGAATCTTCCTTGGAAACCCATATCATAAAAATGGATACTAAAACATTCATTTTGAAATGAAATTTAGAAACATAATGGTTACCCAAAGTAACTTATCACTAAGTTTCCATATAGGAGTGCATAGGTGGTAGGTGTAAATGTGAATATGGAAGAGAAATATAACGATCAAGTTCTGTTGGATAGTGATAGAGAATAAGGTTTGGAGAAATTTACTACCAGAAATCCATAAATCTATTATGATTTAATGGACTGTATGATTAATCGAATAAAAAGGTACTGGGATAACATTTTTGGTTTTCAAGATCCATTTCATAATGTATATGAAATTTTCATGAGAATAAATACTTACTTAATTTTGGTACAATCTCTCCGTTGTTTATGCCTTCAAAATTTTCCACATCATCTCTTATTTAAATAAATGATGTGGAATTTTTCATTCTTGAAGTGTTATAAGATAATGTGATAGAATAAAATTTCATTCCATATGTCTCAAAAAAAAATTGTTAGAACATGTAATAAAATACTAATAAGTCCACCTATAGTGATATAATACATTAATCTAACAAAATTCATTTGGAATATAACTTATACAATCCATAAATGGTTAACATTACAATCCTTCTAGAAATATAAAACACAAATATAGTTTAAAAAAATCAACATAACATTTACCTCCCATATCTTGTAAGGTAGTTCTTGGTTGTCACATTCCAAAAATGTGAATACCTTAATCATGTATTCTCTTAAGTAATAGTAACAACCTTAATTATCAAATATCCATATTGAAAACATGAATTTTTCCCTATTCAAAAACATATTGAATATGTTCCTTAATTACCAAAATTTGGTACACATCCTACGTGATATGATAACCCCCTTTTCAACAACTCCATAATTAGTTCTCAAGAAACTAGCATCATCCAATTTACTTATTCAAATCCAATACATATTTATGCAGACATCATTATCTAAAAATTAGTGGCATTTTAAGGGATATCTTTCCCTTAATGACACATTCTCTAATTATATATTATTAAACTTAAATAACAATTTGGATCCTTATAAATATTCAAAATATCCTTTCCTATCTTTAATAAATAAACTTATACAAAAAAATTTATATATTTCATGATTCATATAACATAATCATTTAAATCAGAAACTTATACACCTCAAACGTCCAAAATTATTCATAATCCATTAATCAAGATCCATTATTTTGTTCTTGGATAAAATATTAATCATGTATTAAGGTTTTTCAACCTTAAAATTCTTAGGTTTAATGGAAACAATACTGGATGAACATCACATACATTTCACATGTCATTTACAATCCCTTTATCCTTAGTAGTATGATGAATACTCGTACCATCGTGATGATTCTCTTCATGATATTTCCACTTAAGAAATAAATCTTCATAATTAACGTAATTTCTACTTCTGAAATATTCAATGTTTGACAATGTTCATTGTATTAATTATTATTGTCAAATACAAGATTGAAATGATTGATAAATAAGTATTGTAGATTAGGAAAAAATAAGTAATGTAAAGTAATTATAATATTTAAAAATATGATATCATTGGTTTATCCCTAGGTTGGTCATGATTGTCAAAAAAAACCTCGGTTTCTGACATATAAATGACTTATCCTAAGAACATCCCATGAAATATCCTTAGAAATATCTCTTGAGAACTCACTAAAGTTTTCACATCCTAGTTTCTAAATATTGGCTAAACTTTTTTAATGATACCAACTTTAGATACCCAATCCTAACATACATGGATAATAAATTTTTTTTGTGGAATAGAATATACATGATACACACTGAAACCTAAATATTGAATTAGTTTGGTGTCTTTAGAAGCATAGAACAAAATCTAATAATTATGGTGATAGCTCTTCAAAATCTCACATAATGATCCGCCACTTTTGTTTTACTACCTAAAACCATTATTTATATCCTGGGGAAAAGAAAACATAGAAAGGGTGAGCTCAAATTCTCAGTAAGTATAAACATTGAGTACATAAAATGGACCATAAATATTTTAATGTTAAAACATGAACAAAAAGTTTAATCATCAGAATCTTGTTTCATGAAATAAATCTTGGCAGTACGTAACACATGTATCAGGAAGGAACATTAATCATGATATAATATAATTGGCATAAAACATCTAATTGATGAAAACTAATAAGAACATAATATTATTTCCATAGTATCCGAGGAATTGTTTTAATGAGCATCATGGTGGACATAGTCCATTTCTGAACTAGGTTGACTTGTCGTTCAATCCATGTATTACTGAACCAGATTTACTTTTTATTGTATGCCTACATTACCGAACAAGATTTACCTATAGTTCTAGTTATATCTATCTACTGAGATATCAATCTTTACCCAATTAATTGGAGGGAGATATAGGTACTACGCATCTCATAATTAAATCATTCATACATGTGCCACAAAAACACAAATAATTTATTATAGCATAACCCAAAAAATAAAACTAGTTTTCTAAAACATCAATCTATCATAAAATAATCCATATAAAATACCATAAAATCATTAACACAATAAAATAATATTATGAATTGGTATAAAAAACATAACACTATTTAATTGTGTCATATTAAATGGAAAATAATTTTGATAAAACACCTGAACAATATTCCTAAGGAAAATATCATTTATTCTTCTAAATCTTTTTCTTTTATCAAAATACCACACAATTTTATACAAAAATAATAAATTTGAAATAAATAATGATAACAAGTAGAGGAAGCTTCATGGAAATATGACTTTGTGAATATTTAAAAATAATTCAATGCCGTATAAGTTATAAAACATTATCACCATTCTTTTGTCAGAAAAGTCAAAAAGTATCTCATATGCTAGATACATAATGATTCCTTCCATAACATGTAGTAAAAGTCAAAAATTTGTAAAAATGACGTTAAATATACATAGAATAATAGTAATCATTTTATGAAAACTTTTTTAGAATACATGGACATGGATGATAAATAAATCCCCAATAAATACTTACTAATAAACAATCTTGGATAAAAATGAGATTGCAAAATTATCCCTTACCGTTGGTCCGATTTCATGTATATGTGTCTGAAAATCCAATATATCGGGTTAAAAAAGGATAATAACATATAATAATACCATAATAATATTTATGATATCATATATTATTCAATTATGACTTTATATTACCCATTCAATTGTCAATTCCATGATAAAGAAACATTTACTGTAATAATCGTTTTATTTATCGTATGCGTTTTGAATTTTTGTTTGTGATATTATTAATTATATCAGGATTTAATTATTTCCTAATTTCGAAACATGATTTATATATCAAATATATTTAGTGTGTATATATATAAAATAGATAAATAAAATTAAATACACCTTTCATGGAGACGGTAGGTCATACGTACACATGAACACTGTTTTTGTTTCCTTGTTTAATTGAATGGAAGTAAGTAAATGAAATATATATATACATAAATACAGTAACCTTAAAATGTTTTATATTTCATGATTATTCATTATATATACTTTTTGGTCAAACTTTAATTGTTAACATGGATAATTAATCTCATCGCGTCATGGAGATGGTCGGTCATACGTACACACGAGCGACTATATCATTACTATATTTTTTGAATGGTATTAAATTAGATGGTGTATAATATCTCAGAATTAGTATCATATTATAATAATCATATAGAGTTAATATTTTCACCATTATACCCATCCATTTAAGGTGGAGGTGAAAAATAGATTGCAGCACAACATGAAGATGGTAAGTCGTACATAGGCACGTGTGATGATTTCGTTTTTCATAGGATGGATAGAAGGTGAAATTGTTTTGTTTAATTTTATAATAACATATCAAAATATTAGTGATACTAATTTTATTACTTTATATTGAAACAACTAAAGGATATAATATATAAGAAGAATGAAATTTGAAAGAATCGGTAGAAGAGATTACCTCTTCCTCAACATGCCTTCATTAAATTTCATTTTAGGGCACTAGAGTTGGTATTTTGAAAAGACACGCACCACTAGAATTTATCTATAGAATATGAGAAAAAAAATGGGAAGGGTTTGGCTTATCAAGAAGGCTCAAAATTGAGTGAAGAGGAGAGGGCGGTGGATCCCTTTTATAAGAGAGGAGATGTGAACTTTTGGAATCTCCCAAAATATTAATTTATTATAAATTGAATTTGGACTAAAATGATCCAAAACTAATTTAATTCTAATAAACGATGATTTTTTTGAATACCCATCATCCTATAAATTTTATAAAAGTTTATAATATTTTTTTTCCTTATCCTTTTGGTTTAACCCTAATTTTACCCTTATTTATCTTACAGTGATATCATATCATTTACAAATTGTGGGTTAATTTAATTACCATATCATGTAGAAAGACCCAAAAATGTTATTTATAAAATACTAGGATATATATTTACCAATTGGATGAATGATATTCTTTTATAAATTTAATATCATTAAATAAACTGTTTGAAGTTATGAATTGTGTCAATTGCGGACTTTATTCATATATAACTTTTTATAAAAATTATTAACAACTTGATTAATTCTAAAATAAGTTATTACCTCCAAGATGATATCTCAATATAATCCATAAAATTAATGTATTACATAAAAATATTCAAAATAAATTTGTTTTAATATTTAATTTTTTTTACTTGAATCATTCACTAATGAGGTAATCACTACATCGTAATTGTGTCATAAAAAAATAAATTAATCCAATGTCTAAAAAATTACCATGATATAGGAAATATTTTTATCAGTATAATGACTATTTATAGTCATATTCATTAGTTATATAACTCTATAATAAAATCATTGTAGTAAAAGTTTTATGTTTATGTTTTAATTATCTTTATTTTAAATTAATTCTTATAAAATTTCATTTTCACCTTCAAGTGAATCCATGGGGTACTTGAAATATACCAAAGGATAGAAATGGTAAGAAATAACTCATATAATAGTATTAGGACATGTGTTAGGGTAGATTAATATTATTATAATATTAAATTTTACCATTATTTACTAGATTTACCCTTTAACCATGGTAAAAAAATTATTTACTACAGTTACTATTCATAATGCCATAAAATAAAAGTTAAATATTTAAACATTTTTAACATTTTGATTCAATTTATGGAATCCATTTTTCTAAAATCAAAACCTAGAAGTTGCAGTAATTAATTTTAAATTAATTCATGTTGTCAAAATCAAAAGGTGGATTTTTTTGAAATAATAACAATCAGAAGATTGGCATGCATTTAAGTCCAATTTAAAAGTGAAATTACATACAATGAATAACATCGGATTATATGATAAATATATAATTAAATCCAATTAAAATGATAACAGAACTATATACATACATTAGATAAAAAGGCAGTTTCAAATTAAAATGCAGCATTTTTCTTTATTCATTAAATTTTAAATTTATTAAAAAAATTCAAAAAAATGCAAAAAAGTAAATTTTTATTTCATGATTCCAAATAATATGTTTATTTTTTCAAATTTAACTTATAAAATTTTCAGAAAAATATATTTAAAATGGGTGTGCCATCAAAAGTTGGAAAAATCATATTCATGGAAAAAATCAACTTTTATCCAAAAAAATTGATTTTTCTCTCAAATCATGTTCAAGAGAAATGTGTAAGATGAAAGATAATGCTATATAATATGTAAAATGTGGTTAATACTATTCATAAAGGCTATTTTATATCCCATTAAATTTTAATATTTTTATAATATATCATCATTTAGTGAATCATGGTATCACATACAATAATAGTTATCAAGTAATGTCACTCTTACATGTAACGTAAGCCAAGTCAGTGTTGTCTATAGTTCATGCCTTCTTTCATTTTATTTAAATAATAATCCAAAAACTATTTCATTTATACATTGAAAAAAATTCTATACTCAGAGTTGGGTGAAATAAATTTATCAAAAGAACTTGAAATTGTGTCTAACACAAACCATTAATTGTGTTACATATCCTATGAGATAACACGGTGTTGCGTATAGTGAAATATATTCATTGGTGTATCTTTTAGTAGATGATATTAATGAAATTAAAAATAATCTATCTCATTAAATATTGGGGTGTTACACAAATAATTTGAGCGTATTAGTTTCTTAAGAGTAGCCAGGGAATGACTACAAGGTACAATGTTTTGAAGGGATGTCTGGTTACTAAATGTACTTTATTTAAGACATTTCAAAATTATAAACAGCAATAACATGACTGACTAAGAAGAGTAAGATGTACTTGTGAGAAGATTCAGACAATTCAGTCATTCATGACCTGAAAGTGAGATTTACATCATCATCGATTTTGATTTTGCGGGAGTTGGGAATGAGTAACCCCATTTGCAATGATGCATTAGGAATAGGTCTAGGAGTAGTGCTTATATAGGTGGAAGGAGCCATTTAATATGGGTCTCGGCAGTTGAGGCCACATTAAAGGAATTACCCGATGCACGATCACTAGTTTGCTACAGTTCTTCATGATTTACATTGTGGGAGAGTTCACCTTTTAGGAGAAAATTTGGTGGTATACACTAGCAAAAAATCCTAAATTCTAAATTTACTCAATGATATATGAATTTGAGACAGTGAAGGTGGGTTGATTAACAACCATATTTTATCTTTGAGCTTTCCTACACACATGGGAATGTAAATTTATTGGTTTATGCATTGAGTGTGAGAACACAAATACAAGTAGTTCAGGAGCCCAATAGTGAATTAAAGATTGTGGCTATATTCTCTAAGAATAATTTAGTGGTGCATGATAGATAGGGGTATATATAACTTTATTCTATAGTTGTTACATATACTCTAATATATCAAGTAAAAATGAGGCATCTATCATATTCCAAAGGCCTAGTCCTGATGGGGAGTGTGTCATCTGAGGTCCATTCTCTTAGATGGTACATAGGCGAGGATGTGTTTTTTTATTTTCATGGATGTGAATGGGTGTTAGAAAAAATTCACGAGGATCAGCTTCGAGATTTTCATGACTTAGTGTGGGAATTAATTCCTTGTTTCAACAAGGTGTATCAAGAGCTACATTGACAATATTGGTGGCCATGCATGAATAATGATGTTTCTTGTTTTGTTATGAGGTGTTCCACCGGTCAGAAGATGAAGGCGGCACATACGTGATGATCATGGATTTTAAAGTAGTTACCCATTATTGAGTGGAAGTGGAATGATGTTGCGATGGATTTTAAGATAAGTTTACTGATGTCACCTTGAGGGAATAATTAATTTTGGGATGTTATTGACAGACTCATAATGGTTTCAAATTTACAATAATCCAAGGAACCCTTTAGTATTAATGATCTTGGATGGATTTACATTTATGAGATTGTATGTTTATATGGGGTTCCACATTCTATCATTTCATATTGGTTTGTTTTAATTACTTTTTGTTTCTAGAAGTAAATACAGAGGGAATAGGTTGTATAGGTAATTCTGAGTACAAATTATAATCCTAGATAGATAGCCTGTCTGAGGGTATGATTCAGGTTTTGGATGACATGCTCCTAGAATGCGTCTTAGATTTTAAAGGATCATGGGAGAGACACATACCCACTGTGGAGTTTTCCTACAATAATAGTTTTTATGAAACAATATAGATGGAACCTTATGAGGCTTTGTACGGTTTACCATGCCAATAACCACTATTTTGGTTGGAGGCATGAAATGATGCTATAATGGGACGTTGTCTTTTATAGGAGTCTACTGAGTAGGGGGAGTTAATTATTAAGAGGATGTATACTGCACATTATTGAAAAAAAATAAGACGCCACTCAATAGAGATGATTTTTCGAGTTCAAGGTTGGATATTATGTTTTCTTACATTCCATATAGAGGTTTGTAAATATGAGGATTAGGAGGTAGGGTAATATTTCACCGAGATATGTAAGGCCATTTGAGGTTTTAGAAAGATTCAGTACAGTTTCCTATCAGTTGCAATTACATCAAAGTTAACGGGCGATGAACGACATCTTTCATGTTTCTCAGCTACAACATTACTTTTTAGGCTCAACTCATGTTTTCAACCCAAGGAGTCTGACATGGAGGTGGATCCATCCTTCAAGGAGAACCCAATTAAAATTTTTGATCGGACCACGAAGGTTCTCTATGGACGGTCTGTTCCTTTGGTATGGGTACTATGGCAGTATGGTCAAGTGTATGGTAAATCTTTGGACAGAGAGGTCAACGTACGAACACCATGGAAATAGTTGTTAACAGATTCATATTCATTATCATTGAAAGAAAAATTCATGGAAAATTGATTTAAGGGTGTGTTTTTAAGAACCCATATCCTCTATTCATGTATGGATCATGATTTCAGTTTATTTTTAAGGACTCGAAAGAAATTATTTTTTATCTAATTAAACGTCGTGTACTGGCTGCGTGATGGCTGAGTACATGGATGCGTGACATCCGATTACATGGCAGTGTAGTGACTTAGAAGACCCCTTAATTCGGGGTATAGTTTAAGATACTACATTGGGTGTTCATTTAATGAACACACCATTTCTTTTAATTTTTATTTGATATATAGGGTTGGGTCTCATGTCTAGAATCGACTTCTTCTTTATGTGTTTCTTAACAAAGCACATGGGAATGAAAAATGAATATCAAAACCCTCATTCTTCATTTGAAGTTAGATTTATATTCCTTCAGGTGTGTTGGAATCCCATTAGTGAGATCCCAATTCCTCTAGATAATTTCTTACAGATTCTTCATCTCTTATGAGATATTCAAGGTTTTTCGTTTTCATCTTTTTGACCATGTAAAATGACCTAAGACGATCAAGGGCCGAAATTCAAAAATAACGATCGTGTGACATTAAGTAAGGTGGTTCATATCTTTTGTTTCTCATCTTTGGATTATATATGCTAAAAGTGCCACCTACCCGTGATTGGGGTATTTATTTATTTGGATTTTAACCTTTTTAATTACCTATAATGGTTTGAGTAATTGATAAATGGTAATTGCATATGCATTAGGTTAGATACCTTGTTTATGGACACCCCATGGGTGTTTTTCCTTTATGTGATTGATTATTGTCATTTCGTCTAGAATTACTTTTAGGATTTCCTTATTTTCCATCACTTGTCTTGTAAGGATTGAGTTACTAATTATATGATATTCCTATGATATGCATTGTGGAAGTTTGACCGAGGAAAATTTTACTATGAGAGAATCCTAATGTAGGGTCACCTATATATGTTTTACTGTTATGTAACCAGAGGTTATTGACTATGAGCGATGACATGTGGTCATTGAAATCGTTGTTTAGTCCATGAGAGCTTCCTAGGTGGTCATTTAAAATTGATTGATGCTATGCTGACCAAGGGGTATTGACTTTGAGTACTTCCCAGGTGGTTATTTGTAAATGATTAGTGCTAATATAGTCCAAAGGGGTTAGACCATGGGAGCTTCATAGAGGATTGTTATAAAATAAATTGTCTTTATGTTAGATCAGGGAAATTAGACTATATGAACATTCTATAAGGGTCGTTATTATAAAATTTAATGATTGTGATGAGTTTGCCAAGCCAAAGCACAAGCTTGTACTCCGTCTTAACTAACATTTTAGATAGTATTCTAAGATTTATTTTTGTTACTATTACAAAGGGGAATATAAAGAATAGGATAGATCATTATATTACTTGATTAAATGGATGAAAAATAAATGTAAATAAATGTAATTAAAAACTGTATGATTGTTTACTTTTGAGTACATCCTAGTTTACTAAAACATTTCTACTTATTTCATGCTATATATATTCACTAACAGATAGGCACAAATCTTATAGTGGTTGTCTACTGGGATTCGTCTCACACCCTTTTGGGTAGTTTTGTAGACCCAAACAGATTATATGGTTTCAGATATTGCTAAAGGAATGTTCCCTTCTTTGTTAGGTATTTGATTGACATTGGAGCAATAGAGCATGAGAATAAGATGAGTCTTGAAATGCATCTAGTGGTTTCTATTTCTTTTTTATTTGGTTACATTATTGTTTCCAGCATTATGAATTGTTTGAATGTTTTATTAGATATATTTTCAATGCATAATACACACATATATATTGTTTCTTCTGTTGGATCTTCATTCAGAATTCCACTATTGTTTTCTTTTTCATATTACTACTTCTGCTACTTGTCACTATTTTTTATCTACTGTGCATACTCTTCCAATGAGGGTATAGTTTACTCATTATCATATCTTAGCCCTTGCTACTAGTTAGTAGCCTCTAGAATTTGGGGAAATGTTTTTGATTATACGTGACTAACCAAGAATTGGGTACAATTGGGCGGGACCAAGATTTGGGATGTTTCACTACTAGACTAAAAAACTCAAGATAATGGAACCAATTGACAACTAAAAATGATTATTTTAATAAGGAATTATGGATACATGGGTATAAATGTTATAAATGAACCATATATGATATTATAATTCCATACATGATTCTCGTATAAAATTATAATAAATTTAAATTATTTATATTAGAGTTTAGAGCCCATTCAAAGAAATTGGAACATAAGGTAAGGGTTTATCATCTAAATTATCTTATTTTTTCCAAAATTTAAAACAAGAATATATTATTTCAACGTGTTATAATATAAATATTATTATACACAAGATATCTGAAATTTATTTTTTGTGTTATTATTTTATTTTACATATGATTCAAATGTTATCCATGTTGCATTGGGTCTATATTAAAATCTCTTGGTTTATTATGATTGTTTATCATTATTTTCTGTTGATGAAATGTTAAGGAATAATTTTTATGATACTCATAATTTTTTTGTTAGTAATTTATTTGAAATTACATGTTTTCATTTATTCCTCCTTAATTTAGTAACTTATGGTATTGAAATAATTTTTTTAATGTATAAAAAACTATTATTTTCTATTTTCTTAGGAATATTTTTCTTCCATACAAATGTTTTTCTAAAAATGATTTGAGGAATGACTAAAAATTTTCCAATAAAATTTTAATGTTATTTTTAACAGTAATTTACATTTCATAAATAAAATTCTTAAGGTGTATTCATGTTGTTTTCTAGATGAGGTAATATTATTACTTTTTATAAAAAATTATAATGGAATGTTTTCATTTTTATTCATACAGTTTGAATAAAATTTCCCAAAAACATAAATTAAATATTTATTTATAAGACTCCCAGGATATTTTTGAAAGAAATTTTTTTTCAATTTTTTTAATATATAGTTTTTGAATTTCTTTTTAAATTTAAATTTATATTTTCATCATGAATGTTTCAATGATATTGTAATGGGATTTAAATTCATCAAAGATTAAAACCCTTGGATATAATTATATTTTACTTTGGATATTATATGAGGGTATTATACTTTTTATTAATCTGTTAGGTTTATGTTTATATTGAAAAGATGTTCATGAAAAATATTCCTTTTCTTTGGGTTATGCTATAATTAAATGATTTAAAAGTTACTGAACACATTTATTTTCCATGACTTATGATATGATGAAATATTTATGGAACAAATTTATATTATGGTTTATTATATGATGAATGTTTTCTAATTTTGTGGATCAAATATATAAAAATTTCATTAAGTGATCGGTGGTACCAAAATTATGTATCCCTCTAAAAGATTAGTTAAATATTTATTTCTCATTAGATAAACATGAGTTGATTGTAGTGTGAAGCCATTTCAGTAATAGAAACTATCTCATAGGTTAGTATTATGAGTGAACATTGACTACTATGATTGTTTTGGAAGTGAACAGTGATGTGTGATAGTATTGATAGTTATCCCTGACTACTAGAGATTTTTTTCCATACATATTTTTATGAAAAAAACTCAAGTCTTTTTCCCATTTCATGCTCTAATGACTATTGTTCAATGATTTTATATGATTCATGTATTATTAACATCCTTGATAAATTACATGGATCAATATTATGACCTTTGATATAAAGGGTACAAAAGTATAAATGTCATTATCATTTTCTAATACATGTGTGCTCTTGTTATGCGCAAGTAGTCATTGATATCACCCCTGTTTTAATTTACTGAACATATATGATCACACTTTATTATGTTTCATTTTACCTAGGTTATGAAGTATTGTACTTTGAATGGTCTGTCTCTGAAGGGTTTTAGTTGGAATGATTTTATAGAGAGGCTTTTTAGTATATTAAGGAACCAGTTGGTTATGTATCCATTTTTATAAATATATGAGAACTATTCGATTGTATATTGAATTGTTATGTTCATTAATAATATTCATCTAATCAGATATAATATATATGTATGTAAATCATGGGTCACATTACTAATAACCTATTATAAAAGTAATTGGAATTTATTAAATAACTTATATTATGAAATCCTCCGTCCATTCACTTCCCATGAATATTTCACCATTCTAATATCAAAATCACGATCATCTTAGATAATATTGGGATATTTTATAGTGTGATTCTTATTCATTGAAAACTAAATATTGAATACCTAAATTTAAAATTGAATATTGCAATTTCTACTTTAAATATATTAGGAATGGAATAATATGACCCTGTTTATATTATTTTACATTACATCACATTCTACTAAATTTTTATTTATCTATTTTAACATCGCTTCTTGAAATTTATTTATTTTCAAATACTCATTTTCGTTCTTCCCAAACTCATATGAAATTAGAGTTTTTGTCGACTATTAAATTTATCTTTTGTTCTGTCCTTTTCCTAAATAGCAATGACCATCAATCTGAATTTGAGATTAAAATATTCTCATAATTATATTCATAATCACGATTACATATTCAATGTTATTGATTCATCAATTGTTTTCTATAATAGAGTTCACTCATTCGATGAATGAATAAATTCGTTAAAGTGAATCCTAAATTCCACATACATATTAGAGAGAATAATTAAATTAGTTTCATGTATATATAACTCAACTTATTATAAGTATATATAAATTTCTCACAATTATTGTGATGGTTTACTATACATCACATTCATATGGTTTTGGTCATATGAATATACAATAACATATGAATTCCTCAAGAATATGCATTAATCTCTCTATATTCTATGTTAGGAAAATATCTACTCTATAAGAACATTAAATATCGTTGTATATATGTTACCTAAATATTTATAGAAAATGATCTGATGTAGAGTCTTAAATGATTCTTATATGATTCTAAATCATTACCTTCATGGATTAAAGTCACTTTGTGATCTAAAACATTCATACTATGGGTTCCGATAAAAAATACTAATCATTTTTAATCCTTATTCATTGAAAACTCTTATTGGTCCCACAAAATTAAGATGATCTAAGAGATGGGTTGGGTAGGATTTAATCCAGGGACAATTATTTTTAATTAAAATTCATACAATCTTGTTAAATTGTTTGTAAAAACAATCTCATGTCAGCGACTATTAAAATTATATAATCAAAAAATTGAAAAATTATAAATAGGTGATATTAACTTGTTTCAACCACACATGGATATGGACATGAATAACATAATTAGTGATGTGATGGTGTATACAAATATTTTATATATATTAATTTTATTTAATTTTTTTAAAGAATAAAATCTCTTATTTTTTAACTCTAAAAATGGTAGGTAGTTAACAGATATACTCCCATAAAAAGGATTCATTTCTGATCCATGTGACACATTCATCTACCATGAACCAAAAATGAAAAATACATTGCTAATGGTGTTCTAATATTACCCTCCCATGTCAATGTCATGAATATATCATATAATTTTGTATGAATAACTACATAATTACTTTATTTTATTTCTAATTATATTTTCAATTCCATCCACTCCTGGAAAATGGACCTATACCCACGGTTATGGGGAAAACCATGGGAATATGCATTTTTTGATAGCCTATGCCCATAGATTCCCCAAACTGTTGGAATAAGCTACCCTATACCCATGGTTTTCTCTAGACCATGGGTATAGGGTATCAAAAAATGCATATACCCACAGTTTTTCCAAAACCGCGGGGATAGGGTGACCAATACTCACTGTTTTCCCCAAAACCATGGGTATAGTCATCTGATAAAAAAATCTATACCCACGGTGTTTACAAACCATGGGTATAGGTTTCTCGCGTGTGTGCGGGAAATTTATTTTTTTCGTGGGAATCAAAAACAATTTGGCAGGAGTTCTATAACCATGGTTTATTCCTCTATACCCACAGTTTAAATAAATATATTTATTAAAATATATATATATATATATATATATATATACCTATATGAAATTATGGGGTAGTGGTAAGGCCTCTTGTGAATGGAGAAGTGGTTGCAAGATCGATTCCCATGGGCCGTTATTTTGTAAAATATGTTATACCAATGGTTTCCAAACCATGGGTATAGAGTTATGACATAGTGGAAAAATATATACCCATAGTTCTTCAAAACTATGGGTATAGGTCATGGACCTATGTCGATGCCACCAAAGACCATGGTTCCCCAAAACGCGGTTATAGCCTATACCCACGGTTCTGGGCTCTATACCCACAGTTTCGAATTGTTGGTATAGGATCATTTTCTTGTAGGGATCTTTTTTTTAATTTAATTATCATATTATTTCTTATTCATTATATTATAGAGAAAGGAATATATTCTATAAAAAGTTAATAAATTTTATCCACAAATATGAAAATTAATTTAATTTTGTTATGGTGAAAATTTACATCGGAAATCATTCTTCAAATCATAATTCAATACATTGAATTGTAATCTAAAAAAATACATAAAATATAGGAAAATTAAGATAATTGTATCATATCTGACTAAACATTATTGCAACATAACCATTACCTCATAAAATATTACTCCAATAAACTAGGATTCATACCTCAAACATTAGTAATTTTCTCTTGTCGATTCATCAAAAATATATATCTATTTAACACATAACAACATAATTTATGACTCATAAAGAAATAACATATTTCTAATGAAGAACTTTTTTCCATATCTTTATGTTGTAACATATCTCCATAACATCGATTCATCTGTATCATTATTGATGAATGGACTCAATTATTAATGGAGTAAAAATTATTCCAATATCAAAACCATTTAGTCATCCAAGAAATTATTTCAAAGAGGTTCAAATCCTTAATATGAAATTCAAATAAATCTAATATTCTAGAAATGTTCATTCTCAAAAAGAATTTTATAAAATACATCTCTTTGTTTATGGAACAATTAGTCTTTATGATCCTAAAATACCCAAATTAAATACTCGTGGGTTACTACTTATTGTCTGATCATCTTCTTCAGTGTAAAATAGAAATTACTACCATTTGGTATCTATACCCCATGACATAGCAACATCCAAACAATATAAAACACCATTCTACCTGTAACAATTTTCTATTATTCCTTGACTCTTTGTAGAATGTTATTAATATTCACTTTCATGAATATCACTAAAAATATAAAGAATGATTTTTTATGAAATTAATTAACAAAAAATGTACGTATTTTTTCAAACATTAGATATTAATAGGAATTTTTTTTTGATTTAGTAACTAATGTAATCTATTTATTATTCAAAATATTAATCTTTTATTAAAATATTTGAATTATTATAATGCTTAAGAAATATTATATTGATCATAAGTTTTAATATATCATATTTGCTGATATATAATAAATATCGTAAGCCATGATCTAATGATGATATATATTATATTTTACTAATGGTTTTCAATTTCATCTTATGATATACCCAATCATACTACATATTTTATAGAATGAATTGTTCCCTATTTAGTTATGTCATATATATTACTGTTATCATATGATGCTCTATTTTAAGAAAAATATATTTACAGTCATATACTATGTAGATTCTTACTAATACGTATAGAGTTGGGTATAATGATAGGATATAGTGATTTTATTATAATCCATATAACCATACACTATTATTTTGAAATGACTAAATGCCAACTTATGATAGCCCATATTTTTATGAAATGTATATAAATACAACTAAAAACATTAACAGATGATGTATAATATATTATGATATGCCATTTAGAATCATTTAAAATATATGCTATTGAAAAAATATGTTTGAAAATATTTTTAATTTATGAATATGTGGCTCTTATATTACAGAAGGTTTTTGTTGAAACAAATTTTTCTCATGCGAAATGAAATAAAATAATCAACTAACCTAATATATCATCATATAATATACATGTAAATTAAATATTACAAATATATATACCTATGTATAATTTTAAGTGTGATTCATAATGATGATGTGGGCTTGATGAATATCATTAATAAATAATTCATAGGCTTTTCATCCAAAAGAAGTACAGTGTTCACTAGAATGCACATACTCAATGTGGGAACCCTTTAGGCACTAATTTGGTTTTGTAATATTAATATTTAAATTTAATTATGAAAATTTTAAACATGTTCATCAACATGGATTATCAAATAAATACACATTCTAATAGGAAGGATCATATCATTGATGTAACCTCTCTTTAATTAATGAATAAGGTGATGCGTCAACTATCAATAATGCATGAAGTCGCAAATTACTTATCATGTTTTACCATTTTGGTATTATGATTTTTTAATGTTTTAAATATATTTATTAAAATATTAATACTAAAAAATATTCAAAACAATTAATAGATTAATTGAAACTATTCATTAGATGGGTGTTTAAATCATACAAAATGATATCATATATTATAATAGATGTTTCATATCATAAAAATTAGCACATTTAGCACATTTCTTATTATTATTACTATTATTTATCTCTATTATATGAATAAATTCAATTTTATAAACCATGAAAATAATGAATTTTATAATATGACTTATAGGTTTTAGTGAAATTCCATCACTTCCAATTAATTTAGATTATCATATTATTATATTTCTGTTACTGATATTATAATTAGAATAATATGTAAACAGTTTCACACATTGGAGTTAAAACCTTATAAATGTTTTTTATTCTATGTATTAATGTTTTATTATTATATACTGGTATTTATTAGTTGATGATTTTGGAGTGTGAGAACATTAACAGGTCACATAAGGTAATTGTAGATGATATTATAAAAGGATAATAACAATGTTGCAACCTACACTTATTAGTGTTACTTAACGAAATATAAGGGAGTCCCATAGCTGAACTTAGATCCATTATGTGTATCAATCAATTGATTGGGATTATTTTGGGTGAGATTCACTTATAAGAGGATAACTATTTATTCATAAACACATTAACAAGTTACCCATTACTCAATTCATGATATTGGGTATAATTTTTATTTTAAATAATTTCATTCTATAAACAAATTGGTATTCATTATACAAGAGATGAATTATGACTTGTAGATGATATAATTAAGAATTTTATTTAAATAAATAAAATATTTAAAAATTTATATTCATGTTAAAAATTAATATATGGAATCATATCAGTTTGTGTGGAGTTATATCATCATAGTTAAAAATTAAATTCATGCATACATGATTGTATTATATGATATATAATTCATATGAGAGAAATATATAAATATTAATTGTGAAATTACTAAAAAATACAAAAAATTATATTAAATCCAATGTGAACATTATTAAATACATTGATCTTTCATCATGGTTGACTATAAAAATTATTATCTCATAGGTCGTCCTGTTTAACTATAAAAAATATTGATGAACATAATAATTAGATCCCCATATATTATTTTATTTTTTGGTTATACATATGTGGTTGAAAATGAAAGTTATTTTCCCATACAAATTTTGTTGTGATATTACATATTATGGATTTGAGAATTGTTTTTTACCATTAAATGTTTAATGTGTCTTATATGATATTATTTACATGATTGTATCCTTAAAATGATTATTATTTAGATAAATTACATGGAAAACATAATGAATACTAGAAATATCAATTTTCCACCATAATTAAATATGACATAAATAATGATTCAATTTTAGTAAGAGTATATTGATTTAATGTTCATCTAAAAGGGCCATAAATCATGATACTTGTCCAAAAAATAGATATTATGTTGATTAGAATTGTAATCTATAAGGATAATAAAGGATATTTATCTATATGATGGATATGTTGTAGAGAAATTATTTAAATGATTTTTATTTTATCTAGATAATGGTCTTAAATGATAATTATAAAAGTAAATACACTAGAGAAATCATATTATTCATTGACATAAATATTCTAATAGAAATTCTGATTTTCATGTAAACGTATTTGTAAAAAAATTACCATTTTTAGAGATTTTTATATTATGGAAATAATATAATTTTCTTGCTTATACGGGGAAAAATGTATTTGTGTTATAAAATTATGTTTTAACTTTTAAAATTTAAATTTCATATTTATTTTTTCGGATAATAAATAATTGTATTTAGACATAATTAATTAATAAAATATTACATTAATGAATTAAATATTTCGTAGTGTTTGCATTATTGAAAAAATATATAAAATAATAATATAGTATGCATCTTAAATTATAAGCTGATATTTTGTTCCTAACTTCACTTTCTTAGTCATATAAAATAAGAAATTAATCAATTTTATCTATTAAATTTGTTGATAAATTATATTATTTTGAATAATTTTATGTTTACAAATATTATTTTTTAAATTTATTTATTGAAAATGATGTTTTGAACCTTTAAAAAGTGAATTAGATGTTTTTATCTTGGTTTGATGACTATATATTTTTAATAATTTAATATATTTATGATTTTAAATTAATGTCCAATTATTAATAAAATAGTTATAATATTTCAATGAAATATAGGTTGGATTACATAAATAGAGAGAAAAGTAATTAAATAATCCCTAAAACCATTTTAAAATTTTATTAGTATAGATTTTATTATTTTTATAGTTATGTTACACAACAATAAATTCCATCCAAATCAATTTTAAATTTTCTATATGAGATAAATATATTGCATGGAAATGGTTTTATTTACTTATAATAAAATTATTAGAACAAACAAATGAATTTAAGATTCTAATCTAAATTTTGGATTTTTATTTTTGAATTTATCAAAAATAATGGTTATTAACTTAATAATACCATAGAATAGAATGTGATTGGGATTTTAATAAATTATTCCATGAGAAGGAAAATTTAATTTGAGAATTTCTGTACAGAAAATTGTGAACATATTTATTTTTATGAAATATAATTAGAAAATATTTTTATATTGGACAGTGTTAAAATATTACAATTGTTGTAAAAGTTAAAAATTACTTATGAATCATAGTAAATTTATTAAATAAGTGACATAGTATTAGAATAATTCTTATTCTTAATGAAATATTAGATATATTTGATAAATTATAAATTCTTCTTATTAAGTTTCCTAAATTATAATATCTTTATCAAATTATTTATAATGGTCATAAATCATATGTGGATTGAAACATAAAAAAATAGACATACCATAATTAATGAATTACATTAAAATATGGAAAATTTCATGAAAATTTTATCATATTATTTTCTAGACAATTCATCTGTAATTGAAAAGAGTTTAATGATTATTGTTGATTGTTTTTCTAAAAGTAATGTTTATTCTCTATAGTTTATCAATACTAGTTCGAAAGATAAATTATCCCAGTTATTATTTTTGATATATGTTTTTAATATTTGAAACAATAGTTTCATAAGGAATCAACAAATGAAAAAAGTGATTTAATTATTTTTTTTGAAAACTTCTATCATTATAACGGTGGAAGAATAATGGAAGGTG
This sequence comes from Viscum album, assembly GCA_963277665.1. Taxonomy (NCBI): domain Eukaryota; kingdom Viridiplantae; phylum Streptophyta; class Magnoliopsida; order Santalales; family Viscaceae; genus Viscum; species Viscum album. The sequence continues at coordinate 569,259,103 of OY728126.1, read as the reverse complement.
GTTTTCATTTGATTCTCATGTTTTAGACAAAATTACTAAGAATAATATTAGCTTAATTATTCAAACATTTTTTTATAATAAATTTGACATCAGTTGTTATTTTTCTATTTGGATTTATTATATGGAATTATAGTGATGTAAAAGGTGTTAGAGGAAAAAACATGTTTAACAAGATTATTTATCGAAATAAATTTGAATACAAAATGGTTGAAATATATTAGAATGAGTTATTATTGATTCGTATTTAGGATTTTGGGTAGTAAATTCTTATATAGCATATAAATATGAAGTATTATATGATATAAAAATATATATGAAATTAATCATTTAGTTAAATAAGTTTAATTTTTTTACTTAAGAAATGAATAAAAATGTAAAAATTAATGATTATTGTATATTGTTTCCCTAATCGATACCTACTAGGGAGGAATGTGGGTTTATTAATATGGGGATTATTATTATGTTTAGGGGTTTTTATGTGATATACGCTAATGATGAGATATAAATTACGACTTGTTGTGTAGAGTGACTTACTACTGTGTACCACATTGTGTTTCATTCATTGTTTAATATACCTTCTTACAATTCAGGTTTCTTACAAAGACACTAGAGTTATAACATCATATAATATGGTTTTAGTGATTAATATATATACATATATATACATATATATATATATATATTCATATATGGTTTAGGAATATATAAAAGTTCTATGATATAAATAGTCCACCAACAAATTAACATCAATTTATAGGAATTCCCTTTTTTTGCTTAATTGTGGAATAATAATGAACAAATTAGTGATTATTCTGTAATTTTTACCTAATATATCAATAATATGGTGAAATATGCCTAATGAAATTTGGTTTTTATTAGCATGATTATGGGTATTTATGACACATATATCACTCAAGAGATATCATGTGTAACTTATTTTTGTTATTGACATACTAGATAATAACACATGGAGTGTCATACATTGTATTAAATGTATTATTATAATTATTATTATGTATTAATTCAATTAATTATGGGTAATAATGTAATTTTCAAATATATATATATTTTATTTGATACCTTTCATAAATTAACATTGAGTTTGGGATAATAATTGGTATTTGTGTGTGTTTCTAGTCATCTAATAAGTAATTATTATCAACAGTGGGATTTATCCTCCCATATAAAAGGTATGACTTATATAATATCAAATTGGTAATCTTAAGGAAGATTAATCTAATAAATGGATAAGTTATGAGTGAGTTTATTATTGGTAACGGTGAGTGACAAGTGACTTATACATCTACATAGATGAATATCATGATTTTTTTCAACATTCTTATCCAATTAAAAAATTAAACATCTATAATTGTTGATTTTGTTTGTATAATATATAAATGATGGTGAATAATGTTTATATTTGAGGCATTTTGAAATGGAAATTAAGAGTATTAGAGATTAATTTGATACATTTAGTAGAAAATTTTATAGAAATTGATGTGTTTTAAAGAGATCACACTATATCTTTTAAAAGTATGAGTGAAACAAATTAATTGATATAGATCATATTAGATTGTTTATAATTAACAATTCTTTGGGTTTTTGATGGAATAAATAAATGTGGTTAAATAAAGTTATCATCATATTATTCTTACAAGATTCATATGATCAAGGAAACACCCTTATAAATTATGATTTTTTACTTATCTATTCATTTAATATAAGGGTATTAATAGGATATGGGAAAGATAATATTTCTATTAATAATTTTGAAGACATAATAAATCTACGGATTATCATTTTGGTAGAAATACCGAAGTTTCCTTTAAATATATCTCTTAATTATATGTCTACATAATAATTATAATCATTAAGACTTGAGATATAATCTTCAAATTTAATGAATTTCATTATGTAAATTTAATGTTATGTCTTATGTAATTGAGTTTCTATATTTTCTTAATTAATATTGAATAAATTTAATGTAACAAAATTTATATTTACATATTTAATTAAAATAATATAAATTAATAAAAAATTAATTATAAACACATATCATGTTTAATAATAAACAGATGATGAGTTCCATGTATTTGGGGAAGTCACTGCTATAAGGCCCCAGCCTTAAACCTTACTTAATCTTGAGTTATTACAAGATTACACATTGAGGATCTTTTCGGGTTTAGAGTTTTAGAGAATTAGATCATAAAACTTGAATTACATTCCACATATAAACAAAGTGGTTACATAAAGATAGTATTCTTCATTCCCATCAATGGAAACAAATTTAAAATAAAACATGGATTATTTGTTGACACATCCTTGACTCTATCATCTTATCATGTACCTTTCCCTTGACCTGTGAAAAACATTTCAAAAACTTGGGATGAGCATAAAAACTCAGTATGGGTTATAAAAAAAACATGGAAAGGAAACATGAGTTCATATATACATAAGAACGAAATAATACTTTACCCATAAAACATAGGCACTTTAACATACCTCATAAAATCATGAATAAATCATAGAATTCATAAGACATAAAGGTAACTTGAGGCATTCATAACATTCTTACGTAGGGAGTAACCCTCTTGGTTACGTTTGGAATACCCATCATAGTATATTCCCTAAAATCTCTTCGGAGATACTTTAACGTTTCACTCCTTCGCGTTACCCAATGCATTGGAGAGCTATAACGGGCTCACCCGCCCTTAGTTTATCACGGAACCACCCGTCTTCATAATAATTCCCAAGAACCATAACATAATCATATCACATAAAACATGCATAAAGGAAACATAACATTTCCACATTTAAATCACGAGATATCAATACAACACATTGATATAATAAAAACATTATGAAAACCATTTTCAATACCAAAGTAAAAGAAAAGTAAAACATGGTATTTATTTTTCTTTTAAAAAGAAGGTATGGCTTGTAGAGGAAGCCGAAACTCAAATAACGGTCACGACGGCGGAGAAGTCGTTGTCGCCGCATACGTACGACAAAAACATTCCCTTTTGTCGTTTAGTAAACGCTTCGTATAAAAAAGATTCCTTTTGAATAAACGTAAAAGTCAAAGGGTTTTATACATCGTATATAAGAAAGTTGTGTATAAAATAAAATATGCCTCAACGAAAGGAGATTGAGACGAAGTCCCATACCTCATATCCGACTTGACCAGACCGTTCTTTAATCTCCTGAATAATAAACTTGAGTTAATCTCTACTTTCTTATGAATCTTTTTCAAGTTCATTATTCCTTTTATACCATGTTATGAACATCATGTAATCGGTTAAGTTAATAATGTTCATTTTGTCGGTATTTGGTTCTTAAGTCAAAAATAGACTTCTTACACTTACATGTTGTTAATTTGGTCAAAGGTTCACTATATCCAGAATGGTATTCATGATGTATATATCATATATGTCATATATATCCAGTACATACATTCATTTATAATATTACATCACATTTAGAGGTAAGAAATGAAATGCACCGTTCATGGAGACGGTAAGTCGTACGTACGCATGAACGCTACTTCCATTTCTATTTCATATTTTCTGGAATGGAATCATAATTATATAAGAGTATATTATAATTCCAGTATAATAACATATATAATATCATTAACTTTATCCTTTACACATCCCACATATGGTATTAACGAATCAAATCACTTTTAGGGGGCGGTAGTCCGCACTTCCTAAAATGAAGATATCGTGTTTTACCCATAATGGAAACCATAAAGGTATTCCCAAAATGAAAAAAAACAGAAGCTTAAGGAAAACATAAACATATTATATATCATATATAAAAATAGTGACATCATAATGGCCACCTTTGAAGGTGTTAAATGAGTATTGAACAATCATCGTTTCGGGAGGCAGAATTTCGCCATCCACAGAAACCGTATGTTCTTTAACCATTTGATGTAGTTGTGTGAGAGTGTAGCTCAAATAAATCTTATAACAACATCCTAGTATATTTAAGATACTGGTGTTGTTACAAAGGTAGTAAATAAAAAGAGTTTAGGGGGTTGGAGAAGCAAAATAAAACAAATGAACATGAGAGAATGAATTACCTTTAAAAGTGTATCTCCTTTTGATTTGAGCCTAAAGGCTTCCTTTGAAAGGATTCTGCCGAAAGGGAATCCTCTAGGATGAGGAGAGGGATGTGGAGAGAGCAAATGGGCAGGGTTTGGCCGAGCCAAAGGCTTGAAGAGTGTGTGAAATGAGGTAGAGGTGGGGGCCTTTTATAAGAGGATAGGAGGGGCACTTGTGGAAAGTAAAGAAATATTACTTTATTTGAAAATGTGTTTCGGTTTCAAAAGGTCCCACATTGATATAACTCGTGGATAAGGTGATAAGGCTTCTAAATCCACTCATCCAATAAGTTTTTGACATGTGTAATTCATAGATTTTACATTATCTTTCCATTTTATTTAAATCGTCAAATAATGATGTCATCGCTGTATCATTATTATGTCATAAATAATTTAATTTATTTAATGTCTAAAAATCAAAAAAAAAAATACAATGATGTAGGAAATTTTTTTATCTTTCCAATTACTATTTATAATCAAAATTTGGACTTGTATAACCCAACTTAAAATTTTTTTTCGTAAAACATATTATGTTTGTGTCATTTTTACCTTAACATTTAATAAAAAGCTATTTATGTCATTTCCAAACCAAAGTGTCTCCATGGGGTCCCCAAGTTGACCCATGGCTTGTCTTGGTCGGCCATGACACAACCAATAAGGTTGGGACATGTGTCTAGGTCATTTCCTATTATTAAAGCATTATTTATACCTTAAACTACCCTAATTACCACTAATTGCGATTAAGAACTTAATAAGTTACTATTCACCAAAAAATTATTTTAATCTCATTGAACCACATTTTACTTCTTAATGACAACCATGTATGTTGGATTTTCAAAATTCAATACACATTAGAGGTAAACTTTCATTTAACTGAAAAATCATTTTGCTTGATTACCACTTAGTGGTTTCACTATTCATCAAAAATTGAAGTTTTTCAGAAAATTACCAAAAATTCACCCTAAGCTATATTTGATATTCCGAATTCAAAAATGAAGTCTATTTTACAAAATTCAAAACATATAGGTCACATTAATTAATTTAATAATTAATTCCAGTTGCCAGAGCAAATAGTGTGTTTTTACAAAACAATAAGTATCAAAAGATTGACACCAGTTTAAGTCTAATTTCAATGTGAAATTGATTCCAATGACCACCATTGGATAAAATGGTAAAAATATATTCTAATTTCACTTCAAAACCAATTCAAAACATAATCTAATCATATAAATAAATTAGATTAAAAAGCAGTTTTGATGTAAAATGCAGTATTTTTCACTATTCATTAGAAAATGAACATTGTCAGAAAAATACCAAAAATTCACACAAGGTAAATTTTGATGTCCCAATCATAAAGAATAAGTTTATTTTGACAAACATAGTTTATAAAATTGTCAAAATATAGATTCAAAAATGGTTTGACATCAAAAGGCAGTAAAATAATCTTTTAAGAATATTAGTGTATTCCATGCATAAGATTGTATTTATTTTCATATTAAGCCTCTATAACACTATCTTAATCATTAATAGACATAGATAAAAATATCTATTATTCATTACTTACTTGGGATGTTACATCCTTCCCCCCTTTAGAAAATTGTGTCCCCGCAATTTATTTACTTATCGAATAAATGGGGGTACTTATCCCTCGTTGCATTTTCAGATTCCCATGTTGCCTCTTCAATCATGTGGTTTTTCCGCAAAACCTTTACCTGCTTAATCACCTTATTCCATAACACTTGCTCCCTGTGGTCAAGAATCTGGACCGGTTGTTCCTCATAAGATAGGTTCTTTTCCAGCTGAACTACCTCTGGACTCAAAACATGAGATGGATCTGGCATATACTTTATCAACATCGAAACGTGAAAAACATTGTGTACCTGAGATAAACTCGGAGGTAAAGCCACTCGGTATGCAACTGATCCAACTCTCTCAAGAATTTTGTATGGTCCAACAATCCTTGGACTCAGCTTTCCTTTCTTACCAAATCCCATCACACTTTTCCAAGGAGAAACCTTGAGAAAAACATGATCACCTACCTCAAAAGATAGATCCTTCCTCCGGTTATCCGCATAACTCTTCTACCTGCTCTGAGCTGTTCTCATGTGTTTCTGAATCAACTGAACTTTTTCTGCCATCTCTTCTACCAATTCTGGTCCCATCAACTTCCTCTCACCCACTTCATCCCAGAAAGCTGGAGTTCGACACCGCTTCCCATATAATGCCTGAAATGGTGCCATCTGTATACTAGAATGAAAACTGTTATTATATGAAAACTCAACCAAAGAAAGATGTTGGTCCCAACTTCCCTGATAATCCATAGAACAAGCTCGTAGCATATCCTCCAATGTCTGAATTGTTCGTTCTGACTGTCCATCTGATTGAGGATGAAAAGCTGTACTAAAATTTAATTCAGTACCCAACGACTTCTGAAGGCATTTCCAAAAGTTAGAAGTAAACCTGAGATCACGATCCGATACAATGGAGAGAGGAACTCCATGTAACCTGACTATCTCTTTAAGATACAAACGGGAAAGTTGATCAAGAGAGAAAGTATCTCATATAGCAAAGAAATAAGCAGATTTGGTCAAGCGATCAACAATAACCCATATTGCATTATTACCTCAAGATGTCTTCGGTAATCCAACAACAAAGTCCATGGATATATTCTCCCATTTCCACTCTGGAACTGGTAAAGGCTGAAGCATCCCTTTCGGTAACTGCCACTCTGCTTTAACCTGCTGACAAGTCAAACACTTCACAGTAAAATCAGCTATATCTCTTTTCATTCCATCCCACCAGTAATACTCCCGCAGATCTCTATACATCTTAGTACTGCCCGGATGAACTGAAAACGGAGAACTATGAGCTTCACATAACAACTCTCTATTCAACTGTGAATCACAAGGCACACACAATCTCTTCCCAAATCTCAAAACACAATCACTATCAATTTTGAATTCAGGCAACTTACCTTTCTGAACCAGCTCTACCTTTTTCTGCAACTCACTGTCTTGCTTCTGTGCTTGCTTGATTCTATCTGATAGAGAAGATCTCACTGATACCTGAAACAAAACATAAGGACTTCCTGCACCAACAACTTCTATGCCAAAGTTCATCAAATCTTTAACCAAAGGATCAGGTTCCAAACGCAACATTGTTAATGAAGCATTACTTTTTCGACTCAAAGCATCAGCCACTTTATTTGCTTTTCCCGGATGGTAATGAATTGTACAATCATAATCTTTGATTAATTCCAGCCATCTCCTCTGTCTCATGTTTAACTCTTTCTGAGTGAATATATACTTTAAACTTTTTTGATCAGTATATATTTCACACTTTACTCCATACAAATGATGCCTCCAAATTTTTAAAGCAAAAACAACAGCAGCTAATTCCAAATCATGTGTAGGGTAATTTACCTCATGAGTTTTCAACTGTCGTGAAGCATAAGCAATTACCTGATCATTCTGCATTAGGACGCAACCAAGTCCTTTCAATGAAGCATCATTGTATATGACAAACTCACCATTCCTGGAAGGTAGTGCCAAAACTGGAGCATTCACCAATCTTCTTTTCAATTCCTGAAAACAGTCATCACATTCTTTTGTCCAGATAAACTTAACACCCTTCCGAGTTAGCTTAGTCATTGGACTAGATAACCGTGAAAAATTTCTAACAAACCTTCGGTAATAGCCCGCCAAACCAAGGAAGCTACGAATCTCGGTTACATTTTTGGGTCTTGGCCATTCTTCCACAACTTTTGTTTTTGCAGGATCAACGGTTATTCCATCTTTAGAAACAATGTGACCAAGGAAAGAAATTTGTTGCAACCAAAACTCACACTTGCTGAATTTCCCATACAGTTTCTTTTCTTTTATGGTTTGCAAGATAACCCTTAAATGTTTTTCATGCTTCTCTTTACTTTTAGAAAACACCAAAATATCATCAATGAAAACCACCACAAACTTATCCAAGAACTCATGGAAAATTCTATTCATTAAGTCCATTAATACAGCAGGTGCATTGGTTAGCCCAAAAGGCATTACTACAAATTCATAATGGCCATATCTTGTACGGAACGCGGTCTTCGGAATATCTGCCTCCTTTACCTTCAGCTGATGGTACCCCGATCTCAAGTCAATCTTTGAAAAAAACTGAGCCCCCTGGAGCTGATACAACTTCATTTGATGGCCCGACATCTGCTGAAGTAGTTGCAAAGGATTTCACCACCCCTTTCTGCTTGTAGTCTAGCTGCTTCCCATCACTCAAGATTTTTGTCGGAAACTCGTTTGCATAGTGACCCATCTCATTGCACTTATAACATTTCACTAACTGTAAATCAAATTTGTTCTTACCTTCACCTTGATCCATTTCAGTGCAATCACGAGCCTTATGTCCCATCTTACCACATCGGTAGCACTTCCCAGAATTCAGAAGACATTCCACAGCATGCCTTTTGCCACATTTATCACAAACTGGAAACTTAGTTCTCTTACCATCAGACTTTTTTGAAGAATTCTTACCTTTCTCCTGCCACCTCGGTCTCTTCTTCTGCTGGTTGTTATAGAAAACATGGTCATCGGCAAACTCCATTTCCACCTTCTCAGCACATCGAACAAGCTTTTCATAACTTTTAAACCCACGAGAAGCTAATGCCCTTCGATATTTTGGCTTTAATCTTGAGTAAAAACGATTGATTTTACTATCAAGGTCCCTGATAAAATTTGGAGCATACCTTGCCAATCGGGTGAACCTTTCTTCATAGGCAGCCACTGAGTCTTCCTCTTGCCTCAATTCCAAGAATTGCTTTTCAATCCTAATTCGAACAGCCTTAGGAAAATACTTCTCAAGAAACATACCTTTGAATTCATCCCAGTCAAGAGAATCAATCTCATCGGCGTCCCTGATATTTTTAACCATAGACCACCACTGATCTGCTTCACCCTCCAAACGGTAAATAGCAAGACTAACCATTTGATTGTCTGAACACCCCATGACATCAAAAATCTTCTCCAGTGCTTTAATCCACCCTTCAGCTAGCACAGGGTCAGATGATCCTCTGAATGATGGTGGATGTTGCCTCATGAAATGTTCCACCACTGACATGTTCCTCTGCGGTTGATCTGGCTGATCTCATGCATGGATACCACCGCCATTTATCGCTTGAGTCAACTGCGCCATTACTGCAACAAACTGTTCAGTTCCAATTCCGACCATCTCAGGATGCTGATTCGGAAGGTTATTTCCTTCTGTATGCCTTCCTAGCATTGCTTCCCTGTTTCCTCTGCGGAAAACCATTCTGAACAAACATGTCTTAGATGAAGCAACATCGTAATCTTTAAATGCTATATCATTTCGAAAAAATATTTTTGGATAATCATTTAATATAATTCTAACTCCTAAAGTTATCTAAACCGACCTCTGATACCAACTATAAGGCCCCAGCCTTAAACCTTACTTAATCTTGAGTTATTACAAGATTACACATTGAGGATCTTTTCGGGTTTAGAGTTTTAGAGAATTAGATCATAAAACTTGAATTACATTCCACATATAAACAAAGTGGCTACATAAAGATAGTATTCTTCATTCCCATCAATGGAAACAAATTTAAAATAAAACATGGATTATTTGTTGACACATCCTTGACTCTATCATCTTATCATGTACCTTTCCCTTGACCTGTGAAAAACATTTCAAAAACTTGGGATGAGCATAAAAACTCAGTATGGGTTATAAAAAAACATGGAAAGGAAACATGAGTTCATATATACATAAGAATGAAATCATACTTTACCCATAAAACATAGGCACTTTAACATACCTCATAGAATCATGAATAAATCATAGAATTCATAAGACAGAAAGGTAACTTGAGGCATTCATAACATTCTTACGTAGGGAGTAACCCTCTTGGCTACGTTTGGAATACCCATCACAGTATATTCCCTAAAATCTCTTCGGAGAAACCTTAACGTTTCACTCCTTCGCATTACCCAATGCATTGGAGATCTTTAACGGGTTCACCCGCCCTTAGTTTATCACGGAACCACCCGTCTTCATAATAATGCCCAAGAACCATAACATAATCATATCACATAAAACATGCATAAAGGAAACATAACATTTCCACATTTCAATCACGAGATATCAATACAACACATTGATATAATAAAAACATTATGAAAACCATTTTCAATACCAAAGTAAAAGAAAAGTAAAACATGGTATTTATTTTTCTTTTAAAAAGAAGGTATGGCTTGTAGAGGAAGCCGAAACTCAAATAACGGTCATGACGGCGGAGAAGTCGTTGTCGCCGCATACGTACGACAAAAACATTCCCTTTTGTCATTTAGTAAACGCTTCGTATAAAAAATATTCCTTTTGAATAAACGTAAAAGTCAAAGGGTTTTATACACCGTATAAAAGAAAGTTGTGTATAAAATAAAATATGCCTCAACGAAAGGAGATTGAGACGAAGTCCCATACCTCGTATCCGACTTGACCAGACCGTTCTTTAATCTCCTGAATAATAAACTTGAGTTAATCTCTACTTTCTTATGAATCTTTTTCAAGTTCATTATTCCTTTTATACCATGTTATGAACATCATGTAATCGGGTAAGTTAATAATGTTCATTTTGTCGGTATTTGGTTCTTAAGTCAAAAATAGACTTCTTACACTTACATGTTGTTAATTTGGTCAAAGGTTGACTATATCCAGAATGGTATTCATGATGTAGATATCATATATGTCATATATATCCACTACATACATGCATTTATAATATTACATCACATTTAGAGGTAAGAAATGAAATGCACCGTTCATAGAGATGGTAAGTCGTACGTACGCATGAACGCTACTTCCATTTCTATTTCATATTTTCTGGAATGGAATCATAATTATATAAGAGTATATTATAATTCCAGTATAATAACATATATAATATCATTAACTTTATCCTTTACACATCCCACATATGGTATTAACGAATCAAATCACTTTTAGGGGGCGGTAGTCCGCACTTCCTAAAATGAAGATATCGTGTTTGACCCATAATGGAAACCATAAAGGTATGCCCAAAATGAAAAAAACAGAAGCTTAAGTAAAACATAAACATATTATATATCATATATAAAAATAGTGACATCATAATGGCCACCCTTGAAGGTGTTAAATGAGTATTGAACAATCATCGTTTCGGGAGGCAGAATTTCGCCATCCACAGAAACCGTATGTTCTTTAACCATTTGAAGTAGTTGTGTGAGAGTGTAGCTAAAATAAATCTTATAACAACATCGTAGTATATTCAAGATACTGGTGTTGTTACAAACGAAGTAAATAAAAAGTGTTTAGGGGGTTGGAGAAGCAAAATAAAACAAATGAACATGAGAGAATGAATTACCTTTAAAAGTGTATCTCCTTTTGATTTGAGCCTAAAGGCTTCCTTTGAAAGGATTCTGCCCAAAGGGAATCCTCTAGGATAAGGAGAGGGATGTGGAGAGAGCAAATGGGCAGGGGTTGGCCGAGCCAAAGGCTTTAAGAGTGTGTGAAATGAGGTAGAGGTGGGGGCCTTTTATAAGAGGAGAGGAGGGGCACTTTTGGAAAGTAAAGAAATATTACTTTATTTGAAAATGTGTTTCGGTTTCAAAAGGTCCCACATTGATATAATTCGTGGATACGTGATAAGGCTTCGAAATCCACTCATCCAATAAGTTTTTGACATGTGTAGTTCATAGATTTTACATTATCTTTCCATTTTATTTAAATCGTCAAATAATGATGTCATCACTGCATCATTATTATGTCATAAATAATTTAATGTATTTAATGTCTAAAATTCATAAAAAAAATACTATGATGTAGGAAATCTTTTTATCTTTCTAATGACTATTTATAATCAAAATTGGGACTTGTATAACCCCACTTAAAAATTGTTTTTGTAAAACATATTATGTTTGTGTCATTTTTAACTTAACATTTAATAAAAAGCTATTTATGTCATTTCCAAACCAAAGTGTCTCCATGGGGTCCCCAAGTTGACCCATGGCTTGTCTTGGTCGGCCATGACACAACCAATAAGGTTGGGACATGTGTCTAGGTCATTTCCTATTATTAAAGCATTATTTATACCTTAAACTACCCTAATTACCACTAATCGCGATTAAGAACTTAATAAGTTACTATTCACGAAAAAATTATTTTAATCTCATTTAACCACATTTTACTTCTTAATGACAACCATGTATGTCGGATTTTCAAAATTCAATACACATTAGTGGTAAACTTTCATTTAACTGAAAAATCAGTTTGCTTGATCACCACTTAGTGGTTTCACTATTCATCAAAAATTGAAGTTTTTCAGAAAATTACCAAAAATTCACCCTAAGCTATATTTGATATTCCGAATTCAAAAATGAAGTCTATTTTACAAAATTCAAAACATATAGGTCACATTAATTAATTTAATAATTAATTCCCGCTGCCATAGCAAATAGCGTGTTTTTACAAAACAATAAGTATCAAAAGATTGACACCAATTTAAGTCTAATTTCAAAGTGAAATTGATTCCAATGACCACCATTGGATAAAATGGTTAAAATATATTCTAATTTCACTTCAAAACCAATTCAAAACATAATCTAATCATATAAATAAATTAGATTAAAAAGTAGTTTTGATGTAAAATGCAGTATTTTTCACTATTCATTAGAAAATGAACATTGTCAGAAAAATACCAAAAATTCACACAAGGTAAATTTTGATGTCCCAATCATAAAGAATAAGTTTATTTTGACAAACATAGTTTATAAAATTGTCAAAATATAGATTCAAAAATGGTTTGCCATCAAAAGGCAGTAAAATAATCTTTTAAGAATATTAGTGTATTCCATGCATAAGATTGTATTTATTTTCATATTAAGCCTCTATAACACTATCTTAATCATTAATAGACATAGATAAAAATATCTATTATTCATTACTTACTTGGGATGTTACAACTGCTATGTGCAGTTGAATTAGTACACACCTAAATATGGATATTTTAATTTTATAAATTTAAAATAAATATAAATTATTATAATATATTTGATAAATTTTATTCATTATTTAGGTGATCACTATCACTATATAATTTTACAATAGAACATCAATTAATACTGCGATATAGGAATGAGACGACATAATACTCCCTTGAGAATTTTTAGAGCACATATTGTTGGGGTCTAGTGGTCCATATTGAACATTGTCTTGTTAACATTTCATATATTTCAGTGCTTAGTATTAAAGAATATTAAATACTCAATTTGGGAAGATATATAATTATTATACTCAATAAAATTAACATTCTTCTCCACACATCTTAATGAGAATCTAGAAGATTATATTTATATTTTATTTAAAAAACCTTTTAATGTATATCTAGAATCTCTACGTGAAGAAATCTCTGTTTGAAATTAGAAGAGGGATCCTTTTAGAGACTCATGTCACACACACATCTTGAATACTATTTAAACTATCCATATTTAACACCCATAAAATTTAGTTTAAAATAATACTATGCATGATACCTTTATTAACTTTTAATGTTTATCATGATGGAATTACAATATAATATATCAATAATATATTTAAATTTGATCATTTTTACTCATCAGTTAAATTGGAATGCATGACATTGGATAACTATATTACAATATATAACTATAATGTTCCATCTAAATAATAATTAATTATTAATTATAAATGAATAATCAATTAATTTTTCGTAATGTTATTTTATTATTAAAAAATATATTTTCGCTAAAAATAGTGTTTATTTTTTTGTGAGAAAAAAATTATACTGAATTTCAGAAAATTGATTAATTTTTTTTTTCAAAAAAATGTTATATTATTTTAAATCAACATATCAAAATTAACATAATGTAAAATTTTGTGATTTTCCTTAAATGATGTATTTTTCCATTAATAGTGAAAAATACCGATTTTATAGACACTTTATTTTTTATTAATGTATTTATAATGTCATATTTTATTTTTAAATTAATTCAAAATATAATCTTTTCTATTTTATTTTAAAAAATAATTATTTTTAGTTTAATAAATATTATGCTTAATCATGGTATTGCGTAGTTTTATAATTAATAATATATTTTTCTAGAAAATAGTTTTTCTTCATATTTTGACTCATTATTTTAAATTTTATTTCGTTAGTTTATAAAAGTTTAATTTTAATAAATGAAAAATATGAAAAATATAATGTATATTTTATCTTTGGATTTTATTTTTATTTTTTTCTGATGAAGTTACAACATTGAGGAATAAAATAAAATTTCAATTTTTTGCATAAACGATTTGTTTAATGGATTCTCCAAGACACAAAATGTAATATAATCATTTTTAAGACATGTGAAAGGAATAATAAATGGTAAAATAATAAAAATTTCATAAAAAAAATAATAAAATATTGAAAAAATATAATTAAATAATATAAAATACAAAAATCATTTTCACTATCCACAGAGTACATGTGCAGCGTAGAAAAAAACATTTGGATCCAAAATTCCCTCTATAACAATAAATTGGTATTATGAAAACATTATTAATTAATATGATGAAAAATTTAGAATAAGGAATAATATATATTAATTTTTGAGTTATATAAAAATAAACATGTTGATTATCATTTGTAGTGGTTGCGTAAGGAGATAAAAACAAAAAATAACATATTATATAAGTTATCAATAACAAAATTAATTAAAGGTAAAATTTTAATGAATATAAATTTACATTTTGAACTTAATTATTTATTTTTCTATTGTTAATTTATTTTTCATTTATAATTATGGTATAATTACCTTGAATACTCACACAATGCTGAAACATTGCTTATGTAGGGTGTAGAATGATCAATATAAATGGTTTAGAAAGTTAAAATGAAATATTTTTTGATGAATATTACCCCCAAAAGAATTTAATGATAAAAAATAAATTATTAGTGTTTAAATATTATTTATTATAATTCCACACATACCATGATGTTGTTATTATGAAAATATTTAAAAAAAATTAAA
The DNA here is from genome assembly GCA_963277665.1 of Viscum album. NCBI lineage: Eukaryota > Viridiplantae > Streptophyta > Magnoliopsida > Santalales > Viscaceae > Viscum > Viscum album. The sequence goes on along the minus strand of OY728126.1, from coordinate 569,243,914 downwards.
ATGGATTTAATGATATGTTTTGTTAAATAATATATTAAGTATTAATTTAGAAACAAAAAAAAATTAAAAGGGGTAATGGTGTAAGAGGGGTTTAAATTTTCATCCCTAAACTATTTATTTTGAGAAAATATTTACCTATGAATTTAATTTAAAAAAATTAGTATTTAGATAATTGTTCTTGTGGTTAAGGTTTTTATTTGTGTACTAAAGGGGTTAAACCCAATGATTAGGATTAATATTCCACATAACCTATGAATATATTATTTTTCAAAAATATTTCAATATTAAAAATATCATATCGTAAAATTTATTTTTTCTTGGGAGGCATTCTCATGAAAAATAAATTATTATATTTAAATCATTAAACAAATTACAAGTTTTTCCCTTCATTTACAATAAAAGGAAACAAATTACCCTAGATTCATCACACCACATTGTGAAAAAAATCATTAAAATATCCCTATATAAATCCTTATAAAACTCTATGTATATTTTTTATAGGATTTGGAATTATGAAAATATCATCCCATTAATCCGTAAGGATTGATCAAAAAGAGGATCTTCAAAGAGAATGTAATTTCCTCAATCGAGTTTTTTCATTTCACTAACTCTTGTGATTCCTTGAATTATGTTCTATACATTCCAACATAATGAATAAATATCTTAAATAAAATATTATTTTATTAATTTTATGTATAAAAATATTCTTATATTTTTCTATCCCATGGGGAATGAATACATTGTTCATGTATATGAGTGGACTACAACCTCTATAAAGAGATGAGTTTCTTTTTTCATCATTACCTCACTTGGAAGGTTATTATGGTGTATTATATATATATATATATATATATATTATATTCATTTCATAATTATTATTATTGAAATATAAGATGTAACTTACCTTTTTTCCATTCAACACATCATGAAGATGTAATTTCACTCATGCGTACATGTGGAATACCACATCAATGAAGCGATGTAATTCATTTCTCAAATATGTATTTCATCTGAGATAATAAAATTTTTATTGACTTTTAAAAGTTATTATTTTGTTATAATATTAATATTTTAGCTAATGGAACAATTTACACTTTATCAACGATCAACACAATGATGTTGTTTTAAAACTATGAACTTAACACCCTCAAAACACCTATCATTAACCTAACCAATTATTTAATATAATTTATCATTGAATTAAATGACATTAATGATTTAATTATAATATATAAAACATATAATAGTTTATTTGGAATGGAAATTACTAATATGAGTTAATTATATCGTAGTTTAGGAACATACTCTTCTTGTTGAAAGATAGTGTAAGGGATTTCTAGTTGCAATTATCTATCATTGTGACATTTTCTTTTTTTTTACTGCTCGTATTGTTTTCCTACTGTAACAAATTACTAATTCTTTTATTTTATCATTACGTCACACAACTACTATGCATAAAAATCCATTCCATGTTACATCATTTTGAGTTCCATTAGTACAAAATTTATCATCTCACAAGAAATACATTACATTTAAACCTCATTTTAACAATTTTAAAGATTAAGCATATAAATATTTTTCTTATATAATAATATTCATAATATCCATTTATTAATGTATTTTTTATGAAATATATAAATTAATAAATAAATATTTTGTTTTTTACTTTTTTTAAATCATTTTTTAAATTAATATTCTTATGTATTCTATAGGGTACCTTTTAACATTAGTTATAAAAGATTAAAAGGAATATCCTATTTTAATATATTGAATTAAAATAAATTTTAAAAAAATAAAATGTAATTTTCTATTTTTATTCAATTATCTGATTCCATTTTTTCTCAAATTAATGATCATCCTTCCCATTTTTTGATATTTATTAATTTCAAATTTAATTTTTATTGGAAACAAATATATCAAAACCTGTAAATAATTTTTTAATGGTTTAAAATGGTTTAATGGTTTAAAATGCAATATTTAATGGGATTCATGTACAATGTTGTCTTTATAAATTTTTTATTTTAATGAGTGAAAATGATATATATAACAAACATATTGGGTAATTATTAAGTTCTATATAACATTATGTAACAATATATTGGATTGGTTATTCAATTGGATATGGTTCTTTTAAGGGTTCTATAAAGATAATTTCCCAATTAAACTACACGATTTATTAATTCTAGATTATTCTTTTTCATGGAAGTCATATAATTTCAAAAGGTAATCGAATTATTTCTTGTTTTAGGTAATGATTATTCCATTTAAGGGTTAATAATATGTTTCAATGGAAATATTATTCATGGATTCTAATATCATATAAGAAACCATAATGATATTATTTTAAATTTATATTTTTTTAAAATATATTTATTAAAATCATTAGGATGTAAGTATAATTTCATGTGTATATAAATAATTATTTCAGCACAACTTTTACTATGTTAAAGGAATACTCGCTTATATAATATCATTTTTCTGAAAAGCACTGACTTATTTCTTCTCTCAATTTATTATATGTGACCCTTACTGATATCTTTTTCTCGTGCCACATATTATAATCGATTTTCACTAGGCTAAAAGACCTACAAAAATATTAATATTGTTTAAGATCTATATACATTTGTTTCCTTAAATTAAAGAAGTGTATTCTTATAGTGAACTTTATTTTTGGAAAAAATTAATACCTTGTGGGAGTGTAAACATATTTATGTAATGATTTTTTATATTCATATTAAAATATAAACTAAAAATTCCCTCCTTATATTTTTGTCACCCAATACTTATATTTAATTTATATGTCTGAAATTGGATCACTTTTATCAATAATATAAAATAAAATATTATTTTTTCATACAAGATATGACAGTATGGGTTCAAGGATATAATATTTATTGTTATAGTAGTATTTAGATAACATTAGGAATAATTTATCTATGGGACATTGACCAAATATTTATAGATAAAATCCATCGATTGTTTATTTTAAATTTATAATATGTTGAAAATCACAGTCAACTATTTTGAGGTGTGAATTGATGAGATGTTATTACTGATTAGAGATACATTGAGAGACATTTATTTGGTTTTAATTAATGTTTCAGGTATATATATCCCTTAATTTTAACATGTGTTGTAGCTAAAGAGATATTTAAATAACAATGATATTTTATTTTATGGACATAAGTTGATATGTATTGATAACCATTTGGGATTAAATGATTTTTTATTTTGAGGTATTTATTATTAATTAGGTCAAAATGGGTTTCAAATTATGGGAACATATAATTTATCATATAGAATACCATTAGATTGAGAATTTATTAGGAATAATTATTATTAGTGTGAATTTTTGAAGAATTTATCTATTTCGGGGTAATTGTATGAATAGTGTAAATAGAAATTATTTTGGATAAGAAGGAATTCTATTTGAGGAAATAAGGTTGAATTTTCATTTGGAGGTATATATAATGGTATTTTGGATTTATGGTGATTCTTGTTATTAATGAAATTTATTCTCATATTTTGGACATTGTATGATTAAAAATTAAATACTATTTAGTATGAATTTTTGGGTGAATAATTTTGTATAAGGATAAATAATAAATTGGTTTTATAAGATTACGGGATCATTTCATTTAATTTTTTTTGAACTTGGTCAAAATTATTTTTACCATATTATGGATATTTATTAAATAAATGTTTAATTTTTAACATGAGATATTTTTTTCATAATTTTATCTTAATTATAGTATTTAATTTTATTCAATATTAAATTACCTTTTTATAATAATTTTGGTTTTGTTTAATGTATATAGATATGGGAAAAATGTTGTTATCCTTTTCAATATCATTTGGTCAATTAGAACATTATATTATTTTCACATATATAAATATTTCAACTTTAATATTCATTTGTTTGAATAGGAGATGGGATAGTTGTTGAAATTTATAAAATTACATCTAGAAGATGAAATATTTCTTTATAAATAAAAGGAAATCATGTATGAATATTTTAATTTGTTACATATACAGATTGTATTTTTTTCAAATCTAGTAATAAGAGTTTTATATAAAAAATAATCCTTTTAATATAATTTTTGATGACTTTATTGCCTCTTATATTCTTAAAAATTATCATGTTACCACTTTAATGGAAATTTTTTCAAGGTCGATATTTTCTCTTCTTGCCAACTTTATCATTATTTTAATACTTTTTTACATGTTACTCGGGGATATATTCAAATTTTCATTTTATAATTTTCAATATAATGTATTATTATATATTTTTGTAATTCAGTTTTCCGCTAAAGGGGTTTTTAAATATTTAAATAGGTTCTCATTTCATGATTATATATTTTATCTTCCACTTCCTTGAATTTATATTTTTGAATAGTTATAAACCCATTTTAATTGTACTAAGATAAAATTGAGAGGATGATATTCATTGTGATGTTATAATTTTTCACAATAAAAATTTATTTTTAAATAATACTATGATGGATACCAGGATTAATTAAAAACACCAATATTTAAGTGAATTTCAAAATAAAATAATAAAATTACTATTTTAATATGTCCATTATAAACTTTCCATAAAAATTAATCATTTTATTAGCAGTTAATTAATTATTAAATATATCTATAAAATCAAATCTCAATACAAATTCATTGATCTATTCTTTGGAAATAAGGTCTCAATTTTTATTAAAGTAATTTTATGATTCTGAAATACATTTTCATAAAAAATAATTTTTGTTGGATAATATTATAGTTATTCTGGTCCATATAAGAAATATTATTTTCCTAATATTGATATGATTTTTGAATATATCCTATAAAAAATATCTTAAGGTGTTATTTTTGGATTTCATTGAAAACATTAAATTTTTAGATAATAGTGATTTTTTTTAATTTATCAAATAACAAATTTTCTATTAAACTATTTTAAAAGCACCATCTTATTGAAATTATTTTTAGATAACCTTAGCACATTTTTTTTAAAAAATAATTTTTATTCCATTATAATTGAAATTATATTTAATTTTTTAATATAGCAATTTTATATACAAGAAATCAGTTTCTAGAAAATAATCATCATATTTTATGTATATACATTAAAAGTAATTTATTCCAAATATTGGAATTTAATTGGAATAAGTTTACTATATTTTTTGATCTAATATATATAAATTTACACTTGGATATGTTTTTTTATATTTTATTAAGAATGTTATATTTGTTCTGAATAGTGTAAAATACAATTTTTATGAAATATGGTACCTTTTATGACATATCTATGATATAAATATGACCTAAAATATATGATATATATTTATTTTATTATATCATAAATAAATAAATTATAATAAATAAATTATAATTTAGTAAATGAAATCATTGGAAAATATTCTAATGGTCAACGTATTATATGCACACAACTGGATATGTAAAATTTTGTGTATTAATATTATATTTATGAAGAAAAGAAAATATTTCTGTAATTTATTAATTAGTATGTTATTTAACTAATGATATAGACTAATATTTTTTTAATTTTTGGTTATATAACAAGAAACAAGTCACATTGATTATTTATTTAAATTACAATGAAAAATGACAAAATAAAATATTAAATAAGTTTTCATGACATTTAAGTGGCCTAAAATACATATTGACTGAATATGATTTTTTTAACTTAATAAATTCACTTTTATCAAGGAAATTTTTTTAAAATTTTTTGAGATCATATAAATACTAGAATTATGAACAAAAACTAGAGGCAACACTTGTTAAAGAAGTAGAAAATTGAAAATAAAAGTTTTAAAAACATGAAAAAATTAATATTTTTTGATTAAAAATGGGGTTAAAATAAATTTTTGATTAATTATAATTTATTATTAGAAGAGTTTATATTTGAAATTCATACATATAATGATCCATTTATAGTCAAAATATATTAATAGTTCTTAAAAAAATTTATGGTGTTTCAGATCGGTTTGAAATGCCCAACGGTTCCGTATTCGACGATACGTGGACCTTCTTTCCAAAGGAAGGTGTTCGTTGGGTGATTTGGCTGGCGACACTGATGAACTCAAATTGGTCGTGAGGATGGGAATTCGGGCTCATCTCACCCTTTTGGGGGGAATTATTTCTAGCTTCGGGACTCTCTTATAGATTTAAGATGTTTTCATATGTTCACAAATCTTTGGTTTATACCCTAACATAGTATCCACGGATTATTCATGGTTGGAAATGGTCGGATAAACGTAGAGATTTTAAATCATTTAGGCCCAAGGTTTACCACCCCACGTTGGATTAATGGCCCCGAGGAGTCTGGAATTACTGAGACGACACTGATTTAAAGCCTCGTAATGGGCACTCTAGAGTTTATTGTTATCCAGGGGAGACCGATAACAACATGAGTGTTTGGATCAAACCCGTGATATTGGCCTCTTACATATCCTCATGAGAGGAATCTGGATCCATATAGTTCAGTTTTGTATGGGGCTTACACTCCAGGATTCCCAGGGTTGATGCACTGAACTGACGTGAAGATGGTCAGATCGGCCAGGTATTGGGCCTGAACCTCGGGGAGGCTTCCAACATACCCTGCCTACGGTACAGGGTTCAAAGTCCACGTAGTTCGAATCAGAGTGTCAGAGAATAGATGTGAATGTGAACCTAGGGGTCTGATGGTGATCGGTCTTGAACCTCTTTGAGGCTACCTACGTATCCCTGTGGTGGGGAATCAAAGTCCATGTAGTTCGGATCGGAGTGGGGCTTATGCTTTGAGGCAGCCCAGGGTGATGGATTGGGGCTTACACTCTGAGGAGGCCAAGGGTAATGTATTGGGACTTACACTTTGAGGATTACCATGGTAATGGATTGGGTCTTACACTCTAAGGATTCCCAGGGTGAGGATGTCATGGTCAATGCTTACTCTAAGCCCACGTGAGTCATGCTCGTTGTGAGAAACAAGAGGCAGCAGGGACCAGACGATCACGTCACGAAAGGTGCGTCCATGGGAAGTTGAGTGGGGCTTACACATTGAGCAACCCAATAAGTCGGTTCTTACTCCGAGATGGATACCCATGGAGACAAAGCGCAGCAGGAGAGGGACTTGGCCCCAAAAAAAGGACGGAGCAACACCCTTCCCCACTACGCCCTTCCTTGGCCATGGTTGTGGGGATGTACGGAGGAGCATGGAGGATTCCTTCTGATGGGTAGTCCTCCATGCCCCAGAGACCCCAGTCCTATCAAGTGGAGGGGCAGAAAGGGGACTCCCGGGCTCGTACTCCACATTACTGTTGGAATGTGAACCCCGGAATGCTTTGGGAATCCGCTCAAGGGCCAGAACAACCCCTTCGCCCCCGCTTACCGTGGGTATGTGAACTCAAAACAGAGCGCTGATATGCTTAAAGGTTATGTCACACGGGTCTGGTGGCTTTGGTGGAGGCCACAGATCGGGGCCGATGAATGGGCCAATGAGGGGGTTGCAGAGGATCAGACAGGATTGGAAGGATTTTATCTGGCCCGAGGAATGGGAACTCCGAACGATCTAGTGGTCCACACAAGTGTATGAGTGGTGGGGCCCTTCACCTAGGGAGGTGCTACGCGGCTGGAGAGGTCGTCCATGAACCAGGGTGGTTTGCAGACTGATGGGAAATCCGCGAACCGGGGTGGTTTGCGGCTAGGTGGGCATCCTGCGAACTAGGGTGGTTCGCTACTTCGGGTTCATCCCATGTACTAGGTTGGTACGCGGAGGGGTCCATATGAGTAGTGGCGGCCGAGGGCGACGCCGGTCGGAGGTTTGCCATTTGGGGCTCCGCCCTTGTAGGAGGGTTCTACACGATGCGACAGATACGAAAAGGGGCATAAACTCCCTGGACCACGAGGACTGCATCCGTCGAGGGTCCATGGTTCGCTGTTTTCTTTTCTTTGTTATTTTAGGTTTGTGGTTCACCAAGTTGTTATGCATTTTTTGGTTAATTATTAATTCTCTTCTAGCTTCATACCTGTTTTGGTTCACAAACTAGAACTTCTCTATTTGCAAAATCCTAAGCTCCTTTCTTCGAAATCCTTCCACCCGAATCTTATCGACCTCCAATTTCCTTCCTCACTCTTCCCCCTCGATCTCCTTTTATAGAGTGGGGAAAAAGATGTATCAGTTGTCATACCGCACCTTTTACGGAGGCCCATGATCGAAAACTCGGTTTACGGATGACTTGGTCAATCAAGAAAATTGTGGGGGGAATCTAACACATCTCCCTCACGAACCAAACTAACTCGGGGAGTGCATCGCGGCGGTGCAGGGTTCCGCCTCCATTCCGTGAACGACAACGGATTTGGTTCGGGTTGGTTGAGGCGGTTCGAGGCTAGGGCGGTTTGTGATGGTGAACCGAGTTGGTCCCCAATTCTTTGGGGGAAAATTGGTTAGGATCTCCCTTGAATGAAATGGGATTATCATTTTCCTTTGCGGATTTTTCAGGACCCTACAAATGCCCCCCATCAGAATGGGTTCTGATCGGAACGAAGAGGAGGCCATTCCAATATAGGTTGGTCCTGAATCATGGATGGTTTGCAGTAGGGGAGTGGTCCCAGTAGAGGACCATGCCTATAAATACTAGGACCCTTCCTTTTTCCTCTACTGGATACTTCGCAAAAAGAGAGTTATCTCGCTATTTGTCTTTGCGTGCTCGTTCCTTCGTGAAACCCCTCATCCGTGAACTAGCTGCCACTTCCGCGAACCATTCTGCATTCACGGTCACCTTCACTCATGGACCAATCTCCCATCCTCGAACTAACACTTTTTTAATTAATTAAAAATTATGTCACGACGGGCCACGTAGGAACTCGCTCCATAGTTTTGATAGTCTGTGGTTTGAAACCTTCCAGACATTGAAAATTTCATATGTCTTCAGAATCTAATTATTTAAATATGGGATTAATATTATGTGGAGAAACCTGGTTCACAGTTTTCTAGCCAATGCTCCACGGGCTAGAGTACTACGTACCTCTTCCGCGTAGGATTGGTTCGTGGGATGCAGTCATCACGATCCAGATTTTGAGGCTTGCTTGCGGTCCTCGTCATGAGGGCTTATTGACTCCTTCACCATATGCTTTGTATTTCCTTCAAGACTTTATTATTTCGGACTAACCATTTTCCTGGTTTTCATAATGCAAGGAGAAAATATGGTCCCCCCTTGTCCTGCACCCTGGCCTGCTGCCGAGCCTCTCCCAATTGGTTCAGGGAGACGTCTAGTTGTGATTCGCAGAGCAAAAAGCATCAAAGAGGACCGTAGTCGGTCCATCATTCCTGATGACTGTGCCTTGAAGGACTTGCTCTCTCCTAGGATCCTGGGTTATCCACTATCAAATAAGCTTCCGCTTTATGGCTTCGGTCTTCACTATGATACCCCTATTCTCCCTACCTTCTTAGGTGTTCCGTTACCTTGCTTGGAAGGGTCTCCGAAGTGCATTCAAGGGAACATTGCCCAATCGGGGGAGATAATCTTTGATCCTGATCTGAAAGACACTTTCATTTTGAGGGGCTCTGTATGGAACCAAAGTGATCAGTACAAATATGCCTTCTCTCAAGAGGATTTCATCAATAGTTACCCCTCTATAATCAACCTTGCTCGAGTAGACCCTGACGCGGGGTGGATTTTTTGTTGGGATCTGTGGTCAGGAGGGATTTTCTCGAATGAATGGGCCTGGGCCTTCTAGGTCCATCATCATTTTCGGGAATCTCCCAAGTCACTAGAAGCAGTCAATTTTTACTCCGTAGTGTGGGCCTCCCAATTCTCTATTTACCACCATCTTTGATCCTGTCTGACCTGCTCAGTAGCTAGTGTTCAATCACTAATACATTCCATCTTGGCCATGGTGAAGTTGGATTTAGCTCATGGGACATCTAAAAATAGGGAGGGATTATAATTATTGGTGAGATATATGACTAGTTTCTGCCTAATCCTAACATATGGGACGACGTCGAACAAGTGCCTTCATTGGTGAGGTGTCTACTGGTTATGGCTGAGCGGTCACTGGGTCAGGATTTGCATGCCCACTCTCTTATTCTCTATAGCACCAAGATAGGGTTAATTTAGAACACCACTGGTCTTGTGCCGATGATCGAGCACCCCAAGACTCATCATTCTCAATAGTCACAAACCATCCCAGGTACCTACTGGGTAGTTCTAGAGGCGGGCGACTACCTTTCATGGGGTTATGAGGTGGGCCCTATTTTTTCCACCTTTGCTCAGGTTGGCAGGCCGGTTTGCTATGTTTTTTAGCAGGTGGATATTCTCTTCTCGGGATATTAACCCAGGCGTCTGGGCTTGCATGTTGATAATGGTAGTGGAGTTGGCAGAGGGCCTCCAGGTGAATTTTTCCATGCCCACATTGGCTCATATTTACGAACTACTGATCCACATGCAGGAGGGTGGGCCACCCTACTGTTTGAGTGGGCCATTTCAATTCCTATACATCTGGATATCGGATCATTTCCAATGTTATGAGTATTGTGATAACACAGTCATCCTGCTTCCTACCTTTCGACCTACCTTTCTCGATATTTCTAGGGTTCGCTTGAAGTCCCTCAGTTCTAATGAAATCATCAAGCTTCTGAGTGACTTATCCCAGTTTTTGTTTGTTACCTACCCCACCCATTCTGGTGTCGTGGTAGAAAACCGAAGGGGGATCCTGGAAGAGGGTTCTTACATGATTTCATAGCGGGATGTGTTTTTGTCCGCACAGATTGACGGGGTTTCTCTGTGTGAGTTGTATTACCCCCTTCGTTTTTTCCGCCAGTTTGGGTGTATGAAACTCCAAGATTCCATTCTCACTCCTCAGGCTCAAGGACTGCACCCAGACACTCTCCGTTAATGGTGGTTGATGCTGATGCAGGAGGGATATGACACGAGAATTCCCTTTCATAGCATAGGATCATCTTCCAGCCTATCCTTGGAGTATGCAAGAAGGTGGGTAAAATATTATCCCAGTGGGATCCTAGGAAAAGCTATCCGGCAGGTTCCCAAATCCAATGTCATTGTGGCTGTTACGCCTATCACACCTTCCTCATTATCTCTCCAGGAGGACAGAATGATGGCGCGTTACTCAAAACCACTCAGGGGATTTTCCTCTCCCAGCCCCTCTATGGACGAAGTTCAGATGGACCCCACCCTCTTGGACGTGGATGAGGATGCCCCTGTGGCTTCGGTTCGTAGGGAGACAATGCCTGATGCTTTTCCGGCCAATACTGGACTTAGCAGCATAATTCCCAAGCTCGAACCAGGGTAAATAGCATCAGACCTTCCAGATTTAGAACCATATTTTAGCTTCCACATATCTGCACTAATCGAAATTCCAAACATCGTTCTCATGCTATCTAGTGAGGATACCATAGTTCCTCTTGTCATGGAGGACCACCGAGAAGTGTACAGGTGGGAATGTCCCCGAATTTGTGAGATTTTCACCGAAACTCTTCTGGCCGAGAAGGAAGCTAAGACTGAAGCTCTCCAAAAACACTTCCTGGGTTTGGGGTCAGGTGGCTTTAACTATTAGCAGTTTCATTTTCTCGCTTGCCAGGTTGTCATGGCCCATGTGGAAGTTGCGGCTAATAAATGAAAAGTTTCCCACATTGTTGCCTCTCATTGCGGGACCCAAGCCATGGTAGAAGCTATGATAAAGCTTCATCAGCTGAGAGCATAGAAGGCGAGCTCTCTAGATCAGGCAGCCACCCTATCCACTGAGTTTCATGAATGTGAAGTACAAGCAGTGATGCTGAGCGATCAATTGTAAGCTATAACCGGTAACCTTGAAGTCACTAGGAAAGGAATCTATGATATCCAAACAATAGTGTGGCAAACTCGTTCGGTGGCCGAGGTTGAGGCCAATGAGAGGTTCGTGCTGGAGTAGACGTGCAATAACCTCCGTTGCACGGTTGCAGATCTAATGGAGAGAGCAAGCCATGCTCCTTTGTGACAATTAGAGCCATTCTTGTATACTCTGTTTTTCTTACCACCCCCTTTCCCCCCGTTTTTTTACCATGAGGGAGAGGCCCCAATTTGTGGATGTCCTCCCTTTTTGATCAAATGGAATACATTCACTGTCCAGCTTTCCCTACTGTAAAATTGATTGTTACTGGAATATTTGTTTTGTAAATAACAACACACTGAATCAAAATTAATCATAATTTAGGAAAATAGAAACAAACTCTAACATTTTCTTGGATCATGGGATCCAGCGATCATATTTTGACTATTGGTAGGGTTTTGTTGAAAAACACCAGAAACTTTTTTTTTGTCTTTTTCTTTTAATACCCTAATTTTTCCTAGGCCCATTTGGCGTTGACCCTACGGGTATGGCGCAAATTTTTTTTAGGTCTCCCTTTTCAGGTTTTTGGCTTAACAGGCTTTGCGCCACTTTTTGTGAGCAGTTTAATCTCTCGCCGACAAGACTATCATTACCGATGTCTTAAGTCGAAAAGCTTCATCCAGGTATGGTGGGGAGAGGGCCCATATGAGGTTTGGTTGATTAAAATATGTCTCAATATCCTCTATTTTTCATGTGGGTGGAACATGTTTAGATTTGAATGACATGCATGTCATGCCTCAAGGCATGGGAGCCATATCAGCGTACAGAGATAGGAATAGCATCTCCTAAGGAAATCATACCTTTTGTATACGGGCCATGGGAGATCAATATGCAGAGCCGTTGAGGGCATGGTATGCATATTCATGAAAAGGTGTCCTTAATTCAATGACTCCCCATTTCTTATGGCCTAAGGACTTCATGGATGTCCGGCTTATGGAAACCACCATGGGTTTCTTGGGGAAGGGTATGTGACATCTGAAAGGTTTTGAGAACATCTGTATCGATCAATAGTGTGGAAGAAAGTTTATGGTCCTACGAATTTGTCTAGCGTAAAGGATAGTTGGAGCTTGGTGTAGTTTAAAGTCATGCAGTTGGGACCTCATCTAGAATGGAACGGATTCTCCTAGTTCTCGATAATCTCATCAGAGACGTTCTACCATATTCATGAAGGGTTGTGAAAGAGGCTGGTAAACCGTAGCTTAGAGGGTTTCTGAATCCCAAGAAAGAGATGGGGGATCAAAGGCCAAGAGGCGTACAGAGAGAAGAATTACCTAAGGATATATTTCATTTGGTATATGATCCAGGGGCGATCAATATGTAGAGATGCTGAGGGAATGGTATGAATAGTCATGCAAAGGTGTCCTTGGGTCAATGATTGCATTCTACCGATAGCCGAGGAACTTCAATGAAGTTTGTGATTCGGGGCCACCAGGGGTGGTTTCTGAGAGTTCGGATCTTTTTGAGTACATATTATGGTTTATAAAGATAGGGATCCTGGATACGGGAGAAACATCGATGCTAAATTTCATAGAATTGGTGAAGTCATTCCTTCTCACACTGGTTTGAGACAGTGGTTTGTGCAGGTCTGACCCTTGCACTGGGGGATAGAGAAAAGCCTATGTTCCTTAATGAACCCATGATAGGTTTGACAGTGCAATTTAACATCATGCGGTAAAGATAAATTCTGTGCAGTTTAATGTCATGCGGTAAGGACGAGGAGCATTATTAATGCATGTTGTGTAATTTAACATCATGCAGCGAGGATTGGGGGCATTTTTGCTGATGTTGTGTAGTTTTATCGTCATGCAGCGAGGAAAGGGAAAAAATATTCCGTGCAGTTTAACTTCATGCGGTAAGGATGTAGTTGCAATGGCCACTCTTGATCAGAATGTAACAGTGCTTGAACATATCGGCATTCCCAAGACGTGGAGAGGGGTTGATTGGTGTAAATCGTGGTTCCAGGGCTTCTTGGATCAGGGGAAATGATATGGGGGCTCTGAGGCTGGTAAGTGTACGGACCTAGGAAGAGTATCGCCTGAGGAAATATTGCCTTTGGTAGATGGGCCTGGGGATATCAATATGCAGTGCCACTGAGGGCATGGTATGCATAGTCATGAAAAGGTGTCCACGGGTCGATAACATTCCACTTCTGATGGCCATGGATGGTTATGAGGATCCAAGATTGTGCAAGCCATGAAGTCTATCATTTGGTAAGAAAATATCTGGACATGTCAGGCAGATTCGGCCATAGTTGCTATTAAATCTTAGAGAGCTCCCTGCGCAGATTTATCTTGCACGTGGGGGAGTAACTTCACTCCATTCCAGTTTAACATCATGCGGTAAGGATGAAGTACACTTAGTTTAGCGGTCATAGAACTCGGACCATTGGATGACTATTATTGTATTCACTCAAAGGATAACTGAGTTACCAAGGTCTGATATACTCTTAACAGGGTGGGGGATGAAGTTTGTAAACTGTAACTCTGAGGTTTCCCAGATCAAAAGATATGGTGTGGGGGCTCTGAGATCGGTAAGCATACAGAGCTAGGAAGAGTATCTCCTGAGGAAATAATTCCTTTGGTAGACGGTCCAAGGGCAATCAATATGTAGAGCCACTGAGGGCACGATATGCATAGTCATGCAAAGGTGTCTTAGGGTTGATGACCTTCCACTTCCTATGGCCATGAATGGTTATGAAAATATGAGATTTCTCACAGCACGAAGTTCGGCATGCGGGGATAATGGTGTTTAAGCATATAAGAAACATCTTCATTGCAATTGTCCATTGGGTCAAAGTAGCATAGCACTGGCTTGATGTTCATAGATGCATGTCATCTTGTGAAACACGGGTGGATACATAGGCTAATCGGGTAGGGATACCCTGGCAACATTTGGATGTGAAAATGGGGACAAAAGTTTAAACCACTGCTCCATAAATTTCTGGATCGGGTGATATGATATGGGGGCTCTGAGGCTGGTAAGTATACGGAGCTAGGAAGAGCATCGCCTGAGGAAATATTGCCTTTGGTAGATGGGCCAAGGGCTATCAATATGCAGAGCCGCTAAGGGCATGGTATTCATAGTCATGCAAAGGTTTCCACGGGTCGATAAATTTCCACTTCCGATGGCCGTGAATGGTTATGAAGATCCATAATTATCTGGGCCTTAGCGTCTGATGTTTGGAGGGGATGCATCCAAATATGCAAGGAGTATTTACATCTCATTTCGCCATATATATTGGGTGGGTCATGATGATGTCCGTTCAGTTTGACCGTCGTGTGGTGAGGATGATGTCCGTGCACTTTAACGTCGTGTGGTGAGGACGATGTCTGTGCATTTTAACGTCGTGCAGTCAGGACAAAGTATACACTTCGTTCTGGTCTGGTCCGAATAGGGGGGAAGAGGTAATTTTCATTACTTCTTTTCCTTGAAAATTAATGTCATGTAGTAAGGACGAGGGATACACCACATGCAGTTCTGGTTCGTACACGGTGGGAACGGGCATTTTTGACTTTGATTTGGGGATGGCTGGACCATGGTGAAGGACCCTGGCGTTACTACGTATCCCGCGAGTTCAGAAAACAAGACTCACATAGTTCTCTGAATTCCGTGCAGTTTAACGTCCTAAGGTGAGGAAGAAGTCCATGTAGTTTAACATCATGTGGTGATGATGAAGAATACACCCATGCAAGTCTGGTCTATACATGGGGGGAGAGAGGTTTTTTTATTATTTGGGCCAGTATGGGGAACCCTGGTGTCACTACGTATCCCGCGAGGGAAGGAATCAAGCCTCATGTAGTTCTTTTAATTGAATACACCCCGTGTGGGTCTAGTTCGTACGAGGAGAAGGGGATATTTTTGGATTCATTTTAGGTGTTTGGGCCAGGGTGTGGAATCCTGGCATCGCTACGTATCCTATGATGGCAGTAATCATGACTTATGTAGTTCTATGAAAGACAATGCACCCCATGTGGGTTTAGTTCGTTCATGGGGGGAGATGGTGAGTTTTTTTTACCCTTGTCCTTTCAGTTTAACGTCGTGCAGTAAGGACAAGGAATACACCCCATGGAGGGCTGGTCCATACACGAGGGAAGGGAACATCTTTATAATGTTATTCCATTTTGAAGTGGTTGTTCTAGGATAGGGGATCCTAGTGTCGCTACATATCCTGCGAGGGCAGGAATCAAGCTGTATGTAGATCTCTTTGGAGTACACCCCATGCAGGTCTGGTCCATACATGGGGGAGAGGGGAATTTTTTTAATCTTCTTATCCGTGTAGTTTAACGTCACTCAGTGAGGAAAAAATACTCATACTTTAGGGTCATAGAGTATGGACTACTGGGTTCTTGGTATTTTAACATCCTACGGCTCGGACGATAACTGCTTTTAGTTATACCGGTGAGGACAGAATACTCCTAGTTTAGGGTCATAGAGTTTGGACCATTGGGTGCTTGGCAGTTTAACGTCCTACAGCTCGGACGGTAACTGCTTTTAGTTATGCTTCTGAGTACGGAATACTCCTAGTTTAGGGTCATAGAGTTTAGATCGTTGGGTGCTTGTATGTTTAACATCTTGCAGCTCGGATGATAACTACTTTTTGTTATGCCGGTGAGGATGGAATACTCCTAATTTTGGGTCATATAGTTTGGACTGTTGGGTGCTTGGCAGTTTAACGTCATGTAGCTCAGATGATAACTGGTTTTTGATTTCTATGAGAAATACTTCTTTAGGAATCTCGTATTTGTAGGAGTGGTGGTGAATTTACCGTCCAAGGAGATCAGGGCATACACTCTTTTCGAGTAGACCTTCTGTATATCATATGGTCCCTCCCACTTGGGATCCATCTTTGGTGGTTTGTTTCCAGGTATCATTGGGGTCCGGAGGACAAACACCAATTATTCATTCAAGAATGACCAAAGTCGGACCTTAATATTGATGGCTCGTGCAATCCGGTTCTAGTATACTTCGAGATGATGTAAAGTGTGCAACCATATCTCGTCTAGCTATTACAATTCACATAGCCGCTTTTCCAATTTCTCGTCATTGGATAATTGATCACAAACGGCAACACGGAGCGAGGGAAATTGGATCTCAATTGGGAGAACCGCTTCTGTTCCGTATACTAATGAGTACGGGGTATCACGGGTAGTGGTGCAGATTGTTGTTCGGTAAGTCAAAAATGCATGGAGGAGTTTATCCGGCCATGAATTCTTGTCTTTGTCCACCATTTTCTGGAGAATGTTTGACAGGGTCTTGTTGAAAGCCTATATCTGTCCGTTGGCCACTACATGATAGCGGGATGAGTGGTTTTCCTTGATAACATATTCTTGGTATAGTTTCTCCAATTTAGCAAAGTAGAAGTTGGTGCCGTTATCCATCAGTATGGTATGAGGGACACCAAATCTGGTGATGATATTGGTTTTCACAAAGCTGGCAATGCTTCTTGCCCCGACCTCCTTAAGGGGTACAACTTCTACCCATTTGGAAAAGAAGGTTGTTTCTGTGTGGATATACATTTGTTGTTTGGATGTGGAAAGAGGATATGGTCCCACGAAATCCATTCCCCTGATGAAAAATGGACATGAGTACTCAGCCTGATGAAGTTACTCCAGGGGTTGGTGTATGATGTTGGCATGAATTTGGCATGAGTGGCATTTTTCGGTAAACTGCTCGCAATCTCGTGCCACTGTGGGCCAATAGTAACCAAGTTGTCGAACCTGATGGGAATGTTTAGACCCTGGCTGATGTGCCCCACATACTCCAGCATGTACATCAGTAATGACAACAATAGTTTCGTCTCCATCAATGTATCTGAGGAGGATTCCATCGAGGCATCATTTGTAGAGGACCTCTTGTTGACATATACCTCCATATAGGACAAAGTTGATTTCCCTTATCCGTATTTTCTCTTGTTCATCCCTATCTGATGGATTTTCTCCTCGATGAAGGTAGTTTGCAATGGGGGTCACCAGCTGGTGGCGGGAGCATATGGCTCTGGGATAAGACTGACTTCATTGATTTCTTCCGTTTTGGCTTGAATGAATAGCATGACCATTTGACGATTAGCAATACTGATAACTGTTTCAATCTGGTTTGGGTCAGCCAGGGCAGTGGCTGCATAGTCTAATGCATTGGCCTGGGCATTCTAAGACTGGGGAATATTGGTCAATGTAGGTTCAATGGAAAATTCCTCCATTAACCCGAAGAAATGGTCAAACATGGTAATTAGCTACTCCTTTTTGATAGAATAGTCACCATTGACTTTCTTGATGACCAGTTCCGAGTCACCTTTGACCTTAAGGTGCTGTACTTATGCCTGGAGTGCGAGCTCCAGGACTATAATGAGGGCTTGATACTCCACTTAATTGTTCGTACATCCTTCTGGCAAAAGGAAGGAAAATAGCAAGACTACCTTTTCCTGGGACATAAGTATTATCCGTAAGCCCACCTTGTTAAATTTGGGATCTTTCATCCTCTTCCCAGTTGGGATTCGGGAGGCGCCGTCGAAGTAAATTTCCCATGATGGGGCTCCTTTTGAACCGAGAAGATGTCTTCATCAGGTAGCTTGTTGTTCGGTGCGGCAGTCCCTTTTGATGGGTGTTCCACCAAAAAATCTACTAATTCCTGGCCTTTTATGGCCTTCTAAGTCACAAACCGAATGTCAAACTTTTGCAGTATGACTTCTCATCGAGATAGGCGCCCGGTCAGCATCGGGCGGCTGAGAATGTACTTGAGCGGGTTACAACGTGAGACCAGATGGACTTCATGATGCTGCGGATAATGTCACAACTTTTGAACTGCGAAGACCAAGGCCAAACAACTCTTCTCGATGTTTGAGTATCGAGTCTCAACATCAATCACGTTTCGGATGAGGTAATAGAGACTGTTTTCACTACCAGCATCATTCTTTTGCGCGAGGAAGGCTCCCAGTGACCGCTCTAGGGCCATCACATATAGGATGAGAGGGCTTCCTTCAACCAGGGTCATGACCATCTGTGGGCTCAAGAGATACTTCTTTAGGCTGCCGAACTCCTCCTGGCAGTTATCTTTCCATTGGTATGTAACTCCCTTCTTAATTAACCTGGTAAAGGGAAAACATTTGCCTACTAGGTTGGCTATAAATCTCCGGATGTAGGCTAGGTGCCCTTGGAATGCTCTCAACTCAGTGAGATTGCGGGGGGGGGGGGGGGTGGAAGGCTGAGGATAGCCTTTGTCTTTTCAAGGTCCACTTCGATGCCATGATGGCGTACGATGAAGCTAAGGAATTTCACAAAGGTAACCCCGACGGCACATTTCAAGGGATTCATCTTTAGGCTATGCTGCTAAAGTTTTTTAAATACGGTCTTTAGGTCTGACATGTGATATGAGCGCTGCCTGGAATTAACCCCCTATTCGTCCACGTAGCATTCAATGAATCTCCACAAGAACTGTTTGAAGATATGATGCATGGCACACTGATATGTGGCACCATAGTTCTTGAGACAAAAGGGCATAACCCTGTAACAAAATATTCCTTAAGGGGCTCTGAAGGCAGTGGCTTCTTCATCTTCTCGAGCCATATGTATTTGATTATACCCACAATAGCCATTCATGAAGGATAGAGCCTCATACCAAGCAGTTGCATCAATTAATAACTCAGTGATCAGTACTAGGAAATCAACTTTTGGGCAATGATGATTGAGATCTTAGAAATCAATGCAGACATAGATTTCTCCACTATTTTTTGTGATGGGGACAATGTTGACCAACCATATGGGGTACTGGACCTCCCGAATGAAGCCTAATTTAATGAGATTTTCTACTTCAACCTTTGTTTTGGCAGCATGTGAGGGGTTTTTCCTTCTGGCGACCTATTTATAGCCCCAGTTGTCTTCCGACAGACCTAGTTAATGTGTCGCCACTTCGGGATCGAGTCCCGGCATTTCTGTGTAATTCTAGGAAAAGTCATCCCGGTGTTGCTTTAGGAAGGTAGTATATATCTCGTGCTACTTGGTGGACATGGCTACACTAACAAGAGTGGGCATCGGGTCTTCCTCAGTACCTAGGTTTACTTTCTTGAGTGCATCCATCGTGTTGGAGAAACCTTCCTCAATTGAGGGAGGTGCATCCCTAATATCTTCCTCCTACTCTTCCCCCAAACCCTCATCTTCTTGATCTGACGGGGGGAGAACTATTGACTCGGGCTCCTGGAAGTCCATAGGTGAGGAATTGTGGGTGTCCTTGCTCAAGTATTTGCCCCCAAATCAAGGGTTGGTGGATGATCCCACATTGTCACGCTCGGACGTTATGGCTGAAGTCATGAGGACAGCTGAGTGCATGTCTGAACTAGAACCCCTGCTCTCAATATGGTTGATGGGAAGTATGTAGTCTTGACCAAGCTTTCTGATGGGGTCGTCAGGAACCATTTCCATACCATTTGGAGTGGGGATCCAGTCAAAAAAATCAACCGAAGGCTTCTTCTTCTTTTGCTAATAAAACCTAACGTCAATGTAGTGTGACTCGGAGATCTCTAAAGGAGCCATGTTGGCGTCCAATGTCCCATTTTTTCCATTGACATAGTAATTAATAAACTGGTGGTAGGATAAAGGAATGGCCATGTACTTGTGGAGCCACATACTTCCTAGCAGGGCATTGAATGCCGTGTTCTACCTGACCACCAGGAACTCTAAGTAGGCTTCATGGTCTCCAAAACGGGTCTTTAGCTTGATTCATCCCATCAGCTTCTGTTCCCTCTTGTCGTAACCTTGCATAGTTGTGGCCAAGGGTATTAAATCACCCTAACTATAGCCCAACTTACGAAGTGTCCATAGGGGTAGGAGGTTAACTCCATATCCATTGACAATGAAGACATTATGGATCTCAACATAATCTACTATGTCGTACACATATAGTGGTTTGATATGTCCTTGCATGATGGAATATTCATCCATATCGGTGAAGGAAATCACCGCATCACATTCATCTGAGCCAATCTCAGTCTGATAAATCTCAGCGGCAACTACCTCAGCTTGAAACTCTTGGGGGCTGATCAAGGCTTCTATGAGTGCCTCTATGAGGTCTGCTGATAAACATAGGGCATCCAGGAATGACAGTATGGCTGCTACTAATGCCAATTGATTAAGGATGTCGTATATATGTTCCAGCAGCTGACGCTTCTCCATTGGCGGGGGAGTCTTAGCGAACAGTTAGGGAGTTGGAATATGTGACGAGGAGGGACCGACCGCAGGGTGGGATGTCAATGGTGTCCCCATGTTTTGCAGAATTAGCCCGGCTAGTCTATTTGTGCGCACTAGGCGGCTAGACACTTGTTCCTCCTCTGATGGGTATCACAGTATAATAGGGGCATAGTGGCCTCTTGTGGAGGTGGTGGGATATTCTTTCTCCCACTGGGTCCGTTGAAGGGCTTTCCCATGGGATTATTCGATATTGACGGTTTGGGCTAAGGTCCAACCATAGGGTGGATTTCAGCCTCGACTACACCTCCCCTGATATCCCATGCCTCTGAGATTCCTCATCCCAGCTCCTCATGTCGATAACTCAGGTTCATAACCATATGTTTCGTTAGGGAACGATTCCATAAGATGGATGACATTGATGGAACCAAAAATTGGCTGCTCATCCTCTGACAAGCCAACATGGTTGGTTGTCCCATAGGGTGCTGTTTGGTGGGTCGGTGCCCGTGGCACCAAGTTTGGTGGCATAAAATCTGACAGGTTTGGGGCTAACTTCATCCTCGTTGTGGACTACTCCTCTTGCTCTTGTCTCCTCCCTTTTCGATTATGCCTGGATGACCAGATCATGGAGGGTTGCAAGGCTGATATTGTCGGCTGTGCGACATCAGGGGATGTTCGCGGCACCACCGGCTGCTGTAATTGATATTAGAGTATGCCCTGAGCTCGGTTGACTATCTTCCAAGTCATCTAGCTATCAAAATTTTTCCCCTTATTACTGGTGACTTCCTGCCACCCCTCTCATTTTTCGGAGTCAGTGGTAGAAATATATGATACATGTGTTGAGGGTGGTCACAGCTCGACCTGCCCAGAGTCTACCATCATTTTCAGGGGGACTATAAAGATGAAGCATTCCCAAATATTGTGCCCCAACATTCGATGGTTGGGATATTAATCGGGCCAGTCATTGTGGCTAACTTCTTCAAGTTACCTTGGATCTGGGAGGCAGAGCAAGTTGCAATTCCTGGTGGCGATGAAGTAGTTGCAGACTTGGTCCTCTTGGAATGAGTATACTTTTTGTCTTCATTCCTCGAACTAGTTCCACGTCGATCCTCTTTGATCGTCCCTCTTGGGCGGTGGAGGCCGCTGATATACAGGTGGCCCTTGACGATTTGGTGGAGGACTAGAAAGTGGAGCAGGCGGAGGGGCTGGATTGAGTGTGACAGAGGACGCTAGAGCTCTGGATGCTCTCTTTTCAAGATCCTCTGAGGCTATTCAGGACTTTAAATTGGTCCTCTACAGGGAGTCCTCAATTCCTTGTGCAATTGCTGAGAGATGGCAGAAGCCAGTGGTACACTCCACTGGTATGAGCAGTGTTCGTAGCTCATCACTAAGATTATCGATTCATATGGAAATAAAATCGTCTTGAGGCATTTCCCTGTTTAGAGAGTAGGTAAGAAATTTCCATATAGCAATGAAATCTGAGACCCTCTAATTTTCCTTCTCCTTGCAGTTCATGAGGTCATTTACTGATGTTTTGGGAAAAGTTGAGCTAAAGTGGAATAGGAAATGCTTCCGAAGTTCATCACAGCTTTTTACTGACTGGGCTGGCAGGCTCGTATACCAGATGATGGTGGATCCTTGCAGGGTCCGTACGAATTATCTGAGTTTCACCGCTTCTTGTTGTTTCGGAGTTCCCATCATAGGGTTGCAATAAGACGCGTAGTGCATGAAGTGTTGTTCCGGATTGCCTAATCCATTGAAGATAGGGAATACAGGGCTCCCAAAATTTTGTGGAGGATGCGTGTGGCTCACCAAATCCGGGTAGGGCTCCCACTTTGGTTGTATCGGACAGCATCAACCTTCCATTGCTTCCAATCGAGCTGTCAGTGACTCAATGGTGTTGGTGAGGCCCTGGTTTACATCAAATTAGGCCCGGTCGTAGGCAGGTGTATCCCAAGGCATTGCTTGAGGATCCAGATCAGTTGGCATCAGGGGTGCATGTTCCATTTGTGACACCTTCAGAGGGTTCAAACTCACTCACTACGGTTTCTTCCTAAGTGGAGGGAAGTCTTGGTATTCGTCTGGATTCAAATTTAGGTAGTTGGACGGTCCGAACGCCTCATTGGGGGGAGCCCTAACCGTGCTTCGTTTTTTGGGGAAAACCTTGATCTTCGAGGTGCACTTACTGGAGTGCATGATGTGGCTCCTCTTGGGACGTGATTTCCATAAGATGGTTCTTCTGGAGTAGCTCAACGTTTATTTCATTTCCTCTTCCTCTCGAGCAAACATCTCTTCGAGCGTATGTGGCTAATTTTTATCGAGAGAAGGAGGTGAGTTAAGAGTAACAGATCTTTTATTATTATCCTTATTGGAAGCTTCCAGGGTCAGCAGAGGAAGGTTAGCTGAAGGGGTGGCCATATTTAGATCGGCCCTCTGGTTTTGTGTATGCACACCTGGTGGTTCGTTGTGTTTCATGGCTTGACCGGAACCATAGTCTCCAAATCCCTACAGATTTTCTTCATCTTCGGTGTTACCCATGGGGTTAACCTCAATGGTATTGATGGAAAAATATCACGGGGTGGAGGATACTTCATCTTCAAAATAGGAAGATTTTATCCCGCATCTTTTACTGATCTCCCCACATCTGTCCCAGGATTGATTTCGGGATCCTTGACGAAGGGTGGCATGGAGAGTTCTTTGATGCGACGTTACGATACACCTCCCTCTTGAAGGGGATGATGATAAAAAGGACATGATAGGGTGGGAACCTTCTCTTTTAACTGTCATCCCTAGATGAGAGAAAACAAATTCTCCTGGGGGAGGTTGTTATTGAGGAGGTAAAAATGCCCCCAGCCCTTAGGGCTAGGTCTAGCTCTGTTCCTTGGATGTCGAGTCTCTTCCCATTTTTATTGGTCTTATGGGGGAAATTGATGTTAAAAATGCCCCCAGCCCTGCAGGCTGGGGTTGACTCTAGATTGTGGCAGTGGCTACTGCCATCACTACCTACCTGATCTTGCGTGCCCCCATGCGGGGGTGGACTGGGTTTGGTGTCGAGTACACTCGTGACTCAAACCTCTCCGGGGAGGCGGGAAATGACCACTAATTGGCCTCTCTTAGAAGAGATGTTTTTTGTATGCTCTCGGTGTCCTGATTAAGGGGTTCTTGAATGGCTTGTTACCGTCGAACCTGACGCTTCTGGGACTTACTCAAGACCGGTCCCCGTCGGGTGTGTTGCCTTTCGCGAATAAGGAGACCACTCGATTGTTGTCTTGATGTGATGACGTTGCAAGACACCTTCCCAAACGAGTTATTTTGGGTGGGGAGCAGAATGATATGAAGAGCTCCATGTTCTCCCCATCCTCTGATATGGAATCCTGTTGAGGCATCACCAATAAGGCTGTGCAGATGGTGCAGTGCAGAGAGGAAGTCTATCTCAATGTTTCCTTTACGCCTCTCGAGTCGCGGTTGTCACACCGAAGGAAGAGATTCCATGTCGATGTGATGCAGGAGGTCTCCTACTGTCTTAGCATGGTCTACATACCTATCGTAGTGTAGGAAGCTTCATTTTAGCTGGTGGAGGGTTGTCAATATATTGTGGCAGATGTCGTGCATGCATTCTTCCGACAACTCTCTGGGTATGTCGAATTTAGAGGTGGCTGTGGGCCAAAACATAACTAGGATATCATCCCTAGATAGTCATTTCCTCAAGTGAAACATGTTGTCATACTCCTCTGCTAGTGACTCCTCTACCAGGTCAGCCCAACTGAGATGATCACTGATAGTGTGGTCAGAGGTAGTGGGGACGGTATGTGTTGAATTATCATATGGGCAATTCCGGGGTGGTTAAGAAGATGAATGTGGCCCTGGACCATCTCCTAATCAAGGAAGGACGTCATTGGTAACTAACTATGAATCTGACATTCTTGATCCCATCCTTCTAGGTGCCTCAGCATACGAGGGATTTTTTGTTCTTGATTCAGCAGAGGGAGGACCTTCCTGTCGATATGACATGCCATTGTGTGGAAGACCTTCTCAATGGCGCCCGCAATGGTGAGGACTACCATTACTACCTGACACCTCAATGCATAGTGGGATTTTGCAGTTCATACCCTGGGGAGGACCTCTAAGGCATGTCGTAGCAAGGGTAGGATCTTCTGGCGGCGTAGCGTTGTTATGGGGAGGGCCTTCGCAACAACTTCCATCTTGGTGAGGATGAAAATCATGGTTTGACATTTGATGTGTGTCCTGGGTACGACATTCAAGATACACTGCGACAAGGGGAGGACCTTTTTGTTTCTTGGGGCCACTGCGGATAGGACCTTCGCAATGGCGGCCGTGCTGGCAAGGACTACCATAAAAACTGCTTAAATGGCGAGGACTACCATTACAGTTTCCACAGGGAGAATATATGTGAGGTACACCCTGTGGAGGGCCTTCAGAATGTACTGCAATAAAGGGAGGTCCTTATCATTGCTTGACATATCTATAGGGAGGACCTCCATTATCAGGGTGGTGAGAACTATCACCGTGATCTGATGCCCGGCTGCGCGGAGTGTCATTGCAACGTAACCCCTGGGGAGGACCTTTTGGGAAGGCCATGACAAATGGTGTGCCATCATGTCATGACGAGACGCCACTATTTGGAGGGCCTCCGTAGTTGAGACTATGATAGTGAGGAACACTATCATAATCTATGGTCCCACTGCATGGAGAGTGCTTATAGTGTATACCCCAGGGAGGACCTTCAGGGTGGACCGTAGCAAGTGGAATTCCTTCTTCCTGATTGATCTTCTAGTTATGTGGAGGGTTTCCGTGACTCGCATCAAAAGAGGAGCTCTCATGATCGATCGTTATATGACCGTGGGGGAGGCCCATGTGGGTGCTCTGGGGAGGACCTTCAGAGCTGCTGGTAGCGGCATTGCGGGGAGGTCCTTCGCAACTGCTACTGCCAGTCCCATAATATGGTAATGGGTGGGTAGGGTTCTGAGCCTTTGATATGTTCTTAATGGCATTGAAAACCCCATCTTTCAGTAGAGCAGAGTCCTGAACCCACTCTTTATTTTCCGGCTCCCTTCGGTGCGTTCAGGGCACTTTCTTGCCGGAAACAAGGACTGTCTCCAATTGACAACAACCTTCATATTTGGATCCATGTCTAATTGGGTCCCGTGATGTTGTCAAGATATTCTGATGAACATATTGACTTTTAGCAGTGATATATTCCAGCTCTGTAGCATCCACCATGATGGACGAGTGTCCCTCAGTTGGAACGAGTGAAGATGCTCGATCTGGTTTCCCTTGTGTCGCAGAATATGGCTGGCGACCCTCCTAGGTGGAAGAAGGGATGTATATCTGCTCCGAGGTGACTATCTCATCTCATAGATGAGTCACCTCAATTGGGGAGATGGCCCACGGGCCCGAGTCCTTGTTGTTTCTGCTGATGCAATCAGATTCTAGAAAGTCTGCAAGATATGAGCTGGGATCGATACCTGCTCCTCCATCATTTCTAGGATATGCAGAGAGTTATCTTTGGCTGGAACGGGTATGAAGGCCCATTCTGGTATCGGAGTAGGAATATCATGGTCCATCCTCCTGTGGTTAGTAGGTACTGCCAATTCTTTTGTGTCAGGGCAGGTGAACGATTCTACCCATGGGCCGGGATATACAGGTTTATCTCCTCATTTGCCGCCACATCGGGGTGGTGGACTTGCATCCACAGGCAACTGGCCATGCATATGTTGGGTTCCCACCATATCGAGTCAGTGGACTTCATTGGCAGGGATACGTGCCCACCTATTAATTGCCACAAGATCTGGATGGTGGGCTTGGTCTATTGCCACCACATCAGGGTGGTAGGCATCAAGAGCATCTTTTTTGGAGCTGGTCCTGCAGGCGCTGGGTCGCCACCACGTCGGGTTGGTGGGCTTCATGATCCCGGGCATGGAGAGGTGCCTGTTAGGTAGGTGCCATCCTGTGTGAGCGACGAGCATGATGGAGCCCGGTGGGGATGCATGCCAGCTCGTATGATGCCTCCATGTCTGGATGGCGTGCTTTAAATGAGGGAACAAGTGTATGTGCCTACTCGCGATACGTCTCCGTGACTGGGCAGTGGAGCTCCTCTTCAGGGAAAATGGTGATGACTGGTCCTTGGTTGTACGTTTGCCTCCCTCGTCGGGCGGCCCGAGGGGCCGGAGCTCAGAGAGCATGGGCCTGGATCCTCGGGGCGACATCCTCCTTATCACGAGGATGTTGAGTCACAACGTGCAAGAGATGACGTCTTCCTGTGGGGGCTTTGGAGAGGAGACCCTATTCAGCGGGGATGAGGTCCTCAGCATAGACCTCATCCCTCTCCCTAAGACAAGGGAGGAATGCATTGTCTCGTTCCGGGGAGAGACTCCCAAAAAGATTTGAGATGGTGACAGGGGCTGCCTGTATCTGCTTTCGCGGCCACTACTGGGTAGGAGACTGGTGAGTCCTGGAGGATTAGAGGGAGTGCATCGCTACCTCCACTATTGGGAGAGTACCGTTCATGTGGTACTCTCGGATCAACGCATCCGAGACCCAGTGTAGAAGACGCTGGGTAGGTGACGGGGTCCTCCGTTGGTGAGGAAGTCCAGTCATTGCATTGTTGGAAGCACATGTCTGTGTGTTCCTTTGTGAGGCCCTTGGATCGAAGTGAGTTCTGAGTGGTACCTGTAAAATATTTTAACAAATACAAATTGCAAACCCATCAAAGTAGCATCTCATGACCACATGCGTAATTAATGACCATGCTTGGCCCTCCTTGTGAGGATAAAGGGGACACAGGGTGGGATTAGGTTAAACATGTCATGCTTGGTTAAAGATTCACATCAGGTTCACCATTTTTGTTTCGGATGGGTTCAAAACGCCCAACAGTTCAGTATCCGATGATATGTGGACATGCTTTCCAAAGATAGTCATTCGCTGGGTGATTTGGCCAGCAATAATTAAGAACTTACATTGGTCGAGAGGATGGGAAGTCGGGATCATCAGACCCTTTTGGGGGGAATTATTTCTTGTTCTAGTGCTCTCTTATAGATTTATGATGTATTCATATGTTCGTGAATCTTTGGTTTATACCCAAGCATAGTATCCACAGATTATTCCTGGTTGGACATGGTCAGCTAAACGCAGGGATTCCGAATCATTTAGTCCCGAGTTTTACCATCCCTCATTGGATTCATAACCCCGAGGAGTCTGGACATACTAAGATGACACTGATTTAAAGCTTCATAACAGGGAAGTGAAGAGTTTATTTTCATCCAGGGGAGACAGATAACAACTTGATCATTTGGATCGAACCAGTGATATGGGCCATCTACGTGTCCTCATGAGAGGAACCTGGATCCACGTAGTTCGGTTTGGTATGGGGGCTTATACTTCAGGCTGCCCAGGGTTGATGCGGTGAACCGATGTGAAGATGGTTGGATTGGCCGGGTATTGGGCTTGAACCTCATGTAGTCTTCCTACATACCCTGCCTAGGGGACATGGATCAAAGTCCACATAGTTCGAATCAGAGTGTTAGAGAACCGATGTGAATTTGGACCTGGGGGTCCGATGGTGATTGGGCTTGATCCTCTAAGAGGCTTCCTACGTATCCCTGTGGTGGGGAATCAAAGTCCACGTAGTTCGGATCGTAGTGGGGCTTATGCTCTGAGGCAGCCTAGGGTGATCGATTGGGGCTTACACTATGAGGAGGACCATGGTAATGGATTGCGGCTTACTCTCTAAGGATTCCCAGGGTAAGGGATTGGGTATTACACTCTGAGGATGCATATGGGTGAGGATGTCATGGTCGATGCTTACTCTAAGCCCACATGAGGCATGCTCGGTGTGAGATACAAGAGGCAGGAGGGACCAGACGATTATGTTGTGAACGGTGTGTCCATGGGATGTGGAGTGGGACTTACGCATTGAGCAGCCAAAAAAGTCGGGGCTTACTCAGCGATGGATGCCCATGATGACAAAGCGCAGTGGGAGAGCGACTTAGCCTCAAAGAAGGATGGAGCAGCACCCTTCCCCACTACTCCCTTCCTTGGCCATGGCCATAGGGAAGTACGATTGTGCATGGTGGATTCCTTCTGATGGGAAGTCCAACATGTCCCAGAGAGGGTAAAAGTGCCCCAGTCCTAACTAGTAGAGGGGTATAAAAGAGACTCTTCGGCTCGGACTCCGCATTACCGTGTGAATGTGAACCTATGAATGCTTTGGGAATACACTCAAGGGCTAGAGAAACCCCTTAGCCCCTGCTTACCGTGGGTTTGTGAACTAAAAAAGGCGCGCTGATGCGCCTGAAGGTTACATCACACGGGTCCGGTGGCTTTGGTGGAGGCCTCAGCTCGGGTCCGATGAATGGGGAAATGAGGGGGTTGTGGAGGATCATACCAGATTGAAAGAATTTTATATCTCCAGGGGAATTGGAAATATGGAGGATCTAGTGGGCCACACAAGTGTATGAGGGTGGTTCCCTTCACACAGAGAGGTGCTACGTGGCCAGAAAGGCCGTCCGTGAACAAGGGTGGTCCGAGGAGTGATGGGCATTCCGCGAACCAGGGTGGTTCCCTGCTTAGTGGGAATCCCGCGAACCAGGGTGGTTCGCGGCTTCAGGTTCGGCCCGCATACTAGGTTGTTACACAGAGGGGTCCATGGGAGTAGTGGCGGCCGAGGTTGATTCCGGTCAGAGGTACATTGGTCAGGGATCCGCCCATGTAGGAGGGTCCTACGTAGTGTGATAGATCGGAAAAGGGGAATAAAATCCCTGGTCCGCAGGGAGTGCATCCGCAGAGGGGCCATGGTCCATGGTTTTCTTTTATTTGTTATTTTAGGTTTGTGGTTCACCAAGTTGTTATGAATTTTTTGGTTCCCTATTAATTCTCTTATCGCTTCATACATGTTCTGGTTCGAGAACTGGAACTTTGCTGGTTTCAAAATCCTAAGCTCCTTCCTTCAAAATCCTTCCACCTGAATTTGATCGATCTCCAATTTCCTTCCTCGCTCTTCCCTCTCGATCTCCATTTATTGAGTGGGGAAAGAGATATATATGTGGTCATGAATCACCTTTTGCCGAGGCCCTTGATCGGAAACCCGGTTTACAGATGACTTTGTCAAACCGCAACTCACGGGTAGAATCAAACACATATCGCCTGCGAACAAAACTAACTCGGGGAGTGCCTATCGACCGTGTAGGGTTCCGTCTCCATTCCAAGAACAATAGTGGATGGTGTACGAGTCGGTTGACATGGTTTGTGGCTGGTGTGGTTCATGATGGTGAACTGGGTTGGCGCCCGTCCTACTTCGCACCCATGGAGTGCTTCCGCCTCCATTCCGTGAACGACAACCGATGCAGTCCGGGTCAGTCGATGCTGTTTGTGGCTAGGGCGGATCGTGATAGTGAACCAGGTTGGCACCCATCCGGCTTCACGCCTGCAGAGGGCTTCCCCCACCATTCCACGAATGATAGTGGTCCGTCTAGGGGGTGCTTTGTGGAACCGGTTGTGCACCATTATCATCGGACCGGTCTGCAGACTGGTTCGGTTTGTGCCATCCTTTGCGTATTCTCCACACTTTTTCCCAATTCATTTTGGGAAATTGGGTAGGATCTCTGTTGAATCAAAGGGGATTATCATTGTCCATTTCGGATTTTTCAATACCCTACAAATTTTATTCTAAATTAATTAATATATTATTGGATTATTTAAAAACCATAGAAATATTGGAAATGAAATTGGGGAAGAGATTTGGTCAAAAATGACATCTCGTTACCATTTTTGAGTGATTAGCTACGTTGGAATAAAATTTATATCTATTTATCATTGAAAATTTAATTATCACGGTAAATTTTTAAGTGGTTAGTGAAGGTGTAATGAAAAATTATAAGTCCTAAAATGCAACATATATCAGTCAAAATTTTATTGGGTGAAAGGATTTCAAACATAAGATATATTATATTATTAACTTTTTCCACTGAATACCAAACTAAAAATCAAATTAACTTATTATATTTAAATGTTTTATGTAATTCATATTGTGTCCATTGTTTCACTAAAAAATGAACCCTCTATCCTCTAGACCTCCCACTAAATAAGATCCACTTAAATTGACTGGCCTTGTGGAAAAACTATCATAATTCGCCAAATTCAATTTATTTAGGTTCATTCATTTTATTATAACTACCCCTATGACCCTCAAAGGGCCTATAAAAAGGTTCTTCAAAGAGGAGTTAATCATCATATTTGAGTGATTTCATTTTACTTCATGTTATGCCTCCTCCAATTATTCCCTAACTATTAAAATATAATAAAATGTCTATCCAAATAATATTGAAATTTATTATCTGAATATAATAACCATATTCAACTATATTTCTTTACTATGGGAAATGAAAATATTGGTCTTGTGTGTATTTTGACTACAATGTTCATGTAGAGTTGTGTTTTTTTCATCACTAAGTCAGAAGGTCAGTCATATTGTTTTGTTGAATATATATATATATATATTAAACATGAAATAATAGTGATTGTATAAATATATTTTATTACTTACATTGGTACAAATCCACCCTCTAATAAATAATAAGGTCTCTCATGCAAGCGATTAGAATACCACCTCTACAAATGGATGTGACACATTTTTTAACTATAAATTTCTTAGGTGATTATATAATTCAATTTTATCTTTAAAAAAACTAAAATATTCCATGATTATTATCCTAGAGATGATTATTCAATAAACTTTTTGACCACAGTGAACACACTGATGTCATTTTGATATTATGAAAGAAATAACCTCAAAACATCCAACATCGACATAGCCAATCAAATAATTAAACATGTAGTTTAAAAAAATAAAATAAATGATTTAATGATAAGGTATTAAAACTAGAAAAAATTATTATCAAATTTTGAAAAATAATATAAGTTTATTACAAAAGAGAGAAAAATGTATGTGAAAAAATGGGAGATAATATATGCGATTTCATGTCTCAATTCCCTTTTATTGAGAATTATGATATTTCCATGTAAAATTATCATATTGAGGTGTATCGACTAATTTTTCAATTAATATTATAGTTTCATTCTAAAATTAATTTGTTTACAAATAATTTCCAGATTCATTACTTCTGTGATTCATTGGTTCAAAAGGCATCATGTCATAAGGGAAAATTTACCGTAAAACCATGTATTAAATTATTAAAATATTTAATTTCAATATATTATAAATATATTTTAAAATTCCTAATATATTTTTAGTTGACGTATTTGTATATCAAGGAGTAAATAATAATAGAAATTATTATGACTCTTGAAATCCATTTAGAGATTTTCAAAATGAATATTTTTACGTATTTTATTTTTTTATTGTAATTTATTGTAAACAGATGAAAAGGATGTTTCATTTTTTATGTATATTATTTTGATGAATTTTCATACCAATATAATGTTTTTATTTATTTTTATTCCAATTATTTACATCCATGTTTTCATAAATGTAAAATCTCATAATATATTTCTTTGTATTTTAGTTTTCCGAGTCGGGACATAAAAAATATGCATATATCAATATCCAAAAATGTATTTCATAGGGGTTGAAAATATTATATATATGTTTTTTAGGATTTAATTGTAACATCCTTATATTTTATAAAATAAAACTATATTTGATAGATTGTTGGATATGAAACACTAAGTTTAACGAACATAATAATATATAACCCTTATCACCTCTCTATTAGTTTGGGGTTACTATTATTATTTAAATATTTACAAAATATAAATATAAAAATAACCAACTCAATGTTAATTATTAAAAATTCTTTATTAAATAATAAATTAAATTTTATTAATGATGTTTCATTCACTAGAAAATATATTTTCTTCAAAAATAATTTTTAATGTTTTATGAGAAAATATCGTGAATAATTCTTAGAAAATATAGAATAAGTATTTGATAAAAGAAATAAAATTCTTAAATCATCAGATAAAAATTTAAATTGGGTGAAATTATTGCATTTTTCTAAAAAATAGGCATTTTCTTGAGAATATCTGAAAATACATATTTTTAGGAAGATCACTTTTCTTTCGAATAATTAATGTAATTTAAATGAATAATTATATTTTGAATATGATTTCAATTTAAAATTTTTAAATTTAGTTATATTTAAACCTCCGAATTAAATTTAAGTCAAAATAAAATTTTGATTTAGTATAAGTATGTTTTTGGGTTAAAATATGGGATTTTAAAGAAAAATGTTTATAATAACAGTACATTTGAATTAATTAATGAAATATCTATTGATGAATGACATAAATGAAATTTATATAATATAAGAAAACAAAAATAATTTTATATTCATAAATTGTAATTATATTTCCTATATATTTTATGGAATCATCTTTTTCTAGTCAAATATAGGTTTTGAAAAACTGTTTTTTCATCACATCTGATGGTTTTGTTTTTTATTAATATATTCCACATAAATAAATTTAACTTGATAAAATGGATTAAAAACAAGGAATAATAATAATTTATATTTTAAATATTTCCCATTAATATTTGAAAATAATGAATAAGGAAAATAGAAAAAATTATTTTCTATAGTTTGGTTGAAAATGTCTTTAATGGGGGTTATATGATAAAGAAAATTATAGAAATCAACTAAAAACATGTCAAACTTATATTTTAATTAAACTTTTAGATATTTAAATTTTTAATTGTCAATATTGGTCTATTTTGAAGCCTTTTACTTGTGAAAAATGTATGTAGACCTTTTTCTTTCCAAAACATACAAGTGTGCCACTCACATCCATTATAAAATGATAACTACTCTCATCTCTTATTCACAAAAAATGAACATTGGTGTTGTGAGTCCATAATAAAAAAAATGAATTCCCTCACCATGACTTATTTCACTTATACTGTTCAAATTTACACTATATGATTCCCCTTGGTGCCTATATATGGAGGTTGTCTGAAAAAGTGATATCATGATTAATCAATTATTTTATTTTATTTTTTATTACACATCCTTAAAAAATTATATAATTGTTATTATATAATAAAAATAAAATATATAATATACTTGTATTTTATTATTTTATTGTCATAACCAAAGTCATTCTCTTATTCAATCAAAATGGGATACAAAATCATCATTTGTGTGTGTGGCGGACTACCTTCTTATGAATCGATTAAATTCATTTTCTATCACCACCGCCCAAGAAATATTATGATGATGAATTTAAATTATATATATATATATATATTAATATATATATAATTTTTAATATATTTTTATTTATTCATTTATTATATCACATTTACCTTCTTACATTCTATTTTTTGGGATATAAGATAATGTCAGTTGTGTCTATGACAGACTACATCCTCATGAAGAGATGTTCTTAATTTTTAACTGACACATTACATGGAAGGCAATGTTGATAAATTTTATGAAATTATGTGATATAAATTACATACTTATGAAATTAATAATATATTTATCAAAATGAAACTATTATATATAATTTTATTTCATAGACTAAAAAATTATTACATCATTCATACATATGTATGGACTACCCCCTCCATAAAGTTATGTGACTTCTTTTTCATCACTAAATTGAATGGAATATATATATGTATATTTAAATAATAATTATTTTATTTATTATATTATGGTTATTTTTTTAATATTAATTAATACATACCTTCTTTTATATTGTTCATTGAATGAATAGAAACGTTACTCATGCGTATGTATAACCTATAATCTTTATGATTGTCATATAGTAAAAATATTAAATTCCTGATTAATTATTGTTAATAATAGTATAACTTATGTATGAATAAGAAAATAATTTCATGATTTTTATTCTTTATATTATGATATAATAACCACCCTAACCAATATTCAACCAACCGATGTCATTTTCAACACATAATCCAAATAGTGTTGAAATGCCTGATGTAAAATCCATTCATTAAGATACTGTATATAAAATTTCTATAATTGAAATAAAATTAATAAGAAACTTATAAATTGTAATTAATCGTGTAAATAAAATTATATCTTTATTATTTGGATCATAAAATTTAATGCGATGAATCATACTCAGGTAATGTTACTTAGTCTCAATTTCCTTTACCTTTGATATATTTAAATGTAAATTAACTATATAATTTTATGAGGTGTATATACAGACCCTTGGATATTTTTATAATTATTTTTTCTGTTATCATTTTATTTATTTATTTTTTGTTTAATTTTATTCTCTCAAGTGGCTTATAAATCAAATATTTATAAAATTATAAGGGATATTTCGGGAATTTTTTTTATTGTTTTCCTTTTAAATATATTTTCCTTCCATGTACATGTTTTTAAAATTATTTTATGATGTATATGAACGTTTTATATATAAAATATTTTCCATAATTTTTATTTTTCAATGAATCTTTTAAAAGATTGTTTGAATTTTTATACAAATGACAATATGAATTCTCTACTTTAATGTATAGGTTGACAAAAAATTTTCCGATAACTAAATTTTTCTATTATATGTTAGGATTAAATTACAATATTTCATGTTTACATTAAATAAAAAACCTAATTCCATTTTTCTTGGTATTATGGTTCTAGAAATGCGTTTTAAAGGAAAAAGGTATTTCTATAATACAGTGTGTTTTTGTATATGTGTTCAAAATGATTTTCTCAAATGTGATTTAGGATGAAAAGATATTGGAATAAAATAATTAGTTTATAATATGGTGGTTAATAATTTTATGAAAAATGTATGAGACAAATACAGCTTATATGATGGGTTGATCTCCACTATAGCTCATGGATGAGCCTGATATAGCTTATAAGAAAGGATCAACCACCTTACAGCTCATGGTTGAGCCCAATACAGTTAAAATGAATGGTGATTTTGATAAAAATAATTCCATTTCATTGGGTACAAATTATGTTCTCTAGAGAAATATTTTTGAAGACAGTCATATGGTTGTTCTCATTATAATGGTTATGAAATGGTTTTAAGAATATAATGTTAACTATTTCATAAAAAGTTTTTTATATTATTTCATTAAAGTTTAAAGGATTTTATTGAGAAAAAATGTGTTAACATTTCATATGAAATTGTAATATAAAATAAACTCAATGATGTTTGAGGAATTTTTTTGTTATATTTTTATTGTTTTAATTAGACTAATGATTCTCATCTTTTTATATAACTAAATGTGATATTATTTTACTCCCATTTTTTTAAAAGGATCTTTGGGAATGGAAAAGAATAAATCAATTGGAATTTCATGAAAATATTCCATGAAAATAAATCATGTGTTATTTTAAACGTATTATATTATGAGAAAAATGGATAATTTTAAAATGTTTTGTCTTTGAATTATATGGTTTTGTTATGCATGATTTGTGACTTAATTCTATAAAAATCAAAACATTAAAAGATACTCAAATTAAAACAATGTGAATTCTTGACTAAAAATAACTATTATGTTATCTATAAAAGATATGTCCTTATATTTTGTAATGAATGTTGATTTAGAGAACATTAGAGGTTAGGATAATGCTAATATAATAAACTATTAAAATTTTACTATATGGTTAAGTTTATATGTTATAGTATTTTATGATTACTATGTAGGTTCATCCAAAATATGTTTGTTCTAAATGGTTTTATATAGTGGAATTCAGGAAGCAATTATGGAAGGCAAAAAGAAAAAAATATCCTTCCAAATTAGTCTGTTGAGGTGGATATAATTAGAATAGAATAGTTTTTTGTAGTGATATAATAGTTGAATCAAGCTATAATTGGTGTTGGTATCACTTCTAGGGATAATTTTTATCTACCATAGTGTTATATAATTATAGTAGATATTTTATTTAGAAAATAGCTACCAACATTTAGTGGATCAACTGAGCTAGTCATTTCGAAATGAAGGATCAATGATAAGAATTATATATTTAAAGACAAAGGGTATTCAGAACAACAAATGTTAACCCATTACATTTATCATTTTGAAGGCGATGATGATCGATGGAGTCCTCCAGTATGAATATCAAATAGAGTGATAGAATTTATTCCATTGAACATGACACATTTTATATGATATTTATTAACAAATATTTATATATAGCATTATTCAAATATTGATGGAGAAATAATTCTTCAAATAAAGACAATAGGATGAAAATTTTATATAAAAATAGGAAAAATCTTCATAATAATAGTTATGTATGTGCGATATTTTATCTGGGACGGTGAAAATAAAATTAATTGGTATTATTCATGATTGAAAACATTTTTACTATGTTCATTATCCGTATAATAATAATAAATTTATGGGAATTTTATTTATTTTTCTGAGAATGCTAAAATTGGGTTTTTTTGATCATTATGGTTCTTATTATGGAAAGAGTAGTAAATGGTCTCAGTGGAAATAAATGGACATTAATCCACCTAATATGTGTGTTGGTTAGGCTTATACAAGTTTAAATTATCTTAAAATACATTTTTTGGAGGTTTTCTAGGATCTGGTATGTGTTACCAACGTGGTACGTCAAGTAATAGGGTTTGTGAATGAAAAGAAAATAGTCCTAAACAATCATAGAATGAGATAAATGATATCTAGCCAATGATGAATTTTTTTACCTACAATGAGTTGGAAAATTATGATAATGTGTCTCTGATGATTCTTATATAGGGTGATAATCATCTTGATTGTAAATATAAATGATTGTAAAAAACATTTTCTACTACTGCTATAGTTGATGTTGGGCTGTACTATGAAATGGTGAATACTATAGGAAGCTCAATATCATTCAATAGATAATATTGTGTAACATTATTTATAAACCCCTTATAGGTTTTAATTGTTGATATCATAAAGTGATAAAAAAATTTATTTTTTGGTATTAGGAAAATGTAAAGCTTCAGTTTATGTTGAATTTTTTATTTAATTTTTTTGAAACAAATTTTATGTTATTTACAATCTTTAGGGTTTATATCATCGTTTAATATTAATGCTATTTTTTAAGGATATTAATCTTATTTATATTAACTATGTTATTATACAATTTTATTCAAATGGATATCTCGATGGCCTGATGAAAACGAGTTGCTTCTAGTAAGGTCATGGGGATTGAACTCAAAACCCTAGGGTGATAAGGGTAAAATTCATATCGATGGCTTATGTGATGTTCAAGTTGTTTGATTTAATTATTTTTAAATAAATTTTTTATATTTATGTTAATGGATTTTTTTGAACATATTATTTATTAAATATAAAACCATTGGAGTGAAAATTGATTTGATGAATAGGTGATTAATGTTATTTTGGAAGAGTTTCAGTTTAATTTTTGGAAACATCTTTCCTTAGGATTAATTTTTATTATTGTTAATTTTTAAATGTAGGATTAATATTTAGGCATCATAAAAGTAAATATTTGATACTTCATATGTTTATTGTAGTGCTTCAAGAATCACAAATTAATTTTGGATACCCATCATTTGAAAAAAGATAATAGTGTTGTGGAAATAGATTAATTGTTGAAATTATAGAAGAAAAGTAAGTACATTTCATTATTATTTTGGTAAATACATTAATTTAATTACTCAACCATAATAATGAGAACATGAATCAAATTTGTTTTATATTACCATCATTTTGGATGAATTAATGTCCCTTTTCTAACAATTTTTTTTATGGTATTGATGTTCTCAACATTCTAATGATCATTCACACTCTTGTTATTAGTGTTCTCTATCACTCTCCCTCATTATTTGTACATTATAATATTTTTACATATCCATATAATCACTTCCAACATAAAATATATTATTTAGAAACCATGTTTGTGGTATTCTTGAGGACCTCTATACATCCTTTTCCCTAATATCTAGATGATCATTGACTAACCTTTTTTTTGATCTGGGATTCCAAAAAAATATGTAAAACATTTTTCATCCATTTATTATTTATATAAATGTAAAAATTTGAGGATGAAATTTATTATATCACGGTTTGATGTAAAACCTTGACATTTTAGAAAAAATATATATTTAATTGTGTATTCGACTAGAAACACTGAGATTATATTACACTCAAAATATATAACTGTTAAAACAAATACCGAAAATTCGTAGGAATAAATAATATTAAATAAATTATGATATATATATATAAATAAATTTACTACTCAAAATATATTGTTGTTAAATTCTTATTAAATAAATAATCTATTTTTAGTAAAGTAATTTTTTACTTCAAAAATGAATTTTATTCTTTTTTTAGAAAAGTATTTTATTTTATTTTACAACTTTTATTAAATTTAATTGATAGAAATATTTATTAAAATTGGTATTTATAAATTTTACATCGTGTAAAATATATTGATTTTTTGGAAAATATTTAATTTATACTGATTGGATAAAAATACTCATTTTTTAAAAAATCATTTTTTCTTTAAATAAAATATTTATTTTACAAGTACCATTTTGTTTTGAATATTATATAATGTTACATAATAATTATTTAGTTTTATGTATCCTATTATTTAACATTTTATTTTTTTCTACATTATTTTTTACCATAATTTTTTTTGGGTTAAAAAATACGTGTTTTTTATGAAAAAAATATTAAAGGGAATTTGGCTTCTCAATTTAAAATAATTAAGTTAATACATAATGGAGAATGATTTAAATGAAATTTAAATATTATGTATTTATAAATATTAATTTATATAA
The DNA here is from genome assembly GCA_963277665.1 of Viscum album. Classification (NCBI taxonomy): domain Eukaryota; kingdom Viridiplantae; phylum Streptophyta; class Magnoliopsida; order Santalales; family Viscaceae; genus Viscum; species Viscum album. The sequence continues at coordinate 569,204,087 of OY728126.1, read as the reverse complement.
TTTAATTATTAATATTAGTCATTGAGTTAATAAAAAATCATATTTTCCCGAAAAAAAACTCATTTCATGAAAATTCTCTTTTTTGAGTCTTTACATTCTATTTTAAATTTAAATGTTCCCATTCAATGAACTGTTTATTTTGAGATATATTCAATATTTGTAATTAGATTAATTTATATTTTCTAATAATTTAAAATTAGTCATTTACCTTAGTGAATAGTTAAAATATTAAAAAATAATTACCGAGGTAAAGGTGAAAATGGGATTTCCCGGGATAAAACTACAAATATGGGGATTAAAATGACCTCAAATCAAGAATTAATTTTATTTTATAGCCGGTTTTTAATATTTTAATATATATGTATATATAATAATTTATTTTAGTTTCTTGTTTTATATGAAAAACACGGGTACATCATTTTCATTCATTAAATTATAAGTGTCGGACTCACCTCATTTATAAAAGTCCACTCACTCTCCTCTCCAATTCATACCATCAATGACATTTTTATTATCCAATAACATACCAAATTTCTTCCATATTTCTCTCCCACTTACTAATAGTTCTTATTTTAATCAAAAATTCATACTAAGTAGGATTATTTTTTTAAATTTGGAGGTTGTCTGAAGAAGATATGTCACACATAACAGATTAATTTATTTAATTTCTTCTTCGTGCTCAATAAAATATTCATAAATTAAGATTATATAATAACACCAGCATATATAATATACATATTTTTTATTAAGATAATGTAATTTCCTAAATACTTATCTTATTCCGTCAAAGGGAATATGAAATCATCATTTCTGTGTATGAGGGTCTTCTGCAGCACGAACCGATGACTTCTGTTTAAAAAAACACATATAATAGCATGTAATATTGATTTATTTCATATATATATATATATAATTTTTAATATAATTTTACTATTTTAGTTAATATATTACAAAAATTCTTAATTTTATTTTTTTGGGATATATGATAATGTCGCTCGCCAGTACAAGAGAATACCACCTCTCGAATTGATGTGATTCATTTTTCACTAAAACATTACATGGAAGTTAATAGATTTAATCATAATTGATAAATGTTATATAAATGAAATAAATATGATATTCATGAAATATTAAACATTCATAAGAGATAATATGTCATTTCGATTCATACATTGAAAATTTATAACGTCATTCATTCGTACATGTGGACTGTTACCACCATGAAGGGATGTGACTCTTTCCTCATCAAGAGATGTCATGGAATATATATATATATATATATATATTAATTATTAATTAAATAATATAGTATTTATGATATTATTATCATTCTGAAAAAAACTTTTTCCCTTCAGTAATGACCATTGAAAAAAATGAAACATTACTCATGCATACATTCGACCTACTGTCTCCATGAATGTAACCTAAATCGTTTTTCAGAATCATATTTCATGATTGGTATTAAAATTAAAATTTAGATATAAATATAATATTTTTTTGTGATTATCATTATGTTTATATTGAAGTAATCACCTCTTTGAGTAATAGTCAATCGTCATGTAACACCCCAAAATTCTAAAATAATAGCATTTTAATCTATATTGTATTTGATAAGGAAACCCAATATTTGAAATTAACATAACACCATAAGATATTAAATTATTTTTCTTTAACTAAATTAAATATAATACATTTCTCTTAATTAACATTAAACCAATTTTTTCTTAGGTAACATGTAAGACTGAGTTTTATCGAACAATAATAACCTACTAAAATTATTTCTTTGTATGAAATTTATCGCATAGAAATTAGAATAGATGGAATTAATATGAGTATCTAAATTATTAAAATATATAGTTATCACATATTTATTAATCATATTCTTATTTTTAATAAGTTATGTATCATTCAATATAAAAATATGAATGTTTTTAGAGGATTTGAATATGTCAGAAATTTGTTTAGTCATGACATGAACACATAATTTTTAAATGATTTTGAAAACATTAAGAAAATAAAAAAATAAAACATAATTTTGGAAATTTTAATTTTATAATATTATTACTGTCGATTTTTAGAGAATTTTTTGAATGTTTTTTGATCAATATTGAAGAATACTAAAATTTAATTGAAAATATCATTTTTTAATGATTATTAATGATAAATTAAAATATGCATTGTTTTTAAAGTAAAATTTGGTTAATTTTAAATCAATTAATAATATTATGGTTGTTGGAATCATTTTCACATTGAATTTAGATATTAAACCTTTATAATATTTTGAACATTTTCAAATAAAAAACACACATTCTCATTAAATATGTGGGATAAATTTTAAATTAAAATATTCCACTTTTATTAATTGAAATTTTAAAAAAAGTTAAGAATTTGTAATCATAATAATTTTAATTTCTAAAAAATTGATGTTAATGCTTTTTGAAAATGAGTAGCTAATGTAGTAAAATTTAATTACCGTGTTTGAGGTAAAAATTTATTTATCAATGGAGTAAAATAAAAGGATAAGGAAATAAATAACCAATATTTTCATAAAAGATGATATTTTGACCATATTTAGACCATTACAGCAGTAATGTTTGAAAATATTCCAGTTGAACCTTTTTTTATTTTGATTAAGATGGTATCACTCAATCCATTTGAAAAATTACATGCCTCTCCTCTCCCCCACATATTAGAGGCCACCCCTCTCCTCTCTTATTATCTCTTTCACATATATTATGTTTAGAAAAAAAATATCCCAAATCAATTACAAAATTATTTATCTAATTCATATAATCTATATTTTTTGAATAAATTCTACCTAGGAAGATTTAAATTAAAACCTAATTGGAAAATAGAAGAGGAGGTAATGTTTTTAATGAGTCTCTTCTTATTACATCAATCTCAACTTCATTCAATTAATATTATATACCATAATAATAAAATAAACTCATAATAATACAAATATTGGAATGTTTTTATTTTAATTTAATATCTAATAATTTTCTCCACTTCTATTAAATGGGTTTCAAAATCATCAATCATGTATTCTACAGACTATCGCCTCGTGAACTGATGTCAATCATTTTTATATCCACCTTCTAAGGTTGGGAATTATGATGGATATAAAGTATATGTATGATATTTATTATATATTTATAACGATTTAGTCACTATATAATATATTTATTTGTTCCTTCCATTCCATATGAGATATGATAACATCGCTTGGGTGTTATGAAGATTACCACCTCACAAAGTGATGTGATTCGACTTTCACTAACACTTCACATGGAAGGTGATAAAGATAATTTTAATTATTAAATTTCATATACCTAAAATAATAATGACATTAATAACATATATGAAATTCTTTAAATGCTATCTATATCATTTTTCCTCTATCGTTTTCACATACAAAAATAGGATAATTCCATTCGTGTACATATGAACTGTAGCCATCATGAAGCATTTTGACACTCGTTTCATCACTGCACCACATGGAAGAAATATAACCATATATAATATGATATGTATTATGAAATGGTAATTAGGTTGGGTTAATATATTAATTACCTCTTTTTTATTATTATCGGTGTGAAATGGAAATGAAACTCACAGGTACATGCAATATATTGTCTCCCTAATCGATACATACATTATTTTTCGTAACCATAATTAGTAATGTATTGAAATGTAAAATTGATTAAAAATATTATAATTAGGTCATTATTATTATTATCAATATGATACAACTATATAATATGAATTATAACGTAATATTTTATTCTGAAGCATGAATGAGAAAACATGGGGATTAACATCAGAAAAAATAATAATAATGAAATATTATTAATGAAATGTAACTAAGATGTTATAAAATGATAATTTATTATATTATAAAAATTATTATGGTTATGGAATAAGATAATAACTTATTTAAAACCAATATACATGAGGTTAAATAATGTTCATAAAATGGAGTGTAAGGCATGTTATTTCTTAATTCAATTTCCTCTCCTTGAGTTAAACATCTACATCGTTGATTATATCATCATATGATTATGTGTATAATGAATTTTTTTTTATTTTATGTTATATTTTTAATTTATTTATATGGATTTATATATTATAAATATAATGGATTCATTGATTAATTCCCAATCCAATGTTATGATAATTTTATGGTTTTATTTCACCATACCATTCAAATCGAGATTATTTATTCTTGAATATCAGTTAATGCTAATTACATGAAAATTTACAAATAAACCCTTTTAATTTTAATATACTCTAGTTATTAATATTGTTTTCATTAAATATTTCTACATTTACACTCCATGATTCTTAAATTTTATTATAAAATGTAGTGGAGAAATATAACTTTATTTATTTCTTCAGAAGGAAATATATTTTCTTCCAAAACCATGTGTTATAAAAATGTTTTATAAAATGTATTTAAAATTTTTGAAATTGTTTATCAAAATAAATTTCAACGATTTTTAGTGTTTATAAACTTTCATAATGGAATCATATTTAAATTTTTTAATAATTCTCATTTGGATTTTAATGTATGTTTTATGGGAATCTTCATGTCATTTTGTTAACAAAGGATATTTCTTTACCATTTTATGATCAAAAAATACTATTATTTTATTAATATTTAAATCGTTTATTAATGTACCTAGTATCATGATAGTGATATCAATGAATTTTCCATTACATGTTTTGGATGATATTTTTAAATAATTTTTTTTAAATGTGATATTCAAAAAAAGGAATTTTAAACAATTTTCAAAATGTAGATATTTTTCCACAGGAAATAATTTAAATATGATTTTAGGTAATTTCTATTCAACAATATTATACATAATTTATTATTGATCAATTGGTTATAATTTATATTTATTCCATCAATATTTTTCTTATGGATGGTTTATGATCATTTTGACTTTTGAAATTATTGTCATTCACTACATTGAACCATTTTTTGTCAATAAAATTCCATTAAAATGTTTAGGTTTTTATCATAAAAAACTAAATTTTACCTAAATATCAATATTATTCATTATAGATGCATTTAAGTCCAAAACCAAATATAATTTATACATATTATGGAGTAATTTAAATTTCATTTGATTAGCAGGGGAAATATAAATAAATAATTATACTTTACATGATACATATATTTTATAAGGAACATTGATTATGAATTAAATATATTATTTGAAATATTAGTAATGATTTGGGCACATATGACATGGGTTGATCCTAGTTATAAATAGCTAATTGATGAATCAGTAGTATCATGGGATAAACTAGATGGATAGCCAGCGTTATGTTTGTTTTTACCCATTGTATTTTAAAAAATATTATTAAAGGGATTAATGGTAAATGTATCATGTACCTAGGAATCATGGAATACAATAATTAAGCATTACCTTTATTCTGTATTAAGTAATTGTAGTCCTAGTTATTTTCACTACGACGTTATCTCTGGATGCATTTTATTATCAATTATTTAACTAAATAGAATGTGTTTTTTGTTAGTTATCTTCCCATATTGATTTTAATTATCAAATTATTATATTACTTTTATTGTTAAAATTATATATGGTTTAAATTATTTACATTTCCAAATAGATTATTTTCCAAGATATTTATGCAGTGATATTATCTATAGATTCAATTCCTTCTAAATTTATTATTTATATGGCATTTTGGTTCAGTGCATACCTATCCATATTTATTATGATCATTTATTATAGAATTATTCAATTATACTTGGCCCTTATTGATTATTTTATCTCACCCTTATTTCGTTTCCATTCACCATGATTCCATCAAAATTACAATGAATGATATATAAGAATATCATAGATATATTGATGTTATTTGAAAAAAATATGTTGTAATTTGGGATGTAAAATTTATATTAGACTCATTTATGATTCTAGTTTACCAGGACCAATAATTTGATCAGTCCATAAATATATGATTCCATATATTCTATTCTAATTTAATGATGTAAATAACCTTCTCCTTGTTTCTTTTGTGAAAGTCACTAAAGTTGGACTCCAAGAATGTTTAGTAAAAAATATTTGAACTGGAATTTGGAAATCATAGATTAGGAAACATAACACTATGTTTTAATTTGAGGAAAATTATATAATAACAACATATTTTTTGTTATGTTAATGCAATTTTTTATAGTAACATATCCATGTCGGGATACTATTTGTGGATGTGGTTATGGAATAAAGTTACATAGTGGAAATACTATTAAAAATGGTGTTTTGAATTCCCATAATCATTACCAAGTACATGAATATAAGAAGTATTGTGCACATTACTTGACACTCCCAGGGGTTATGTTTATGAAAATTAATGGTCTATTTACAAACAATTTTTCAGGATTTGAAAGGATGAAGATAATGAATAGCCTTGGTTAAACCAAAGGTGTCTTAGATTCAAAATAAAATGTCAAGATTAAGACATCATGTAAAAAATTATATGGGTTTTCAAATATTATTATTGTTACTCACACTATGTTTTTTGGTTTTAGTCAATAGATGGAACCCTATGAAATAGTGAAAATAGTTAATATTAAAAATAATGTGGTGACCATGTAAATAAAACGCGATTTGTATTAGACTATAAGAAATCATGATTATATATAATCAGCTTTCATGGAATATGATTAATAACATAAATTGTAACCAATTTCTAGAATAATTATATCTGTCAAGGATGAAGTATTATAAGAGCTTGAATCTTGGAGACCATGGAGAAATGAAGACTAGATTTCTATGATTTCTTGTATGTGGAAGAAGACACCTAGAAAAATTCCTTGATGGTTTGGTAAATATATTTATGTGTGGAAAAGAGGGACATAAAGAAATTAATTGATTTGAAAAAAAGGATACTACAGTGGAAGGATATATTTATCATCTTATGGACCCATTTATAGTTTATTCTCTTATATGTGGGGACCCTATGCAATATCCAACTACATGAGATCATATAGTTGTTAATACATAAACCACGTAAGGAATAATGTTTATATAAAATGGGGGGAGTATTTATGTATTGTGATTTAATAATTAAATTATTAAAGTGCTCTACCAATGGTATTTTAATTATAATAATTATGAAATATCAATAGTTTTTTTTTAAATTTTATAAGAACATGTGTATATGTTATCATAAAAGTTATGGATATCGTCATGGTTTTTGATAGTCAGATTAATCATAAGTACAAAACCATAATCACCGATTTTAAATAATTGTGTTCTAAGAATCTCATGAGGTTTATGATAATTTTGATGAAATTTCTAGTAATACAAACCATTAATTTTTTTACTAGATTTAGTATAAGGGGTATTTGAGAAATAATGGATTTACATTATATAGGCATTAGAATAAAGTTTTTGATAACATTTTGGGTTAATATTATCACTAGTAGCACTATAATAATATTAAAATAAATATATCATACCATATAAAAAATAAATTCATATTGAAACAATAGTAAAAAGGTAAATTAATGATTAATATTATTTCAAGTATATCCATCATTTTATTTTATGGGAGTTTTTGGAATTATAATCATACAGATTAGAAAAATGTTAATATGTATTCCTAGTGGAAACTTTTTTTTAAAATATTGTATATTTACTATATCATATATTTATTGTATATTTATTATTCTGGAAGGATAATATATATTTTTTTCAATCTTTCCTTTTTAAAAATATAATAATAATAATGCCGTTCATGTACGTGTGGACTACTGACATCACAAAGTGATGTCACATTTTATTAGACCCTAATACATATGGGTGAAATATGTAAAAATATAGTATCTTATATATTATATAATGATCATTCTATAGTGTTGATATATTACTTACATAATTTCCATATTGATTGGTGAATAATGGAAACGTCACATTCGCATATGTACAATATGCATTCTCCTTGATTGTAGCATACATTATTTTTCATAACCATCTGAAAAAACATGATTGAAAAGTATATTGTTGTAGTAATAATTCAATTGTTTACATATTATTATTATTTTGATGATATAAATATATAATAAGTTAAATAAATTAATATTTTATAACCAAACACACATAAAAAACAAGTCATTTGACACCCTGAAAAAATGGGAAAAATATTATTAATAAATGGGTATTTAAATGTTATAAATTAAAAATATGTTATATTGTAAAAAATAATATGATTTTTGAATAATTTGGTATCGATTTTACAACCATTATACCAATTTTTACGGAATGTTCATCTTGAATGGAGCGCATGGTATGAGATTTGTTAACTCAATTTCCACTAATTGGGTTAAACACATTCTTTCTTTTTAATATAGCTCTAATATTATGTGTGTAATGAATATTGATTATTGTTTCTGATGATTTATATAGGGCCCACCAGGTGAATTTTCATTGCATTCTCAGCAGTTACTTCCCCATATTCCTACTTTCCAAAGGTGGGTGGCTTTAATCGCTTCCATTGGCATTGTATTTTCCATGGTAAAAATATAACAATGAGATATTGATTCCTCATTAAATAGATTCCTACATGGAGATAATTTCATAGTATGGTTATAACTCATATATTATGTTTTGTTTTTTAAAACACATTCCAGATCCATCTCTTTGTGGAATCTTGTTAATTACATTGTCTCAATATCGACAGGGAAACAACATTTGGTCAGGAGTGTAATCCAATTGAGCATCTCTATCCATTTCAAGACATTGGGAACATTGTTCACATGTAAATCCTCATATTGGGAAGTAATACCACCAGATGCATATTAGTCATGGTACCCATGGTATCATGTGTCATTTACGAGGTAATTTATACAAGATATATATGTCTTCCAAGGATTTTCACCTAAGGCGCCACATATTTATTGCATGGGATATGTATTATAGGTCATGTCATTTGTAATATATCCTTTGGAGAGAGATCATAATGTCCAGTTGAGATGGATCGAGTCAAGAGTTTAACATCTTGTTTAGACTAGTTGGTAGATCAAAATTGATTTTTGTGGAATATAATGAGTAAATGTATAAGAACTCCCAATAGTGGAGGACCTAGAAGGTGTGTCTCTATGAGGGAATACATCAAACATGATTTTACTAATTAATGGATCAGTATTTCACATGGAAGTGGATCTAGAGTTGTGGATCATAACACCCCATAGAGGAGGACTAGGGAGGAGTGGATCTGAACACCCCCATCGAGGCAGATTTATGTGGTGCATATCAGAACACCCAAAATAGATTGTTCCCAGATGTGTAGATTAGAATTCCACATGGAAGAGGATCTAGGATTTATGGATATAAACACCCCATGTAGGTGGATCTAGTTTCTGTTTCCCTATGAGGGGACCCTATATTGTTTTCCATTGTCACAATTGAACCATATAGAGTCACCCACTACACCATATTCATAATATAGATATAAAAAACACATAGTTTGGTGCCACAGTTTAAGGTTGTTTCAAAGGAGTTCCCCATCTAGTTTATCATCATGAAGTAAGGATACTTCAATCACGAATGGTGAATCTACAAGTGATGGTTTGGGGATGAGATATAGAAGACTCCTAGAATTTGTGGTTTATGATCCATAGTGGAAAAGGGTGGCATCTAATGATGATCATACTAGTGCATCATGTTTTAATCACAGTGGATTATGTTATAGTTTTACATCTTGTTATGAAGATGTTATCAAGAAGTTTAATATTTTATGACTATGATATGGAGCTAGGTAGCTTTACATCATCTAGATAGGATGTCGGGGACTCACTCCTCACCCATTGAGCTTATATTTCCACTGTTCAAATTATTCTAGATGGGGAATAGTGTTGGCACTACCATAGAGGAGTGGCCAATCATGAGGTCTATATTAGGGTCCCTACATTCAGAAGAAATGAGAAATTATGTTCCTATGATTAGAAGTGATAGGTAGGGTAATGTATAAACTAGTACAAAAAAGGAAAGTATGTAGGCGATCATGATGTTGTTTCACACAACTAGGTTGGAATGGATTCAAATGTTTTGAAAGAAGGGGGCTATACCACAAGGGAATGTAATGAAGTCAAGAGGCGTAATTGTGTGCATGTTAGGGAGTTTCATGTAGGTCAGGGTAGAACATATAAATATTCACTCTGTTCCAAAATAAATGGATAAAGGAAGAGTTTTGTGAGAATTAATAAGTAGTATTCCCAGTCATATTATGTACATTACGAGGTCTGATCCATAAATGCTCTAACATTGGGGGTCCATGATCATATTATTATCACTCTTTTATATAATAATGGTAGCTTCATGCAATATATCTTCATTTAGTCTTCTAGAGAGAATATTGAAGAGACATGGGTGACTACTTATATATATGTAAAACCATTGTTTGTTAGTATGAAACACTTTGAGCATGGAGATCGAGTTTCATGCATCTCCATACCTTTTCATTGGGGATTGGATGAATACAATTTCCTATCCGACGACTTGTTTGCAATATAACATGGATTGTTGAGTGATGGTTAACACAAAAGTGGATTATTTTGCACATAGTAATCCAATTTTTTATGAACAGGCCTATAGAATGCTTCCATCCCTTAGAGAAATCATGTAGTTTTACATTGTATTTGGCATACAAGTCTTTTAACCAAGGAATTTATCATTGTGTGAGCTCAATGAATGTTTCCCAGAACCTATTAATCCTCACAAAAATTGTCATTCATTGTGGTTTAGGTATTCTTTTTTATAAAACTGACCATTTTATGTCCATGAAGAGATTTATGTGACAATGAATCCCCACCATTCAGAATCTGAGCTGACAATGAAAAAACGGGTCATTATAAAGATAGTGGATCATTTCCATCATTGTATGAAACATATGGCTTGAGTTTTACAACTAGGATTTTTTGGTGCATGAAAATAGAGTATGTCATCTATAAATAGTGTGAGGGTACCCTTGTACAATTCATGTAATTCTTGGGTGTTATAAAATTTATATTGTCTATATAAATCCTATTTCTTAAAAAAACATGATATTTGAACATGTCTTTCATGAAAGTCACCATTTCCTATAACCTCTTCTATTACAAACATGACCATTTGTGAGCACTCTTGATATTTTTTCCATCAATCCATACTTTTGTCACCAAGAACATAAATTTGTGTCCATGTTAATTTTCACTTATAGAATCGTACAAAATGGCTAATAAATCGAACCAAGCTATGATTGAAGCTATTACTACATCTTAGAGGGAGGAAATTATGGGGATATTTGAGATCACTCGAGAAAGGAAAGCCATTTAAAACATCTAGGAACATAATTAAATGATAACTAAATCCAAGAGAAACCATACATTATGGGGCCATATAATTCTAAGTAATTTTTGATTGATTGGTGAAGTGATCCTTTCAAGAATCAATGTTAACAGGTCATGATCCTAGTTAATGCATGAGGATGAGCTTAACCTCTTGAACATCACTGTTTATGGTCACCTATATTATGATCATGGGGGAAATTTTATCTACACACTGAGTGGATGAATAAGGATAGTTATAAGGGTGAAACCATAGGATGAAGAATTGATAGTTCATTTCTAATGATTTTTTAAGGACCACATTGCCTGATTTCATTACACGCTTAACTATTGCTTCCCTGCATTCCAATTATTAGAAGTCGGTAGATTTTTGTCACACTCATCAGTTCTATCTACTCCATGATCAAAATAAGATGAAGGGATTTTGGTTCCACCTACTATGGATTCATCCTTCTAAATTATATCATCGTATGGGTATCCATAATAGAATATGTCTTTTTTTTGGAACTCATTCCAAGTTCCATGTCTTTTTAAATGTTGGTTGATTATTCTATTTTTTTCAATATCTTAGTAACCATATATTTAAATTATACACAAGTTGTGAGTCACTTGGAATATTTTTACCTTGGGAACGTTGGTCACCCATAAATCTTCCTCTTGTGAGGGAATCCTATATGAGGAATCTTACACATGTAAACCAATGCATCCCCTATCAATCATGAGGTAATTTACTAAATAGGTGTACGTATTAAAACAATTTTTAACTTGGTCAACCCATGTTTATTTCATGTCATATATATTCTTGAATAGTTTAAAATTTTTAAATCCATTGAAGATGGATCATAATGTCAAGTTGAGATAAATCATGGAAGAAGTTTCGCATCTTTTAGAGATGTGTAAGGTGATCAGAACACCACTTTAAGGAAGATCAAGAATGGAGGGACTAGAATTCCTCATGGGGGAAGAAATAAAAGGTATGTTCCTTGGAATGTTGATGTCTCACTATTGTATTCTGATGAATTGATAGAGATGACCTATATATGAGGATATAGTGTTTTTTATAATAACACCACATAGAGGTATATCCTTGAGGATTGGATCAGAACTACCCTTAGGGAAAAATCTGGTTGGTGTGGATCAGAACACCCCATCGAGGAGGATCTTGGTGGGGTGGATTAGAACACCCCATATTCCTGGATTCAAGAGGTGTATCCCTCCAAGGTAGATCCTGTATAGTTTACCATTGATGTTATTGAACCTAAGATATGTTCCCCTTGTTCTATATTTAAATGATAGGAACCAAAACCCATTTAATCAATGATTTAGTGTATGTACATGTGGCAGGACAAATCCATGTTGTTTAACATCATGTTTCATAAATGATCATGTTGTGATAGGAGGATATGAAAGTGGTGGTCTGGGTCTTATGTTTAGTTGCTTCCTATAATTAGAGGATTATGTAACATGGTGGGAGAGGGTGGAATCTCGTGATGATCATTGATGTCATATAATTTGTTTATAATATAGTGAGAGGATACAGTTTTATGAAAAATGTAAATGATTTTTTTTTGTATTTTAATGTCGTATGACTGTGACATAAAGCTAGTTAGTTTTCCATAATGGAGATCGAATTTGGGAGGAATAAATCCTCAGTCCATGGGATTACATGACCTATAATAAGGAACCTATGTTTAATAAATGATTCTACAACTTCCATGGAGGAGTTCCCAATCATGTGTTCATTGTTAAGGTACCCACTATTAGAATAAATGGGCATTAGTGTACCAATTCTATGAATAATCAAGTAGGGTAATGGCATCACAAAAGTTATAGTGAAATTTGGTGGGGGAATAAGAAGTTGTTTCACACAACTTGATTGGGATACATGGAAAAGTTACACAAGCAGGGGATGTTGGACAATGTAAATAAATGGAGTCAAGAGTCACAATTTCACACATGTTAGGGAGTTTCAATTATGTAAGGGATTAAGACATGCATTTTCACTTTTTGAGCACCCAACTATCAATAGGATTAGTTGTACATGGAACACTCGATATCATTCAATGTCATATTTGGTCCCACATGAGTACATTCATGAAAATGACCTATCATTAGGGTTCTAGGATCATTGGATTTTTGGGATGTCATGTAAGAGTTTGAGTTGTGTGCCATAGTGTGTCACATTATCTTTTTCAAAACCTCTCTAATAGAGGGGTGTGTATTTATTCATCACTTAAATCATTGGCATTTGGCATGAAACTCCCTGAACATGGTACATGGGTTTCACACACCTCCATCCTTTTCTACAATTGTTTGGACACAAATTTTATTTATCTAAATCCATATTTGATGTGCTACATGGAATGTTTCTTGAATTTTTGGTAATATGTTCTTTATTTTTCACGACGAGTTACTTTTTCTGCATTCTATTCTTTTGCAACATCCAACAATTCAAGGATCCTTGTAAATGAACATCATATTCGGTGAATAATTCTATTGCGTGCATAATTTATCATTATGTGTGATCATAAAAAGTTCTGTGCATCCTCTTTATCTTCCCTGTACTGTTCAATCATGCTTATTTTCAACTTATGTTCTACTAAAAAAAATTTGTGGTCTGAGATGAATCTATAGAGCCAAAAGATTCCCCTTATGAATATGAGATTATATAGAAACATAAAGTCGGGTTCTTAGGGTATCGTTAAAGGGAGTGGCTAATTTCTATATATGATAAAAAAACATGTCTCGAGTCATGAAATGAGGGTTGCGTGATATGTCTAAATAGTGTTAATATGCAATAAATAGTCTGAGGGGCCCTTTTATTACTCATGGACTTCTCATGTGAAAATCATTTTCTCTAAAATGTGGATCTCATATTTTTCATGAAATCACCAACATTAACATTGTATTTCATGAAATTCATCTTTTTTCACAACAATATCCACATAAAATTGACATTATTTAACATAAACATACAATGTTTCAGTCTAACCCATTTTTCCTCACTAAAACCCTATATTTGAGTGCACAATTATTTTATCGTCCAGAATCTTATGAAATGGTCAATTAATTTACCCAAGATGAGATATAAGTATCTTATACTTCTTTTCATGTTGAAATAGTTTAAAAACATTAAATCCCAGGATCATGGAGTACCATTTCCAAAAAACTATAAAATTTTTGGCTTGTTGATTGGATTCGAGAGGAACTACTCATTGAGCGACCACCTCCCAAGAAAAGATTTTGTATTGATGGATGGAGTGATTATCTCTTGAATCATTGTCATCCCACCATGATCATGGTTTAAATGTGAGGAAATTATCGACTACTGTATAATCAAATTAAATGGTTACACTTCCCATAATAATTAGTAAATATATCTCTACATGCTATGTTGACATGTGATGAAAGTTATGGGGGAGAATCATGACCTTAAATAATTTCTAGACTGATATATCAACTTCTTACAATGTAGTATGAAAGACATTAGAATGTGTTATCCAAAATAATGGTACTTATGGAAAAGAGTTCATGTAACTAATGAATGATCTTGGATATACTCTATATGAAAATCTTGTATGGAGTATAAGGATGACCTATGAAACTTGATATTTTTTGATGTAGTATAATCCCCCCAACAATACACATACCATCAAAAAGATATACTACTAGAGAATCTCATACATTTTCCTCCAAAAACTAACATGTTACGCCATCGCCATGGGGATTTGGTTATCAACTTGTGCGATATAAACTACATTAGTGGTATCACACAAGATGGGTTCCAATATGATGAATTTCTTTTAGAGACGAATCTTTGGTAATACAAGAAGCACACACATATCCTAGAGCAACACCTTCTCGATTCATTAATCAGAATACTGAAGTATATCTCCCTATTCAAAATTATATTCCAATTTACAACTACATAGGAATGCTATTGAAGAATGACCAAAATGTGATTACTTTGGGAAGACCAATGAACTGTCTGATGATAATGAAAATAAGGAGGTCATAATGATATTGGGGTTTTCTGGGGGATGGATAGCATAAATGGTGAGGATTTTTCATCGTATAAAACTAGAATCCTATAGTATAATATGTGTCATTATTTCCCAAATTACATAGCATCTAATTTAATCAATCCATAGAGACTAAGATGGGCCTACGAATCAGGATTCTAGCAGGGTTGTAAATCACGGAATCTGGATAGTGGATTGTACCATTAGATTTTAGTTTCAGAATCCCATAATCCCACTGAATACTAGCTTATGGACTTCTCAACTAATCATTTATAGTGACTGATTACGGGCACTCAAGGAGACCAAGATTATGGTTGGCATTGATAATTTTGAGAAATTCATTTTCCAACTATTTTCAATGTCATTAGATGTGATATTCGATAACCTGTAGGTGGCATTGTAGTAGAGGGAGTAACTACAGTCATCCTATGGTAGAGTTATAGTGGCCATGATCAATGAATATAATTACTACGATTCGTAAATATAGTTTCATCTATTCTGACAGTTTGGGAGCATCATGTAAATGGTGAGGAGAGTTTGTAATGGCTTATTTAATGCATGAAATCCCTATATCCATAGTTAATTATGGTGAATGATGAAAAGCGTTGTCCATGAGAGATAATCATTTAACCCCCAACCACTATGAATGATGGCCTATCACAAGATTATTCCAATAACTGTGTAATAATATACTAGGGAATTATCTCGCGAAAGTGGATAAGTGTGGTTACACTATTCAGTAAGGAATTGGAGAAGTAGGGATGTTGGTGTGTTGCTTTACGAGGGGTGATCTAAATGTATTGAGTGGCTCCAACTAGAGCTGCGGCAGGTTCGGGACAAGGCACTATTTCAACCCCACCTCTTGGATGGGAGGTATTTCTATATAAATGGTTGTATGATAAAGTGGGAGGCCCTTAGGCTAGGACACGAAGATCTAAGAAGGATCTTAGGAATAAATTGGAATACCATTTATAGCCAGAAAATGATGTTTTTCTCCACACACTCTGGATGGCTTAAAGGATGCGTCAAATGGCCCTGATGATGATTTATATATAGCAGATTCTAATATATGATTGATTTGATCTTCCAATGTCCAGTTTCACTCTGGTCAATTATATGTTAGGATTTTGTGATTGACAGAAATACTTAGCATCAATATATTCCTTCCCATGCCAATGAGTGCAACCTAAGATTCATCATAGCCCAATGCTAGTGGCGTATTGTAGCGAGATTGGTTGTGAAGAGAAAAAACCATTAGATGATTCAACTAGAGAGGTATCAAATGATGATGGTATACAGGTAACTAGTGATAAAGGATTATTCGTCTTAGTCCCTAAGAAGGTCAATTCATTGGAATATGGTGAGATCACAACCATAGATGAAATGTACTTGGTTGACCTCACTAAGGTATGAATTTTAACTAACATATCATTTTATTACATACCTTCCCATATTCCAAAGCTATAAGTGAATTTTCTCTTGTACAATAGGATGATGAAAACTAGAATTGGGACCCTAGAGTAGTGGGAGGGGTTTCTTTGTTAGGTTTAGGATAGCATGACCTAGGGGTCGTAATTGAAGTTGTTGAAACATGTGGGCTCGTTAAGGAGGTTTGAGTGGTGGCCTCTATGCCCCATGTCTTCCCTTTCAAATATGGGGGACCACACCCTTACACACATATTGTGGTTTCCACTACTAGTGAAGTGACATTCAATGTTATATTATCATTAAGTTCCCACTAAACCAAGGAATGAACAAAAATCAATTGACATGGTCTATTATAAACTATTCATGGAGCTTTTATATCATTATGTTTTTTTAAGTAATGCAGATCTGGCCCAACCAACAACGGGTGATTAGGTTCCAGCTATTGAGGTATTGACATGAATCTGAGGGTCTTCTATGGTGGAACATAATGTCATGACTTTGGGACTATGTCTTTAGATACTCTTCTACAATAAGTATTTCAATGTTACTTGATTGACGATTGTCTGACATGTCATTATTCATCATATCAACAAAAATTCACTTATGTAAACTAGTGATCGAATGTGTGAAGGCCCAATAAGCTGATGTGGATCAGGATTTCATGAATCCTTCCTTAATAACTTCCTCATCCCAATAGTAGCATGTCGTTCATGACATTCATGACTAGGTCTTTAGGGAACCATCAACATCAGTCATCGGTGACACCACTAGTGTAGTGGAGACCCGGGATAGAGTAAGAGATTCTAATGAGGAATGTTTGGATGCAGATGATCAACCACTTGAAATTTTGACTGACTGATATTAGAGGATCCTAGACCAAGATCTTGCTTCTGTGATTCTTGTGGATTTTGTTGAAAATCAGCCTCTACTAGCTTAACAGCTAGAAGATTGTATAAATGATTCTTATATATAAAACTGCATAGTCTGATATGTATCATGGGGTAGTCTAAAACGTTTCATCTAACGTGAACGGGAACATCACGTAGTGAGTTATATGGGGTCCCTTTACCACAAGTATCACAATCTAAGAACCTAAGGAGTGGATTTTCATGTTCTCTGTATATTCAACAACGACGTCTTTACATAGAGGGTTCATGATGAAATACAACATTTAGATTCTTCCTAGAACTAGAATAAATATAAAATCACCAAAATCAACCAAGAGGAAACCCAGTAAATTCAACATATGGAGGATCATGTCAATTATTGTGATATTTTCCTCAATTCCCAATCATAGGTTATCATACAATAATGGGCTCAATTAGAGTTGGTGAAGGATCAAGTAATGTAGGTTACATCTAATATAGCCATGTTCCATGATAATAAGGATCGATTTTTGGTCAGGGATGATGATCATTATATCATCGATGGGGAGGAGGAAGTAGAGCTTATGAGTCAATTACAGGTTCTTGAAAATACATGTTATAGGTTGGAAGAACTGTTGTACTCAATCACTGGTGTGGGACCGTAGGGACAATTTTTTCCATAGAATAATATAGGAAATATTAAATGGATGACACTCACATATTTCCAATATTTACGTTTTAAAAATTCTGGTTTTATGGAAATATTTATTTCATTAGATTTAATGATTTCACTTCAATGATATTTATAAAACAATCTATTACCAATTCATTATATCATGCCAGTCATGCACTGTGTGAGAAAAATGGGAAGAAAATATTATTGATTATTTATATGATAGATTCAAATAATAAATCAAAACTTGATGGTCTAGTTGTTTTTAATAACCATCATAATAGTTTTGGATAAGATTATTTTCAAATGGAGAATAGGGTTCCCTGAGTAGTCAACATGTTACTCCAATGTGCGCTTATATAAAAATGGGGTAACACCAAGGTTGTTGAATTCTATCAAAACAAAGAATAATGTGGATATTGAATCATGATGCCTAATAGCTAGAACACATGTGTAGTGGCATGATGATACAATAAAACATATGAACATGATTGAAACACAATAGTTTCACCATGTAACCATGAATGGGGACAATCAAGTGGGGTTTGACCACTGAATTTTTCAAAAACATAGATCCTATCTAGGAATTTTGTCTAAACACCTATAAGGTCTTGGGCCAAGATCGGTGGTTGAACATGATTGCTTGAAAACAAAGTCATTAGGGCCCCTGTTCTGATATAGAAGATGATGGGGATCCAAATATAGGGACACACGACTCATGGAGATAAAGTGATTGAATGTTAAAATTGATTCGAAAACATCCCAAATTATGCCACTACAACATGTATCAAATTACGTTGTTCATATCATTCTGAATAAATGTCAAAATCATCTTATAGGGGTGTTTCATCTTAGATTACTAGTGACTATTGATGGACTTGAATGATGTGGTAGGTGACTGACACATGGGGGAAGGGATTCTAGGTCAAGGTCCTAAGATACCTTACGGTTTTGGCAAATGAATTGGGGATAATGAACATGTATTTGAACACCATATAGTTAGAATTTTGATCTTGTAGTTTCACAAAGTATAGAGAGGAAATTGAACGTGCAGTTTAATTTTATATTTTAATTATTATGTATAGTAAATTCTAACATCATGTGATTGGGATGTGCTGTGTGAGGCTTATGCAAGGATGTTACCTCAATTTCTTCACCATTTAAGGTAATGAGGGAATTTGATTCCCTATACTTGTGATAAAGTTACACTATAAACTACGGTGATAGGAAGTGATGTATGGATTTGAATGGGGATCCAAGGAGGTTCTACTACACAGAATATCAGAGATTAAACTTGTATGCACAAAGTTGAACGTCATGATGTTTGGACAATGGATCTTAATTTAAGGTTTTATTATTTTTACAATGGGCTAAATGTATTAAAGGAACATGCATGACATAAAATGTGGATATGCCTATTTAAATGGTGGGTAATACGAGGCCACCTTATTGCACACAAAACACCTCCTAAAAAATCCCACATATTTTATGGTCATGATGTGTGGTCCATGGATTTCAGTTTATTTTCATAAATTATAGACCTCATATGGGTAC
Source organism: Viscum album (assembly GCA_963277665.1). Classification (NCBI taxonomy): domain Eukaryota; kingdom Viridiplantae; phylum Streptophyta; class Magnoliopsida; order Santalales; family Viscaceae; genus Viscum; species Viscum album. Next base: position 569,184,185 of record OY728126.1, on the reverse strand, counting down.
CCTAGATCGGAATGTGTATCCTGAAAGAGTTATATCCCAACATGAATTGATTGACATAGAGGCCCATGGTTGTGAAAGACATTCCCAAGGTGATTCGAACAAATTTTATAGTCATAATGTTTTCCTTGGGATCAAAATTTATGTTCATGGAGTATAGACCATGAAAAAATAGATTATGGTCATAACAATTTGACTAAGAAGAATCTTGAATGTTAATTTTTAGTGTGGTTATGTTAAAAAAATGATGTGTATTGCAGGATAATGAGGCCCAATTCCCCACAACATATAACTATGAAGACACGTACATAGTTTAATGTCCTGATTCTCGGACATGGACACTTATTTTATGGTCACAGTGTTTTTACTATGGGAATGATTTTTTTCATAAAATTTCATGGGGAAAACCCCTTAAAAACCCTATGAATCTATGATGATTTTTTATTGAGAGAAACGAGATGTGGTAATTAGTTATTGTTTCTCACATGGGAGAATATAATGAGTGAACGAAGTGCCTAAAAATCCTACAAGGGGGAATGCAACTTCCTGGAATTGGATAAGAAATGAGGGGAAGAAACGAAGGATGGGGAAAAACTGATAACTATGTTAGAAAAGCCTTGTATTGTATCCATGTTAGTTATTGATGAGGAAAACATATGTGCGATAAACCTTTGATGGAGTTCAAAATAGGAGATCCATTATTTTCTACTGAAGATCTAGGGAGGCATGTGCCCTATATATTAGGTGAACTAGTATACCGTGACACCGTTTATATCAGAAAGCTTGTTCATATTGGGAGGATGATGGTTATCCTAATACAGTAGAGCACGATGTGATGAATAATAAGCGGGTAATGTCCTAGGAAATAGATAATGGTGGGTATGGGCCGAAGAGATAATTTTTTTTGTCACCATGTATCCTATGTGGATTGGAATCAAGAAAAACATAGTTCTAAGACATGTTGTCATAGGAGACATATTCTCTTTGGGTGGCATCCTCATTGGAAAGGATATCACATCATCTCACATAATAAGTCTTTCTAGTTTTATATGGGATAATGTGTGAGTCATCCCATACTCATATGAGGCATCTTGATTTTTGATGAGGTAATTCATCATCCCATAAATAATGTTTGAGGCATCAAATTTTAATTATATAGGGTAGTGATGTAGTTTAAAATAATGCATTAATTTTTTATCTCATCATTTTAATTCATAGATCTTAGAATAGGGAAGTTATGAGTTTAATGTCATAGAACTCGAACTGCGGGGAAGGGGTAACATGTGTCTCAAAGAGGCTTGTGTGGAATGGATGAGTGATAAAAAGATTTGAATATAGGGACAAAAGGTACCTATAAAAATCTAGATAAACCATATCCCTGGTCAAAATCATGTAATTGTGGAATAGTGGACCCCAAAATGAGACGATGAAATGGCTGGGTCTAGGCCAAGATATTTTTGTGTCACTAAATATCGCATTAGGATGGGAATATAAAATGAAGCTGTTCTCAAAAGTTGTGAATGAATGGCTTCTTTGGAAAATGTGGGATGAAGAAAATTATGTGAATGTGTGGTGAACATGAATTTATTTCGGACATATTTCATATAATAGATAAAAAATTTAATGATAATATTGCTAAATCCAAAGAGAAAGAGGTTTTAAGATGGTTGTGCAGTGAAAGAGTTAATACATAATGTGAATAAGGGTCCATGGTTTCCCTACAACTCATTATGTGATTCTGAATCTGGATGCTCATAGATTTTGGTCATAGGCACGGATTGTGGAAAATAGATTAAATTCATGTAGTGTAGACTATGGGAAATTATTTTTATGTAATGATTCTTAGACAATGGTGTACATTTTGGTTCCAATATTATATGTGTTTCATGACATAGGAGAAACCCAATATGAATGTATCCAAAAGAGGATCAAATATTATAAAAGTATTAGGATGAAAATGTAACACAGTTTAAGCTCACAATTCTTGGACCAAGGGAATGGTATCAAATATATTAAAGTCTTGATGCATGGACCGGGTAGATGTTTCTCTCAAGGGTGTCTATGTGGAAAGAAAAAGGAAAAAATGATGTGAATAGAGTTATGGAGTCTCATGTATCATGTTCACCAATTGAGATTAACTTCATAAGGTTTAGGGTCAAAATTCTTGATTTGGGTATGGGCCAAGTTGACGGAGGGTAGATAGTTTTTTTTTTCTCATCTTAGACACATAATGTCCTTGAATCACTATGTCTCATCTAAAGATGGGACTCAGGCCAATAGTAGTTATGAAAAATTTTATGGCATAAGACCAACACTGTTGTGAGAAACACTCCTTAGTGCAGAAATTATGGCATCACATGATTGTCAGAAGCCATCCCATGTTTAAGGAATGAGGTAATGTTCATTACCATATCATACATATTTTATGATGCATCCTAATATTGGATAGGTTATGTCATATCTAATTATTATGAATCCTAGTTTTATATGGGGTTATATAATAGTATAACATGATGCATTTATGAAATCATGTTATGTAGTTTAAATTTACAAAACACAGGATTAATTCTATAAATAGTATTGGGTTATAATTTGTGGAGAAAATGGGAGTAGTTTAAGGTCATGTTGCATGGAAAATTGTAATTTTACTAGTTTAAGGTTATAAATGTCATAATATTAATTTTAGTTTAATTTCATTGATATTAGACTAGTTAGAATGTTATTTGAGGGTCATAGAGTTCAATCCAATGGGATATTAGTTTATGGTCATAGAGTTTAGATCATCATCCTTTTAGTTTTAGGTAATTGAGTTTAGACCAATTGACTCCTTTTTTCGACATATGGTTTTTACCAAGGATGGGTATCCCAAAAAGATATATTTAGTGTGAAAGAGTGTAAAAACTGTTGTTAGTTGAGGTCTATGGAGGGCTAATTCCATACAACACATTCATAGGATTAGGTGGTACATAGTTAATAGGCAGGATACTTAGACATGGGGGGTCCTTGTGTGAATTGTTTCTTGGGAAACATTGAATTTTTGGGTGGTGTTATATGTTTTACTTCAATGGAAATAATAGTATAATATCCACAATAATAGACATTATTTATGATTTAATGTCCATCTCATATGGCCTCCAAAATTTATGACTTCGTACCAGGTATCATGGGTGTTCTGAGATCAAACATCATGTCACACTAGAGGATGGAGCATAGGTCTACCTTCATATTGAATGATCTCACTACCCTATTCTGGTTACTACCTAGATTGTGTATATTTTTTTAACCTATTCTCATTAAGGTATTCTACCTTAGTGTGATCGTATTCATGCATTTTGTATGGGGAAAGATGATCATAGAATAAATTTTGGATTGATTGAAAATGAACTTTAATCAGAAGGAAATCCTTTTTCTCATACACAAGGGAATATGTGAGAAATTTTTTGGAATTTTGAGCTTTTGATTGGTAGGACTAGAAGGATATAGGGAGCTTGTATTAAAATCTATTCTTTTTTTGTCCCATTATAATCTATAAAATGTTAGAAAATATATTTTTTAATGCCTCTATTATCGATTATCCCACACATGGCTGTGATAAGTATGGTCATAATGGATATTTTACTTGAAGTAAAATTTAATCGTCTCATAATAATTGATGATGGTTTCATCATCCTTGAGAATAGATGAAGAACATTGAATCGATTTATGATGTAAGTTCTCATGAACATGATCTATGATTGGGGCATGACTTCCCTAAGAGGAGTGTATTCTTCTAACAAGGAGATGACATTTTTGAATTCAAAATGAACCTTCAATAACAATATGTTACTATAGTGTATGGACCCACAACATCATGTCCCCATAATACAAATGAAAAAATAATAATTGGTTGTTTGATGACATCTGATTGTTGATGGAAAAATCTGCATGTATCTTACATGCATGAAACCTCTAGGATAATGTGATGTAGTTGTTAACAATGGTGTTCCATAAGTTGAACAACCTCTAGATGTACTAGGAGAACATCAATCCAATCTGATGGGAACCATTTGACATGTCATGGAGTTCTAGTATAACATGGGGGATCTTTTTTCCTATTATGTAATGGAGGGGAACCCCATAAAATTGATGTCTATAGAGAGTTGATTCATTTTCAGTACCATTCATTATTGTGAACTACAATTCAAACTGATGTCTTTTCTCAGGCTCGGTATAGTCTGGTGGGTGAAATACATGCTAAAGATACTCTAAAAAAGGAGTTTTCAGGTCAGGTCATTCCACTGAGGGTCCTAATATAGAATAACTACAATCTATTTTCTTTAACTATTTCCTATCATCATTATTTCATATGATGGGAGCGATGACCCACTATTGGTCAACATGAAGGATAATGTCATCCTAGTCTAAATCTACGTGATAATATATAAATAGGACAAGAATTTAGCATTAACATTATTTGAATGAGGTTTAATATCCACTTCAAGATGAGTGGGAAACTGGGCAATTAGCTGATGAGAACACTCCTATATAGGCACAAGATTTGGATTTTAGATGATGTAGTCACCGTTAATATGTAAAATGTCTAATTTGAAGTCTCCTTTCTCATGAATGTAGGGAAAATCAATATCTAGGGATATATTGAGACCAATAATAATAGAATGACCCAGTACCTCATTTTAGGTTTATCCCTCAGATAATATGACCCTGAACGTGGGTAGGTACTATGTTGGAGTGATTAAGACGATCACCAAGCCCACTTTGTTGATCATATGATTGTTAATCCTTTTATTGGTCAGGCTCTAGGAAACACCATATAAATGTTTCTATAAATAGGTAATAACCTATTCCACTAATAGGATAGCCTCATCTAGGAAATCAACATCCAAGGGAGTTCATTGGGTGGCGTATGTGAAACCATAATTTCTTATAATTCATGGCTCTTGATGGATTTATATGGAATGAACATGATGTCAAACTACTGAAGGATTACATTCCCATGATCCAATTATCCTTGAATAATTATTTTGATTGATAATATACATTAGTGGATCAACTTTAGATGTTATCAATATGAAGAGATGCATTAAATAATTTATCAAAATCTAAATTACAAAAACCCACTTAAAGAATCTCTTCGTGACAAGGTAGTGTCTATTATCCATATCAATGAACATGAGACTAAAATAGTATAAATTTTATTCAATATCCGTACTACTACTTGCGAAATAATTGAATTTAAGGACCATTCTATGGGGGTTATATAAAATACTAGAGGCTTCCCTATGTTGGATGGAATGTTCATTGAAGGTTATTGCAGATACAAAAAATTTCCTCAAACATTGTTTGTCACTCCTTGTCCCACTAGAAAATGGTTTTTTTATTCATCATTCTTGAAAAAATCATATAATTTCAATCCAAATTTTCAATAATTCATCATATATATGGTAAGGGTATATGAAGGCCTATTTTCTCTATGAGGTTGTTTGGGGAGGCAGTTCTCTGATAGAGATTATATTTTCTATGTAGATATCAATGAATCTATATATTTTAAAGAATATAAGAAAATATTATGTTGTAACCCTGAATGGACACTCTATGGGGATCATGATCAATTATTAGGACTAAATAAAGTTTAAAACATTCTCATAGACCTTGAGTTTGTCCTAACAATGGTGATATTGGGCCATCAATTCATCCAGATACAATTCCACCAACATCCTAAAAATTAGTTTCAAGTTGTGATACATGTACCATTGATAAGTAGCTCTAGAAAAATGCATTCCAAAGGGAATATCTTTATAGAATAATTTTCCATGAAAAAACTTGAATGTAGTGGAATTATCTTACACATAGTCTTTCTTTATCTGATTTTACTCTGAACATCCATCCATAAAAGAGAGGTACTAGAACCCTGATTTAGAATTGACTAATATATATATAACGAGAATCGGAAAACCACCTATTAGAAAATGGTGCTTTAGGTCCTGGAAGATGATACAAACTCTATTCATCCCATTAATCTTCATAATTGGTAAAATGTTTTCTATCCATTTGGGGGTATTTTAATACCTCGAAGAAGCAATATTTGATAACCATATCATCTTCGACATCAAACCTGTAACTGTGAGTGGAATGTATATTTCTAGGAGGCTTCTTGAATTAACGATGACTCAATTTTAGTCAAGGTTGTTGTACAGAAACCTGAGGGTCCATCCCTAGAACATACTCATAGGCCCTGGGGAATAGACCTTGATGTTTTTTAGGAAGGTCACATACTATTGATATTCCTAAGGACACATTGTTTCCCTGATCAATGTCAACATCATATATTTCGGTAAACCATGGATCGCCTAAATCAACACATCAATGGTGGTGGAGAAACCATCTTCGAATATAGTAGGGGGGTAATATAGACCCTCTTGATTATTTTATGAATGAGAATCATTGGGAGGAGATGTTTATTCTAGACCAAAATACTCAGGAAAATCACTATTTGTTGTTTGGTTAAAAATGTAATCTTCACAATGGGGTTCATACTAAACTATAAATATTAAAATAAAGGCAGTTAATCCAACTCAATACAACCTTCAACCATGATGAATGAAATTAATGTTACGTAAATGGTGGATAGCTTATTTCCAAATATTCCACACTGCTTCACAGAACACTATTGAATTCCATGAAATGGTGGCCATAGAGAAACCAACTCATTATTTCGCAAGTGTAGTGCCCTAAAATTTCATTGATTCCAATAATTTTAATGATTATCATGTAATCTGATGATGATACTAAATTTAATGTAATATTAAACCCTTATTATTGGGGAAAAAATAAGAAAATTCTCATGTTTGACATTGTGGGATCTAGTTGATAAATTGGGATAATGAAATAATTATATAGGTCTAACCATGGATTGGATATGGTAGATGATTGATCATTGGGGTAATTTATTAACTCAACCCTATTGGTATGAACTAACATCCCTTATCTATTATTGTAGATGATGTCCAGATAGTGGACCTTAGGGGATTCAAATAGAGATTCATCACATTGGAGTACCTCTAAATTGATATTGAGGAAGTATATAGAGAAATTGTAATATAAGGAGGGGTATTCTACATGAAAATGAAGCCAAGGACATCCCAAAAATGTGTTTCATGTGGTATCCAATGATATTACCATGAGATAAGCACTTGATATTATTCCACTAAACTATGTCTTTAAATAAACTTTACATGTTGTTTACTGCTCACTCCTTCCAAAACACTGAATTTTCATGTAAGAGGGAGTGATATCATCTTTGATCTATCACATATTGTAGAGAATCCTAGTTGGTATAAGGATAATCCCAAAATCTATGTCCATCGGTTAGTGGTGTATCTCCACTCCACTAAACTAGCCAATAATGTACAACATGAATAAAAAACCCCTACATGTGGGAACCCTCATCTTACCTAGAGAATAAGATTATGGATTGTCTATAACACCCTGAACATTTTATTGTATTATTCTCATAAAAATATTCAATTCATAGCCAATATAACATAAAGCTATGTGTTCCTTTGAAACAACACTTGGTTATTAAGGAGATAGTCATTACCTATCCATTAAACGTAAATTTTCCAATTCTATGTTTTTAATTTTGGAAAACGATCATCAATAGTTGTGACAAGTATTCCATTTGGAGTATGATAAAACCAAATTGATTTCTAATGAATTGTAACATACCCTTATGAATAGTAATATGACCCTTATGAATAGTAAATATTGATAATATTTTATATTATTAAGTTAAAAAGATAATGAGATCTTAATTAATTTTTCAATGTGATATAAAACTAAATATACCTTTCAAATTGTTATTTTTTGAATTAATAACGACTTTATTTCTAAATAAAATGAATAATATATTAAAAATTATTATAAAAAAATAGAGTCCAATTTTTAATTCGACACATCATAAAATGGTTAGGGTGAATTTATGGGGTTTTTCTAAAATACTTGATTTTTCATGAATAGTTAAAATACAGTTTTTAGTTTTTGGTAGTTTAATAACATCATAATGATGCAATAATTAAATATTAAAGGCTGGTAGACTTTTTTACAGTAACATATAACATGAGGTGTCTCAAATGGCTAAACCTATGGAAAAATACAATGGGAAAGCCCATGGTTTTTCAAAAGACACTAATGAGGCGTTCATTTTAATTAATAAAAAACTCATTCTTAATTACTATAAAGACCAACTCATACCTTAGTTTTACTTTATTACAAACCCATAATCCTCGATCTTCTAGTATTTTTGCATCTCTAGGAATCCTCCGAAGGTGTCCTCAAGCCCCCATGGTACGAAACTTCAAGTTTTTGGAATTACTCATCATGGTAAGGGAATATGCCGCCCCTCTCTTTTATTAAAGATTTCATTTTATGTTTTTGCTTTTATATTTAAGAGGATTATGTTCGAATATTTTATTCAATATTCCCCATTAATTCCATATTATTTATGAGTGATTAGAGACCCTATTCTCTCATAAAAATATTTTAGGAAATTTTATTTGATGCAGTTAGGCTGCCAAATTTTCTTGAGAGATTTCTCAATTTTATTCTATTTTGTGTTCCTTTATTTTCTTCTTCTTTACCCATATAACGTCATAAAAATGATTATATAATTACATTAACTTATATGAAATGGAATTATATTATTCTAATGAAATATCTCATCATCACCTCTCTTTCTCACTCCACTTATAATAAAAATGAAAACGCCATCCAAGATGTGTTAAATTATCACATTCAAGGGAGACAAGTTCTCAATTATAATTACCATATTAAATTCAGGTCATGAAACTCTTTTGAGGGTTTAAAAATAATATAATATATGTATTATAACCTACTTAATATTCAGGAACCATTATATGTACATATTATTAATTTTTATGACAAAACAAGTTCACAATAATCCAAATACCGCCAAATAATCGAAGTTGTTGTCATCTAATGATTCATCCTCATTCCATGTAACGAAATGATATAAATGATTATTAAAAATTCTAGATGTTCATAAATAATATATTATTTTAATTATTTAGATTCACAACCATTCTACATGAAATCCATTACTTAAAAACAATTGGATCAATTATGAATATCAAGAAAAAAAACACTTCGGAAAAAAGAAATTTGATATTATAAGTTATCAATAAGGACATAAATGAAATAAATAGAATTATAATAATGTAAATAAATTTATAATAGGTTCTGAATTAATATATTAATGATTATAATTTCATATTCTAGGACATTAAGTTCATGATTCGAACACATTTGAACATAAGGTAAGGGGATCCTCATCTCACTTTAATTTCTGTGATATTTCCATAGTTCGCCACTTATTTCATGTATGTGGCATATCTATGTGGAATTTTTATATATAATAACATTATAATCTTTATATTCATTTTAGTATGTGATTAATTAAGATATTATTAGCTTTGGGTCATACGATTCAATTTATCACGACATTGTAAGAGACTTTATCTCAATTTCAATTTCATTATGACCTTCTTAGTATTATACACCTAATCTTTTTTATGTGTTGTATATAATACCCATTTGAGATCATTTTTCATTTAAAATTTTAATTAAACTATATCCATTATCTGGTTTAATGGATATGAGTATTGTCATATGTTGTATACGCTTTTACTTACGATGTTTATTTGGAATTTTATTTTATTTATGGAAATATTGATTAATCTATATTCTCTTCTCTATAGAGATATTGAGAAGACATATTGTACTTTAATTAAATATATGTATAAATAATGTTTTGGACTTATAGCTATGGGTGGATCCCTCTATATCCCCTCGATGCATCGACAGGTATCATGAGACAATTCAGTTGCGACAATCCCTTTGAGTTTGTTTAAAAAAATCAGAAAAGTTTCTACAGACAGAACTAAATCATTTTAACAGTATTATGGTATCATGTTCTAGATACATGACATCGAATTAATAATCATTCCCTTTATTCATTATAAATTATTACTACACATGATATTTTCGCAATGAAAAAAATCTATGGATGCAATTTCATTTTCAATTTGTTAATGGCATGAGTTTTTCATTTATTAACTATTCCATATTAGTTATGTAAAATTGTATATGATTTAATTGTTATTGAATTCATGAAAATGTAACAAGTAATGCAACAATTCTGGTCTCGAGGGGTTGGGATGTTACAGTTTGTATCAAAGGATGTTTAGTAAAAATATAAGAAACTAGATTAGAAATTATAGATTGTGGAACAAATAACTTATGATGTATTTGAGGATAAACACACAAGATCGTCCTTTTATTTTGGTAAGGAATTGATTATGTGGATATTTCTCGAAAATAAAGCCATTTCTGGATTCAAATAGGTAGTGGTGGCTCTGGAACAGACATACCTATGAGTGAAAACACTGATAAGAAGTTTCAGGCATGACCTATGGTATCCCAGTACAGCACAATGTGCCTTACTGCACTCTTGGTGTTGACAATCCTAGGGGGATATGCCATGGACAATTCACATTTTAATTAGAAGAAATTATGAATCATATGAATATAAATTTTTCTTTCATAGATACCGTGTTTATGAGATTAGTTATGCATATAATTTTAATCAACGTCATGTGCTTTTCTATTTGATGTTCGAAACCTAATATAGTAAATGACATTATTTAGAAATGGCATATAATGGAAGAAGGTGAATCAATAATCATGCGAAATGTAGGGATTTACCCACTGAGCATGTAAACACATTCAACGTCGGAGCAGATCAGATCATAGTCATATTGATAAAAAATACTATGGATGTAACAAATAACCATTTCCCACTTGTGTTGAATTGATTCACGCGGAATAAGCCCCAATAATTCATTAGGACTACTAATATAGTGGTTTCTAAGTAATGGATCATTTCCAATGAAAATATATTCATGTCATTAAGATTCAATGAAAATGAAAAGGTTGTACTAGATGTATATTGTCTCAAGGGCGATGCTGATCAATGGTGGACCTTGATTAAGAATACCAAGGAGGAAGAAGAAATAAAAGATATGGAATGGAGTAATTTTAAGTAAATATTCATTGACAAATATTTCTCTCTTGAGAAATGAATAGAAATGATTAAAATATCCCTTGGCTGAAAGCAATGGGAATAAGAAAATGTCTTAGAGTATGAGGCTACCATCAAAAGGATATCAAGGTATGTCAAATATTATGTATGTGACTTAGTAGAAAAAATTGATGATTTATTTTATGTTATTAATCCTTTTATTCAAAGGGGATTGGATTCTCAATCATTTTCATCATATGGTGAAATTTTATCAAGTTCCATCAAAATAGAGAATTAATTTTCTAGAACATGTTTGTTCAAGGGAAACCATGATAAGAAGAGGTACTATAACAACCATGGAAAAGGTGAAGCATCAAAGAATAACAAAGGAATGAAGAAATTCCCATTATGAGAGAACTGTGGAATGAATCATTTATGGAAATACATGAAAGGCATGTGAGTCTACAATATGTGCGGAGAAAAGGGTCATCGATCTAATGAAAGCAAAGGGATGAAACAATTTGATGATGTTCAATGATACAATTGTAGAGATATGGTACACTATGCAAATTAGTGTCTTAAGCTCCAAGAAAACATACTACAGAAAAAGACATGAGAGAATGGGATAGGTTATGTGATTATAACCACTAAGGTTGAAGATCATAATGACTGGGTGGCAGGTACATTAATTGTTTACTCAAACATATCCAACACTTTATTTGATTCTGGATCATCACATTCATTTATATCTTCCTACTTTTCCATGAAAATTAGATATCTACAATATGATTTAATAATGGAGTTGTCATCCAAATCAACTTTGGGCTGTATCTTTACAATAAATGATATTGATTGGTCCCCCACATAACACATAAACGTGATTTAGTTTCTAACCTTATCATCATAACAATTAATGGCTTTGATATAATTCTCTATATGAATTGGCTGTCACACTATGTTGTGAAGATTTATTGCAAGAAAAACGAAGTTGAAATTTTTTAAAATGTTGTAGAATCCCATATCTTTAGAGTAGAAACCTCGCCATATGTTTTTTATCTAGATCCACCCCTAGTAGCTCAATTGAATTAAATTCTTGGAGAGGAAAAGAACCCAATGTATATGGGTGAGGAATAAAATATTCAAAATGAAAATGTATATATTGTGCATGAAGATATTCACATATTTCTTGAAGATTTACCTGGACATCCTCTAGAGCGGGAATTTGAGTTCCATATTTATTTAATTCATGGTGCAAGACCTATATCAAATACCCCCCTATATAATGGACACTTTAAAATTAGTGGATATAAAGAAACAACAAGAGTAGTTGAGTGAAAAAAGATTTATTTGACCTTGTGTTTCTCTTTGTGGAGCCTATATCCTCTTTTCAATTAAGAAATATGGATGAATGATTCTATTCACTGTTTATAGGGAAATAAATACTATTATAATAAAGAATAAGTATCATATGCCACAAATTGATGATTTATTTGGTCATCTTTAGGGAGCCCAATATTTTGTGAAGATTTAACTTTGATCTAGATATCATCAGTTGCATGTGAGGAAGGAATATATTCCTAAGAAAAAAATTTGAACAAGGTATGGGCATTACAGGTTTACAATGATGCCTTTTGGGATGACTAATGCACCATCTATTTTCATGGATTAAATTAACAGAGTTTTAAAGGAATATCCTAATAACTTTTTTGTGTTATTAATAGATGATATACTAGTGTACTCCAAAAGCTTTGAAGACCATGATAATCAGTTGCAGATTATTTTGAGAACTATTAACAGAATTGAATTATATTAGAAGTTTAGAATGTTCGAATTCTAGCATCAATCAGTTTCTTTTCTATGCCATATTGTCTCTATAGATGGAAACTGAATTGATCCCGCGAATACAAAGGCAATCCATGAATGGCCAAAGCCAATGAACATAACTGAGGTATGTAGTTTTATTGGCTTAGCATGTTATTATCATCATTTCATTCAGAATATCACCCGACTGGATAACCATATAATCAAGCTCACACATAAAGGAGTTATGATTGTGTGGATGAAATAATGTAAAGAAATATTTGAATAATTTAAAAGAATACTAGTAAATTCCATAATTTTTACTCTTCTATCGGGAAATGATGTATTTTTAATATACAATTATACATCAAAGAATAAAATGGGTTGTGTCCTAGTTTCAGATGATAATGATATTGATTATGCATCAAGGAAGTTGAAGACCCATGGGAAAAATTACCAGACTCTTGATATTGAGTTAGAAGCTGTAATATTTACTCTAAATATATGGATACATTATCATTACGGTGATAAATTTGAGGTACACACAGATCACAAGAGTTTGAAATACATTATTACACAGAAATAACTCAACACGAGGAAAAGGAGATTTCTCGAGTTACTCAATGATTATGGTTGTTCAATAAACTACCACCCTAGAACCGAGAATATGGTTGAAATGCATTCATTAGAAAAGAAAACTGAATTTTGAACAACATTAGAGTTGAAAGGGGTCTTATATTCATTGATCTAGTAAAGATGGATATGAGAATTATCATGGAAGGTTACTGATCACTAATATTTAAAATGGTTCCAAAACCTACTTTGCTGGAAAGGAAAAAATGTTCTTAGATTGATGATGAAGATTTTCAAAAGAAAATTATTGTTGTAAATGATGGGAAGTTCATTGAATTCATATATGAAGTTGACATTTTGAAATATGGAAAGAGGCATTGTGTTCCCACTATTCCGGATCTAATGAGAGAACTATTGTATGATTATCATAGTTGAAATTCCATTATACCCCCTGGTAGCACAAAGATGTATAGAGATGTAAAGGAACATTTTTTATGGGACAATATGAAGAGTGAGATTTTTTATTATGTGTTGAGATGTTTGTTTTTTCAATATGTGTATATTGGAAGACAACATCATAGAGGAGTCATGCTACCCCATCCTATACAAATGTATAAATTGTATGATATTACAATGGGCATTGTCATGGGGCTACCAAATACCCCTTGAAGGAATCATGCAATATGGGTAATTGTTGATCGTCTCACAAAATCATCACATTTTCATTCTATAAGTGAGGATTTATCACTTGAGTTCATGGATTGAATTTATATTAATGATGTTGTAAGACATCATGGTGAAGGACTATTAATTGTATCTAATTGAGATCCATGGTTTACATAAATATTCTGGAAAATTCTCTAGAATTTTATTAATACTGAGCTTTGTTTGTGTACTGCTTATCACCACCAAACCGATGGACAGTCTAAAAGGAGTAATCCAACACTAGAATACATATTGAGATCATTATATATTGACTTCCATGGAATGAGGGATCAATAATTTCCTTTTGTGGAATTTTCCTAAAATAATAGTTTTCATTATATTATTCAAATAGATCCATATAAAGCATTATATGAAAGATATCTCGAAACTTCAACATGTTAGGTCGAATTTGGTGAGAGGAAACTTATAGTTCCCGAACTTATAAAGAGACAACGAAAAATGTGAAGACAATCCAAACACATATTATAGCAGCCCAAATTAGGCAAAAGAGTTATTCTAAAAACAAAGGAAAGGATTATTAATTCCATGTGGGAGATCATTTCTTTTAGAAATTATCTCCATGGAATGGAGTCTTAAGGTTTGGTAAGATGGGGAAATTTAACCCCCTGTACATCGGACCATTTAAAATTATGGAAATAATTTGAGCTATGGATTACCTTTAAGAGATTCCAACTAGTCTCTCCAATGTTCATGATGTGTTTCGTGTGTCATAGTTGAAGAAATACATGCCGTACATGATGCATATACTCACTTATAATGAAATAGAACTGGAACCTAAATTTTCATACTATGAAGAGCCTATCGGAAATCTTGAAAAAAGAGAGTAGGTATTGAGGAAGCAGATGACTCATCTTCTAAAGTTTCTTTGGAGAAGCCATAACATGGAGGAAACAATGTGGGAACCTGAGGATGTTATGAAGAAGAACCAATCCCATCTTTTAAGAGGGATTTATTCATGAAAAACATAGAGGATAAAATTTCAGAAGGATGGAAAAATATAACACCCCAATAATATTGTGGTATGATTCAATTAAATATATTTTATTCATAGCCTATATTTCATAAAGCACTATGATCCTTTAAAAGATGCTTAGTTTTTTAGATTATTGTCATAACATAGCCATTAAACCAATAATATTAACTTCTATGATTTGAATTTCAAAAAACTATCAACTATAGTTGTGACCAGTAAGTCATTTGGAGTCTAATAGAACCAACTTTATTTTTTTATGAATAATAACATACCATTATCAATAGTAATATGAATATTAATACGACTATTTTAAATAGTAAATACTGATAATATTTTATTTTCTTAAGGTAAAAAGATAATTAAGTCTTAATTAATTTTCTAATGTGATATATAACTAAGTATACATTAAAAATTGTTATTTTTGGAATTGACTATGAATTTATTTAAAAAATAATTTAATAATTTTTAGAAATTTATGTTCAATAAATGGAGTACATTTTTAATTATACAAATCAAAAATTGGTTAGGGTGAGGTTTTTGTTTTTTTCTAAAATACTTGAATTTCTCTTGAATAGTAAAAATACAGTTTTGAGTTTTCGGTTGTTTAATGACATAATAATGATGTAATAATTAAATATAAAAGTACGGTAGACAAGCGTACAGTAAAATAATACATTACGTGTCCCATGTGGCTAAAACCATGGGTAAATACCATGGGAAAACCCATGGTTTTTCAAAAAACACTATTGAAGTGTCCCATTGAAATAATAAATAAATCCATCTTAATTACTATAAATAACCACTAATAAGGTCGTTTTAATTCATTCATTATCCATTATACTCAAGGATCTGGTAGTTTTAACCCTCTAGTAATCCTCAAAAGGTTTCCTCAATCCCCCATTGCCCCAACCATAATGTTTGGGGAATTACTTTTCACGCTATGGGAGTCTACCACCCTACTCTTTTCATAATGATTTCATTTTATGTTTTCTATTTTAAATTCAATTTGATTGTGTTAGGATATGTCATTTCATATTCCCATTTTTTCAATATTATAAAAGAGTGATGAGAGACTCCCTTTTTTCATCAAAATGTTTTATGAAAATTTAACTGACGCCATTAGGATGCTAAATTTTTGTGAGGGGTTTCTCAATTTTATTTCTATTTTGAGTTCTTTTATTTTATAAATAATTTTTCATCTCCCCTAATAAAAATTATATGATAATTCATTATACTTAAATGATCAATAATTATATTATTCTCCTTGAATATTTCATCATCATATATCTTTCCCCCTTTTCTTGTACTAAAAATTACAACACCGTCTGACAAGTGTTATTTTATCACATTCAAAGATGACGAGGTCTCAATTTTCCTTACCATATTCAATTATGGTCATGAAACCTTTTTTCTAGTTGAACTAGACTGTAATATATGTATTATAACCTATTTAATATTATGTAACTAGTATATGTACATATTAATAATTTTTATGACAAAACATGTTCATAATAATCTAAATGCTGCAAAATAATCCATGTGGTTGTAATCTAATGAATCAACCTCATTACATGTAATAAAATGATATAAATGACCATTAAAAATTAAGTATTATCATAAATAATATTTAATTTTAATCCTTTAGATTCACAACCATTCTACATGAGCTCCATTACTTATAAACATGTGAACCGATTCTGAAAATAACGAAAATGAACACTCAAGACCGACATAATTCGATAATACAACTTATCAATAAGGGCATAAATGAACTAAAAATAATTATGATAAACTAAATACATTTATAAAAGATAATTAATTATGGTATTAATGAGTATAAGTTCATATTCTATTACCTTATGTTCATTAGGAGAACACATTCAAACTTATGGTATGGGGTATCTAATCTCACTTCATTTCTGTGATATTTCCATTATTCGCCAATTATTTTTTTGTATTTAGTATATGATTACTTATATTTGATATATAATAACATGATTCAGTTTATATTAATTTCATTTTGTTATTTTTTGGTGATTACTGGCTTTTGGTCATATGATTCAATTGATCCCAATACAGTAAGGGTTTGGTCTCAATTTTCATTTCATTCAGATATTCTTGGTATTATGAACAAAATATTTCTTATGTGGTGTTTATACTGCCCATTTGGGAGAATTTTTCATTTGAAAATTTAAATATAATATATCCATATTATGGTTTCCTGGATATGAGTATTTTCGTAAGTTGTTTACCCTTTTACATACAGTGTTTATTTGGAATGTTTTTTTAGTTATATAAATATTTATGAATATGTATTCTATAAAATATACAGATATTGAGAAGGCATATTGTACTTGTATTAAATCTATGTAAAAAGAATTATTTTTACATGCATCGGTGGGTGGGTCCCGCTATAGCCCCTTGAGGCATCGATAGGTCTCATGAGACATATAAGTTGGCAAAAAACTCTTCAAGTTTGTTTCCAAAAATATGACAGGTTTCTACCAACAAAACTAAAATGTTTTAACTGTATTATGGTATCAAGTTCCAGATACTTTATGTTCAATTAATAATAATTATCTTTATTCCTTATCTATTAAAACAAACCATGAGGTTTTCACTATGATAAAAACTATGGATGCAATTTCATTCTCAATCTGTTAATCACATGAGTTTATCATTTATTCACTAGGCCATATGTATTATATCAAATTTTTTATGAAAAAATTATTATTGATTTCACGTTATTTCTATTTTTAACCCTTAATAAGCATTTTATCTCACCCATTTCAATTTTTTTTACCATCAATAGGTTATGAAGACGAGATCATTTTTTGAGTTTCTATGGAATTAGTTTTTGGTATTTGATATATATTGAATTTTTTTACCTTTTCCAATGTAATTTGATTAAAATCATTGTATCTAGTTTCATCTAGACTACTAAACTGATCATTCCATCAGGATTTCATTCTTTCTATCCATGCCAATGTAATAAGTAATGCACCAGATCCTGTCTAGAGGGTTCGAACTGTTACATTGTCCATCCTCTCGATCAACCTCCCCATCATAGTAGGCCACTACGAGGTATTACTCATCTTCAAACAAGTGAGTAATTTTCAAGACATTCACAGGGTTGTTATTAATTTTTTTTGACAAGTGGAGGGAATTTAGGATCGAGAGACTTTTTAGTATTCCATTGTGGTTTCTAAAATATCAATTCTTCCATGAGAATGGTATTTTTTTAAATGTTGTTTCTATTTGATATGGTCATAATAGATTCTAATGGATGAACCACTATGCTATGGATAGTTCTAGTAAAATCATGATTATCACTCATTTAATTGATCAGAACCACTATAATCTGACTATTGGATGGTTAATGCCTGATTATACATGAGTGTGGCTGATAAAAGCGGAATTGTGACAAAATACTTTGGCTAACTAACATGGACTGATGAGGAGGATTTTTGAATAGAGTAGGATGGGAGGAAAATGCTTCCCAATATCTTCTGAAAACATTATTCCTAGTATTGGTAACATGAACATATCGATTTAAGGTCATAGAATGAGACTATGTGAGAAAAAAGTCTATAATCCTTTCCATCGATGCTATCTGCAATATGCACCTGGGGGATTACATTTTTTTCACTACTATTAGGCATTGCAAAGTAGTTTTTCCACCACAATGATGTTCACAGTGGCCTACTACTACACATCCTTAGTGAGTTCATCCAGCACTGAGAAGACCTTTTGTGTTGATCCCAAATCTAACGGCATGAAATAACATAGTATGTGAGATGAAATTGAAACTGAGGGCGTATATTGATTTCCCTTAGGTTTTCAATGCCTCTTCCAGCTATTTTTAAAGGACTATGATGTAGAAGCAGAAGAAGTAGCCAAGGGAGGTGCAAAGATGAAAGGATGCTCTGGCCTACATAAGTGGGCCCAAATTGCACCATGGGTGGGGAAACTACCTTGTGAACCAACCAGTTTTCATATTTTATTCATCCTATGTTTTGAATACTACATTCATTCATATTAAACCTCACAATCAGTTCCATGATAAATGGAGATATGTGAAACATGTGCTAGAATATCACCCAACATGGAAAAACTGAGATTCACATGGTCCGGATGATAATCATTGGGAACACAACATTATATAAAGTTATGTATATGAATATTTTGGTACAATCAATAATCATTATAGTCGGTACATCTCTCATCCTACGACGTCTTACACTCTTGAAGATTCAGAAGTCCCTTCCCCACATCATAAATTGTATATCCTAGGACATATGCATACTAGAAATAATAGTTTTAGTTCCCTCAATCTAGAAAATTAACTTTGAGTGCATGGACTGGACCCGGGGAAAAAGACACAATTTCTATTATAGGAGGATACACCTGGAGAGGTGGTTCCTATCTGTTCTATATTGGGTGAGGTTGTTCTTAAAAAGGCTGCATTTTTGGGTGGATCGACTAGAAGAGTTGTGAACCACTCTACCAGCTCAGGGGACACTACCTATATGGAAAAGGTAGTATCTACCTTAGTAGTCCTTCTCATGGGGAATGGAAGAGGCAGTAGATAGAATCGTCTAGCCTTTTACTGGGCTTTTTCTAGATGATAGTCTTATGTAGAAAAATAATAGAATCCACCAATAATTTTCTGGGTGATGAGGTTTTAGAATATCTCATTCTTTAAATTCCCTACAATCATTGTTGGAAACTGTTCTTGATTCAGTGGAATTTTGCATGACTACGTGAGGTCAATCCTCTCGGAAACAATTTTTAAGGCTGACTTAACATGCCGTGACATGCACATGAAGTGATCTAAAATTCTTGTCTTGCTTATGGTGGAGATGAACTATTATGGAAACAATCTACAATGGTCTTCCCAACTAACAATATACTCTTTAAGAAGCTGGATGTAAAAGACCAACATTGGTCCTTTATGTTTCTAAATAGACAAAAAAATCATCGAAGCCTCATACTATTCTATGGTTCCCAACTAAGATAATCACCATGAAATAAAGTGGTATAGGTTCTAAAATGAGTATCTCATCCCATTGAATGGGTAAAATATGGTATTTCAAAACATCTTGTGTGTCCATATGTTTCCCAACCACACTAGTTACAGATTTCCATCAGGAAGGATCCCCACAAGTCGTGTATTTATGGATTCAAGGAGAGTAGTTAAAGAAGCTTTCAAGTCATCTTTGAATAGGTCCACATATCAGGAATGGTACAAGGGAATTAATTCATTGATATGATCATAAATAATAGATTGGTCTCATCATCTCGGGGAGAAGCACGAAGTATGTCCGAAAGAAGGTAATTACATTACTCATGCACGTTTGGTGACATGCACAACATTTTCACTCCATATCCACCATTCTCTACTCTAAATTGATTGAAGTGTCATCCATGCTCGACTAGTGACATCTATAAAAGGAGAATATGTTTCCCCACTATAGGAGATATTGGATCCTGTGGGGTGGTAATGAATTACAGGTGATGATTTACATTGACATTTACGATGTTCCTTTTATGCTACTTGATCTACTATAGTAAGCTGGCTATAGTTTCCACTTCATTTATTTTTGACATGAACTTGAATGTATCACAACAATAGATATTCCCCTATACCTTATTGATATTATGATGTGTACGAAGTAATTTCTATTTTGTGGGATCCCTAATGACATATGCCTAAATTTAATTACATGTGTGGACACCTGTAGGTGTGTTTGTCTCTTAATAAGACACCCCTTAAGTTAGGTATTCCGTGTAATGTCCTTTGTGTATTCCCCAGTCCCTAAGATCTATTGCAAGGTTGGGGATGGAAATATTTACACTAATTTTACCCATAGGGGAACCCTCATAATCATCATATATGTTAGGTTTTTGAAAGATATAGCTGAAGTGGAGATTATCAAACTATACCTGGACCCTAAATTTCTTACTTGATAAAACATCATTCATAACATGGATGAAAAATATTAGTCTTTTAATATAGTTATGATGATGAGTATATCAGTATCCTAATGAACTCAGGTTCTGATCTACCACAAGTGTTGTGATCTAAAACGTCAATCACTACTAGTCAATGGAATTGAAGATTTTATGCCTTCCTAGGTATGCCAACTAATGATCATGGAGGTGGTGAAATGTCACCTAGATGATTTGGTGGAAGTACAAGGCCTAGACCTTATCAAGGGACTATATGATGTCAATTTTTTAAATTTTAGGCATCCAGAACACCATGTATAGTGGGTCAGAGGCTATAACCACCACACGCTCTTTTCATGTAGGAAGTTTCCTTCTATTGTTTGGCCTAGGCTATAATGGACTCATTTCAGGAGATGGGTGGTGGAAAATATAAATATTGGATTTCCAAATTTTTGAATGGACAATGAGAATCTTTTCAGGTTAAATGAAAACTAAAAGGTGGGAAGCCTCTTAGGGGTGCTTCCAACCACATCATATCGTCCTTATAGGATCAGTTATTCACCACTACCTCGTATAAAAGTGATATAATGTTCATCTATGGATCGATATAGTATTCAAAATCTTTTGGACTAATCCCAGACAATAATATATCTCCCATGTATTGAATATATATATATATATATAGGATTCAAGCTATAGGTTATAGAGATGGTTACATTATAGGCCATTATGAGGGATCACAAAAATACTCCCATATAAGTACCTATTAAAGGAAATTTGGATCCTTTAAATTTAACCTTTAGAGATTATGAATATCAGATATCAGGATCCTACCCTATACTCATTATGTTGAGGTCAAGACTATATTTTAATTTTTTATCCATCCTTAGAGTCTTAAAGGTTAATGAGGGCAAAAATAACTTCTCACATCACAAGATTATTCCTTTGATAGTGAGTATTATTCCTTCTTCCAGAGGACTATTCTTCAGGGAACTGCACATATTCAATATGAGAAGTACCTCCATTCTATTTCATTTTAATATGGGGAGAGCACCCACTATATAATTATGGGGAATAAGGAGGTCCTCTATATAAACTATCGCTAGAGTGGGGGGGACCTCTCCTATGATTTTTTTCAACACATGGATAACCTATGATTTGATTGATGATAGATTAGGGAAGAACAACACATTAATGGATGGGGAATGGGAAGTACATAAACATTTATAGACAATGGAGTAGGGAGGACCTCTAATATATTTTATAGGAATATGTTTATTTCCTTTGTTATGGATCACAACAACATGGGTAGGAACTCTATGTTTAGAAGTGGGATAAGTACATAAACATTAATGTTTACCAAATGTGTTGGGAAGAACACCAATAAAATTATTGATGTATAGGGAGTACATCTTCTTTGGTTGGTGCGGGAGAACAGAGGACATATCCTTTAGATAATATAGGACTGTGTAGGACCTATGTGGTAGTTTTTGAAATTGTAGGTAGTGACTCCTTTTGGGTTAAGGAAACTGTTATTTTGACCGTCGCACTGAGTTTCCTCATCATGGTTTAGCTCCTAACAACTATTAGTGATGATAGAGATAGAATGATTCAGCCTAACCATCATATGAGTTTGCTAGGTTCATGAAAAATATAAAGAAAATATGTATACATGTTCATCTATTTTAGAGATTTGTATGGATACTTCATTGGTGGAAGGGGTCACTAGATCCATAGAATATTCCTCTTATCAGACTACATCCTAAGTTATCCTCTAAAATTAATAATAAGTGCCTCATACTAGGTGTGATAGAGTAAATAAGAAATCCACAAACTCTTCATTATTTTGGTCTAGTCAATACTATCATTGGTGAGGCTTGGTGGGATCCCTTTTTGGATACTCTTATGCGGTGGTCCTAACTAGTGCGACTCTAGCATCCCCCACCTCATGGGTTAATGAAAATGATTCATTAGAACACTCTAAGGAGAGACTCTCAATGATGTTTATTATCAAACATGGGGGGGGGGGGATACCACCCTGTGTGTATTGGAATGATGTCCAATTTTATGTAATGGCTCACAAGTGTGTCATTCAACCAACTCTGAGTGATCTCATAGTGTGATATGGTGCACAAGTTAATGGTATATAGAGTAATATTAGATTTCATGGAGAAATTTTTAGAGGAAGTAGTGTTGTGTGGGATTTTCACATTAATGTTTCTTAATCCCATGTTCCTATGGGTGATAGGTTTTTTATTTTTGTAGCTTGAGTTTTCTACGTAATTTGGAATCATCCTATAGTAATGGTAAAATAAATGTGATTCATGACTTCCCAACTTCATCCAATCTTCTGAATATATGAAGGGATTCACAATGATAATTTCAAAGACTGCGGATTCCCAACATAAACTAACCCATTGTGTATGTGATATTCATGATGTGGACACTATTATATTGGTGGGACCTATTGATGTATATTTTAATGTGATTAAATTTAATTTGTTGATTCACTAAACATTACTTGTCCCTATCTTTACAGCATAATATCATCACATTTGGTTCCCCATTTTGGTTTCTGATGCATTTGTGGAGGCCAAATATGCACATTTTCATTTTACAATCTTTTACTATATCCCTTTATTTCGACCTTCCAATGGTGGGTGCCTTTTATCTCTTTAATCTGAGATGTATAGTACCTTATTGAAAAATGATAATGGTATATTGGTTCCTAATTCCATGGATTCCTCCTTGGAGATCATTTCCTAGTTCGGGTCTCCCTCATAGATTTTTTCACGTTCATAGAACTAATTCTTATTTCTATATCTTTATCGATTACAGTAAATTATGTTGCTTCTATCTCAATAAAAAATCAACCATAGGGTAAGAGAGTTGCCATGTGGGGAATCTATGCTAATGTATAGACATTATGAACATTGGTACCTTTTAAATAGTCCTCCATGGAGGGTATCTAATATAAGGAATACTAAGTATGGAACCTAAGGAATCACATGATGATAATAAATTAATTTACTCCAAATTAGTATCTATTACAATGATTTTTATCTCAAACCTTCTCTTTAAAATGCATGTAGTAGATATTCTGGGTCTGATCAAAAGTTCTACAACTATTGAATATGGATTATATTATTTTATTTAGTCTGAATAGGTAATAATCTTAATATATTGTAGAGATGAATTTGGAGAATATAAAACCCCATTAAGGTGGATCAGTAGAATATGTATTATAATGGACCATGATGGTGGATCAGAAATGGGAGTCCATAAGAGGTATGATGTTACACCTACGGTCACCAATGAAGAACGTGGTGTTAAGGCTGATCCAGAGTCATGGATATGAAATCCCCATGAAGGATGATCAATGAAGTGTGTATATGAACATACCAGCGAGGCAGATGAAGAAGTTGTGGATTCGAATTCTCCATAGAGGTGTAACTGAGAGGATTGTATCATAATTCACCTTGGAGGTGGATCTGGGAGGTGTGGATTTGAATTCCCCATGGGGAATATCAGGGATGACATTCCTTAAGATGGATAACCATGATTGTTTTCCAATTTTCAGATTGAACCTCATAGAGGCATCCTACATAAAATGATTACAAGACACTGATCAAGGCTAATGTCCTAGGTCGAAATAATACAAAGTAGCAGAAGAGGGGGTGAATTGTGTATTTTCAAAAATCATACACAATTCTGGATTATGACACACACTGTGATTAATATGGTTATGAAATGTCTCACCTCTATAATGAGTACAACCATCGTATGAAAAAATAACACATCATTTTATAGTTGTTTGGGGCATAATGATCTCCTAGTTCACACCACAAATCAATCTCTCTATACGATTATTGAAGTTCACTAGTAATGACCCCATATTATAAGACCATAAATCCACAACTACGTATAGTAAGTTGACACCTTTACAAGAATGGATAAAAATATAGCCTTCTAGTTCTTTAATATGGAATGAAATATCCACATCTTAGATTGAGAAGCCGATACTCCACCATAACTAAATCTGAGCATTCAAAACTCCAATAAATTTAAAGAGTTTGATTTGTTGATTTAGATTGTTCTTCATAGTTTTAGTATAAGAAAATAACATTTGATGGATATTCTTCTTACAAATTGAAAGGAATCAAGAAGGTAAAGTTTTGAAGCGATCTCAGTTGAAAATGATATTCAATAATAATAGGATCAAATAGAAATAGTAATCATACAACAGTTTGAGGTATAAAATGTATGTCCCCATAGTATAATATCTTCTGAAAATTTGAATATTGTTTACAAAAACAATTTTGAGAAGATACTCATGAAAATGTAATAGAAAATAAAAATATGTAACTTGAACATCTCATCTTTTGAAATGATACACTGGTAAAATATATATAGTAGAAGGTTTTATTTTGATACTCTAGATAAAATAATGTATCTTCAATGATTATAGAAATTAAAATTCCAATATACTAGAGATGACATTACAACCTTTAAAACCATGAGAGATTTTTTGGGATTAATACCGTTTTTTGAAATGTTTATAACAACCCTCGAATCCATCTTTGATTCTAACTAGATCATTACAGTAAACTCGGATTTTAATCATCGGTTAACAACTTATCCATTAAGAGGACAACATAGGGTAAAGCCACATAGTGTAGTATTCCTTTGTGTAGCGTAGGGTTCCTTCACATATTGTAGTGTTCCTTCATGTAGGGTCGGTTCCCTTCACATAACATAGGGTTCCCACCCAATTATGGTTCCTTGTCCATAATTTCATCTTGGAATAACATAGGGAACAAAATCAGAGTAGAGATGATGATCTCTATGCTCAACCTTATCAACATAAAATACAAAATGTAGCATTTATTACCCATAAATTTACTTTCTCGGATGTTGGGTATAAATATTATTTTCCTACTCTAATGTAGGATTGTTGATCTATAGGCTAGACTATTCTTTGATGATAAGGATGCAGATCCAAATGAAAATTGCTTAGCGTAGTATATCGTTGATACCATACACCAAAATTAACTTTCTATCATAACATATGGATTGTGATTCATACACTCATTCACCCAACATATGGTTTGAAATAGTGTTTCTAGATCAATTCATGTAATGCTAAATTTCTTTTACATAGATATGAATTCCTGAAAAATTGATCAAGAAAACATTAGTAGAAAACAAACAATGGTATTTTTGAGAATGACAATTATCATATATTATAGATTACTGTTTAGAAAATACAGGGCCAACAATCTCTCCCTTTTTTATGACCACAAAACCTATAACATATTCAAAAAAAATTAAAAAAATTCGATTCATAAACACACAAAAATAAATATAGAAAAATCCATAGAAATTATTTCAATTTCAAATTATTATTTTGTTAAAGAAAATATATACTTGTAAACTAAAATATAAAATAATGATTATTGTGGTTAAATATTATCCCCCA
The DNA here is from genome assembly GCA_963277665.1 of Viscum album. Classification (NCBI taxonomy): domain Eukaryota; kingdom Viridiplantae; phylum Streptophyta; class Magnoliopsida; order Santalales; family Viscaceae; genus Viscum; species Viscum album. Next base: position 569,157,590 of record OY728126.1, on the reverse strand, counting down.
TATATATGGTCCGCCTTTTGTGATATCAAAAAAGAAGCTTGAAAGAATATATAATTTTATCCATTTTTAATGTTTTAATGAACTATAAAATGAATAGTTTATAAAAAATAATATATGAAAAATAAATTTCAGAATCGTAGTAAAATATTGAATTATAATAAGAGAAGATAAATCTAAGAAAAAATAAAATAAAATGAATTTAAAATGAAATGATATGTTTTGAAAATAGAGTAAAATTCATATCAAAAAAAAATGTTTCTTCAAAATGAATGGCTATGATCACAATTTCCAAACGCTGAAGGTCTATTAGGATGAGGAATGTCTTTAACATCACCATTAATCTCAATGAGCTTCAAAAAAATACTTAGGAAATGTTTTTTGAAGATGCATGAACACTCTTGTTGAATCTTCTTCAAATCATGATCAATAATTAGATTCAAATCTAAATTATCCTTCATAAACTCATTCACATCTTCCTCAGACTAAATGAATGAAGTTCACATATCTGTAACATTATTAAGCAGTAATTACAATTATGGTTCATTTGAAGCAAGTTGACTAACAAGATGCATTTTATTTTATAATAGAACACTTAATGGAGTGATTTTAAAATGAATAGTGTGAAATATATCATCAAAATTAGTCAACACTAACGTTATTACTTCAAACCATCTAATATATCCAAGATGTATAGGTTTAGAGGAGGTTGATGCATCAAAACATTCATAGAGAGACTGAAAATCTCTCCCTATCATCATTTTTATCTCAACAAAATCTGACGCCTTTATATATTCTTCTATTAAGAAACAGAACAATTTAGGAATTTTTCTAATAAACCATTAAAGCTATCCAACATAAATTACATTTTATTTGAATTGAATTAGTTGGAGATTAAGAGATTCAAATTTAAATCATGTCATGGTGGATATTTATAAATCATAAAACTTATTTTTCTCACCTTTTAATTCATGTTGTAGAGACAAGTTATAAACTTCCAACATACTCAAAATTCTTACTAGGTCTTCATTATGATTGCTAGAAGACTCTGTAGAATGATCCCTTACATGACTAACTCCTATCAATTCCAAACATCACACTTCATTTTTGTAACACCCCAAGCCTTCACGGTATATTACTCCTTTAATAATACAATAGCATGTGTTGTACGCATCTTCGAGTCCTAACACACCACGACCAATCAAAACTTGCCATTTAAAAAGAAATTGTGAATAGTAATACCCAAATTTTGAAAATTTATAAATTTTATTTTTCAAATTCAAATGAATTTTTGGATTCATAATATCAAAATTAGCTTATGGTGAATTTTGGGAATTTTCTAAAAACATTAAATTTTTGTTGAATACTGAAAAACACATCGTTATTGTTTAAAACCGAACATTTTTTAAAATAATTATTTCAAAATATAATTTTATTATAAAGTAAAAATAAATAAACTAAACCTATATTAATCCAATTTAATTCATTGGAGTTATTTTATAATAAGATTATACATATTAAATTTTGTTGAATTTTTTAAAATCTTTTACCCACCTTCTAGGAACATTTTCCAATCTATATAAATCATAATTTTACAACTTCTATGAATTGAATTTCAAAATATTTGAGAGATTTTATTTACATTATTAAGTCAAATTTTGTTCAATAAGATGAAAATAATATTCTTGAATAGTTACTTTTCAATTTTTTACCATGCATAAAATTCAATATGGAACTTAAAGGTAGAATCAATGTTGTAATTACCCCAACACATGTCTTAATTCTATTGGATAACTGTTTATAGACCAAAATCAACCTTAGGACAAAAATAGGATCCTTTTTGATCCAATTGGGTTAGATTATGAAATTTATAATATTTTATTTAAGGAAGAGTTTAAAGTGTTTAAATTCAAATAATAATAACTAATACTTTCATAATATAAGGTTATGCTTATGATAAATTCAATTATAAATATTAATTAAAAATATAAAAATATTTTCATTATAATATAATTTTATTTATAAGTATTATACATTAAATATTTAAATTTATTTATGACCCAATAATGATGAAAATAATTACTTTATTAATTAAGGTTTAAAATAATTGATGTTCTAAATATTAAAATAAATGTATATTAACACTTATGATGCGATACATGAATTTTATAGATAAATATGTCATTTTAGGGTTTATTCAATCTATTATTTTCGAATTGATAATGTTTTTATGAATTTCACAAAAGCCAAATACTAAATAATGTTAATATTGACATAAATGATTTTAATAAAAATTATATTTTATTAAATGATATAATATCCTAAAAATATATGATTCTTCCAAAAGGCTAATATAAGGATAGATAAGTCATCAATGAACCACTTGACGTTCACTTGGTTTTTATAGTATGTTTATTAACGATGTAATAAAAAAATACAAGAAGATATGGTAAATGTCAAACTCTTTAACTAAGGGTCAATATCTAAAAGATTAGGTTAATATTGTGACATAAATATGCCTAAAACCTATTAGTTGATAATATATAAACTCATCCCCACATTATCATTGAAATAAATAAATTTGGAGCTATTATAAATATAAAATTATTTTATAAGAAAATAATACTTCAAGCTCATCCTAAAGTTCCCCTCATCTCTCTTATAAAAAGGTAGCTCACTTCTCTCTATCTCACACCTCCAATTCCATTTGGCTCATCAAAAACCTGCTAAAATATCATCCAAAAAACCTCAATTCAACCTAGAATCCTTAACTTGATCATAATTCCATCCTATGGATCCCTTTTTTCAAATCAAAAAAAAACACCCGAAGAAGAGGTAATTATTTCATTACCTCATTCAATGTTCTAATATTCTTCCACTTCCTCTTCCATTGTTGTTTCCATATTAAAATGATAACTCCAATAAATTATTAATATTTAAATGTTATTATAAATATGGTACAACAATATTAATTATTCCATCCATCATATTAATGACAATGTCACCTTACCTATGCTCATATGGCTTACCTTCCCCACGTTGTGGTGTAGTTTTATACTCAACACATAATTATTTGGATGGGTATAGTAATGAGTATAACTGATGTAAATAATAAATATTACTTGTTAATTAATCTTTATATATAATATATCATCCAAATACATATTATTTCATCCTCAATAGAATGATATTGTTGCTTGTGCATACGTACAATTCAACGTCTCCATGACATGCTATTATTTCATTCCCCATCATAACCATTCAAAAATAATTTTCATTTGATGATTAAAAATAACGATTAAGATTAGAATATATTTCTAGATATGAATCATATACATCATATCTATAACAAACAAGACTTACGTAATAAAACATATAATGGAAAACGAATCAGTTAACACTCGAGATAATGATAATACAAAAATATTTTTGACAAAACAATATTAGAGGATTATATATGATATCATATTTGTGTATGTGGTTATTGTATAATTTAATAACAATGATTTTACCCTTATACAAAAGGTTAACTTACCCTAGACTAAGGAAATGTTCAAGGTAAGGGTTAATTTTACAATCTCTTTATTAAATGAGGTTTTTTTATACAGAATTATCAAACTAGACATTTTTATCTTCCACATTTGTGTTTTTTAAAGCTGTATTTAAAAAAAATATTTCATATATTATAGGATATAGTCATTTATTCCAATTTTTTTGACTTTTTATAATTTTTTTGAAAGGAATCTTTCCATTATTTCCCAAACAAGGTAGTCTATGACCATTTTCCATAAATTAAAGAAATAATGTTTTTTAACTTATATAGATGATGTGGCTATTTTTTGACATTATAAATCCTTCAAAACATTCCTTACAATATAATAATAATATATTTAAAATAATTTTTTTCTCATATTATTAAACGACATTTAAATGATTTGAAATTAAAAAAAGAGATATCTTACACAAATAGTTTTGGATCCATTTCATATATGTCAACATACTTTGTTGGATTTTACACTGGTTTGATGTTGTTTTAATATTATACAATCTTCTATATAGTATTTAAGGTTTTGTGATATGTATTAATGTGGATGTGCTATTTATATTCCAATCACGGTTTATGGTAAAAGTATTAAAAGTTCTTATTCTAGTTTTAATATGAATTTTTATGTTTAGTTTCAACAATTTCCTATGAGGAATGCATTGGATAGATTATGGGACAGGCAAGGCCCACTATAGTCCCTTGATGAATCGGTAGGTCTCATGAGAAAAACTAGTGTCTTGGCCCATGTTCTTGAAAAAATTTATATTTATAGACTTGGTATGATTCCTTGACTATGTGGTTGTGATGTCTGGAATTATGTATTCCATCATTATGATATTATCTATTGATATTACATGTGATTATTCGACTAGTAGAATATCCATTTGAATTAGTAAATAAAAATATTTGATTTATATTTCCCATATTATGGGGAAGCTTATTTTTAAAATAATTTTTTAATCATATACATTTCCTTAAATGTTTATGCTTATTAATTAAAGTTTTTACTATATTTTTATACATATAAAGCATATGAGATCCCCCATTTCCAAAATTTTATTTTTCCTAGGATGTCAATAAGTATATTAAGATAAAACTATAGGGATATTCTAAGGGATGTGAGTGTGTTCTAAGGAGACACAATGTGGTTCTTTTCATTTCCTAATCATATATAAATATTATGTATGTATCTAGTAATTCCAAGTCTACCAAACTGATTGGTCTTTCGTGAAGTGATCTCTTGTGATCATGCCAATGTTATGTAATAATTTACCAACTCTAGGTAACAGGGGTCAGGTTGTTATTGTTTGTATCAGAGGATGTTTAGTACAAACATTGGAAACTATATTTTTAAAAACTCTCATTAGAGAAAATTACACTAAGATAGACTTTGAGGATTAGTATACAAGAACATCGAAATTTTTTGGTAATGTAGATATTATGTCAGTTTTACAAGAAATAAATCCAATTACTGATACTACAAGTGGAAGTGGTTCTAGAACATATGTACCTAGGAGTAAAAATTCTTGCAAAGTGTTTTGGGATTGACTCAGGGTATCCTGGTACACGATAATGGGACTTACTGCGCACTTGTTTTGACACTCCTGATGGTTATGCTTAAGTTAATCAACATTTTCATTAGAATCCACTATAATAGATTTATGATTAAATATTCCCCATGGAAAATATTTTTATGATTATGGATTTTATGCATAAACTGTTCATATTAAGATAAGTATTCTACCAGGTTGAAATTTTGTATTGAGATTTATAAACTAACGTATAGTATGGCATAGTTTGGAAATTGCATCTAGAGGATTTAATGGAAGCCATATCAATGCACATGACCCGTATAGAGATTTCCCTCCTACTCAAGATAATTATAGTGAAGAATGTGATACAACTGGGGGTGAAAAACTTATAACCATATATGGAAAAATCACTTAGGTAATGAATAATAACCCTACCCTTATTGAGAACCATGATCCAAAACATTGAGGTTCAATTTTAGATCTCTTCATGAGGAAACAACCACCATCAATCAATGGTAATAAAAAACCATTTTTGTCTATGCAATGGATATGTTCCTTAGAGAAAATAATTCATGCTTTAGGTGTAACAAAAGGGAGAAAGTTGTCATGGATTTTTATCTCCTCAAAGGATATGGAAATCGATGGTGGAAATTAATTCAAAACAAAATGTAGGGTGAAGAATTATGAAATATAGAGTGAAGAGAGTTTACAGATCTTTTAATATATAAATACATTCCTCATGAACATCAAGAAGATATGGAATGGAAATTTATGAGTCTATGATAAATGGAAAATGGAAATGTCACAATGTATGAGGATAAAGTTACAAGGTTATCAAGGCTTGCTGCAGATTATATATGAAACCCAAGAAGTATGATTGATTGATTCTTTGATGGGTTAAAACCGTTTATCTGACAAGGATTAGTCTCACAATACTTCTCATCATACGGAGATATAGTATAATGTGCAATCAAGATATAAAAGGAATTCTCCAGGTCTTATGACATTAAAGCGAAGAAAAAGAAGAAGAGATCTGCTGAACACTCTAAAAAAGGAAATAAGTGGAATAAGTGAAAAGATTAATTTCCATTATACAATTATTTTGGGAAGAAACATCCTCTTACATGCCTAAAGTGGGAGGGAGCTTGTTACAAGTGTAGAGAAAAAGTCCACCAAGCATGTGATTTCAAGGGAAAGAATTAGGTTGTGAATGTTAAATTATATATTTATAAATAAATGAGGAATAATGCAGATGAATGTCCTATGAGTCAAGGAAAATTACCGTATAAAAGGACAAGGTAGAAAGGCCATGCTAATGCGATCACTACTACTGAGTCTGAACTTATTTAATAACAAGGTTGCATGTACTTTAATCATTTCCTAAAAATTATCCAATGCTTTATTTTATAATAGATCATCTTATTCTTTAATATCTTCCCATTTTCCACAAAAATATGATATTTCCAATTTGAATTATTAAAGGAGATGTTAGTCAGAACTCATAAAGGAAGTATCATATCAATAATGATTTTTCAATCAGTTACCATTATGGAATATAAACGTGCTTTATCTACTGATCTTATCATCAGAAACATGATTAAATTTGATATAATCCTTAGTATGGATTCGATATTGGACCATGATGATAAATTTTAATGTACTAAGAATGATGTTATAAATTCTAATGATGATAAAGAATACCTTATCTTTAGAGAAGAAACATCACCATCTAATTTTCATCTAGATCACCCCCTAGTAGCTATACTGAATTCAATTATTTGGGATAAATGGAATGAAATAATAATGGGTGAGGAATGGAATGTTAAAATAGAATATATAGCTGTTGTTCAAGAATATGTTGATGTGTTTCCATAGGATTTACCTGCACATCCTCTAGAACAGGAAATTGAGTATTCCATTTACGTAATTCTTTGTTCATGGCCCATATCAAAGACCCCTTATGGAATGGCCAATGTTGAATTATTGGAACTAAATAGAGAACTAGAAAAATTAAGTAATAAAGGATTTATTCTCCCTAGTGTTTCTAAATGGGAAGCCCCTATTCTTTTTTATGATGAAATATGGATCTATGAGGTTGTGCGTTGACTATAGGGAGATCAATGCTATAACAATAATGAACAAGTATACCCTGCCTCACATTGTTGATTTATTTGATCAACTTCATTGAGATCAATATTTTTTAAATATTGACCTTCGATCGGGATATCATAAGTTGCTTGTGATGAAAGAAGTCATTACAAGGACAAAATTTTGAACCATGTATAGGCATTACAAGTTTACATTAATACCTTTTGTACTGACTAATTCTCCCTTTGTATTCATGGATCTAATGAATAAGGTTTTCAAATATTATCTTGATTACTTTGTTTTTGTATTTGTAGATGTTATCTTGATATACCCCAAAAAACAATGAATATCAAGAAATTCAGTTCAGCACTTTTATGAAGACTTTTAGAGGAAATGAATTATATGGGAACATTAGCTAGTGTGAATTCTTGTTTCAGGAAAATATTTTCTTGGCCATATTGTATCTAAGGATGGAATCTATTCTGATCTGTCAAAGAGAAGAGAAATCCATGAATGGACAGCACTGACGAGTATAATTAGTGTATGCAGTTTTTTTGGTTTAGCAGAATACTATCTTTATTTCATCTAGAATTTTTCTTGATTGGCTGACCCATTAAACAAGATCACACATAAAGGGGATAAATTTGTCTCGAAAAAAGTGTGTGAAAAATGTTTTGATGAATTGAATATATGATTTCCAAATCCTCTAATTATGAATCTACTATTAGGGAATGATGGGGTTGTTATTTATAGTGATTCTTCAAAGAAGTTACTTGGTTGTGTCTTTATGAAGAATGATTAAGTCATTGACTATGTATCACATCCGCTAAAAATTCATGAACAAAACTTCCCTACTCGTGATATTGAGTAAGTAGTGGTAATGTTTTCTATGAGGATATGGAGACACTATCTCTAAGCTAAAAAATGTGAGATATATACTGATCACAATAGCTTTTAGTATATTTTCTCATAGAAAGAAATCTACATTAAGAAATGGAAATGGATTATATTACTCAAGGATTATGATTTCACAATACAATACCACTTGGGGAAGAAAAAAAAGGTTGCAGATGCTTTGATCAGAAAGAGTCATGGAGTTATGGACAAGATTAGAGTTTAAAGGGATCCTATGTTCATGTATCTAGTTAATATGTATATGAAAATAATAATGGAAGGTGAAACATCGATTGTTTTTCAAATGGTTTCCATACCATCTTTAGTAGAAAGGGTAAAAAGTTCACAAACTAATGCTAAGGATTTTCAAAAAACATTAATGCTATAAATGATGGGAGATTGATTGAATTATTATATGAAATGGGATTTCAAAATTTGGGAAGAGGATTTTAGTTCTCGAAATAACTGACCTGAAAAGAGAATATTTGGATGATGCACATTGCTCCAATTTCTCTATACAACCTAACATCACTAACATGTAAATGTATTTAATGGAAATTTTTTTGTTGGACAATAGGAAGGGGGAGAGTTCTGATTATGTGTCAAGAAGTATTGTTTTTCATCAAGTAAAGGCAGGAATATAACATTCTTGAGGATTCTTGTAACGTGTTCCCATACCTGAGTGGAAATGGGATGATATTATGATAGACTGTGTCATGGGACTACCAATGTCTCTTAGAATGACTGATGAAATATGTGTCATTGTTGATCATCTTACCAATTCAGCAAATTTTATTTCTATAAGAGAAGATTTACGGCAAGAATGTTTAGCAAGACTATATAATAACAAAGTTATAAGAATTTATGGTGTACCACTATCAATTGTTTTTTATTGTGATCCCCTTTTTAGATCATGATTTTGGAAAAGGTATTACGAATTCCCTGGATACTAAACATCGTTTGAGCACTACCTACCACCCTCAAACATAAGGGAAATTAGAAAGAACTATTCAATCCTTTGAAGACATGCTGAGATATTGCTCACTTGACTTTCATGGTATGTGGGATCATTATTTACCTCTGGTATAATTTTCAAATAACAATAGCTACCATTCAAGTATCAAGATGGCACAATATGAAGCATTATATGGAAAGAGATGTCGCACACCAACTTGATGGGATGTATTTGGTGAAAGAAAACTCATAGGCCTAAAACATACTAAGGAACAATGGAAAATTCCAAGATCATTCAAACCCACATCCATGTTTCTCAAAGTAGGAAAAAAATCTATGCCGATAACTGAAGGAAGGATTTGGAATTTAATGTAGGAGATAATTTTTCCTTGAAGGTATATCAATGGAAGGGTTTAATATGATTCAGTAAGAAGGGTAAATTGAGTCCCATGTACATCGGACCTTTCGATATTCTAGAATGAATTATATTTTTAGATTACCATTTGAATGTTCCTCCAACTCTCTCCACAGTTCATGATGTGTTCCACGTATCACTGTTGAGAAAATAAATTGATGACCCAACACATGTACTCACTTATGAAGAAATAGAACTTGAACCTGATCAGTCCTATTATGATGATCCTATCAGAATTCTTAACACCATAGAACAAGTGTTGAGAAACCAGATGACTTTTCTGGTAAATGTTATTTGGAGAAACTATAAAATAGAAGAGGCAATGTGGGAACTTGATGAACATATGGTGAAGAACCACCGAAATATTTTTATGTTGTATTATTATAGAAATTTCTAGGATGAAATTATTTTATGGAGGGAAGAATGTAACAACCAAATCTTCCACAGTACGTTTCTTTTTGAATAATACAATAGCTTGCGTTTTATGAAACTTTGAGTTCTAACACACCACAACTAATCAAACTAGTTGTTTAAAAAGTAATTATGAATAGAAATACTAATTTTTTAAAAATTAAAAAATATTATTTTTCAAATTGGACTTCATTATTGGTTTAGAAATATTAAAATCAGTTTATGGTGAATTTTTTGAATTTTTCTTAAAATAGTCAATTTTTGTTGAACAGTGAAAAACACTGCATTATTTTTAAAAAACTGAATTTTTATTTAAATAATTATTTTTATATTTAATATTATTTTAAATTCAAAAAATATACATAATACCAATAATAATACAATTTAATTCATTGGATCCAATTTATAATAAGATTATATATATATATATATATATTATTGAAATTGTTTAACGTATATTTCCAACCTTCTAACCACATTAGAAAATATACATAAAACATAATTTTACAAATTACATTAAATGAATTTTAATAATCTGAGAGAAATGATTGAAATCATCAAGTATAATGCGGCTCAATAGGATGAAATTAATTTTATTGAATAGTAACTTTTGAATTCTATTTTATATCAGTTAAATATACATATGTTAATTAAAGGTAATATTACTGTTATAATTATCCTAACACATGTCCTAATTCTATTGGATATGTTTTTTTAATCAAAATCATCATTAAGACAATAATAAGATCCTCTTTTATCCATTTAGGTTAGATGAGGACATTAATTGTATTTTATTTAAAGAAGAGTTAAATGTGTTTAAATTCAAATTTTAATAAAAAAACCATTTTAAATATAGTGTTATAATTAAGATATATTGGACTATAAATACTTATTATAAAGTAAAAAATATTTCCTAAATCAGTGTATTTTATATATATTTTTAAAACATTAAATAATTAAATTTATTTATGGCACAATAAAAATGTAGTAATTGTGATATTAATGAAATATTAAAATAATTGATGTTATAAATATTAAAATAAAGGAAAATTGAATATTTTTATGCTATACAAGAGTTTTAGTGGTGAACATGACATGCTAGTGTTTATTCAATGTATTTTTTATGAAGTAATCATGTTGTTATGACATCGAGAAAAATAAAATACTAAATAATGTCAAAATTGATGTAAATTAGTATTTGAAACAAATACCTCATGATTAAATGATATAATATCCTAAAAATCTATGATTCATAAAATGGACTTAGATAGGGTTAGATATTTCATTAATTAATAACGTGATATTCTCTTGTTTTTTTATAGTATGTTGATTAACCATATAATATAAAAATACAATAATACATGGTAAATGTTAAACTATTTAACTAAGAGTTAAATATAAAAGCTAAGGTTAATATGGTGACCTAACATTGTTTAAAACCAATTGTTTGAGAATATTGTAAGCCATACCCACCTTATCATAGAAACAAATCCATTTTGACCTATCAGAAACCGAAAATGAATTTATAATAAAATAATATCTGAATCCCTATCTAAAGTGCCCCTCACCTCTCTTATAAAAAGGTGCATTCCTTATCTCATATCCACACCTCAAATTCTATTTTCCTTTGTCAAACCATACCCCATTCATCTCCCAACTACCCTCACTTCAACATAGAGGTCCATAATTGATTATTATGCCAACCTAGGAGCCATTTTGTTCAAATCAAAGGGATGCACCCGAGGAAGTGGTAATTATTTCATCACCACATTCAATGTTCTTTTCTTCTTCCACTTACACTTTCATTGTTGTTTCCATACAAAAATTATAACTCCAGTAACTTATACATGATCATATGTTATTAAAAATATGGTACAACCATATTCATTATTCTATCAATCCTATGAATGACAAGGTCACTATACGTCTGTACGTACTACTTACCGTCTCCATGTTGTGGTGTAGTTTGTTATTCAACACATCATTATTTGAATGAGTCTAATAATGAGGATAATTTTTTAATATTAAATATAACATGTTAATGATTCTATATATATAATATATCATCCAACTATATATGATTTCACCATCAATGGTATGATATTTTTTCTCGTGCGTACTTACAGCTTACCGTCTCCATGACACGATACGATTTCATTCCTTATCGTAATTATTATAAAATAATTATCATTTTATGATTAAAAATAATGTTTATAAGATTTATATAATTATATATATGTGTAAAACACATCATATCCATAACAAAAAGGACCAATGTATCAAAAAATATAATGTAAAACGAATCAGTTAAGGCCCAAAAAAGGACACTACTGAAATACTATTAACAATGAAATATTACAGGATCATATATGGTATAAAATTTTTGTATGTGGTTTATGTATAATTTCATAACATTGATTAAACCATTATAAAAGAATTTAACATATCCTTGACTAAGGATAACTACAAGGTTAGTGTTAGTTTTACAATCTCTTTATTATTCGAGTTGTTTATCTATAAGTATTTACGGAGAGTTCCTTATCATCCACATTCGTGTTTCATAAAACTGTATTTCAAAAAAAATTACTATTTCCTAGACTATGGGATAAAGCTATTTATTCTATTTATTGAATTTTATAATATATTTTGAAAGGAATATTTCTGTCATTTTCTAAAGAAGATAATTTTTTATGGTTTCAATAAATTATGGAAAGAATGTCTTTTTAACTTATACAGCGTGTGTGGCTATTATCTGCCGTTATGACAACTTTGAAGATTATCTTACAATCAGATAATAATATTTTTAAAATATATTTTTTTTATTATTATTACACTACTTTTAAAGTATTTCAATGTAAAAAAGGGATACATCACACAAATTGTTTATGGATTGATTTCATCTACGTTAACATCCTTTGTTGGATTTTATGCTTTTTTGAAGTTGGTTTATTATGATACAATATTTAATTTTTTATTGAATGTTTTGTGATATTTTTGATTGGGTATGTTCTATTTTTATACTATTCAAGGTTTATGGTTAATGTATTAACATTTCGAATGCTAGTTTTAATAAAAAAAATTTGGTTATGTTTCAACCATTTCATATGAGGAATGCATTGAACATAGTCAGTGATCAGCAGGGCCTGATATATCCCATCAATGAATTGATAGGTATAATGAGTCAAACTAGTGTCTAGGCAGATGGCCTTGAAAAAATTTATATTTTTAGTCTTGGAACAACACCTTGAATCTGTGGTTATGATGTACGACATTATGCATTATATCATTATGAAATTAGCTATTGATATTATATATGATTATTCGACTAGTATGATATCAATGTGAATTATTAAATGGAATTATTTTATTTATATTTTCCATATTATGTTGATGTTTATTTTTAAAATTATTTTGTTTTATTCATATACATTTCTTTAAATGTTTATGCTTATTTATGATTTTTTTAGCTATACTGTTATAATTACTGAGTATTTAAGCTCACCGCTTTCCCATGTTTTATTTTTCATAGGATCTGAATAAATATATTAGGATTGACTTGCATGGATATGTTAAGGGATATGAGTGTGTTCTAAGGAGACACGATATATTCTTTTCATTTAATAATGTAATTCAAAACTTATGTATGTTTATAGTACTACCAATAGTACAAAACTAATCGATCATTCAAAACTTTATATCATGTGATCATGCTGATTTATGTAATAATGTACTGAATCTGGGTAACTGGGTTTGGGGCATTAAACTTTTCTTTTGATTTTTCTCTTAAGGCTAATCCTCCCATAGCATCAAAATTGAGAACAGTGAGTGAAATATTTTTAATATCAGGGACATCTTTCATGTGTTGTTATTAACTATGAAACTCTTTATCAACTTGCACAACCATTAGAGCCTCATGTTCGGAACTAACAATATCTTCATCCTCAATTTCTGGAATGTCAACTAAAATTATTCTCTTCTAAATAAGAGATTATTCTTTCTTTGATTCACCTTCATTATTAGGACTCTGTTTGATTGAACCACCAAAAGGAATCATCATTTGGTCCCCCTAAGCGGCTATCAATAAACTCTATTTTTGTTCAATTCCACCATTTAAAAAATGTAGCATAGATTTCTCCAAACAAAACCTATATTATTTATAGTCCATGAATTTAAAACGTTTTTGCGATGATGTGTTTTACCAAAAAACTAAAAAATTCTAGTTATTCACTATAAAAAAGATATTTTCCTTCTATTGGGATAAAATTACATCATGGAAACCTTATGGTTGCAATTATTTTAATACCATATCATAAAATAACACAAATTTAACATTATATAGAAAAACTAAAGAACATGCATGTATGGGTGATGATGTTTCTCTAGCTTCGTAGTCCTCGACAATATTCAAGATTAAAATAATTTCATCGAAACTAAGTGATCATGAGAATGCTCTTTCATCAATACATTCTTCATAGTTCTAATTCCAATTAATTAAAAAAATTATTTTATAAATATATATTCCATTACTTATATTCCTCAAAATAAAATGAAACCCCCATATGGGGACGACATAACAGTTTTCCTATTTCCATTGAATAAATATAAAATTCAATATCATTAATCATAGGGAAAATAATTTATTCATCAAATAGAATTCTAAATGTTTAATTTCAATTAAATTATATTACTTCGATGTAATATACCACATTATTTTTTAATTGTATAAAATAATAATAATGATTTTGAAATATTATGCATTCCATAATAAGAAGATTTTTTGAATCCAAATAATAAAAGTCAATTACCTTAACCCGGAGCTCTCTATGGGGACTCCCTGATAGATAATAGAAGCATCAAACATATAATCTTCAAATACACATGAGATTTCCATCTCTAATAGTTTTTATTTTGATGAAATTTAATTTTTATTTTTTTAGAAAATGAGAACTGTGACAAGCTCAGTAAATTGAAAAAACGTGCAGGGGTAGAGAAAGAGATCGAGAGAAAGAGAATGGTTTTTTCAAAACAATGATATCATATTGTTTAATTTGAAAACAATAATAAAAAATTTAATTGATATTATTTGAAATAATAAATTAAAAAATAAGCAATAATATGTATCTAAACCAATCGAAATTTTTCTATAAACCTAAAAATTGATAGATAGAAAATAAAATAACAGACATTTATTTAAAATAAAATATTCATAACTCCTCCTTAATAAGATGAAAACTTTCACAGGGAAGTGGAATAGATAAAATATCATTTAACTAATATTAGTATTGAAAAATTCTAATTACATATCCTTTTAAGAAAATGATCTATTAGAAATTGATTCCTTGTAACAATGTGGTTAGTCCTAGAATGGCTTATAGAATTTTTTTTTCATATATATATAACTATCATTGTCACATTAAATTGGTATAGTATTAAATTTTTTTTCAATCTCAATAGAGTTATTTTCATCCAAAATACTCATGCACAAAAATATCCAACAGACACTTATTCTACCTCAACGATTGATAGGGAATATTTGTATTGTTTCTTTCGAAACAATGATACTAAATATTTTCCTAAAACATGAAATATTAATAGGGAAGTTTTTATATCTAATCTACATCATTAATACTCATCATCTGAATATGAAATTAAATTAAAATTATATGTTCTAGGGTAATTAAAAGATTCAAAATTAGTTCAATTTAAATATCGAAAAATTATTTTAACTGCAGCAAGATGGGACTCTTTGGGATTTGATCGAAATCTTGGACATGAACGTATAGAAAACATAACTTCTAATCTTCTTGTAGAAAGATATAGAAAACTACCAATCATACCTCTATATAATTTCTTCCACAGGTTTCCCAACATCATCAAAATCAAATATTATATTTGTACACAAAGTATTTGAATATATCTTGTTGTTTTCAAGTCCATTTTTTAATTAAGCAATTATATATTTACATTGATTATAAAAATTTCAACAATATTTTTGATAAATCCAAAATCATTAAAAATTTCAGTCCTCCTATCATACTCACTTAATTATTTTTGTATATAAATGTGAAAAATAATTACAAATATTTTTATGGGTTGAAAAAAAATAACATCATCAACATATATTTGAACCAAAAAATTTTAGAACAAACGATTTTTTAGAATTTTTTTGGATCTACCAATCCAAAAGTTAAACCATTTTTTAAAAGAAATGGACTCAATCATTCGTAACAAGTATTAGGTTTTTATTTAGTGCCATATAGTTATTTAGTATGTTTAAAAACATTGTTTGGTTTATTTGGATTTTTAAAACCATGAGGTAGTTTATCAAAAAAAACATCCTCTATCAAATAACCATATAAAATGAAAGATTTAACATCTATATTCTGTTGTTTAAAATTCATATGGGATGCATATGATAAAAGGACAACAATTGTTTTTAATCTGGATATATAGGAAATTGTTTCATCATAATCTAATCATTCTTTCTGATTATATCCTTTAGATACTAATGTATCTTTTTTTATAATCATGATCCCTTGATCATCTTTTTTATTTTTATAGACCCACTTATTTCCTATTACTGGATAATTGGTAGGCCTTTCTACTTGATTCCAAACATCATTTCATTTATGATGTTTTAGTTAATCATATATTGGAAGAATCCAAATCTCATCTTCTAAGTATTCTTCAAATAGAAATTGGAATTTATATAGATAAAAAGGTAGAATATTGTGCTAGGTTTCCCACATTTCTTTTAATTCTAATTAATCTATCTAAGTATCATATTATAGTTTCTAAAGGATGGTTCTTCAAATTTATTGACTATCTAGGGAGGACAAATTCTGGTTCCCAAGTTTTATGTTTTCTGGAACTAGACTGCATTTTATTAATATTATTTTCAAAATCTGTTTTAGAGGATTAAAGTCTCATGTTTTCAAATGAGTCAGAAACTAAATCAGTTTGATCTTTATCTTTAATAAAATGGTCATTTTCATTAAACTTCAGATGAAGTGATTCTTCAACAATCCTTTAATTTTTATGAACCACTTTATAAGATTTAGAGGTAGTATAATATCCAAAAAATATTCCTTCATCATCCATTAGATCGAACATAGCAAGAATTTTTGTAATGTTGAAGATATAAACATTGCTACAAAAACATTAAAGTACTTTACTTAAAGTTTTTTATTCCATATTTTATAGGGTTTTCTTTTTGAAAATATGCATTATTAAAATATAAATCATGATTCAGAAAGTTGTGCTTACATATTCTTCTAAAAAAATATATAGGATGAATATATTCATTCTGCATAATTCAGGCCATTTCATGAATAGTTCTATTTATCCTTTAAAAAATTTCATTTTTTGGAGTTCATGGTGTAGAGATGTTGTGTTTAATATTAGTATTTGAGTAAAAATAATCAAACTCATTATTCTAAAATTCTCTACTATGAGCACTTTTTAATGAAATTAATTTAGAATATTTTTCCTATTTAAAAACATTACAAAAACCTTCAAAAATATTTAATAATTCACTTTTGAGTTTTAGAAAATATACCCGCGTAAATATAAAAAAATAAACCACTAAAACAAATACATATAATTTACCAGCCAAAATATCTACTATAAACGGTCCAAAAAATCCACATTAATAAGTTATAGTGGTATAGACGTAGTAATTTTGTTAATGGATTTGAACATAATATTTCGGTTGTTTTTAAATTTGGCATGCATCATAGAATCTACCATTATCAAACATAAGAATAGATAAATTAGAAACTAACCATATATTATATAATTTATATAAAGAATCTATATTACTGTGTCGAAGTCAGTGATTCCAAACCCATGACTCATTTTTCTTAGCTTTTAAACCATTCACCTTCACTTTACACAAGGAATTTAAATCCAATGTATAATAATTATTAATTATTAGTGTTCTAAATTAATCTAAATTATCATTAATTATATAGGACATATTGTTAGAAAAATCAACCATATAACCATAATCATAATGTTGATATATCCTTTCTAGTTTTTGATTTACACCTTTCACATAGAGTACATTATTTATTGAGATAATCTTTGGATGACAAATAGTTCCTACTCTATCAATTTCCCCTTTGGTATTGTATCCAAAAGTGGCTAGTCCTCTATCCATTTGAGTTAGGATATGAAGGTTTGTTGAGTCTATATTCATATGCCTCAAACACCCATTGTCCATATACCATTTGTATTTCATGTTTCTAGGTGTGGTTTCCTGCAATAGTATCGAAAACTTTTTTTTGTTTTGGTACCCATATCTTCTTGGGTCCAATAGTGTTTGTGAGCAATGATATAAAACTAAGATATATTTTATTTTTCTATAAATAATTACACATTCATCAGAATTAATTTTTGAAATTAAATATCTTCAAATATCACTAATTTGTGGATTTTTCATATGACAATTATTATAGAAATGAGATTTTTTGTCCACAATGATAACATGTTTCACTTCTCATCATTATAAAAAAAATTAATTTTAAATTTTTTTGACTTCTCTCCCATGGTTCATTTTCAGAATCATTCTCTTTTAATAATATTATTTAGAATAATATAATTTAAAATATCATATCCATTAGTAAGTAAAATACTATCACTCATATATGATTATGCAACATAATATAGTTATTTATTAATATTCTAATGATCAATGTTGTTTTTTTCAAATTAGTTGAATTTAATAACTTGTTCCTTATGGTGTTTTATTAGAGGTTAGCATTCACTTAAAATAGAATTATGAATATTTTTAATGAATTTAGCTTCTTCATTAGATATTCATATTTTTATGCTATCATAAAATTGTAAGAAGAAAATATTTCATTTGATAAACTATAAATAGCATAATCATATGATTATTAGTTTGTAACATTTCCACATAAGATATAATGTACTTGTTGGAATTTAGATTTGATTTCTCCTTTTAGAAATCAGATTTTTAAGAGCTGCTAGTGTCTTCAGATACACTCTACGTAGCATTCAGTTCACTTTTCCCTTTGTTCTCATAAGAAACATTATTCTAGTATCTATTTTCCACCCATTTGTATTAATCTTTCTCATGATAACAATAAGGTCAAATATTAACCAATTTTATGCATTCATAACATCAAACTTCTCTGGGTTCTTTCTCAAATCTCTTGATAGATTTTATGAAACCAATATTAATTTTGTAGAATTTCCTAAATCTTCTAAATAAATGTGATATTTCAATATCAGAATCTGAATAATCTGATTTTTTCTCATCTTTGACGTCTTTTTTTATCTTCTACTATTCATCTGAGATGTAACTTTTAGATGAGTATTTTTTTAATATAATGTTATGATATCCAACTTTATATTGAATCTCATCATCATACATCATTACTGGAGCAACTAATTATTTCATTGCCATATCATTGACTTTGTGATGATAGATGAATAAAAGATGATATTCCATTCCATTTAAAAGGTATTACTCTAAGTACAATAAAATTTTGATCATACTATTTGATGTGTTCCCCTAAGGCAATAATATAATTGAAAATTTATATAATCCTTCCATTTATATGTGTGATGCATTCAATAAAAAACATTTTAAAGGTGTAAAAATTTAGTTTTAATGTGGCATACATCATCAGTTTAAAATTATTAATTCCATCATAAGACACTGATATACTTTTCCACATCTCATATGTAGTTTGACACCATGATACTTGATTAAATTAATATAGTCCAAGAACAAAAGTAATAGCATCCATGTATATAGAATTTATATCATTCTTGGATTATGTTTTATAAGTCCATGTTTCTACTTTCTCGAGATCTTTATATAGAGTAATAATTTTTTGGTTTAATTTCTATCCAGGATTTTTTAGAAAGATATTCATCATTGATTTCTAGAACCGATAATTTTCAACATTAAATTATATATCACGTACCATAGACATTCCTTCTCTTAGATTAGAAATTTCCATATTTATATAGACCACAAAAATTTATATTACAATAGATTTATCTAAATATCTCTCCTCTGATACCAATTGTTAGGTCATCATAATACCAAGAAACATAAGAGGGGGTAAATTATGTATTTTAATAAAAATTTCCATAATTATGAATTTTGACACCCTTTTATAATAAACTAGATATGAATTTTTTTACTTATGTATTTAATTTAAGTAGTGGATGATCCTAAATAAAGAGTAAAATATTTTATAGTGGTTCACAGGAAAATCATCCCCAACTAAACTCCACCAATCACTCTCTCTATGAGATTGGTGAATTTACCAACCAAGGACCTCTTATCATAAGACCATAAATTTACAACCAAATGAAGGATGTTGATACCTTTACAAAGGAGGAAAAAAAATATAGCATTCTGTTTCAATAATAGGTAACTGAATATCTACATCTTAGATCGAGATATTGATACTCCACCACAACTGATTCCAATCAATTGAAACTGCAATAAATAAAAATCATTTGATTTGTTGATTTGGGTTGTTGTTCATAGTTCCAACAGTTGAAATTGAAAGTAGATGAATATTATTCTTCAAAAATGAATTAATTCAAATAGATATAGTTCTAATGCAATCACAATTTCAAATAATCATCAATAATAACATCAAAAAATTGCAGTAGTAATATTACAGCAATATGAGGTATAAAATGTCTGTCGCTAAGGCGTTTTCTCTTCTACAATGTTGATTTTTTGTCGTAAAAACACATAGGGGAATAAATTAAATTGAATATAATCAAATATAAAAACATTTCACTCAAATTCCCCATATTTTGAATCTATCCAACAGTAAAATATATAGAGTTGCTAGTTTTAATTCGATATTCTTGATCCATGAATTTATCCCGAATGATAGAACAAATTAAAATTCTAATTGAACAATGGAGTCTTCACTTTACTTTAAAAAAGAGATATTTTATTCAATTAATATGGTTCTTTATAATTATTATAATAATCCACAAATCGGCCTTTACCTCTATATAGACCATTGCAAAAAATCAGATTTAAAACTAGGATTAAAATTTTTTCCATTGAATAGAAAATGTAGTGTTGAGCCTTGTGGTGTCATATTTCTTCATGTAACATAGGACTAATTCGCATAGCATAGGGTTCCTTCATTTCTTGTAGGGTTCCTTTGAGAAGCGTAGGGTTCATACCAACATATGGTTCCTTAACTATAAACTCATCTTCTCAAAATATAGGGAAAAAAGAAATGTAGTAACGATAATCCAAATGTTAAACCTTTTCAATATAACATCCCTTATGTAGAATTTATTTAAAATATATTCACTTTCCCGAACATAGGATATGAACAATATTCCCAGACTGCAATATAGGTTTGTTGATCCATACGCTAGATGATTCTATGACCATAAGGATGTTGATCAAATGGAAAACTATTTATCAGAGCATAGTGTTGAGACCAAACACAAAACGATAACTTTCCAACATAATGTAGGTATAATGATCCACACACGCATTTTATGAACATTGGTTTTGGAAATAGTGTTTCAAGATAAATTTTTTTAACGCTAAATTGTTTTAACATTGATATAATTTTTTGAAAAATTACTTGAGAAAACATTATTAAAAAAATTAAAAAATAGGTATTTGTGAGATTAAAAATAATCATATATTATAAAGTATTTTTGAGACAATACATTCCCAACACAATGTAGTTCAATGCCACAATTTATGGGCTTTTGACATGACAATTCCATATATTTTAACATCATGAGTTAAGGATCCTCATATTGGAAAAGTAGTTTTTATATGGGATGGTGTGGGGATTATGTATAAAAGCTTCTTAGAATGAGTGGTTTTATCTATGTGGTGGGAGAAACTGGAATCCTAGGATGATCATACATGGGAAATTATATGTTCATTTCAATGGATAAGACTATAGTTTTACTTCATGTGTCTTTGAATTTCTCAAAAAATTTAACATCATATGACTAGGACATAGAGATATGAAGCTTTATAGAATGCATCTCAGATGTGGGTGGACACAATCCTCACCCTTAGGGCTTATGTGGTCACTAATCATGAAAATACAGGAGGATAATGCAATAGACACTACTGTGGTGGAGTGACTAATCAGAAGTTCGATGTTAGGTTCCCTATTAATTTAAGAAAATCGAATTAGGGTAAAAATTATTAGAACAAAAATGATATGTAAAGGACACACTAGAGGCATATGGTATGTCCGAAAGGGGAATAAGATGATTTCTCCCAAAACTAGGTTGGGTTACATGAAAAATTTGTGTGAGAAAAGGGTTCTAGTAGAAAAAATAAATTGATTGAAGAGGAATAATTTCTCACAAGAGATGGAGTTTCATATATATTAGTGTTTTGTGGATGCAGATTCTCTTTGTACACACCTAACAAGACTAAGTAAGAGTTACATTAAGAACACTAGGTATAGGGAGAAGTCATTTTTTGTACCACAAGTAATTTATAAAGAAAAATGATCAACATTTTGAGGCCCATTATCAATTTGTTTTCTTTCTATCATTAAAGAATCATAGATTTCCAATGTAGAGTGTGGCTTCATCTTTCTGGGATCATTTCCAAGTGAGGAGTGAGCATTTCTTTATAGATAAAAATCATGGATATTGGTTTCAAACTCTATGAGTGGGGAGCATGAGTTTCATGAATCACTATTCTCATTCACTTGGTCATAGAAATGAAACATTTATGTTGTGATGTTTTATTTTTAGCACAACATGGGAATATGTGTGATGGGTTTAGTGCAAGTGTATTGTTTTCTTGAAAACATCCTTTTCCACTCCCCAAACATTAGATGATGTCGGACTTGGGGGAATCCACCGAGATATATGTAATATTGGTGAACAGGTCCATTGTGTATGGAATTTATTTGTTAAGATGATCACTGAAAATTTTACACAACCTATTCATTAGACTCATAATGGTTCATTTGGAGTGGTTCACGTATACAATTTTCTAAAAAATGACCATTTGAGGTCTGATATGATGTTTTAGTGATAAATTTTTTATTTTTTTATATTTACAAATGATTCATGTGGATTTAAAAATTATACAAAAAATAAAATCAATGAATTATTCTTACATCAACGTTATGTTAATTTTAGGGGTTTTTTTAACTTCCTCATTTTTATTGAGATTGTTAATTATTAAATATCAGTTAAATGAAATTATATGACCATTTCAAAATAATCCCCTCTACTTTTATTTTCATTTATTTATTTATGATATTTTTTTGGTAATTGAAATTTTTTTACTAACCTTGTTATACTAAATGGTTTAGATAATTTTTTTTGGAAAATATAACTTCATTTATCTCTTTATTAAGAAATATGTTTTATTCCTTGAAAATGTTTTATAAAAATGTTTTCAAAAAAGTTATTATCTATTTTATTTTCATTTATCAAATATAATTTTCACCCATTTTTATTATTTATAAAATGAATTTATTATAATCTTATTTTAATTTTGAAACAATGCCAGTTTGGATTTTATAAAAAATGTGAAGGGAATATTCTATTCATTTTCAAAACAAGGCACATTACTATCATTTTTATATTGTGTAAGGAATGTTATTTAATTTACATTTATGAAATTCTTTGAATTACAAAAAATTAGGATGATCCTTTATTTGATTATTTATTTTCATGTTTATTAGAAGCATTTTAAATAAATTTTTTATTATAATTTTCAAGGTAAATGGTTTTCAAAAATAGAAATAAAAATGAGATGGATATTTTCCACAAAAAATCTTTAAAAGACTTTTTATTGTATTTTTATTCATCAAAGACATCATCCATTTATTCTTACTCTCATCAGTATATTTTGTATAGATATGATCCTTATTCTTTATCTAGATGGTTTAAGATCATTTTTGCTAAGTAAAGTATTTAAATTAACTTACATAAGGCATTTTTATAGTCAATAACCTTCTTATAAAATGTTAACATTCCATTTATCTGTGGAAATTAAATTTTCCATAAAAATCTATATTATTGTTAAATTGTATTTTTTAATAAAACATAAAATTTTTTTCTACATATATTATATTACTTTGAATTTTATTTGACTAACTAGGGGAATTTTGATAAGTTTATAATCGTTAACCAATATAGATATTTAATAAAGAACATTTCTTTTGAAATTATTCAATTATTATAAATGTGATGTATTGATTGGATTAATATGACATGGGTGGAGCCTGAATATAGATATCCCCTTGATGCATCAGTATCCTATTTTGATGAACTAGTTGGATGACCTTAATTATGATGATTTTTACCTAGAATGTTATAAACTGTCCTGTAAAAGTCTTAATGGTAAAATAATATTTTACTTTGGAAGCATGGAATCTAATAATTAATCATTTCATTTATTTAGAATTTTTTATTACTATCCATGATATTTTCCTTATTTCATTATCACTGGATTTATTTCATTATTAGGTAATTTATTTAATTTAATGTGTTTTCAATTGCGTACTTCTCCATATTTGTTATGTTTGATCAAATTTTGATTTTCATTTTATTTGATTTAGTGGAATGTGTTTTTATTTATTCACCTTTCCATATTAATTATTATCCACATTATTTTTACATTGATATTACAACTCAATGCAATTCCATCCCATTTTATTGACCGTATATCATGTTTTATCTGTTATTACCTTTCCAAAATTATTATTCTTATTTATTAATGAATTATTATATTGTAATTGACCCGTACTGATCAATGAAGATCACCAATATTTTATTCCATTCCCTATGTATCCATGAAATGTACTATGAACAAGAAGATGAATATTTTAGATGGTATGAGGTTATTCTAAAAAAATGTTTTAATTTGGATATACAAATGTAATGTAACACTCATTTATATATCTTATTTACCATAAATAATAAACATATCAGCCCTTTGGATTTTTATTCTTGGTATTTTATTTCAATGTAATGAAGTATTACATTGGCATGGGGGTGCTGGGGTTTGGGTTTCTATACAATGCAATTCATTTTTTGAAAATATGCCAAATCTCATAGAAACACCCGATGTAAATTTAATTGGTTATCTAATTTCTTGTAACATTGTAATTAGTGAAATAAATGGATTAAAATATTGGCATTTTATTAAGATATTAAATAATTAACCTAATTTTATTATTTTAAATGACAATAAATTAACGTAACGAATCGAACTCGAGGTAAGGGGAATTGCCTAAATTTCCATTATGCATAAGTTTTTGTCCTGTCCTTGTATTCTATTATGATCAACATATACCTCTATTTTAGAATTTTATATAATTAATCTAAAAATTATAATGGTACATAATGTTTTATTTAATTTTATTCTATCATAGTGTTTATGAATCAAATGTTTCTATAGTGGTAATTGACTTTTATTCAAAAAAATACTCTAATAATGTTTTCCTCTAGAATCTCTTCTTCATACATTTCTATTTTACTAAATTGATTTTGTTATGGACATGAGATAATTATGAATGTTTTTTTTCAATGTCTTTTTAAAAAGTAAGTAATTATAGAATGTTTATCTTTATTTATAAAGGATAAATTTAATACCTTATTTTAATATATACATCGATAATAAAATTCCACATATATTTAACCATTATTAAATATTTCGATTTCATTAAAACCTTTCGAATTTTATTAATTAAAAAAATATCTTCATACATTTAAGGGTATTGTGGTATTGAAAATTGGTTGAAAAAGTATAATGTATATTGATATCTGATGGATTCTTTTTCATATGGGTTCTAATGTATTTTTGAAATGTGTTTTATAAAAAGAAAGGTTCAAGTATAAAATGTTTTATTCATGATTTTTTACATAATAAATTTAGGAAAAACATTTATCCCAATAATTCTTTTACCGTTGGTTGAGCCTCATTTTTTATAATGGGTGTGCCCAAAACTACTATTATGATAGTTTAAGCCCTATTAATTCTCACAGGTGATCCTAATAAAGATTATATGAAGGGTGAAAACAATTATACCTATCCAATTCATTGAATAATGAGTATTTTATTTGGTGAATTATATAATATATCTTTCATATAGTTATTTTTTTATAAAGGATTTGAAATAGTTTTATGAATATATGGATCGAAGTTTCCTAAAGGGGTTTTTATTATCTTGATAGGGGTTTTAAATTATTTCTCTAAGAATAAAAGTTTTGAGTTATTCTTGTGAATTCATTTTGATTACATACACTCAAAAAACATTGAATATAATGGTTTTCATTGGATTTCATGCTTTTTATATGACTAATGGTTATCTTCATTTTATGTACCTTCCTCTGGTTTTTTCCCATCCCATGTTTATAAAATGATTTTCATTGAATTTAAGAATGGGGAAATGAAAAAAAAAGTCATGTTTAATGTTGTAATTTTTTAATAGGAATAAATCTTGTGTTATTTTAAATATTTTATATTATATGAAAATTGGATACTGATTGGATGTTTCCAATTTGAATTATATTGTTTTTTATGTATGAGTTCTGATCTAGTTCTCTAAAACACTAAACCTGAAAAGATCCATCGAGTGAAATAAAGTTAATTCTTAACAAAAAATAAATAATATGTCATGTACCTATCTAATTATTTATTGTAAATTTATGATTTTAATTTTTTATGTATAATATCTTTCTTGTAATTGTTTATAATGATTGTATAACCTAATATAATTGTATAATGCATTAGGTAATGATTACTATCTCTAGGGAATTATTTTTGAATAAACCATGTATGTTAATTCATTACTCAGGGTTCAGGTAAAGGATCTATAATGTTTATTCCCAATATAACCCAAATTAATTTCACAATCTCACTATTTTTTGTGTACGGAAAATTTTTATTTTAAAAGATAATATAATGATTTTTAGTTGAATTATTTTTCCCATTAAAGATAAAAGGTATGTCTTTATGATAATATTATTCAAAGATTAATTTTATATATAAAAACCCACATGATTATGATCTTCCCTTCATACTTTTTATAAATTATTTTATGAAATAACATTGGATGTAAAAAGGATTTCATCTTTATATAAATTATTAATTGAGATCAAAGTTTATTTTGTGGAAGGTGACCTCCCATATATGATCTTACAGTTTGGAAAATGACTTATGATATTTTTTATACATGCCCCTTACAAATATTATTTTTCTCAGAACCTATTTTCTTAAAAAAAATGTTTGGAGCTTAAATACTACTAGAAACATTAATAATGTTAATGTTCTAGATATGGGATTTGACTTGAATAAAGTAACTATGTCTCCAAAGAGAACCTTTTTATGGAAAAATGTATATATTGGGAAAACTCAATTTTCTAATATAGGATTTTTGTCACATTAACTAAAAATATAATCCTAAAAGGTCCTTTTTTCACAAAAGATCTCAAACATATTCCTTTTTTTGATTTAGATAGCTAAAATTAGACTATATTTATCAAATCCAGAAATATTAACTTTATGTCTTGGCATCAGTTTTAAGAATATTGGTGAATGGGTGAAATAGCTTTTTTGATAATACCCTATAAAATAAATAAATAAATAAATAAATATTTAATATTTTTAATGATGCAATAAAATAACAAAATTTTCACTATCTAATAGATCTATATATATAAAAGATAATAAAAAATTATGATTTATGAATGTATGATGTAATAATCTCTTGGACCAGATAAAAAATTAAGCATCATGAATATAAAAAGTATAATCAAAATAAAAATAATACAATTTATAGAATTGAATTTTCATAAAACTAAGCATGTGAATAACAAATTTTATATGAGAAATGGGTTTTCTGTCATGTCCTTAAGCACTTTAAGAATTATAACCACTTTGAATTTCAACATCTGATAATAAAACCCTTAATGATATACAATTATGATTAATATATATTATGAGAGTAATTGAATAAGTTTTGTTGTGAATAAATGAGAAACTATGTGTTATACTTATACGAACATTATTTATTAAAAATTTTTATTGGTGTTTGGAATGATGTTTTTTCAATAGAAATTCCCTTAATCTAGGTTCAAACTAAATGATTGTTATTGACGTTTGAATAGAATTTTTTATGGTAGAGGATTAAGTCTTAAAAAGTTCCCAAGATATCTATGTTGGATAAACAACCCAGTTGTTGTAAAAATATTATACACATTACCATTAGGTATTATTAAAGTGTAATAATTAGTAATGTATCTAAGGGTTAATGTTTAATGAATTTTTTGGATTATAATAATAAACATTGGTTTATCTAGATAAAATATTTTCAATAAAATGTATCATCTCTATTAAAAAGCTAAATTTTATGCAACTAAATGTTGAATATGATATAATGTATTATATATCTTTATAAATTATAATGAAATCATTTATATGTTTATATTTTGTAAATTTAAATAAAAATGTTAAATATATAAAAAGTTTAGAAATTTGGTAACATAAAGCATTGTGACATAATATATATGATAGCATGATAAAATCCTACAAAGTGAGTTTAAATGGAATAATTATAAGACTTAAAATTAATGAGATGTTTAAGAGAGGTAATGTGCACAATGGGATATAGTGAAACAAGTGAGATATTGGGAAATTATAATAATTAATAGATCATTCCATGGGATTCCACTCACCAAACATAGAACTACCCATCCACTACACACATTTTATCAAATAAAATGATTGAGTTTTAAATTAAATGTTTTATAAAGGACACTATTCTATATATATAAATTTGATATTTATGTTTTTTAAATTTAATAGATTCCATTTCTACTCCAATAATAATTTTTATATAAATCATTTCATGTCCAATTTCTTTATTTTAAAAAATAAATTATTCTATGTAAATATATTTTAAACACTAACTCTATCGGTTATCGTGGTTTTAATTATGTGGTTTTATCATTATTTGGATTTATTATCAAGGAAATATTATAAAATCTATATCATTATACCAGTTGTTTAAGCTATCGTTATACTGATGTAGGGTTCCATTTCTACAAAAAGAATTCCAACATTTAACTATTTTCCAATAATATATGTTAAATTCCGTTATCATATCATTAAATATATTTAATCTATTTTATTACCATCCATTTGATCTATTATACCTAATATATTATCTAAATTGATTTATTAAACTATATATACAAGATGTTAGTATAAAAAAATGACAATATTATTCAAGTATCATTATCCAAAAATAAATTATATCTTCAATATTGTGGATATTAAATATCACTTGGAATAATTATTCAACACATATTTAATTTATATATATCATTGATAGTTAATTATATAAGTTTTTATTAAAAAATACTATACTATATACAACATTTATATGAAATTCCCTTGTAATCATACTCTTTTTTCTCATAGTTATGGGATGTGGAGGACAGACAGTAATAATTGGTAATTCTAGGTTAGTATTGGTGTTGTAACACTCTATGGCTAGCGAAAACAAGTTAAACATATATTTTAATTGTATAATAGTTTCTTGATCGATTCGTGGTTATTAAATATCTATATGTTATGATATATTTTTATTTTTTTAATATCCATTCATATGATTTTTTGAATAAAAATATTTATACGGTTACCTTGTCATATATCCTAAAATAATAATACCTCTAAATTATAACATTTGATTAAAATTTAATGAATTATAAGCCATTATAAATCTTTTATCTGGGAAAAATTTTATGAAAACCACAATTTTACTCATAAATTATCCTTGATTAATGATATAAATACTGAGATAATTTTTTTAGGATATCACTAATTAATGTTTTCCAAGTTTACAATTTGATACTGGATATGTTATCTAAGTAGTGGAATTTTTTTAAAATCTATATACTGTATTGGCTAATATTTCATCTCCATATATTACTATCTATAGATAATTATTATGAAATTTTTGTATTAGATGGTATTATTTCCATGTAAACATATAAAATGACATGACATTTATCGTTAGTTTTTTCATCATAGGACTTTGAATATACATTTATGAATAAATAATTATCAATAAATATTATGTATCATTAATATAAATCTTGTTCCTTATCTTATTTTATGATTATTTAAGGATTTATGGAGTTCTTCTCAATGAAACTCTAATAGCCTTGTTATTCACCTAAATAAAGATCAGAGTATACAAATTTTTTTTGTTTTCTGAAATACATAAGAAATGAATTATATTATAGAGGACAGAAATTATATGATTTCCTAGTTATATACATGTTGTTTTCTAATCCAATAATTATGTTTTTTTTTTAATAATTATGTATTATTAGCCAAATACACAAAAAATAATTTTTCTATGAATATTTTGTACAAAATATATTGTATATATGTATCTAATGTGTGTGTTATAGAACAGGATTCAAGAACATGTGTCTAGGGTGTAGGGTGATTTATTTGATATTAGAGTGAATTATTTTAATTTTTGGGAATTAGAATGTTATTTTTATAAATTATAATGAATAACCAAGGAAAACCCCTTAGTTCTAGGGAACATTCATAAACTAATATGTGTATAATTTCATACTCAACCCTATTTTTATAATTTTTAAGATAATTATTCTATTGATAAATTAAAATGATAATTATATGAAAAATATGTTCAAAAATGAATCCCTAATGTTGAGGTAAAGTAAAATGTGATGACTCCCTCTATGATCAACATAAGATTATGGGGTAAAATAATGAAAACATAAGGGGCCTATTAAAAATGACTATGGATAAAGAACTAACATAAACTAGATAGACATGTCTACTTCACTAAAATATAAACCTATTACAATTAATATTCTCATAAGGAAAGGTTCTCAAGAATTAATTTATTCAACATATCAATGATGAAAATAAAAATTAGGAAAATATATTTGTGGAAGTAAAATTATATAAAAAAAAGATGTTTTTGGTAGGTTTTTAAAATCTTAAATGGAAAAATAAAAAATAATTTACTATAATAAATAATTTAAAAATCACGTAGATATTGAATCAATATTTTGGGGTTATTTATGATGATTATTTATTCCCAATATTTTTTATCAAAACATAAAATAAAAGGGGCTTAATGTTTTTGAGCTAATAAAGAATGACAATAAATAAATTAAAAAAAATGAAGTTTTCATTACTTTGTTATAAAGGTTTTATTATTGATTCCTTATTGATTAATAAATTTATATTGTTTGATTAAATAATTTATTAATTATATTAATCTATATGTAATTACATATATTAAGGGTTGAAAAGTTGTAATTAATTTTTTTGTAGTGTTATCAATGCGGACATGGTGATATCAAATAATTATTAGGGTCAATGAGTCTTTAATACGATGATAAAAGAGAATAATCATACAATAAACATCTAAAATAATTATTATAAATGGAATGAGGTTCCAATATCATACCATTAAGAGATATAGAAGGAAGTACATGTGGTATTTTTGAAAGTGTATATGGATTTGATTGAAATGTATAAGAGGTGGATATATGGCGTTAAGAAATATATAAGAAAATTGTCAAGTCAAATTATATGCTTCGATAATTAGTATAATGTTGAATATAAGGTTTATAGAATCCTTATCATTTTGTTTCATGCTTATATTCTGATAAGGATGGAAATTATGCTAATAATAGTTTAACACGTAGGATTAATGAATAGAATTATTGTCTTTAACCATTCAATCATCATGTTGAAGCTCATGAATAAGGTAATAGAATTGAAAATTTTGGATAACTCAATAATATTTTAGTAACAATATCAAGATATTCATGGCCATTTTAAAACATATTTTATTATAGATCAAATTAGTTATTTATTTTTGTAAAATTCATGATGCATACGAATTTTTTTATCAAATAAATATTTTATAAAATTATTTTGATAGATGTGAAATAATACATTTAAAAAATTTCAAAAAATATAACATCCCTCTTTATGTTATTATGAACAATCATTTCATATTTAATTAGATAATGTATAATGAATAAAAATCAATACGTGAAAATAAAAATAATAATTTAACAATGTTAATTAACCTTAGTAGGAACTCATAATTATGAATAACATAAATATGTTTTTGAATAGACACTATAAATTTATTACCTTAAAATATAGGGGTAGACTTATATATAGATACAAAAAATTTACGTTCATAAGATAATATTTCACCACAAATAATGGGTTGTGAAATCATGGATTACAATTTTTTAATTTTTTACATTAGATAAAGATATGTAGACTATTTATGTTTGAACCACATAAGTATTATATCATATCCTCCCTCAGGGATGATGAAAACAAAAATAAATTAATATAATGATTTTTATAGTGTTTAGATCTGTCACAAAACTATAATTCTTTGTTGGGATAGTTAGTCTATGTGAAAAAATATTCTTCAATAAAATCATAATAGTTTAGAATAATGTAGTATTATCCATGCATTTTACTATGCTTGTCCAGAATTACATTAGATTTTACCAGCTTCATAATAATAACAAATAAAGAATAAAACTAGTATGAGAAATATCACTTTGAGACTATGATGGAATGAATAAGATATGCTGTATATAAGAATTTAAGATACACTATGATATTTAAGAAAACATTCACACAAAATGCGGAATGAGATGTTGATATGCTAACTACTAAAAATTATTATATAGCCACAGTCCTATAGCCACAAATTTAAAAAACTGTGGGTCTAGGTATTTTCAATAAGGCTATAGAAACATTTTTCATTAAATATATATATGTGGTTTACATTAAAAGTATATTTCAATGGTTTACTAAAACACTGGCTACAACCTCAACCTATAGAAATTTTTTTATTAATCTATTGCTATATGTTTCCTGCCTTATCGCATGATTTTTTTGCACAAGAATAGGGAAGGAAGTCCTATTGACGTGGATTTTTATTATATTTAAATGTTCCATAAAAATATATATTAAAATATGTGTATTTACATTGTAAGATTTATTTTGTGTAGTGGTAAAGCATATGGTCTATGATAGTAGAGGTACAAAGACAAATTCTACTAGTGGCAATTTATTACAAAAGTATAGCCACTATTTACAAGGGATATAGCAACATTTTCAACCATAAGAATATATTGTATTCCCATGGTTTAAACCATGGCTATATACATATTGATATAGTGGGAAACTGCGAGATCTACCTCCATGGTTATGAAAATTATGCTTGTAGGTTTTATTATAATAGTGGAAACCATGTCAAGTGCCTCTTAGAAATGTGGTATGTCATTTTCCTATATTCACAACAATATTATAGATGGACAACTAGAACCATGGATATACCTTATAGTAATGGTTTTTATAGATATTACCATAATCATAGACAGTTCCTATAACTATATTTTTTTAATTGTGGATAAATTATACTAATACTCAGATTCGATTTAGATGAATGCACAATATGAAAATGTTGAAGATAATCACTTATAACCATTAATATTTAGGATCTCCTTTTCACTAAATATTTTAGATACCTATTTTTATATTACTAACCACTAGATCATAATATTTATTTTTTTGATTGATCCAAAAATTAAATATTATTATAATTTCAAGAATTTATTTTATTTTAGAAAATAATGCATCCAAATCATCTTTTTGGAGTCATATCCCAACAAAACAATACACTACCATCTTCTTATATTTTTAGATTTGTTTTGGATAATGAGTCATGAACTACAGTGTCTAATTATTCTATACATTAATTTAAAAATATTATTTGAAAAAAAATATTCTTTTTTTCATTTCATTTATAGTATATAATTTACTAGAAATCAAATTGTCTCCAAATTTCCATTAGCTAAAAACATAAATCCTAAATAATATTTTTTGATGTTCAAGAACTCACATTTCCATATTAATAAAAACATTGATTTGAAACCTTAATTTATCATACTCTTAAAATGGATAATTTCTTCAAACACAATATATTAGGAAATAGCTGATTGAACACTAATAGTTTTTTATACATTTAGTGAATTATTGAAAATACAGTAACAATTCATTGATAATATTTAAAAATAGTATAGTATCATTATATAGACATCACATATTTAATATATATGGATTTTTCATTCATATATATATCTTAATGTGTATTCTTTCTCATAAAAATTAATTTATGTATATGTTGTTTTCCATTACATACAAATCAAATTTATGTAAAAAGAGTCAATAATAAATGTGTTTAAGGGTTTTTGATTTATTAATCCTTCAGGAATATTTCTTGAATCAAGACTTTTAATTCTTTAAAATTTACAATTTCCATATTGAAAATTTTTCCCAATTTAAATTATGATATAGACAATTTTCATACTAATGAATAATATCTCTTATACATATTTAAAATTACTAATTTAGTTTAGAATTATAACTCATATATGAATTTAATTAGATCACTCAAACATCGTAAAAAATTATAAAATTACTTATAAATATTAAAATGAAAATTCTTTATAGCTCAATCTTATTATATGAGAAAAAATCACTGCATAGTTACTGGAGTAACTCACGTATATGTTTCGGTATATTACACATATAAACTTATTTAATATCAAGTATGTGAATTACAATTCCCCAAATATAGTCAGAGAATATCCTAAAATTCATTCCATGCTCCACCATCTATCAAAGAAACACTACAAACATAATAATTCATTATTCAATAACTTCTAATGAATCTCAACAAAGATTGAAAAAACACAAACCATCAATGACATCGAAATCCTTAAAATCCCCAAATTTTTATATTTTATTGGGAATAAGTATCAACAAAACCATGTTGAAATAAATATACTATGAGAATAAAAAATAATATTACAATCATCAAAATACATCTTATATCACATGATAAATTTATAGGAAAAAACCATTATAAAGCGTATTGTTATTAAATAAATTACGTATCTCATTGAAGAGTAATTATTTTTGTGTAAATTCTAATAACATACAAGAAATAAATACATAAAAAAACATTAAAATTTCTCCCTAATAAGAATTATACCTTATATTTTATTAGAACATCAGTTAAAAAATAAAACAATATTTTCTCACCCTCATTAGAAATATATTTTGTCACTATTTATCCCATTATATACCTAGAATCTAAAGCCATGTTGGGGTATTTTTATACACTTATCAATATCTTAATAATTGGATAAACATTTACTTTTAACCTCAAATATTAGAACCACATTCAAATCATATATTCTTTTCACGATATATTTAATTTAATTGAAAGTAAAAATTTATTCTACAATGATATTTCAATTTTTAACCCTTTATATATTGAAATGATACCTTATTTATATCTATTTATATATTAAATGATGGTTAGGTTTCATTTACAAATAAATTTCACTTTGATTATTATAATGTATATTTAATTGTCTCTCAATTTCAACCTTTAAATTTTCTTACAAAACATTCATGCAAAAAATATGCGTAAATTCCATTATAGAATCCATATACACTAAATCATCTATTCTATGTGTCACTAAGTTATGCCTCATATTATATCATATCACATTCTAATCACTTATAATTTATGTACCACATGAATTTGATGTTCTATACATACTATCACCTTCCCAATCTCTATCATTAATTCTATGAAATTTTAAATATGTTATACATCTATATAATTATCCATAATTCCATTTTACCATAAAATTTATAATCAATTCATTTAATACAATGATATATAACTCCATTAGTTTACTCTAAACGACTACATATTGTAAAAAATACATTGGGTGTAATAAGTCGAGAAGCTGTTAAAAAAAACATTATACCAATAAATTTAATAAACTATTATTATTCAAACATACTAACATTGTATACATTTCATCAATTTTTTCAACATAAATTGATGTTGAAACTTCACTCAAATCTATTATTCCTATCAATTTTAAAAAAGCTTTTTCGTATTTTTTTTGGAATAAAAAATATAATCATTATTCTTTTCAACCCATAATCAATTTTTCCCATTTCTCCCCAAAAATACATCATAAAAACTTTTCAATATCTTCAGAAGATTAGTAACATTGATACACAATTTCACATGAAAAAATTATATCATCAAAATACACTTTTTAAAATTGTGTACCAATTGATTTAAACATTACATAAAAATTCATATTTAATTTCTTTTTAAAAACCAATATTTTTTACATTGAATATGGGATTTAAAATACATTATTAGATTACTTGTTTCCTTCTATATTGTTATTTTTTAAATATATACACCCTAAATCAATAAAAATCTGTGATAAAACCCGATTTTCGTGACAAAAATATCATTATGTTCACTCAAGAAACATTAATATTTCACACCCACTAGACAACCATTAAAAAGATGGTGTGAAACAACGGACAGTAAAATTATAATAGCTTCTAACCATATATTTTTGTAAATTATTCATCAAATTCGATACCATCATAATGATAATATCCCGTAAAAAAAATATTTCCTTCTTTCTTATAATATCACTCTTTTTATTCATTATTTATTCATCACCCACATTTTTTAATTATATTTTTATTTTATGGACTTGTGAAAAGTTCCCATGTAGTGTTTTTATCAATTTGGTTCTTCTCTTCATTCAATAATTAGCACCGTTTTTAATATCAATTACGTTAGTTCCATTTTATTTTTGAACCTTTGATATAAGATAGGATGGGTGTTCTTATATCATCTTTATTCTAGTTTATAATAGAGAATTATATAGAATATTATTTTATATGGATCAATATTATTTTAAAATATTTTTCCCTCATATTGTGGTTAACAATAACATAATTATTAGAGGATTGATCTGAGTAAACATCAATAGTATTCTTCTCAAAATATTCCCATTGTAGAATATATTTTCTAAAAAATCTTCTGATTTAAATATTATATTTCCTCACCCATAATCTAAATAAACGAAACTTATTTTTGTTAATTATTATCAATTTTAATATTATAATATTCAACATAAATATTCATCAACTTATTCTAGAATCATTACTCAAAAAAATTGGATAAATATACCATAAAAATTCATATATTTATTTTTTGGTGAACATTGAAAACATTCTTATTATAATCTCATGTAACATTGAACTTGAATGTACAATAATGTTCATGAGAGTTGTATTATTATCATACCACATCACATAAGTAGCATAATTACTCTCAAGTTTCAAAAAAAAACATTTTTTAATGAATATATCCCTTAACATATGTTTGATTTAAAAATATTTTGAGAAATTATTTTAATCTTGTGTTATTCTATAAATATAAAATATCCTTATATTCATCATTTTTTATAGCCCCATTGAATTGGGGAGTATATAGTATGTTATAATGAGTCTTAACTAAATGTTTTTACTGATAACTATAAAATCCATACCTATTATAATATTTTCCACTATCAGATATAAATTTCGTTAAGAGGATCCCCAACTGTTTTTCATCGTATCTCTAGAAAGTTTTTAATATATCAATTCATTTTTATTTATGAGTAATGAAAATAATGTTAATAAATTATGTTTATTCATCAATGAATGTGATGAAATATAAATCATATTTTTTATAATATTTACTCAATGATATATTTATAAGTATATATCAATGTGTATTTTTTTCATATCATGTAGTAGAATTATTGTTAACTATACTATGAGATTTATGAGTTATCTTCTTATTAGAAAATATTTATCACACCACAAAATATTTTACATTCATATTAGGGAGATTTATCAAATATTGTTCTTTAATTTTTTATAGTAATCTCCAGAAAAGATGAAAGGGCTATTTCCCATTAAATAGAGCACTCTTTTACAATGTCCTAATAAATATTCATTGGATCGCTACTTAAAAATAGATTTTTATTCATTATTTTATAGTTTTTTAATGATCCTTCAATATTTTAATCCATTAATGAACCATGATTCCATTATGAAGAAAACCCTCATTCCCATAAACACAACGAAAACTAAAACATGATATAAGGTGTTTATCGTTTCCAAATACAATATACCATTAAATTTTATATTTTTAACCTCAATTTTAGCAGATACAATACCATATATTTTTAAATAATAGTATATTCTAATGGTGACCTCATCTACTTCATGATTATGTATTTTTGGTGAATCCCAAAAAAAATTCATGTTAGGGGAGCACAATTTATCTAGAACCCATTAATTAATTTTTCTCTATCCTTCAATACAAATTATTTTTATACATATGAATTTTCTTCCATATTATTATTAATATTTATTCATTTATCATTATAGTTATCTTTAATTGGAAATATATTCACACAAAATACGACACTATGAACCTATTACTGACACCTACAACAAACATTCTTAGGTTTCATAAATCTAGTCAAATTGTTAAAATTATATGAATTATTTCTTTACATCATGTCTTCTTTGGGAAAAAGGTTCCACCCTTCAAAATATGTCCCCATAACTTCATAAATCATTATAGATAGTGATATTTTAAAACACCATGTGTTGTCTTTATTTTCAAGAACATTATAACAATATAA
The DNA here is from genome assembly GCA_963277665.1 of Viscum album. Taxonomy (NCBI): domain Eukaryota; kingdom Viridiplantae; phylum Streptophyta; class Magnoliopsida; order Santalales; family Viscaceae; genus Viscum; species Viscum album. Next base: position 569,119,096 of record OY728126.1, on the reverse strand, counting down.
GTATTTCTAAAATATTTATAAAATAGGAGTAATACACTTCTACCTAAAATGTTTCCCTTTTATGGTTATTATTGTACAATTTAGGTTTGAATTTATTTCTTTTTTAAGTCCTAGGGTATTTATATGTTTTATTTTAATTGATTCATATATGTTTATGTTTCGCTAATTTTGTCATGACCTGTCCCCCGGGGTCCGTATCGTGACTACCACAAACCTGCCTTCCAAAGGCCAAGGGCTGGTGACTAGCACCAAAGGTGTAATTCCCTAAAACTAGGAAGGCATTGCGTTTATAAATCGTAAACACACACAACCAAAGTACAAGTGGAAGAAAACACTATGTAAAATATGTATAACAAGTGTACTGAAAAAAACAAGGACCAGAATACAAGCCCAACTATAATGTACAAAAATAACAAAAAGCAAGTAAAACTGAAAAGGGACAAACAAATGAAAGGTGAAAGTAGCTCTTGGATTGTCCTCCAGGGATCCTACTTGAAGGGTAGGTACAGAGGGCCTCCACATCACTCCATGTCCATCAGACACTACCGGGTATTGAAACTTCATAAGGTCCTCCTCCAGGTACCGTCCAGTACTCGCACTCTCGGCCTCCGTCACCACTATCCGTCATCTGCATCCAACACAACGAGGTCCGGGCATAACCCATGTAGGGGTGAGTATAACGATACTCATCAGGGATCCCAAGACCCCTAAGGTCACTTTAAATCCAACAAGGATAAACAACAATGTTTGAAATCAACATATAACCATTACTTAGGTATATGCCCATTCATATTCCAAAGTTATTAAGTAACCCATCTCAATCGTGAGGAAAACAGAAAGTTCATTGACTTAGCTCAAACTAGGATTTATATTATCAAAACCATGGCTGCTGGAGAACTCCTCCTCTATCATGTACAGTGTGCATGTCACGACACTAAGGCGCTTCTCAGTAACCATGGACTGCTGAGGTACTCCTCCTGTCAAGTATCGCAGGTCTGCTACCAACTACCAGCCACTCCATCTGTTGTGGGTCTGCCTCCAAATATCGGGTGCTCCCCCTAATAGACTACAGAGGTACTACTCCTATCGAGGACCGCGGGTCTATGGCCAACCACCATTTCCTCCGTCCTCCATGGGTCTGCCGCCAAATACGAGGCGCTCCCCACAAGGCTAGTCAAATCACTCCGAGTCGAATCGGTGAAGCAGTTGTCAGGTCTTCTAGCAACTAGGTCTCTGCACATTGTACGATCTCCTCTAGGATGATCTGCTCCATGAGCTACTGTTCGATACTCTGAGTATAAATATGTCTCACGTGGAAGTATCTCAATGGACCGCTACATCATAGGGGTCTCAATGCAACAGATGATGGGTCAATCAGACTCCCGGTCTGTGAGTTATTGGCCTTTTTGTCCCAGGGGCCCGGTTGGTTTCGTGCCCGAACCAACCGGACCGTATCTAAACTATACCACGAACTCCCATGGGGTTCTTCTCAAAGGGATGGCTTCATTCCATGAATAATAGTTCTGCTGACTGTTCGTGAAATAGATGATCATAACCCGAGTTGTGGGCATAAAGGTGTTTACAGGGCTGATGGGTCCGGACTGGGGTCTAACTCGGTTTGTGGGTCCGACCCGGCCGGAAGGCGGCCTGGCCTGAACGCGGCCCAGCCCGTGGGCACCCCGTCCTGGCCCAGTTGGCTAGCCATGTGGCCCGGCCCGTCTGGCCATGTGGCCCGTCCCGGCCCGGCTGCCGTGTGGCCTGTCCCGGCCCGACTGGATGTCTGGCACGACCCAGCTGGCCCAGTGGCCCGGCCAGCTGGCCGTGTGGCCCGGCCCGGCTAGAGGTGTGCCCCGGCCCAGCTAGTCGTGGGGCCCATACGGCTGGCTGGCTTGCCCACATGGCCTGGCTGGCCACGCATATAAGGGGGGGGGGGGGGGGGTGTCGTGCCCCCCTTTGTCTGTAACGGCCGGCGCGAGGCACCAGACTGTAGCGCTCACCAGCGGCAGGCTCAGCCGGCCGCCCTCTCCTGTCCACCGCGTCCTAAGGCCGCCGTCCTACACCACCGATGCCACATGCCTCCATCGCGGCCCGCCCTAGTTGCGGCTCCTTACTGCTCTTTGCAGCGCGACGGCACCGCGCCACCGTCTGACCACCACGACCCTCTTGGCCACTGCCCTTTTTTTGGGCGTGGTGCGATAGCACCATGCCTCTCCGACGCCGCCACATCACACCTAGTTGCAGCTAGGTTCACTACATGGTACCACATTGTCGTGCCATTGTGGCAACCCAGCGGCCTTGCGCCGCCGGCTTTCTTCGTGGCCGGATCGTTGTCACTCTCCACATGTACCGCCTCCATCGTCATCAAACAAGAAACAACAAAAGTGGAGGGATAGTCTGTGTTCGTCCAGTCTGAACCCTCCTCGTCATTGTGATATCATTCAGTTCTCATACCAGAAATTTGTACGAAGAAGAACGAGTACAAACCAAATCAAACCCCCTACCTCGTTTGTCATTTTTAGACGAAGTCGCGGGAAGAGGTGGGCGTCGATTCGATGTTCTCCGCGTTCATCACGCACTTTCAAACCCGAGTTGTTTCTGCTCATTGACGATGCTCTGCATCGGTAGGTGTCCGAGGAAGGAGTCGAAGAAGGCTGGTGTTCTTCATTTTTCACTCTTTGTTCGTCGTTGGAGAAGACGTAATCCTACAAGTGTTGGGCATCACGTCTCTTTTCAAGCATTTCACCGCTTGAAGAAGTCATCCCAAAACCTTCCCCCAAGCTTCCTTTAAATAGGAGAGGGAGGGATTGTCTAATATTACGTTAGCACATAATTAAAATTGTTGAATTAAAAGAGTGGGCCCCACCTAATTAAATTTGTCAGAGGTGTCACATTTAATTAGGTGGATTGGAAAGAGGCTCTCCCTCATTAATGAGCGAGAGGTGGGAGGTTTTATCCTCCACCATCAATAGGGGTCGGGTGGTCCCCACCCCCTTTTATTTAATAGACGGGTTATGGGTCTCAGGTTGTCCCCACTTTGTAACCTCTCATGTGAGGTTATGCTCGGGTGGGCCTCACCACTATAACCTCTCATGGGAGGTTGGGGGTGTGGCTGTCCCACGATCAACTCCCAGGTGGAGGTTCCAATTACCCGCACTCACACATGGCAGCTAAAAAGAAACAAAATAAAGTTTTGAACTTTATTTTTTTATTTTTTTATAAAAATAAAAAAACTAACTTTTATTCCTTATCATCTGTCATCAAGGTGAAATTCTTATTAAGAGAATATTGGAGCTACAATTTCAACAGTGTCCTCAGAGTTCAATTTTGAGCACATGTTCAAAAGTTACAAAACACATCCAACACGTTTACTGAACGTACCCGAAAAAAAGTATGTAAAATTTATTATCAGTCACCCTCGACCAACTACCATCGAGGTTTGGCTCTGCAACGGTGAAGCATGCCCCAACGAACCCAACAGTACTATTGTATTTTTAATCCATGTTACCATTTAGAAGTAATGAATTTTACAATAAAATAATTATCACTTAATTATAATATTTGCGGCCAAAAACTAACTTTTTCTAGTGGCCCGTGTTGTCCAATGTTAGTATCTTCTTAAATAAAGAATGTCGTCTAGAGTTCATCGGTGGTTTCAGATTTTTAATCCAAGATACTGTTTTTGAGTTATAAGAATTTGAAAAATAAATTATTTTATTTAATTATTTTATTTACGGGTATGCCATTTTTGGGATTTCTCACAGGAGGCCCGAACTGACTAAACATAAGTCCTAGCTAGGGTAAGCCTGTCATCTTGAGCACAACGGTGCCCTCTGATTTCTGATCCGAGTAACCGTTTAGAAGTTATTCCACTTTTTCAGGAAAACTTATTACGGTCGTTAATATATGCTTAACAAAACTTTGCCGGATCATTCCGAGCATTCCGGGCCTCAGAATCGTGCAGCGTCTAATTTCACAGACTCGTAAAATTCCCATTTAAAAAAAATTACGTGGAAATTCCGAGTCATTACAATCTCCCCAACTTACGGCTCTACATCCCGGTAAGCCACAACTCAAACTAAGGAGACAAATTGGGGTACTGAGGATGCATCTAATTCTCCTACTCCCATGTGCTCTCCAAGAGGTTCCCTTACTGCTAGTGAATTCTCACTAGAGTTATTGATTGTCCATGTTGGACTCATTCCTATCGATCCACAATCTCCACAGGAACCACCGTGAAAGTAGCCCCATCATCGATGTCCAACTATCCATGGTCGATGATGTGTGAATGGTCATGCATGTATCTTCTCAGCTGAGATAGGTGGAAGACATCATGATCCTGGTGAAACTGAGGTGGTAGATCTAAGAGGTAATCCACCTCACCAACTCTATTGTGGACCTTAAATGTTCTGTTGAATCACGGTGATAACTTTCCTCCCCGGGCAAATCTCCATAGGCCTCTTTGAGGAGAGACCCATAGAAAGATGTGGTCTCCATCCTCGAACTCCAGATGTCTCCATATCTTGACAGCATATGAAATATGTCTCCTCTGTGCAGTATTCATATACTCTTGGATTATCTGCACCATCATTGTGGTAGCTCGTATCATCTCTGGTCGGTAGGAAGTGGGCCGACTTGGTGAGTCGGTTGAAGATCACCCAAATAGAGTCATGTCTCCTGGATGTACGTGGAAGACCCATCAAGAAGTCCATGGATTTCCCATCCCTCTTCCACTTTGAGAACTCTAACAGCTGAACCAAGCATGCTGGTACCTGATATCCCGCCTTCACTTGCTGACAAGTGAGGCATCGAGTGACAAACTCTGCTACTTCCTTCTTAAACGCGGCAACCAGTGCGGTCGTCGAAGGTCCTGGTACATCTTCACCACTCCTGGATGTACCAATAGAGGGGATATGTGAAATTATCTCAACACATCCTCATGAAGTGACACCGACACCATAGTATGTCCTCTGAAGAGGATGACGTGCTCCCCACCTTCAAGAAATCAATCAGTTGCCTATCCTATGGATTTATGAGCACGTTGTTTCTCGTAGTCAGCGTCCCCACACTGCACCTCCCTAACTCACTGAATAAGTGGGGGAGTCACTATAAGAGACTAAAGGAAGGATGCTCCATCTCTATCCACAAAGGATATTTTTAAAGCATCCAACTGCTCTGTCGCCTCACCCAACCGCTATAAACCAGTTCTCCAACTGAGTGCATCCACTACAACGTTCCCCATCCCAGTAGTATAGACTATCTCGAAGTCATAGTCCTAAAGGAGCTCAAGCCATCATCGTTGCCTCAGGTTTAGGTCCTTCTGAGAGAAGATAAACCTGATACTCGTGTGATCAGAGTACATGGTAAAATGTTCACGCATAATATAGTGATGCCACATCTTCAAGGTGAAGACCACTACTACTATCTCCAGGTCATTGGTAGTGTAGTTATGCTCGTGTGGTCTCAGCTACCGAGAACCATATGCGATCACTGCTTACTCCTACATCAAGACACACCCATGTCCAGTCTCTGATGCGTCATAGTAAACTACATACCCTACACCCTCCCCTAGAAGGCTCAAAATGGGGGCACTAGTCAGCTTCTGCCTCAGCTCCTGAAAACTCTGCTAGCATCTCTCTGAACACACAATGTTTTTCCCCTTCTTCATCAAGGCTGATAGTGGTGCTGAAACTCTAGAGAATTATAGAACGATCCTCCGGTAGTATCCATCCAATGCCGAAGTCCCTCCCCCTTTGGGGGGTATCCTAGAAACATATTTTGAAAAGATGTTCCAATGTCATTACACTCATGTTTGGAACTGATAACTGAGAACTCCAGGTGCCACGAGGGTAAGGCTGTACAACTCAAGAGTGATCGAATGCACCCTCCTATGCATGAGTTTAACCTATGCTGACTGGGATTCCTTTTTCACCGACTAATGAAAAATTCATCTCAACATTGTAGATAAACCACAACCTTTTTGCCTAATACAGTCAATCTGTGTATGAAATGTGGTTTCCCAATCTATACCCAAACTAATGTCGTAAGGCCTCGACGCTGCCACTCAAAGGTTTCAACCGAAACTCTCACCTCAAGGGTCATATCACACCTTTGGCATAAGTGTGATTATCAAGTCTCCTCCCAAAGGTATCTCTAGACATGAGGGTCAAGTGAACGGCTTAACCGGAAACTCTAGGTCTGGGACAAGATTCGTGGAGGGAAGGAATGATTGGTACCTATGTCTATTGATATATTATCTAGTAGTAGAAACAGACCATACATCAAACCATTCCTAGAGCCCTTGGGTCACACTACTTGACCACATGCAGTGACTCTCTTCCCCAGCCCTCCAGCTCCCTGAGCCTGGCGGGGACTACAATGGCGGGTACTTGTAACATGTCGAAATGTACCCCACCCCATAGTGATCTCCTAGCTCTGCTTCCACGTCTGATACCCAGTAGATTCAACTGTCCTTAACACTTCTTATTCTCTAAACATTTTACACACTCAAGTCTCTAAGACTGGTTCCCGTTTCATGCTTTCCCACTTCTAACATTCACTGGATGTATCTGCTCATCCAAGGAACATTCAACCGTAAAGGTTATCTTGAGAATATAGAGAAAAGGTGCTAGATTGGATGTCCTAAAACACACCACACTCGGTAGTCCAAGACCCAAATCACTGATTGAATTTTATTCATTGAGTACTGGGAAAGGTCATCAGGCCTCGATGTATACTCAGCTACCGACATGTCATCCTGATGAAGATGTACAATCACTAAAGAACTCTCAGCCACCTCCTCAAGCCAGTACTCAGCCGCCTGTGAGTCAGGATCTCCTTGGAACCTAAGGGGTATCTGATGATGAAACATGTGTAAGGAACCAATACTATATGTTTCATCTACCGGTACCACCTGTTGTAACTGCAGACCAACAAGAAATGATATACCTGACACATTAACTGAAGGTACAATCTCAGAAAATGGTCCACGTACCAATGCCCCATCACTATGCAGACCAACATCATGGTCACTCATTAGAAAAAAATTGTAACTAAGATCACTATCTACTCTATGAGTGTCTCAACTAGGCGGAGAACTCTAGCAATTGCCTCCAGCTATCCCTCAGCTGTGAGGGAATCTGTCTCGCATCGAATCCTCGGAGGCCTCTACTGCTGAAACTCGTGCAACGCGCTCAGTCAGTGTGCCCCATACTCCAACGAGGCAGGTGTAATTTTCTTCCCAATGGGTGGTGGTGGTACTGGTACACCACCCGAAGGTGCCAACATAGAAAGAGGTCCATACACGAAAGCCTTGTCGCTCGGTGGGCCGTCATCGTGTACTATCTCAGAACTCTAACTGGCTGTCTGCCTGGAGGCATCCTAAACAGATGTGACACGGTCAAAGGACTATACCTGGTGATCTGACTTGGTATGAGTTGACTTATAGAAAACTTTTGAAAAAACACACACAATCAGTGTTTTTGTGCACTAAGTCAGAAATGAGTAGTCAGGGTCCGGGTGTACAAATTCGTCGGCCGCCACACCAACACTGGACTCCCGGAACTGAAAACCACACTCGTTACCCTTAACACTATTACTTCACGTAAAAGAAATATCAGAGTCTTTAGTTATGTGGTGGAACCTCCCTTCGATACCAATTTGTCATGACCCATCCCCCGGGGCCCGTATCGTGACTATCCTAAACCCGGCTTCCATAGGCCAGAGGATGGAAAATAGAACCAAAGGCACAATTCTTAAAACTGGGAAGGTATTGCCTTTATAAATCATAAACACAAACAACTAGAGTATAAGTGGAAGAAAACAATATGTAAAAGTTGTATAAAAAGTTTACTAAATAAAAAGGGGGGCCAGAATACAAGCCCAACTGTAAAGTAAAAATACAACTGAAAGCAAGTAAAACTGAAAAGGGACAAACAACTGAAAGGTAAAAGAAGCTCTAGGATCGTCCTCTAGGGTTCGTACCTGATGGTTAGGTACAAATGGCCTCCACAACACTCCACATCTATCAGACTCAACCGTGTACCGATACGTCATAAGGTCCTCCTCCAGGTACAATCTAGTCCTGGTGCTCTCGGCCTCCGTCAGTGTTGCCTATCATCTGCATCCAACACAATGAGGTGCGGCCATTTCCTGTGCAGTGTTGAGTATAACGATACTCACTAGGGACCCTGAAATCCTCAAGGTCTCACAAAATCCAACAAGGATAAACCAAAATGTATGAAATCAATAGATATCCATTACTTAGGTATATGCCCATACATATACATAAGTTATTAAGTAACCCATCTCAATAATGAGGAAAACACAAAGGTCATTAACTCCACTCAAACTAGGATTTTCATTTTCGAAACCATGGATGCTGGAGAACTCTACATCTATCGTGTACAATGTGCATGTTGCAACAACAAGGTGCTTCTAACTAACCTTGGACTACTGAGGTACTGCTCTTATCAAGTATAGCGGGTCTGCTGCCAACTACCAGGTGCTCCGTCTGCTGTGGGTCTGCCGAAAAATACAGGCGCTCCCCCTAATAGCCTCCATAGGTACTCCTCCTATCAAGTACTACAGGTCTTCTTACAACTACAAGGCACTTCGTCCACCATGGGTTTACTACCAAATATCGGGCGCCCCCACTGGGCAAGTCGAATCACTCTGAGTCGAATTGGTCAAGCAGTCATCACATCTGCTAGCAACTAGGTCTCCACACTATATACGCTCCCCTCTAGGAGGATCTGCTCCACGAGCTACAGTTCGATACTCCAAGTGTCATGATTTCTCAAGTGGAAGTATCTCAAAGGACCACCACGTCATAGGGGTCTCAACACAATAGACGCGGCGCCAATCAGATGCCTAGTCATTGAGTTATTGGACTTTTTGTCCCGGGGGCCTGGTTGGTTTCGTGCATGAACAGACATGACCGTATCTTAACTATGCCCCAAAATCCCATTGGGTATTTTCAATGGGATGAATTCATTCCAAGAATAACGGTGCCACTGACGCTTCATAAAATGGACGCTCGTAACCCGAGTTATGGGTATAAAGGTGTGTTCGGGTCTGACGGGTCCGGACTGGGGTCCAAACCGGGTACGGGTCTAACTAGGCCTGAAGGCAGCCCGACCTGAAAGTGGCCCAGTCCGTGGGTTGCCCAACCAGAAGGTGCGGCCCGACTCAGTTGGCTAGGCTTGTGGCCCATCCTAGCCGGCCGTGGGACCCGGCTGGCCGTGTGGCCCGACCCGGCTGGTCGTGAGGCCCGGCCTACTGGTCGTGGCTGGCTGGCCGCGTGGCCTGGTAGGCCGGCCCGCGTTGCCTGGTGGGCCCCACGTGGGAGGGGGGTCTCACACCACACTTTGTCAGTAACGGACGGCGCGCGGCGCCTTCCTGTAGCGCGTACCAGCGGACCGCTCAGCCGGCCGCCCTCTCCTTCGATGGCGGCCTAAGGCCGCGGTTCTGCACCACCAACATGTCGCAACGGTGCTACACCCCTCTGTCGTAGCCCGCCCTGGCCACGGCTCCCTGCTGCTCCACACGGCGCGACAGTGTCGTGCCCCTGTCCGACTGTCGCGGCCCTCCTGGTTGTGGACCATTTCTTCCAACGCTGTGCGATGGCACCGCACCCCTCCGGCTGTAGCCTTCCTGGAAGTGGCTCAGTTCACTATGCGGCACTATAGTATCACGCCCTTGTGGTGACTCGATGGCCTTGCCCCACTGTCTTTCTTCACGACCGGCTTGTTTTCGGTCGCCGCGTGTACCGCCTCCATCTTAATCAAACAAGAACCAACAAAAGGGGAGGGTTAGGCCATGTTCGTGCGGTCTGAACCCTCCTCGTCATGGTGATATCATTCGGTTCTCATACAATAAATTTTTACAATGAAGAATTAGTATAAAACATATCAAACCTTCTACCTTTTTTTTGTTCGTAGACAAAGTCGTGGGAAGAGGAGGCCGTTGATTCGTCTTTCTCCACATTCATCACGCACTCCTAATCCCAAGTTGTGTCAGCTCGTTGACGACGCTCAGCATCGGTAAGTGTCTGAGGAAGTAGTCGAAGAAGGTTGGTGTTATTTGTTCTTCATTGGAGAAGGTGTAATCCTCCAAGTGTTGGGTGTCGTATCTCTTTGCGAGCGTTTCGCTACTTGAAGAAGTCATCCCAAAACCTACCCCCAAGCTTCCTTTATATAGGATAGGAAGGGTTTGTCTAATATTACGTTGACACGTAATTCAAATTTTATGAATTTAATGAGTGGGCCCCACCTAATTAAATTCATGAGAGGTGTCACATTTAATTAGGTGGATTGGCAAGAGGCTCTCCCTCATTAAAGAGGGATAGATGGGAGGTGTTTTCCTCCACCATCTATAGGGGTCTGGTGGTCCCCACCCCTATCATTTAATAGAGAGTTTATGGGTCTTGTGTGTTCCCCACGTTGTAACATCTCGCGGGAGGTTATGATCGTGTGGGCCCCACCACCATAACCTCTCATGGGAGGTTGGGGTGTGGAGGTCCCACCATCAACTCCAATGTGGAGGTTCCAACTACCCGCACTGACCCATGGCAGTTAAAAAGAAATAAAATAAAGTGTTGAACTGTATTTTATTATTTTTTTATAAAAAGAAAAAAACTATATTTTATTCCTGATCATCTGTCGTCGAGCTGAGAGTCTTCTTAAGTGAATATCGGCACTGTGATTTCAACGATGTCCTCATATTTCAATTCCGAGCACCGGTTCAAATGTTACAAAACTCCACTCAATCCTTGACTGAACGTAACCAAAAAAAAAGTTTGGAAAAATTATTATCAGTCACCGTCGACCAACTTCCCCCAGGGTTAGGATCTACCAAGGTGAAACATGCCGCATCGAACCCAATTGTAATCTCATATATTCAATCCGAGCTACCGTTTAGAAGTTACACATTTTACAATAAAATAGTTGTCACTTAATTATTTTATTAGCGGCCAAAAACTAACTTCTTCTTGTGGCCTGTGCTGGCCAAAGATAGTATCCACTTAAAGAATGAATTCCCTCACGAGGTCAGCGGTGGTCTTAGATTTTTATTTTGAGCTTCTGTTTGTGAGTTAAAAAAATTGTGAAAATAAAATAATTTATTTTATTATTTTATTTATGGTTATTCCATTTTTGGGATCTCTGATAGGAGGCCCGTATCGACTAAACTTAAGTTGTTCCTAGGGTATACCTTCCATCTTGAGCGTATCTCTGCCCTTAGATATCTGATCTGAGTAAACATTTAAGAGTTATTAAAAAAATTTCAGTAAAATTCTTAACTGCGTTAATTTAATCTTAACAAAACTTTGACGGATCATTCCGGGCACTCCAGGCCTCAGAATCGTGCACCGTCTGATTTCACGGACTCGTAAAATTTTCATTTAGATAAAAAAAATTACATGGAAATTATAGTTCTTTAAAAAAAATCGATCTATATATTTGAATATTTTGATGTTTAAATGTTTTCTAGGATTTCTCATGTGTTCAACCATGAATTCAATAGAATTGCTAAAATCATTTATCAACTTCTTTAGTTCATTATCTGTATTAGGAAAATCATATTATTCCATATATAATTCTTATTGTTTTTAAAAAAACATATATTCTGATCTATTAACATATTGTCATGTTCAATAAAACTCCACCTGAATGTTATTATCTCATTAAGAAGGTGTTATTCATTCATTTCAAACTAATTATAAAATTTGATCATGTTTTATTTATTTTCCCAATATAATGGAATTATACTTAAGAGAAGATTTAGTCATGTAAATGAATATGTATTCCTACTCAATTGGTTCAATTTCAACATCTTAAAAAGATGAAGTGTCAAACTATTTTCCAATACATGATATAAGATCTATAAATTTCTCAAAAGATTAATTTTTAAATTCAATTTTATATGTAATGTTATTTTATTCTTATTTTTGCATGCTATCTCTTATCGAATTTAAATAAAATATCAAAATTTTCTTTAAAACTTGTGTAATTATTTTGAAATTTTATCCTAGTAATTTGTCCAGGGTTTCATATCATCTTTAGATTCAAAATATACTCCCTTATTTTTATAATTTCTTATGAAAAAATTCAATTATATTTACATTTAAATCACCTATAATGAATGCTTCTATGGGTCTTACACTTTCCCTTTATGGAGCTCATCAAAATTTGAGATATTATTCTTTTATAGAATATGTTATCATCTTTATTTTCTAAATTACTATAATATTAACCATTAAATTTTTATTTTATTTTAATTATATAATATATTTTAAGTTCATTTTTTCGTTAATGTTTTTATTATGGCTGGAAGGTTTCTTAACTCATAAACTATGATAATATTATTAAATTCATCATGTTAAAGGTCTTATTTTTTAAGAGTTGATGTATTTTTTCAAAACTACCCATAAATGATCACATATAATTTTTAATTTTAGTATCACCATAAAATGTTTCATATGATACTTTGATATTTTTTATAAATTCATTGAACCTGATAAAATAATAATCAATTTTTACTTCCTTAGTCATTTAATTCTCTTAAAATTGTTTTCTGATATTTATAACTTGTCTTCCTTGAACCATACATTATCACTATAGCTATATTACATCATATTCCATATTTACATGTGTAATTATAATCCCTTCAATTTATGGAATATTTTTGACAATGTTATAAAAATGGAATTTTGTGACTTTTCATTAACATTTTGATTCTTTGATCTAAAAAATTCATTAGATCATTTCCTTTAATGTGTGAAATATCACTAAATATAATAACTATAACCTCCGATCCAAGAGATAAAATTATGATAAAAAAATGCTCTTTTATGTTTGAAAATATTTTAATTCAAATGAAGAATCACCCATGATATTAAAAAAATAGATTTTCCATCATATGAAATTGATTATATTAGATTGAAAAAACTATTCCCAAACCCTAATCAATGTGATAAGGATTAGATTAAACAACTAGGAAGTCTAGATAAATTAGTGAATACTATTATTAATAATTTAATTTCAAATTATAACTCCATCTTAATCTTATTAAGGAATCTTCCATTCAAATATAAATTCCCATTCAAAATTATGTATGAAAAAAATGAATACAAAAAGGAAAATAGGATATTACATGGTTTGGATCCTTCTAAAAAGATGCTCTATTTTATCATTGGTTATTCATTTATCCATATATTTTTCTTTATAATAATAGAATTTTACAATAAAATAAAATTATAATTTTATGACACTATTATTATATACATCCTCCCAGGATTGAGAATATTTACAGTACTAAATCCAAAATATTCTAACCAAAATTAAAAATTTCACTTTTAAGGTCTGATTCAATCGACAATAGTTGATGAAGATCTTCCTTCACAATACATCAATATATTTCACTTTTAATTTTTAAGTCAATAGAAAATCAAAAGATGATATAATCTATAATACTCACACTGATCTCTAATTTAGCTACATTCATGAGGGCAATCCAATATATGTTATATATTATAAAACATGTTCTTCCGTATCCCATTATGCCTTAATATTTTGATGTTATATTTTAATCCAACACACAACTAAATAATAATATTAGTTCACTTTGAATACTCCCCACATTAAATTTTTAGAACACATAGACATAAATAAATTCCACAAAAAATAAATTACATCTCAAAATTTAGTAAACATCTCTCAACATAATCACAAAAAAAATTATTATCAACTTCCTCATTAAATTAGGATTAAAAAAAAGAACCATGATATTTGAATATTTTCTACTATAATTTAATTGATGAATTTAATAAAATTATCTTTCGACCATTTCTTTCCTCTCTATCATGTAATTGAAAATATAATTAATAATGACCACTATTAAAAATTATTATTACAAAAATATATTCAAAAAAACATTCTTCGTGTGTTTAAGGAATTCACATCATCTAATTTTTTCTATCATAACTTTATAATATTGCCTCAGACTTCTCTCAGCCTTACAAATAGCTCCGGGAATATAAAATTATTAACACATAACATAGAACACTCAGATTCTATATAAAATATATCAATCAATTTTAATCCAGTTTTAAGTGATTATTTCAATGATTAAATAGTATATAATCACCTTAGTAACATTAAAAATTTAATTTATGAATATTATTCATTCATAGATACAATTGCATGATCATTATTTCTTGTACACATCATTTGATAATTGAGTTTCTCCACTATTTAATGTATCAATATTTTATATTTCAAATGTAAAATTTAAAAATGTGTAGTATGTTTTTTTGAATCCATGATGAAGGATTCTGACATAGGCCTTTTAATTATTTTAAATATGATCATTTTAGAAAAATCACTTCTCATTAAAGAAAATATCAAAATAAATTTATATATATATATAGAATAAGCTTCATAAATATAAATTAACATACACACATGGATTAAAATTCTTACCCATAGATCAACATACTTATGAGCATCTGAATTTTTTTTCATAGAACAATTTACTTATACAAATTAGATAACATATATTTCACTATTTGATCAACTTATATATTCAATAATTTTATACATATTTAATTGATTAACATACATATTGATCGTAGAATATTATAGTTCGATAAATATTCATCTTCCAATATTGGAATTCCAAAAAATTGAAACTATAATAAAACATATTCAAATCCTTTTGATCAACCATCAATCCTAAAAATCTACAATATACATTAACAAAATATCTCAAAAACAACTCATTATTCTTAGTAAATGTAGGTAAACAATTAAAACCATATACAACTCCAATAACATTTGGGAATGTTCCACTGATGTTTTCCAGGATATTATGATACTATACTACTTTGATTATCGGGGAAGGGATTAATATGAATGTATTACTTATTACTTATTTGAAATTAATACAATTTTAGGTGTTGAATAATAATTAACTTATAAATAAGGTATATAAAATTGAGAAAATATTTTTATTGATAATATTAAAACCCATCCCCCATAACTATTCAACTATAATAATGAGAATATAGTTGATGTCTTTGTTTTTATTTGTGGAATTGATGGAATACTAGGATGGATTTGGTAAATATATTCTAGAGAAATAGTAATGTGAATAGACAGAATACATTTGATCTATATACTACATTTGTTTTATTTATTATATTTATTAATATAAGTGTTTCACTTTCTTCTACCAGAATGGGAATTATTAATTTATACTAAATTAGATATTGAACCTCTACCAATTTGAACACTTACATATAAAATGTCTACCATTGAGCTAGAGCAGCTAAAAGAGAAGATATAAGATAACTTGGATGATGTGATTATCCATCATAGTGTGTATTATTAGGGTACTCGTACATTATTTGTGAAAGGATGAATCTATGAATTTTTTTTATGGATTACTAATAAATCAATGGAATTATGATTAATAATAAATAATATCTACTCATTATTGATTGTATATTCGGACAACATCATTGTGCTTCATACGATTTACAGATTAAATCAGTTATGAATATCATTAATATAATTTAATAATGAAATATATACAAAATACTACAATTAAAAATATGTTTTTACTATATGAATTTTTAATTTTCCTTTTTTGGTAAATTTTCTATTTATTTTATTTGGTTTATTAATTATTGAGACAAAGGATTTTCTTTTGTACAATTGTGGTAGTATTTATTGTTTATATTGTTATTTCTTCTAAAAAATCTAAATGAGGATGGTGGCTATTTGGGAATTTTTTTTATATAAATTATCAAGGAATATGTTTTATAAATAGGTTAATATGATTAAAATGTAGAAGAAAAATAATTATTTTTTAGATAATATGGTTACTTGCTACATTATAGTAGTTAATCCTTCAACAAAAAATACCATGGAAATATAGTCCAGCCCTTAATATTAAAAAGATCCATTAATTTCATAGTTTGTATTAGTACTATCTATGTTTTCAAATGTATTTTTCCAAAATTAAATATCCACTTACAGAAGTTAAATATTAAGGGGTCTAAAATTAAATAGACTATAACATGTTAAAATTGTTTTTTGAAGGTCAAGAGATGTTTGGTTACTAAACCTACACAATATCTACATTCTAGTGGTTAATGTTTTCATATATATAATGATGAACTAAAGAGAAATATTTATAGGAAATTTAGGGGAAAATAAATCGATATTATATATAGGTCTAAATATATTACAATTTGTTTGATGGAATATCCTAATTATTATTTATAATTTGTGGTATTAATATTTTATTGGATGAATTGGAAACAGTATCATTATATATAGTGATGTGATGCAAAAAAATAAATGTTTTTAATACATTTTCAATATTAGATGGTTCAAAGGAAATGTAGTGTAGATGGATAGGGATATGTAGGAATTATGATTGAATGATTCATAATTATCATAGAATGGAATATAAGGTTGTTGATACCACAATGATGAAAGACTATGGTACTCTTACTCATATATAGTTGAAAATTTATTCCATGATCAATGATCTAATCAGGTTGGGTTATAGAATCATAAATGAAAAAATATATATAGACACTTCCTATATGGTATCTCATCTATCAATACTAAAGATTATCAGGATAATTCAGAAAAAAATTTTAGGCTTCCAATGGTAATTGACATTTTATAATATGAAAATATTATTGAGTTTTGGAATGAATAAATATTTTAGTATAAATTATACTTTAAATTAATAATATTATAAATAGATATGCTCACGTGAAAACCAATATAAAATAAGTAAAATAATATTAAATGAATATTACAATGAAAATTAAAATAATAATAATACTTATAGAAAATAAAATGAAATTACTCGAATAATATTACATACATTTGAATGATATATAATTTGAAATATTTAATATTACAATGAATTTTACCTCCTCAATGGAATATTATTTATCATGGTACATATTTTAACCTAATAAATAAAAATTTCCAATTTTAGAATATAATTATGAATTAATCAATAAATAATTGTTATTTAAACTAAAAATTAACGTAAAATACTATTACAAACAAATAAATTTCGTGAAAAATATTTTGTATAAGTTTTTTTTACTTTTATTTTTTATTTTATCTAAAAATATGAATCCAATATTTTTAATATTTTAAATAAATAAAATTTGATTATTTTTTAATTTATCATTCATTAAATATTATAGGATATTTTTTTGGATGTTTTGAAAATAGTTTATTTTTTGGTGAATAGTAGAAAATAATATTCTAGTTAATGTCTTAGAATTATTGACCTTATCATGATATAAATATGAAAAAAATGTAAACAATTAATTAATTATTTGTATGACATAATCAATTTTAATTTACTATTTTTCTAAAAAAGAACTCTATTTTAAAATTTTGAATCTTATGTAATATTTTTTCCTAATAAAAAAATTTGTTTTCATTTTTTTAATTATGATATCAACATATAGTTACATATTTTGTTTTTTTATAGTTATTATATTATTATAAATAATGATATTATTAATTTCATGGAAATAAATATAATTGGTAACTTTATGCTAAACATGATTTATTCTCATTAAAAACATTTCAAAATAAAATTTCACATTTTTTGAGATAATATTTGAGTTAAATTTTATTACTCAAGGAAATTTTATTTGAAAAAAATTGGTAATATTTTTAATCAATATTTACATATTATTAAATTATTTACAATTTATATATATACATTTAAACTTTATAACATATCATAAAATTTATTACCTTTGTAAAAACAAAAAAATTAAATGTGAAAAATTTAATAGTTAAAAATAAGAATGAAAATATGTAAAGAAGTGAATATATTAGGGATGATATTCCACCCACATCACACTATATTTTTTTTATTTTTCACGACTTACCATTTTAGACATGTGTTATCATTATATAATTGAATTATATTTTAAAAACATATGTTATCATTAGTTATAAATTGAAGTAACCTCCACCCATTTTATCCACTCCTTATAAATTGATATCTAAATTAAAAAACTACCTAAATATATCTATAAATATATCCCCAAATTATATAATCTTTGGTATTTCCATGATATTAGTCTATATATTCTTTTGGTGTTACCCAAGATATAATATACATGGGACATATAATGTTATCAACCAATCTCTAATAATGGAATTGTAATTATCCCCAACAAAAAAACTACATCCATGATAATATAAAAAAATTAGAAACAATATAATTAATCCCTGTTGTACTTATTGAACACATATTCTATAATATCCTCAAAAACTATTTGAAGTATTAAAATGTCATCCAGTGTATATGAAAACAATTGTCTCCTTGAATGACATGCATGCTTTTTCATCAACTATATACACATATGGTTCCAAAATTAGTTTTAAATGACCAAAAGTATACTTATATCATTATTAAGATTTTATAATTATAAAACATTCCATGTATCCACCATTATCTCTAAAAATGAATGATTATACCATTTTACATGAATATTATCACCTCTATAAAAACAAAATTTCATATTTTTTTCAAATATTATGTAATTTACTATAAAAGACACATAAAATATTGATTTAATAATTATAATGTAATATAAATATTATTCTTCAGAATTGATAATTTGAAAAATAAGCACTTCCAAAACCATACTCACCTATAGATTGTGGTTTATTTTTTGGGTCGGTTTAACAACCTACATGAACAATGCTATAAATATATATCATAATTAAATATGGACACATAAAAAAAGTGTTATTGGAAATTATTGAGAAAATAATTTTTGTATTTCTATCTCAGAATGGATATGTTAATATTAAAAAAATAATTATTATACCACCTTTAAGGTAATTAAAAATTACAAAAACAAGCACATCACCAACTACATCATCACGATTCATAACAAATTTGTTTTCTCGAATGAAATTATAACAATATAAATAAAAATTAAACAAAAAGTATACTATATATAATGTTCATAGTGTTATGAAATTGAATTATATATTCAAAAAATAGATCTACCATAAATATATAGTACTAAAGAATCAATCAAAGCTAATAACATCCAATGATGAAAATAAAATATATCTAACATATATGTACAAAATTATTTTAAATTAGTTATATATAATTATAAATTTCTTAAAATAGTTATTAAATAATTTATTATGCAATTTTGTTTATATATGTGGTTCATTAGTTTTCATATACATCAAGAAACGTGAAAAGTGTTTTGGGCTATAATTTTTTATTTATTGATCTATAAAGATTACAGACCAATTTTTTCCATTTTTTAGTGTATATATTGGCCAAGGAGATATTTCATCATATTAATTCTAGATTTTTAAGGGATTTACAAATGCATATCATTTTCATTGTATCGTAGGATTTAAAATGAAAAGAAAACGATGTTGAAATGAATTTTTGTTCATTAAAACTCCCATTGTTTGAGTTATTTATTCATTATATAACATCACATTTATATTCTCGGTTTATTATACAATGATATTTTATATTGGTATTTCTCTTATAATCTTTTTTGAAGGAATCCCGGAATTAAAATTTTTTTCCCTAGATTAATTTCTTCACAATAAAAGTGTGAAACTATTAAGAATAACTATCATCCTCTATAACGATAGTTTATATTCCATATATATATTTTAATTCATTTTTGAATGTTATATTTTTTATTTAGAGTCTTAGTTATTTTTTGTCTTAAATAACCATAATATTTACAATTTATTATTTTCAAATGGTGGATTAATTGATAATATTTATGATTTTGTTTCAATTTAGTTATTTGGAAATATTTAAAATCATTTCCTTTCATGATCAACTATTTCATCATCAACAAATTATACTCTTCGAAAAAACATTTTATGTCATTTTAAAAACACTATTTCTGAAAATAGTTTTCAAATTTTACAAATTTAATATTTCTTCTTTTTTACCATTAGTAAAATAACATTCCAGTGTGACTCATTGAATTGTCTTTTTGAAAATGGTTAATATTATTTCTATAAACTTTATTCATGAATTCTTTAATGTTATAGGAATTACAAATTAAATAAATTAATTTTCATCATTTAAAATGTTTTTATAAACAATATTTACTATTATTAATTTCGAAATGGTAAATAATTTTCATTATAAAATTCCAAAAAAATAATTGATTGATTCTAAATGTTATTTTTGATTTTGAAATTGATTTTACGAAATTGTGTTTTTGTGAAAAAATATGTAGTTTTTTTCATTATAAATGAAATATTTTGAAAACATGTTTCATTTTTTAAATTTATTTTAGGATAATTTTTTTGATTAAATGTATAATTTTTAAAACGGTATCATGAAAAATATATTCATTATATAGAAAATATTTTCAATGATATTTGAATCATTTTAAAAAAGCATTAATATTCGAAATTTTATTTCAAAAAATTAACCAATAATATCAAAATTTCATTTTTTATTATTGTAAATATCATTTTATATTCTTTATAATATAATAATGATATTATTTATCAACTACACAACTTTTTTGTGGATTTTTATGTATAAATCACCGAATTTTGTTTCTAAAAACAATTTATTTTTTATATGTTAATTCACTGATGTTTTACATATTAATTTTTCATGTTATACAGAAATAAAAATATATGGATAATTATTATTTATGGGTGGGGTCATATTTAACCCCTTAGTGAATTTATTCAAATGATTTCTCACATTAGTTATGTATATATTGGTGCAATCACATTCTTCTATGATTTGTTGGTTTGAATAGTTTCTTATAAGTATTTTGGTGCAAGTAGTAACTCATGAAGGTTAATGTTACATTTACATGAATTTTTCTAATGATTATACTTCATGGATTATAATTTTTTTCCTAGGTTCTGCACTATTTTCGATAGTATGCGATTTTCCACATTAGATTACATTTCTTCAGATCATGATTTATTTAAAAAACATTAAAATCCTTGTTACTTTTAGTAAGATATTTCACCATTTCCCATTTCATTAGTCTGTTTATGATTGTTCTCATAAAGACATGAATATATTTCTTCAATTACAAATAATATGTGTTCAAACTTTTTATATGTTTTAATTTCTCGTGTTATTATCCCGAAGATAACTAGTGAGAATTCTGTAAGAGACTCTATTATGAATTAAATATAGATAAATATATACAAGTTTAATAAAATATTATTCTTATGTACACATTTTTAAAAACAATTAATCCTTCCATTAATGGAGTTATGTGTTTATTTTTTGGAAATAATGTTTTTTTGGAAATGATGAAAAATTAAGATATTTTTATCTTGGGTGATATCACTATTTGTCAAAGACAATGTTTAAAATAGTTTATTTTTAAACTATACCATTATGTATAGGTCTGCGGTGCCCCAATATTAATATTTAGATGGATATAGTCTTTTGTTTTGGGAATAGATTATATTTAACATTTATAAATTGGTTAGAGAATAAATTACATGGATATGAACATAGATACATCTTATTACAACTTTCCACCCTCATATTGGTTGAAATTTTGAAATTGAATTCTGTATAAAAAAATTTTGAGGACTTTACTAATTAATTTTATGGGGAAATAGGATAAAAACATCCTTGGTTCAAATTATAATAAAATAATATCTTACATTTGATCATTATAATGAAACATTTTAATGAACAATATGAGAATTAATTTATACCTATGTATATCTAGAATGACATATTTGAGTAGATCTTTTTAGATCTAGAGTTAATTTAAGGGAAGACAAATGTGGTGGGGATTATACAACAACACATTTAGGTCACTCACAGTAAGGAAAATAGAAATAATGAAAATGAAAAAAATGTTTTATTTTTGAATATAGTGATTGAATATTATTGAAGACATATACCTAAATTTAACACATGTTAAATTCGAAAAAATAACTAAATATTGCATTAAAATATAACTATATAATATAAATAATAAATATATAATTTCTAAGTTGTCATTAGCTATGAATGGATAATAAATTAATATAATGAAGGTTATTATAATATAAGAATATAGTAATATGTATTTTATAACAGATACAATAAAATACAAAAAAAAAATAAAAACATAATAAAACAATATATTTAATAGATATTATGACAAAACTAAAATTCTAGATGTGCATTACCTTCACAGAAATATCATAAAAAATGTTTTTATGATTGATAAGACTTATGACCAAAAATAATTCGTATCATCAATAGTACAATAGATAAAAATTAAATAATAAAATTAGGGTATATTATGAGGGAAATGGTATTTATTGATTGTTCATGAATGTAAAAGCTTTAGATTTTTATAGTTAGAACATTTCATATGAATAAGTTTTTTAAAAATTATTAGTGTCACAGAATCAATAGATTATTTACTAAATTAGGATGAAGATTAATTTCAAAAAATATGGTCTAAAATGAATAATTTATGTTAGAAGTTTGAATTCATTGAAGTCACCACGAGTTAAGTATTTTCTTGATTACCTGATGGAATTAAAAATAATTAAAACCATATCATAATTTATTATTCTATGGACATAAAGTGTTATGTATCATGGGGTTATATTTACATTAATTATTATATTCGTTTAGTAATATAATATCCTATATCCCAATAACATGTTTATTTAAAAAATAACATTGAATTAAATGATAAAGTTTACACTATTAGATGATATTTTGGTAAAAAAGTTTATATATTTGGAATTCAGATATAGAAATTAATCAAGAGTATATATTTTTTTAAAATTTATTATAAAAAATGTAAAATAAAGTAAAAAATTTAGAAACTTCGAAAAATATATTAATATAAAATAACATATATGTAAGAATAGACAAATAATCCATAGTAAATTATGAAAGGCTAATGTTGGCACTAAATAGTAAATTTGATCACTATAGTGTGTAATAGTGGACTATGGGAGGTAGTTTATCATATAGGATAATTTAAAAATAAATATTGAAAAAATTATTCCATGGGATTCCAATCACATCACTTCTAACTTCCCACATCATCTTCTTATTTATCTAAAAAAGAACCACAAGTTTTCTTTTCCAAATTATGTGAAGTATTATTCCGTATAAATAAAAATTTAATAATAAAGAGTTTAATACATATAATGGAAAATTATTATCAAATAACAAAATGTAAGGTATTGATTTTGAATACACTTACTGTTATTTCCAAATCTAATTCTTCAACCTAAATAACTACCAAATTTATACTTTATATGATTATGTGATTACAATTATGTGGTACTATCATTAAATTACTATTAAATAATTTAGGTATTATCTAATACCACTTATATTAACCATTATATAAGATGTTTTTATAATAATGTAATTGTCTAGTTTCTCATTTTCGATTATCAAAATTAAAATTATTTTGATATAATATATTTTAAATTCAAAACTATAAATAATATATGATTATAATACATTATATTATTATTTAGTTAATCTATCATCCATGTGATATTATATACATAGATTTTTCATAATTTTTATATAATTTGGTTATGTTAAAAAAATTATCCCCTGATTCACGATTCATTACACAAAAATTGAATTAAATATTTAATACAATGGATATAAAATTAAAATGATGTGTATGATCTATTAATATATTCACATTGAAGTCATATCAAACATTCATGATTTTATTTTTTCATACTAGTATCACTATATATACATAAATTAAATTCATATTTTATTACATAATAATTTCTATATGTCTCTTTGGTATGAAATTGAGAAAATGTAGTTCAAACAGGTGATTTTGGTTATGTTGGGCATAACTCTACCATTGTGGATATCCATAACAAAATAAATGGCCTTGTGAATTTCTCATTAGATACTCAACAGAAGTATTTTGTTTTATTCACTCTCTATAGTGAGATATAACAATATCACGTTATTAATCTATACATACAACTCATCATTGAACATTTTTTAGAGTTTACCATTACCATTTACTCAAAAGAATGAATACACTATATCTTTATATCTTGATTGTTGGGTATTAACATAGAAACCATTATCATGTTTAATTTGAGATCCTTTATAATAAAACAGACATTCTATAGTCTTGTTTTAACATTAATTAAGGGTAAACAATACTAAATTGTTTTCTCTATTCTCTCAAAAATATATGAATTTGAAGTTATGAATCATATAATAGTTTTCTTATGATATGGGCAAGATGAGTTATGTATCCCTCCATGGCATTTTATAATCTTTCTTATCTTTAGTAACTATATAAATGAAACGATTACCATAATATGATTTTAGTGGGTTGACTTTAATCTAGATCTATTATTCAACAATGACAATACCATGTATACTTGTCAAAAGTTATTTTAAATATATTTTACTATTGTTCTAGTTTTCATAATGTACTTATATAAATTTTTTTCTAGTATTTGATTATATTTATGAAATTTTATAATTATTCCTTAAATTATATTATAATATTATATGATATGATTGCACAGTTATTGGTACCCTTATTGAGAATCTGATCACAAACATTTCATTTGTTTTTCTAAATCTCTAAGAATTAAAGATGGTTATAGATGATAAAAAATAGTGAATCATGAATATGACATATAAATGAATTAAGTAATAATTTATGTGTTTTATTTCATATAGTATTCCATAGTTCCCAAATCAATTAACTTAATTGTTCTAGAAATCAATTATATGTTATTAATTTTTTTGTAATGTATTTAATACATGAATTTAAAGAACAAAATCTACCAGTTCTGTTATGGAGTTCTTTATCGACACAATATGATGACATGTTTCATCATATCATACATCATATTGATAATAAAATTAAATCACAAAAATAGACTATAAAAGAACCTTTATCGACTGGAGGATGAACTGGATCATGATAAAGGGAAGTTGAAACAAACCTATATATGAATTTATATAAATATAAATTAGATTGAAAAATAATCTCAGAAAAAAGATTACGCTTGGATGATGTAGTAAGTGGAATCATGCTTTGTAGTGATGGTTTTAGTGTACTATATATTAGGATATCTTAATAAATTAACCTAAAACAAATTGAATACATTAATCCTTGATCATAGTAGTCAATTTGGATTTATAAAACTGTAAAATAATAATTAAAATGAATTTTAATGGAAATTATTGGAAACCATTTGTTTAACAATTTTATCACTTTTATCTACATCAATAGTCCCTTGGAACCATTAATATAAATTATATTGAATAACTATTGTGTTATTTTTAAGATATTTATTGTAAATTAAAATTGTGTTAAGATCATATTATTCAATTCTAGATAATCCCAAATAGAAATTATCTCCAAAAATTTATTTCTAGGATTAGATGGAATACTAATATGGTAAACATGATATCATTATGGTCATAATATTAATGTGTACCCACACAGTCATTTATCACTATAATACATATTCTAAATGCATACCAAATGTAAAAAATATATTTTTATGATAGTTTCATCAAATACAATTAAACATTATTTTTTTAACAGTAAAAAATTTAACCAATTAATATATAAAATTAAATATTTCATTCAATAGAAAAAAAATAAAAAGTTATGGATTATCAATTTATTCTAGAATTTTTTTATTCTCACCTCACAACCACGTTAATGATGAAAAATGAATTAACCTATATAGTCACATAATGTGATTTCATTATAAATAGATCATTAGAAAGTTGGTTAAATTCATTTGTCAGGGTATGAATATCATATTCACTCCATTTATTTGCCTACTTATTTAAAATTTAAAATATATTTTATTAAAAAAATTTGACATTTAATGTATAAAATCATTGATCTAAAAATTATTTAATAAAAATTATTATAGATAGATCATATAATTTCTAGTAAGTGTCATTTCCAGCCATAGTTATCCAATATGGATCCCAAAAATATATAATAATATTTTTGAATGATGAATATGATTATGAAAAGATTTTTATAATAGTTTGATAGTTTCTTTGATGACAAATTTAATTTTTTAAGGAAATAACATATAGAGTGTTGAAAAATTGGTACTTCTGAGTTAGAAAACTCTTAATATTCACTATATAAAAAGAGTTTTCTATGAAATTAGGTAATCAATAATATGGGTTGGGGTTAAATAATTTATTCTACATCAATAAGGTATATATTATTTTTATTATTTTAATCATTTATCAAATACCATGGAATATTGGAGGTCATTTATGATCTTTTTTACCAACATATCTTTTTTATGTATCTAATTAATTCTCAAAGGGAAGTATAAACAACTAATAAATTCATCATCCATTCCAAAAAATACTATATTAACATTTGGTTTAGTGGATAAGTAAAATTAAAAATAGTTGAAAAAATCTTTTCACTAAATCACATTGTTTTCTTAGAATCCTCTTTTGTTTAATATTAAATATATAATATAGTGATTTTAAAAAATTGTCATAATTATTTAACAAATTATAATAACTAACACAAAAATATTGACTAAAAACTCAAAAAAATTGAAATTTTTTTATCAACTAAATTTAATTTTGATTTAATTTAATTTTAAAACAATGTTGTGTACTTTTCATAAAATTAAAATGATTCGAAATTTGAGATTATATAATATGATGAACCTTTATAATAATAAATATTAGAAGGAATAAATATTTCTATTTATTAATCAATTTTTACTATATAATTGTAAAGACCCAAAATTTCCATGTAATTGTTTTTAAATAAATGGAAATTTTACGAGTGTGCAAAAATTGACTACGCGTGATTCTGAGGCCTAGAGTGCCAAGAATGAATTTATGAATTTTTTTTTCGGTTACATTCAAAAAACGTGTGAGAGTTTTTCTAACTTTTGAAATGGTGCTCGGAATTGAAATCTGAGGGCAGTGTTGAACTCGCAGCGCCAATATTAGCTTAAGAAGACTTTCACCTTGAGGGCAGTTGGTCGAGGGTGAAAGTTAGTTTTTGGGTTTTTCATGTGAGAATAAAATAAAAATAAAAGTTTATGAAATTTTTATTTTTATTTGAAACACCCATGTTGGTTATGGGAGTTAGGGTCCACCAAAACTAAACCTCCATGTGGATGTTCAGGTGTGGAAACCACAAGACCTTATCCTCTCATGAGTGGATATGGTGGTGGGGACCACTCGAACCATAACCTCCCATGAGAGGTTATGGGGGTGGGGACCACCTAGTACTAAACCCCCTTTAATTGAGAGAAACTCTCAACCCCCCTCATTAATGTGGAGGAGCCTCTTGACTTCCTTCACATTAATTGTGCCAACTCGCATACCTTTAATTGGGCCAACCGTCATTCTTTAATTATGCCACCCACCATAATTAATGAAACATATTGAGTTCTGCAAATAAAATAATAGATTGCATAATCTATTAATTTGGAACACTTTTCTTTTTGGTGGACCCTTGGAAGAATAGATCTCCAGTGAAGAACTACTTCTCCGAAAAAAGAACGTGTTATTCCAACAGAGAATTCCAACGAAGTACGTCAACCCCGACTTTGACCTTATTCCTCAAGACCTCCTCTGATGTAGGACATCTTCAACTATGATTAACGAACATCCGTCTTTTCACAATATTCATCGTCCTCCCCGTAACGTAATCAACATATCAACCCGAGGTAGGGGGTTTATTTGCGAGATAATACTTTCCTTGATTTATTTTGCAGTGTGGGAAAGAATCGTTGTAGAGGTTGTAAAATTTGATGGTCAT
Organism: Viscum album; assembly: GCA_963277665.1. Classification (NCBI taxonomy): domain Eukaryota; kingdom Viridiplantae; phylum Streptophyta; class Magnoliopsida; order Santalales; family Viscaceae; genus Viscum; species Viscum album. Next base: position 569,091,255 of record OY728126.1, on the reverse strand, counting down.
TGTTCTTCATTATTGTTGAGCCAAATGATACCACCCTAAATGTGGAGGGTGCATTCCAAACCAACATACCCCAAACCCTCTTCCATTCTTCATTAGGGTACTCTTTGAAATGGAGGATGGTGAGAAATACAACAACGCTATGCCACCCGCGGCCTCCGTCGCCCGCGGCATCGACGCATCGCCACGCGGCCCCTGCAGCCTACGCCTCCCCACACTGCCCCTGAACTGCCACTATGATGAGCCGCCAAACCAAGCTGCCTTCGACCTTCATGGCGCCCTGAATGAACTAGATCACGCCCCTCACGGCGCCCCCGCTGAAACAGCATGTGCCGCTCATGGCGCCCCGGCCGAAACGGCGTGCGCACCTCACAGCACCCCGGCCGGACCGACCTGCACCCCACATGACGACCCAGCCGAACTGGCCCACACCCCCCTCGTAGCGCCTAGGCCGAACTGACCTTGCTTACCTGCAACGCCTCGGCCAAACCGGCCCCACGCCCTCATGGCACCCCTGCGGCCGAGCCGCCCCGCGACACTCGTGGGCTCTGCGACCCCTCATAGTCCTCAAATCCTACTTGACCTCCCAGCAGACCAGGCCTCATCACGGGCTGGGCCTGACCTAGCAGGTCGGTTCAGGTCAACCTGAACTGGGTCGACCAATGCCAAATAGGTTCAGGTTGGTCCGATCGGGTCGAACTGGACCTAGGTCCACTACGACACATTTGTGCTATTTTGGCTATAACATTGGCACCGGTCAACTATTTGACGAACCGTAAGAAGTTCTAGAAATCTTGGACTGAGGTGGTCCCTTAGTGTATACTCCACTAGAGTTTTGGATTGAGATGAGGAACGATGAGGTTGGATAGAGCACGAATCCAACCAGGCCCTCGGGACTGAAAGGTGAATAACTCAAAGACCGAGCGTCCGTTTGACTCTCCGTCTATTGTGTTATGACCCCTATGATGTGGTAGAAATTTGAGATACTTCATTGTGGGACTTTATGATGGTTGGAGTATCAACCAGTAGCTCATGGAGCGGATCCTCCAAGAGAGTAGCGAGCGTAGTGAGAATACCTAATAGCTGGCTGAGACCTGATGACTGCTGACCGTTTCAACTCAGAGTGACTTGACTAGCCTAGTGGGGAGCGCCTTGGTTTCATGGAAGACCCACAATTGGGAGCTACTTGGTGTCATGGTAGACCCACGATACTCGATAGGAGGTGTATCTTAGCAGGCTATGAGGGGGAGCCCGCATGGTGTGCGGCAGACTCACGGTGGGGAGTACCCATGGTGATGTGGCTGATCCACGGTAAATGATCAGAGGAGTACCTCAGCAGTCCATGGTTAGTGGGATGTGAGCTTGGTGTCACAGTAGGCCCACTATACTCGATAGAGGAGGATTTCTCCAGCAGGCGTGGTTTCGAAAATGTGACTGGGGATGTTACTTGATCATACCCCCTAGAATAAAATCATTGTTTGAGATGAGTCAGTTTTTTTTTTGTGTTTTACTCATGATCGAGATGGATTACATGATAACATAGGTATATGTATGGGCATATACCTATGTAAGGTTATTAGTGTATTTCTTACTTTTTGTTTATCCTTGATGGCTTTTGTGAGACCTAGAGGGTATTAGGGTCCCTACTGAGTATCGATATACTCACCCTTGCATGGGCTATGCCCAAACGTCATTGTGTTTGGTGCAGATGACGGACATCACTGGCTGGGGGTGAGTGTACTAGGATTGGGCGATACCAAGAGGTGGACCATACGACGAGTCAGTACATGGAGGAGACGGTTGGATGTGGAGTGATGAGGAGGCGATATGTACCTACCGTTCTGGTAGGAACCCCCAAGGATGATCCAGTAGTTGTATTACTTTATATTTTAGTTGTATTGTATCACTCTATTCTTGTACTTTACAGTTAGGCTTGTATTTTGGCCCCTTGTACTTTCAGCACTCTTTTGTTATACAGTTTACATGGTGTTTCATCCAGCTGTGTGCTTGCTTGTGTGTGTTTTTACAGGTTATAAAAGCAATGCCTTCACATCTATAGGGAATTATGCCTTTGGTGCTAGTCGCCAACCCCTGTCCTATGGACAGTGGGTTTAGGGTAGTCACGACACGGGGCCTGGGGGACGGGTCATCACGAATTGGTATCAAAGGAGTCAGTTCTACAACAAAACATAGGACTATGATATTTTTAGTTAAGAAATAGTGTTAAGTGTATTGAGTTTGGTTTTTAGTTCAGGGAGTCCAGTGCTGGTGTGGCGACCAACATATCCATACACCAGGAACATGACTTCTGATTTCCGACTCAGTACACGAAAACACTGATTGCGTGTTTGATTTCAAAAATATTCATTAAGTCAGCTCAACATGTCAGCTCACCAGGTATAACATTTAAACGTAGTTCACTTTTTTCTATTTTAGGATGAATCCACACAGAAAGTCTGCTAGAGTTCCAAGAGTTGTATGCACTAATATCCCACCGGGCAATGAGGTCCCGATGCAGGGCCCTCTTCCAATAGAGGCATCAGCAGGGGCACTAGTGGTACCATTCCCCCATTGGAACACCGATCTACCAGACCCAGCATGAGATGGTGCATGCCTCTTGAGTGAGTTGCGCAAGTTCCAGCACTAGAGGCCACCCAGGTTCAGGGGACAAATGGACCCACAGGCAGCTGAGGATTGGATGGAGGCCATGGTGAGAGTTTTTCGATTGGTAGGGACCCCAGCTGATTTCAGGGTGATCCTTGCTGTAAGCCTTCTATAGGCAGTAGCAGGAAGAGGGTGGAGCATTATTTTCGAGGTCCATGATGAGGTGATGCTTCTCTAGGCATAATTTGAGTGCCTGTTTCGGGTAGAGTTAGTCCCATCAATTCTTCATGAAACGCTCATACATGAGCTACTTTATCTGCAGAAGGGAAGCATGACTGTAGCTCAGTACTCAATGAGGTTCACTTAACTCTCACAATACTCTACAGATATGGTGTGGGACCCATTCTTCAGGGCCCGGACCTTCGATCAGGGACATAGGTGGAAGATCAGGGCTTCGGTGATCTCACATAGCATCTCGACACATGTAGGGGTGTTAGAGAGAGCCCTTTTGGTAGATAGTTTCATTGCTGAGCAGTCACCAGTAGTGAGTCACACTACCAGTCATCCTGTAGTGGAGTCTTCTGTAGCTGGAAGAATACATATGTCACAGAGGTCCAATAGGACCTGACTTATACGTGGGCGACTGAATGACTCTGGATCGATTGTTTGGGGCACCCGAAGCGGAGACAGACATTCCAGGAGCGGGCAAGATTTCACATGTGGTGGGAAGGGTCACATGGATAATGACTGTCCTACCCTCTATTCAGATTATCACCTGACGTTCAAAGGACTGCTCAAGCAGAGATAGAGTTTCGATCAAGGTGGTTGGCATGGAGCAGGTGGACATGGAAGAGGAGCTGGTCGTGCAGCTGGCGGTGGGAGACAATTCGAGATATCACCACCACCACAACCAAGTGGTCCATCCTAATGGCAGGGAGCAGCTAGATAGAGGAGGGCTCTCCCCCAGGAAGCTGAGGTTTACGAACATGGAGATTTTAATATGATTCAAGGTACGATCTGTCTCTACTCTACCATATCTTCAGAACATATAGACATAGGTTACATCCATTCTTTTATTACCAGTGCCCCCATTCGGTGCTCGGAGATTCTGACAGAGCAGTTGGCTCTATACTTACAACTAGAGACTCCTACGGGAGCAGATTCGACAATTATGCACTGGTGTCAGCAGTGTGAGCTTACTCTATGAGGCGACAACTTCTACTGGGAACTCCTAGTAGCGGCATCGAGGCCTTACGACATCATCTTGGGTATGGACTGGTTATCTATAGTCCATTCTCAGATTGACTGTATTAGGTGCAAAGTGTGGTGTGTCCACACATATGGGACCAGGTTTACCCTCACTGGTGAGAAGGGAGCCTTTATAGCATAGGATGGACTTACCCGGAGTAGGGTTCAGCCGATTACTAATCAGTTGGCTAGACATACCCTCAGAGTAGTTGATGTGGAGAGTCCAAGCTATCCTGTAGTGGTGGAACAGTACATGTATGTTTTCCCTAATGATGTCCCATGTCTACCTCCTCACAGAGAGGTGGAATTTTACATTTACTTATTCCCCAGGATGACACCGATATCTACCTCAGCGTATCAGATGGGTCCCATGGAGCTTCACAAGCATTGTGTACAACTAGATGAATTGCAGGGTAAGGGGTTCATCTGACCGAGTGAATCACCTTGGGAAGTCCCAATTCTATTCGCTAAGAAAGAGGATGGAAGCTTATGGTTTTGTGTAGACTATCGGAGCCTGAACCAGGTGACCGTGAAGAACAAGTACCCACTCACGAGGATTGATGACATCTATGATCAGTTGAAGGGAGCACTGTGTTTCTCGAAGATAGACCTTAGATTAGGCTATCAAAAGATCAGAGTTCGAGATGAGGATGGGCAGAATACGACTTTCAGATGTCGGTATGACCACTACGAGTTCATGGTTATGCCATTCGGTGTAACCAATGCTTCAATAGTGTTCATGGGACTGAAAAATGTGTTCTTTCACCCATACCATGATCACATTGTAGTGGTATTCATCGATGATATATTGATCTACTCGGCTACTGAGGAGTAGCATTCCTATCATTTGTAGGTAGTACTGGACACACTATGAGAGCACCAGTATTATGTTAAACTCTCGAAGTTCAAGTTTTGGATCTAAGAGGATTACTTTCTGGGACATGTCATATCAGAGGCTGGAGTTCTAGAAAATCCATCAAATATTGAGGAAACACTTTCTTGGGAACCACCCAGGAGTGTGACGGAGGTACACAGTTTATTGGGTTTGGATAGATACTATAGAAGGTTTGTGCCCATTTTCTCCAGAGTTGCAACACCAATATCAGCTTTGAAAATGAATTGGAAACCCTTCATTCGGTCGAAGAAATGCAAACCGAGTTTTCTTGATATGTGGTAGAGGGTGAATAGTGCCCCCATCTTGAGGATTCCAGAGGAGGGCATAGGGGACATAGTCTATTGCGATGCATCAAGGACTGGACTAGGATGCGTCCTGATGCAGGAGCTAGCAGTGATCACATATGGTTCTTAGCACCTGAGACAGCATGATCGAAACTACGCTACCCATAACATGGAGTTAGCAGCAGTGGACTTCGCCTTGAAGATGTGGTGAAATGATCTAATGGGAAAGCATTTTACCATGTACTCTAATCACAAGATTCTCAAGTATATCTTTTCAAAGAAGTACCTGAGCCTGAGAAAACAACATTGTCTTGAGTTCCTCCAAGACTATGCCTTTTAGATGGTCTATACTAATGTGAAGGGGACCGTTGTCACAGATGCACACAGCAGAAGATCTAGTATAACGTTTCTAAGAGAGGTGATAGAGTAGCTGTCCACTTTGCAGATATCCTCTATGGATAGGGATTGAGCATCTTTCCCTCAATCTCTTACAGTCACTCCCCCACTTCTTCGGTGAGTCAGGGAGACGCAGTGTGGGGTCGTAGACTCCGAGACATGACATGCTCATATATCCATAGGGCAGGCACCTGATGGATTTTATGAAGTTGGGGAGAACATCATCATGTTCAGAGGATGTATAATGGTACCAGTGTCACTTAAGGAGGAAGTGTTGAGAGAGTTCCACACATCCCCACTATTAGTACATCCAGAAGTGGCGAAGATGTATCAGGATCTCTTACGACAGCACTAGTGGCCGAGAATGAAGAAGGCAGTAGTAGATTTTGTTTCTCAGTGCCTCACTTGTCAGCAACTAAAGGCATGGAATCAGGTAACAGTAGGCTTGGATCATCCTTCAAAGATCCCAGATTGGAAGTGTGATGGATATCCATGGACTTTGTGATGGGTCTTCCATGTACATCTAGAAGACATGACTCGATTTGGGTGATTGTCGACCGACTCACCAATTCGGCCCACTTCCTACCGATCAGAGAGAATGGTTAAGTAGAGAGATTGGGAATCCTCTATGTGTAGAAGATTGTGCGGCTACATGGAGAACCTACAATGATTGTATCTGATCGTGATACACGTTTTACTTCCCTATTATGGAAGGGGTTTCAAGAAGCTTTTGGGACACAGCTTCGTTTGAGCACCACCTTCCATCCTCAGAAGGATGGTCAGACTGAGCTGACCATTCAGAACCTCGAGTACATGATGCGTGCTTGTGTCATCAACTTTGGTCGGAGTTAGGAGGATCACTAGACATTGGTTTTGATTACATACAACAATATCTGTCCCTCCAACATTGGGATTAAACCTTTTGAGATGTCATACGAGCGACCTTGCAGAGCACCCTTGTGCTGGACTGACCCAGGGGAGTCAGCACTAGTGGGACCAGAGATAGAATGGAATACCACAGAGAAGGTGCAAGGCATGCAGGAGCGTATGAAGACTGCACAAAGAAGGCCGAAGTTGTATGCCAACAAGAGATAGAGACCTCTAGAGTTTGAGGATGGAAACCACGTCATTCTAGGGGTCTCATCTCAATGAGGTTTGAAGAGATTTGGCTAAGGCGGAAAGTTATTTATGTGGTTCATCAAAACTTTTCAAGTCCTCAGTAATATTGTTGAGGTGGCATACTGCTTAGCTCATCCACCTCAGTTGCACTGGGTGCACGACATCTTCCATGTATCCCAGCTGAGGAGATACATGTATGTCCATTCTCACATCATCGACCATGGTGAGATGGACATCGACGATGGGTAGAATTTTACAGAGGTTCTAGTAGAGTTTGAGGATGGACAGGAGCAGGTCCTTCGTGGATGCTCGATAACTTTGGTGTGTGTTTGCTGGCAGCACAACAACCTCTCGGAGATCAAATGGGAGCAGGAGGCTCAGATGCGTGCTCAGTACCCCCACATGTTCCCCTAGATTGAGTTGTGTATTACAGGGACGTAAAGCCTGAGGTGGGGAGAATTTAAAGACCATGAATTTTCATGCATTTTTTTAAAAATATATAAAAATTTACGAGTCTTCCATAATTGAGGGCGCGTGATTCTGAGGCCTAGAGCGCACTGAATGAATTTCTGAATCTTTTTTTGGGTACGTTCAGTAAATGTGCGAGCGAGTTTTCTAACTTTTGAATCGGTGCTCGAAAATGAAATATGTGGACACCGTTGAACTCGTAACACCAATATTCGATTAAGAAGACTTTCACCTCAACGAAATTTTGCCGAGGTGAGTGTTGATATTTTCGTTTTTTGTGTAAGAATAAAATAAAAATAAAAGAGTATGGAATTTTATTATATCAAACACACATGTGAGTGTCGGGAGGTGGGATCCACCGAAACTAAACCTCCACATAGAATTTAAGGTGGGGGAAAACCAGAACTTATCCTTTCATGAAAGTTTATGGTGGGGGGGACCACATGAACCATAACCTGACATGAGAGGTTATGGTGGTGGGGACCACCCGGGACTAAACCCCCCTTTAATTGATAGAAACTATCAACCCCCGTAATTAAAGTGGAGGAGCCTCTTGAATTCCTCCATATTAATTATGTCAACACAAATACCTTTAATTGTTCCAACCCTCATAGGTTAATTATTCCACCCACCATAAATAATGAAACATTTTTAATTCTGGAAACAAAATAATAGATTGAATAATCTATTATTTTGGCACACATTTCATTTGGGTCGAGCCTTGGGAGAAAATCTCTCAAACAAAGAACTACTACTCCGAACGAAGAATGCATTCTTCCAACGATGAATGCCAATGAAGAACACCAACCCCATCATCTAACTTCTTCCTCGAGACTTCCTCTAACGTAGGATGTCTTCGACTACGATGAACCGAAATTGTTATTTTCCCAACGATTTGTCTTTTTCCACATGAATTATTCAACGTATCATACCGAGGTAGGGGGTTTATTTGCGAGATAATACATTCATTTATTTCATTTTCGGTTTGGCAATGAATCATTGTGGAGGTTGTAAAATATTAATATCATCATTCTTCTTTCTTGTTGAGCCAAAGGATACCACCCTAAACGTGGAGGGTGCGGGCCAAACCAACATGGCCTGACCCCTCCGTCGTTCTTATTTCGTGTACTCTTCGTAATGGAGGAAGGCGACAAAGGAAGTGATGCTCCACCTCCGGCGAATACCACCGCCCGTGGCCTCCGCGTCCCAAAGTGCTTGGCCACCCACATCCTCGCCGCGTCGCCACGCGGCACCCGCGTCCTCCACCAATCCGTGCAGCCGCCAAACCGGTGTTGTGCCGAGCTGCTGAGCTGAGACACCACTCTGAGCTGCACCGTCGCCCTGGGCCGAGCTGTCTTTTCCCCTCACGGTGTCCCGACTGAACCGGCCCGCGCCCCTCGCGGCACCCCGGCCGAACCATCTCTCAACCCCCTGCCCAGCACACCGTCCAAACCGGCCCCACGCCCCACATGTGCCTCGGTCAAACAGGCCGCGTGCCCTTGCAACACCCCCACGACCGCGCCACCCCGCTGTACCTGTGTGCTCTACAGCCCCTCGTGGCCCTCGCAGCCTGTTGGACCTCCTAGTGGACTAGGCCGCATCATGGGCTAGACATGACACAACGGGTCAGGCTGGGTCTACATGATCCTGGTCGACCCATGCCAGGTCGGGTTGGGTTAGTCCGACAGGGTCAGACTGGGCCCGGGCCCACTATAACCCATTTACTCTTTTTTGGCCATAACATTGGCACCAGTCGACCATTTGACGAACTGTCAGTGATGATGGAAATCATCGAGTGGGATGGTCCATTTGAGTATACGCCACTAGAGTTTTGTATTGAGATGGGAAACGGTCAGGTTGGATCGAGCAAGAATCCAACCGGGCCCTCGGGACTAAAACTCTAATAACTCACAGACCAGGCGTCTGTTTGATTCACCGTCTATTGCGTTGAGACCCCTTTGTCGTGGTGGACCTTTGAGATACTTCTCAGTGGGACTTCATGACAGTTGGTGTATCGACCAGCAGCTCGGGGAGCAGATCCTCCCGGAGATGAGAGAGCATAGTGCAGAGACCTAGTAGCTGGCTGAGACCTAACGACTGTTGACCGTTTCCACTCGGAGTGACTTTACTAGCCCACTGGAGGGTGCCTCCATGTCGTGACATACCAACATTAGGTTGGTCCATAGTGTCACGGAAGACCCAATATACTCGATAGAAGAAGTAACTTAGCAGGGTACGAGGGGGAGCGCGCTTGGTGACATAGTAGACCCACAGTGGAGAATGCACTTCGTGACATGGCGGATCCACGGTACTCTACAGGAGGAGTACCTCAGCAGTCCAATGTTAGTGGGAAGCACGTTTGGTGTCACGGAATGAGAACTGTAATCAATAGAGGAGGAGTTATCTTGCAACTGATGTTTTGACAATGCGAATGGGGATTTTACTTAATACTACCCCCTATAATAAAATCCTGGTTTGAGCTGAGTCATTTTTTCTGTGTTTTCCTCATGATTGAGATGAATAACTTGATAACATAGGTATATATATGGGCATATACCTAAGTAAGGTTATCTATGTATTTCATATTTTTTTGTTTATTATTGATTGATTTTGTGAGACCTAGAGGGTGTCAGGGTCCCTACTGAGTATCGTTATACTCACCCCTGCATGGGCTATGCTCGCACTTCATTGTGTTTAGTGTAGATGACAGACAACGCGGATTGAAGATGTGAGTACTAGGACCAGAGGGTACATGGAGGTGGAGCATACGATGAGTCAGTACATGGAGGATACGGTTGGACGTGGAGTGCTGAGGAGGCGATCTATACATACCATTTAGGTAGGAACCCTATAGGAAGATCTAGCAGCTATCTTCCCTTATGTTTCAGTTGTATTGTATCACTGTTGTACTTGTACTTTCCAGTTTGTCTTGTATTCTGGCCCCTTTTACTTTCAGTACTCTTTTTTATACAGTTTACTCGGTGTTTTATACATCTGTGTGCTTTATTGTGTAAGTGTTTACAGGTTATAAAGGAAATGCCTTCCTAGTTTTAGGGAATTACGCCTTTGGTGCTAGTCACAAGCCCCTGGCCTATGGAAGGAAGGCTTGGGGGAAGTCACAACACTGGCCCCAGGGGACGGTTCGTGACAATAATAAGAATGTATTCCTTGATGAAATATTAAACTATTTGTTATACTGTTTAATTAATAGTTATTCATTCTACCTATTTCCTTTATCTAAAATATTTTATTACACTAAAAATTAAAATAGACCAAAATATATTATTATACGAATTTTTCTCAATTTTCATGGCATTTATATGTTAATTTTTATATTTTAATTAAATAAACTAAAGAAATAATTTTCCTTTCTAAAATAGGATTGTAATTTTTATTCATAGAGTGAATATAAATAAGAAGGGGAGTTAGCAGTGCAAAAAAATCCAATATAATTTAAATGTCCACAATATTAAGATATAATGAGATATTAAAATCATTAATGATTTACAATTCTAGGTTGGATTCAATTAATGGATGAAATTACACTATATCATTATAAGCCAATATATTAGAGACATAATTTTTTGTTACTGATGTTTGGGGAAATTTTACACTAATGAATTTATATAAACTATTTTTTCATGAAGAAATGATAAAAAATTCGAAATTAAGATTTTATTTGAAAAATTAATTATATATTTCAGTAGTTTATAATTCCCACTAAAATATGCATTTTAACAAATATTTATTCATCACTAAAATAATGGAGAAAAATAACAATAATTAAATCACTATTTCTTAGAGGCAGATCTATAGGATTAGAGTTTAATATAGAAGAATATTTTATTAATATCCATTGTGGAAGTTTGTATAAAAAAAATTGAGATATGTAAAATGTGCTTCACCTACAATTGAACTCAATCGGTTAAAACATTTAATTTGAAATATCAAATGAATATTCTTACTATAATGAAAAATTTTTGTGGAAAACATTTCATACAATTCCAATATAGAAGAATATATAAGGTGGGAGAAATTAGTATTTACATTTATATATTGGAATATTTTGTTATCAATTTGTCAATTTAACATTACATTAATTAAAGCTTTATCCATTTTGTGTGAAAAGTGACATTGATATATATATATTAAATAACTTCCAAACATTCATAACCCCAAGTAAATAAATTTTCAGGAATTTTATTTACCCTATTGTAGTCAAACATTGGGGTGTTAAAAAGATAAAATATTTGATAGATGAATTAGCTTCAGTGATCAAATTAAAATTTTTGGGACACACATATAAGATAAAAATATATAAAATTGTTTTTCCTAGTGAACTTATGGCCAGGGTTATATAATCAAGGAAGAATATATCCAATGTTTACTCATTTTTTAACCAACTATATAACAATATTTTAAAAAAATTCGATCCATAAATTCAAGGAATTAAATCAGATAAAATATATAATAAATTAAAATTTTACATAATATTTTATATATGGGATATAATTATTTCCATTATCATCAAGGATATAAGTGATCATCAGTGAATCTCTACATGATCTAGGGGTGGGTTACTCCCCCACCTCATCAGTATGAGTATTAATACTCCCCACTATCTAACTCGTATACATAATCATTAGGAATAATATATATCATCTGAAATATCATTAAACCAATTTCCATTAAAAGAATTTTGAATTGAGGATTTGATATATACTCTTCTCTATGATGAATTAAATTCCAATTATTTTTCTCAAATATATTCAAAAATAATTCTTTCATCATGCTATATTGCATGAATAATGTCTTCACATATTTGATATAGGAAATATAGGTGATCAATTTCAAATCCACAAATAAAGATGAAAATTTCTTTCCCAACATAAAATACACAATAATTATTCTAGTCAAATTAATAAATACAAATCAAATTCAAATTAATATCAACCTAATGGTAATAGACTAATATATAATATAAAAAAAAATATGTATTTGAATAAATATATAAAACCAAATAATTTTTTTAAATACAAATTATTTAATTTTTTTTGAATGAAATATGAAATATTACTCATTTTATTTTCATTACTATTATAAATATTAAAAGACATAACATGATTAATTATTAATAAAATATTACAATTGATTATTATATTAATTTATTATAATTAATAAATTTTTATTAATAAATAATAAAATTTATTATAAATTAATCATCATTACCTGTAGCATATAATCTAATCCAGGAAGCCACATGACCACATTATCTCCTCCATGTATGCATAAAGATGCTGAGTATTAGCTAGGTTTTTGGGGGGTTTCATAGAGGGAAAATATCTTAAATAAAAGCTAGCTTTCATATTATAAAAAAGGATGCAGTGAAACATAAATCAATAAATATTAGGAAAATAAATAAATAATTAATATTGAAAAAACATACATAGAAAAAATAAGAATTAGGATAAACATGTTATGCCAAACACATAAACTAATAATATGAAAAATGTATCCCCACAGGTGTTGGATCTAGGTACAATGTATTAAATCAAAATAAAAGTATAAGGTTAAATTGATCCAAAAATATATACCTCAATGAATTCACCAACTATAGTAATTTTAACTATCTTCCATAGGGACCTATCCATTCATTGTATCCTTCGTCATAAAATCTACATGTTCACTAAAATGCATAGGAAGGGTGTGATTACAAGACTCAACAGGACACCAAAATAGACCATTATCATATTTTCATATGATATATTGTTTATTATATGAAATTAAAAATAATAAATATAAAATAATGTATATAACAGAGTATTAAAATATCTATCCAATACATAGAGGGCAACTCTTCATACTCCATCTCAATGTTACAAGGAAAATCAATCAACCGACTGATATATCCACTACGATGGTATATCCCTAAAACATGTCTAACACATCCCCCATGAAGGGATATCAATAATTAATATATAAAAATAGACTAAAAATCCTACTTGAAAGATATTTGATCAGGATAAACCTACAATCTCAACTGTGATGAGAAAATAATAAAATAGAAGAAATAAAATAAAAACTAAGGATCAATATCAGACCATAACAAAAAAACATTCCTGACCATCACCATCCATATGTAAGTAAAAAAAGTAATATTAGGTTTCATAATGGTAAACATAAAATTTTCATGTGATAAGAAATAAAATATAGAAATCATTATCCTACAAACTCATGAAAAAATTCATAATAATTTTTTTTACAACATCTGCTAAAGTTAATTTCATCATACCTTATGTGTAAAAATTATTGATGGTTAGGGATTCAATCTGAGTCCAACTACACCAAAGAATCCTAGAACCAATATCCATTGATTTTGATAATAATTATATAAAAAATATTATGTTTATACCACTTTGTAAATTTTAATCATGATGTCACATACCTAAAAAGACCCACAACTGAGAAAATTATAGGTTCAATGGATGCAGAAACATTATATATTTGAACCTAGACTATGATTATATCAATAATCATTATAAAATTTAATATTAGAAAAAAAAACAACTAGATTCAATAATTATATCATATATCAAACTTGTATTTTACAATGGTATGTTATAGTGATTAATCTAGAAAAATACAACCTCATGGGATTGCAAGTGCATGATCAAATCATTGTTTTAGCATCGAACGAAAGAGATATAAGGGAGGATAGGGATCCAAAATTGTTGGAGGGGGACACTAAGTGTTATGGTCATAAAATATGGATATTAAAAATGATAAAATATTATTTTTGGTTAGGATTAGAAAAAACTCTTACAAACTAACTATGTCCTCTATGCTCTAAAGGATGCCAGTAGGGAGCTAGTAGCCTCCATCTACTAGCATATAGCCACAAGGTATAACTCATTATACCCAAGAAAAAAAATTTATAGTTGTTGGTTGTTATAACCATGATATAATATGAAGAGACTCTACTAGATAGTTAGTAGATCCCTTGGGCTAGTCATTGGAGGTAATATACCTTTTTGATTGTACATCATGGTCACCAACCTAACCATTTTCCCTCTCCATCCTTCCAAAAACCTATAACTTAGAAAAAACTCATGATATAAAACATATATATACATGTTAAATTTTATTCTTAATATATATAGATTATGTCATAATTATCGATATCTTAATACGTATAAACATCAATATCATTCCCTATAGTTTAAGTTTATGAACTCAATCCACTTAACTAGAGCATGAGTCTCCCAATCATATGAATCTTCATAAATTCCCCCATGATTCCAATGAACCTAAAATAAAGGAATTGTTCTCCACCATATAAATATATCAAATTATTAGACTTTTTATATTGTCCACTACACAAATGATGAATCCAGCTCCAGCTAAACATCCTCACAATCAAGCACATTCATAGAATCAAGATTATATATTTGATATTGAGACATGTGGTACAAATTTTTCATATGATGGTACTATGGATGATTTTTAAATTGATAGACTACCTTATTTAAGGGAAATATGATCTTTAATAGAATAAAATACTATAATGAGAAATTTTTTTCCCAGAAAACTCATATTCCCTAGAAGAGGGGATACCCCCAAAAAACCATGTTACACACAATGAACTGCAAGGCCCATCTCCTTCAGTCCATAAATAATTTCTGCATGTTCAAAGTTATTAAAAACAATTTATGAATAAACTAAACTAACAATTATATCTATTCTAACATTCTCATCCTTATTAGGGAATATTCACTTTCCATGTGCCACTATATAAATGATCAACACTTCCACTCATACATAATCTAATATAAAGCCAAAAAATTAATGTTTTAAAGGATCCTATTATTGATTAAATATACTAGATATAAGTTATATCTCAATATCATTCATCATCATGAACACATGCATGAGGAATATCTTCTAATGTATGAATTTTCTACTCTCACAACCTGTTGACCCAATGATGAATGGTGATACTTAGTTTCAACTATGTCTACATCACCTTCTTCATTCCATTCCTAAACTAAAATGTTAAATGAGTTTCCTTATAGGAAATAATTCTTAACGTACCTTTTTATAGTCCTAATATCTCTCAAACTAATATTTCATCATGATCATCCAGTAAGTTAGTCTTTAGAGTAACTTGGAAATGTTCCACCTTGTTCAACTTATCTACTACAACCCAAATGGTATCTTTAACTCTTGATATAATAGAAAAGAGTGTAAAAATATTTGTTTTCACCACTTACCACATACTCAAAGTCAATGAATGTAGATGTATAATCTCTCCATGTATCTGTTACTTATCCTTGATTATTTAAAAGGATAGAAAACATGAGAAAAAGACTATAATGTTCCACTTTATATTGGTCACTTTGAATATTCATAGAACATCATGATAAATTATGGTTGATCCAATGTTCACTTCCCACTAATATGAATGATATGATATCAGTATTTCCTCTCTCAGATAAGAAAGAACCTCCACTATTTCAAGTATCAAAAGGACACCACATCCCTCAACGAACCAACTAGGATTGAAAATATTCACTAAAAACCTCTCTCACTTCACAACACACTCTAGATCATGATTTATACAATATATTACTCATTTAAATAGCATATATGTGGTCACTAAGGACACACCATCCAATAACCCTTGATCATCAGCTACGACTACCTTAGACTTTACTAACAAATCTATAAGCATACAACATTCATAAAATATTTTCTCTACAAACTACAGTTTCACTGTAGTCTGTACATATTCAACTAAATTTCCATTCCCTTTATCAAAATCCATCTAAAAGATAAAAATTTTTATGTATTCTACCAAACACCACAAATGATTATTCTTCTTAGGCTCATACAAAATATAAAAAAAAATATTATTGTATGTATATTTGAAATATTTCTTATTGAATAGGTAGTATTATCTATATTTCAATTGAAATACCATATATGATAACACCAAATCATAATTAGTATATCTTTTCTAATGGCCTTGAAGTTAATAAGAACCATTAAAAACTATATTTTCATCTTGTATCAATAATTCTCTAAATACAATTATAGATGCATCATAATACACAACACACTGAACTATAGACTTGAAAATAATAATTACGAGCTCCAATTATAACATTTTAGTATGATCCAACAAGGATTCTTTATAATTTAATATCCATTTAAACACCACTCAGTGTCTGGATAGCATGGTCTTGTGAACTAACATGTGAGAAAAATCATTAATAAACTGTTTATACTAACAATCCAACTTATCAAAACTATTTATCTCTAAAAAATCATTGTAATTACCTATAATATAATACATATAACATATATTGATGACATGATGTTTCTATATGAGAAACAAATGCATTTAAAATGTTACTTAATTTTATTCCTATGTGAAATTTTTAATAGTCTTCATAATTTTTATGTGCTTTATGTGCAATAAATATTATAACTATGTGTCTAGAATGACATTTTGAAATCATGGAATTTATTAATAAGTAATAAAAAAATGATGAAGCAGTCCATATATGGTTAAAATACATTGTTCGTGAATGATTTGAATACTTCATGATCATTTGTTAGTATAAGGGGCATAATAACATAATCAAAAATCATTTAACTACTCCTAATAAATGGATTCATAATGTATGCCTCTATAAAACTAATATTGATGATAGATAGAGTTCATATCAAACATTTAAAAAACTCACATACCATTAAATTCTCAAAGATGTAGTTAATTGTTGGAAATAGAACATATTATTTAGACCGATCTAATTTAACTTATTGAAGTCCACATAAATCAAAATACTATAATCCTCTTTTAGGAAAAAATAGTAAATCTACCCAAGGGGAAGTGATATTTCTAAAAAATACTCATTTATTATAGATAATTATGTTTTTTCTTATGTTCATTCAACTTGGAAAATGTTATATGATATGGTGTAATCAATGTAGGTAGCTGACTTTGGATGAGCTCTATCTCAAAATCAACTATCATGTGTTGGGGTAGCCATGAAATATTATCCAAAAGGACATATTTTTATATGTCTAACAATAAATAAAAAGAAGAAGGTATACACACATTGATCCACATCATGGTTCATGAAATCCACATTAACTGATATCGATTTTATCAGATGAGGATCAATTAACACTCTAAAGGGCTTGATTTCACCTTCACAAACAAACACAATCTTTTCCCATTTATGTGATTATAAATTTCATCATCTTCAATACCACGCAATGTGTGCATGAAATTTTTTAAAAATGCCTTTGAAAACGATTCCATTAATGAAATAAGTATAGATAATTATGAGACTCTAAATATTTATTATGTAATAAACCAAAAAAAGTTATATAGATATAGAAATAGTAAAATTTATTTCATATGTATACATTGATATGGAAATAAAAATATAGTTTTATTTAATTAGAAAACCATATCTAGAGACCGCATGAATATATATTATTGAATGAACTAAACATGTAACAAAAAGTAAAAAAATAGTGTTGAATAAGTAAATAATTTACCTCAAACTCTTGTGGTTACCTCTATAACATTAGGTTAAGCTTGATTAACCCATAATTCCTTCTTAGATACAAGAAATAACACCCCAGAGGATCATGAGTCACAAGATTCAATAAATCATGGGGATTTTCACTTATTTATGAGGTCCTAATCCTAAAATAATTCCTAAAATTGTTGTGAAAATTCACAAAGATTTGGAAAAAACCGACTCAATTGTCTAGTATATCTAAACTAGTAAAATTTCATGGGGGAAAAATATAATCCTTGACACACTATCCTTCCCCCCATAATTATACTGTACTGTATTGTAATTTTACATAAATGGAATTAAGGAAAAACTAAACAACTATGACTGCTGATCTTTACCTGAGAGTACATCCTTTGTATTGTTTTTCTTTCTCATGGATTGAGAAACAATGACTGTGCTTGACAAACCTCCGGGAAATCCATTAAAATATGGGAAAAGATATATAAATATATATTACTATATGATTTTCTATATCATAATCACCTTGAAAATAACTCAATAAAAGATCATTAGGTCAATGTTCTTGACCCATCGCTTCTTCTCTGGAAGAATATTATGTTCAAATATTTTTTCCTAACATTAATTATTCCCCATAAGAAGAGGATAAATAATTATCTTTGTGAATCTTGATGAATAAGTGTAAACTATCATCATACCATCTAGAGGAATATGATATTTTGATAATAGTACAACTTATGTATATCTAGAATTTATTCATTGATTAAGATATCCTTGATGGTCACCCAAATCATCCCTTAACATGTACTATAATTCATCTTTATATCCCACCATCATCATAGTACTTCTTGAATCTTAATTTTAGAATTCTTAACCTTCTTGTCCTATTGGGTTTCTACTATTTCAAATATCCTAAAAATGACTTCTATATAGTCCTCTAAATCTTGGTGGAATCCTTAAACCTAACGGTATGAGGTTGATGGAGCTAGAATTTGTGAGCTTAATCAACAATTGTCATCTCAGCCTTGGGAACTCATCCACCATAAAAATAACTAGTTGAAATCATGTTGGATTGAATGGTTTTAAAGATTTACCTAGTATAAAATCAAATATAGTTTTCTAATTTGAATCCTACATAAAAATCAATGGTGAAAATAGTTTCTCAAGAACATTATATGGTAACATTTAATGAAATGATAGATGTAACCCTTGAGAAAGAGAACATCATAAATAAGAAGTCTATTAATTGGTTACAAGGACACATAACAGTTTATAATAAGGATTAACTTAAGTGGCTACCCAAAATAACAAGTAATAACCCCATAATAAATACAAATAAACTATTACAATAATCCATTACAAATACATTTTTCAAATATATATATATATATATATATATAAAGAAGCATAGAGTACTCAAGATAAACTAATAGAATTAAATAAATAATTCCCCAAAAGAGAATATCATAATTTCAATAAGTATTAAATTATTTATTCAATATCTAATACAAGAAACATCCACATATAATATTTTCTATAATTTTTAGAAATATTCTTAATGTCAAGAAAAATCATAAATAATATTAAATCAATATCATATCCAACCCTCAAAGTGAATTAAATCAACATTAACATCAAATGGTATTAAAATCGATGCCCACATTATAGAATCATGGAGGTTCACAATATTGTGTAATCTATGAAATAAAATTGTTTTCATGGCCAAGTCCCCACCATCCAATCTCACATCTACACTATCCCAAAAAAATGAAAAGATAAGAACAAGTTCTGAAGCTCTTTATCTGACTCAATATTTTAACACCCCTATCTGAACCATCATGTCTTAGCCGAATATTTTCACTACCGTATAGGATCCTCCCCATATGAATGTGGTTTCTATATAGTGTAGATGTCCAAGAATAAATAATGGAGAGAATATGAATTCATTTCCAGAAAAATATCATATTATAATAATTGAAGAGATAAAAAATAATTCCAAAAATAATGAATAAATAAATAAATAATTATCCGATTAAAAATCCTAATAAATTATGTTCCCATGTCATATCAGTTTAGAATGTTAAACACAGAAACCAAAACTAATAAAATACGGATTCCCAAATTTTTATGATCAATTTACATGGTAAATGAACTATATAAAATATTAAAAAAAACATCTAGCTTGATGTCCATCCTTTAAGTCATTCATCCACTAGAAAGACATACTCAAAATTTCACCATAGGTCCCTTTACCTTCATAGGATCCATTATCATGAAACATAAAAGAACACTATAATGATTAATATATGATATATTAGACCATTAAATGAAATTAAAAATATAATATATATGTTTCAAGTACATCATAGAAGATGAAAAATATATAATGAATCCAAAAAAACTAACCCTACCTATATCGACTCTATGTTAGATAGAACATAAATAACTAGATTGATTATTCCCCTTTATGGGATAGTTTATAAATGTATATAACATATATACCACAAATGGATAGCCCATGTTAATGTTTAACATGAGTCAGAAACATATCCCTTATGTGAAGCTTATATGGCTCAATCTTCACATTAATCAATAATAATAAAAGAACAACACATACAATACAAGATATAAATGGAAGAATAATATCACATCACATCAAAAAATAATAATTACCATCATAATCCATATGAAAACAATAATAATATGTGTAGGTTTTCTGAGGATTCAATCACATTCCTCACGTGATCAGGAATCAAACATAGGTCTTATGGGTGTATACATAATCTCCATTACTCATGCCAAGAACCAATATAAAACATAATAAAGTCAATGGGTTCTTACCATATGTGCAACAATTATTAATGCGCAAGATAATCGTTGGAGTCCAACATCAAAATAGAGTTCTAGAACCGTTCCAAATTCATCATGGAGATAATTTTAAAATAAAAAATATATATAAATCAAACCCAAAATCTAGTTTGATATTGAACACAAGAAGAATTTCCATTAATGATAATAATGTAGGTTAAATTGATGTGAATTTTCTATGTCCTTGAATCCAAGTGTGATTTCTATCAATGATAAATAAAAACATTGTTAGGTTATTTAAAAAAAATTAGATATCGTCTTGATATATATGATCTCATTACTTTTTAAAAATTACAATAGATTGGGATTAACCTAGAACAAAGAAGAACTCACCAGATTTGAAGTGAATCGTTGACCTAATAATCTTGTATGAAATGAAGGATATGAAAGGATAGAGAGGTCCCCAAAATCATTGGATAAGGATCATAGGATACTAGGATCAACTGATATATTGTGTTAATGATGAAAAATGGGAAGAGTTAATGATTAAAAAAAGTCTTATAAACTCAAATTGTCTTGTAGGATTTGATGGAATCCATAGACGAGCCGCTAGCCTCCCCAGGTTTTCTTATGGCCTCTATGAGGAAGCCATTCTAAAATGGAACCCTACCAATAGTATAGTGAGAAATATAACCCTCTTGATGTTTAGTCAAGATCCACCAATATACTATTGGAGCCATCAAGTTATCTGATGGAGCTAGTGAATCTTAAAAAATATACAATATGCTAATTAGACTAAATAAATTTCTTTTTCAGCCACTTGTACAAATGCTAACATCCTCAAAATTAAATTATACATATATAAACTTATGTACATGAAAAATTTATTATGTACCTTAAATGTAGAATGTAACTATATGTACATATGTTTTTATATATACATATAATTTAATATTTTTTATATGATTTTATTATATTTTTTTAAAAAATATTTATATGAAAATATATTAGCATATACGATTGAAATATCAGTTCATGTAAAAAACATTTCTAATATATGAAGTCTTAGAGAAATATTTAATATATATATAAATAAATTACCAAAAACATGTGATATTATATCATTGTCATGCAAAAATAAACAATTACTCTAAATTTATGTCACAAAAAAATAACATGGAATATAAATAACCTATTTTTACCCATATCAGCATTACTTTTTGGTTTATAATGATCATTTGATATGATTCATTTGGAAGGATATAAATGATATATTATTTATTCTTATTTTGTATTAATGTTATATTAGTATGACTTCTCATTTTTTATACTAATAATCTTCTTCATCTCTATGAATAAAATGATTTTTTATTTAATTAAATTAAATTAACATTCAACATTTAAATGTTTTAATATGATGTAAATTAACTAATTTTATTTATCCTTGGATATTGTTCAAAAACCTCTAGTCATAATCATATAAATTAAAAGATTTACATTTTAAAATATGAAATTTTATTTTGTTTCAATTTTAGCCATTAGTTTTTAAAAATAATAAAAGATATATCTTTTTATAGTATTTGATCTAATTTTTTAATATTAATACACCTGTAATGGAATGATATATTATGAATATTGAATAATTTATTAAATAAATTATATGATATTATTTATATTTTCAATACATTATCATCATATATATCTCCATGTAACATTATACAAATAAAAATGGAATTTATTAAAAAAAATCATTTACTAAAAGAAAAATTGAATGGAATTAGATTACCATACTAATTGGTGCTGTCATAGGCACTCTGAAATGAAGTGTTATTTTTTATGGGTGCTAAGGTGCAACCGAGTGGCTGACCGAGGATGAATCTCAAAGTATAATGTAATTTAAAAATTTTAAAGTTATATTGAAAATAAAATAAAATTCAGAAAAAAAACATAGATGGATGGGGGTTTTATGATTATAAAATAAGATGAATAGTTTTTCTCGGAGAAGATTTTATTTTTTTGTTCTTTTTTTTAAATGAAATTTTGTTGATAAAACACATTGATAATATGTTTTTTAGAAATATTTTTTTTAAAAAGAGTAAAAAATATGACCAAACCTATTAAATTACATGTTAATAATTATCCATTATAATAATATCCAATTAATTATGATCCCCTAATTCTCTATACATAGAACTCTATGAGAGTTAAATTAACCATAATGATTAAATGAATTACACCCTAGGATAGCTTTGGAACATGCAAACTTAACATCGTACATTGATTTTTATTCCAATATTATATTATGGTAAGTGGTAATTAAGGGAACATTTCCATTCATGAAATGAGGATATATTTTGTTTAGGAACTATATTTAACTCTACATATTAATCTAGTGTGGTTTTGTTTTAGCGATTAAGTTCGTGCTCTCACAATTCGCACATTACTCGACCACACATGTTTTATGCATGTTGTTCAATCACATTACAAGTATATTATAATTTAAAAAATCATTTAATAAATCATACATTTTGAATTAAATTATCCCATTTATTCAAATTATTTAAGTGGATAATTTTATAGTTAGATTGATTCATAAAAGTATTAGTCTTCCATGGGCGGTGTAGTCATTGTAGAAATGTTTTCCATTTGTAAAGGACGTTGAAAGTGTATATCTCAAAAAAATTATACTCTTGAATTTCATACCAAATTGGATTGTTATAGAGGTAGAGAATTTAATAAAACATAAGAAAATAGAATAACTAAAATGGGAAGTAATATTTTTATTACAGAAATAAAAACATTACAACGCAAAGATGAAAAAGAAGGATTTGATGAATGGATCTGTTCCTCAAGAGATTTCTTTATTGAAATACAAGTATAATTGGAGTAGAACAACTTATACTATTCCAAAAAGTTTATAATGATCATCCCAAACCCTAAAATGAGAAAAATACATATTTATATAGTAATGTGTAGGATAAGTTATAAGTGGTTTCATGTTTGAATAGAAAAATTCAACCAAATATTTTATTCCAAATTTCACCACCTTATTGGCCCCCAAAAAGTATGAATTTTATATACTTAAAAAACAGTTATTTGATAAAAATTGGGCCCTCAATATCATATCTGAATATCCTCTATCCATTGATTAATGATGTTTTTATGTACGAAATACTTATGTGTTGTCCGGTCTAGTTGGTCCAGACCATCTTTGACTTCATGGCCCTTTCACACTATTCAAATGAATGATTTAGCTCCATAGTGATGAATAAAAGACATATTAAATTGTGTGAGAATAAAGGTATAAACAATTTTATTTTCAAATAAAACAAATTAAAATATTTACGATTGAATTACTAAAAGTCACATTAAAGGTTAAAAATATAATTTTCATAAAATTTTCAATTGAATGATCTAATCCAAAATATTTTATAAATAAATATATTTAACAAAATTTGATGATTTTATATACATTATTATCAATAGAATAATCAATAAAATTTTATTATATTTTGGTCCATGAAAAGATGGGTCAAACCTATTAATATAGATTTGATTTTAGTAAATCATTTATATCATTTTATCTATTCTCCTTATAATAAATCTTATTGGGAATGATTATATAACTCAAATGAAATAACCCATTTTTATTGGGTTGATTTATTTAATATATGAAATTTCATAATAATATTATGAATGATCAACTATTTATACTGAAATGGGTTGTGTTATTTTATATTATGAACGATGCCAAATGGATTCAAAAATATTGGTTTTGAATTAATGTTTGATATTGAAAAAGAATTGATTAAGAACTAATTGAGGTATGTAATGACCCAATTATTCTTAGAAGGTTGAGTATTTTGGAAGCCATGAATAACATATATTTTAGGGATGGTATTATATACAATCATTACATCTTTAGTATGATTATTTTATAGCATGTTAATAGCGATGTGTTTTCATAGGTGCTAAAATGAAATCATATGACCAATTACAAGATATACTATTGATACAATATTAGATATAACATACAAATATTGTAATAGATACTAAATATTATTTGAAAATAATTATTCAAGGTCAAATTCATGGTATTATTAAATTTAAAAAGAATTGAATCCCTATAAATGAAAAAATATTTAAAACTAATATATTAATATATATATATATATATATTCAATATTTGATATTATTGTAACTCTATATACAAAAATGCAGAATTCTATATCTCTTAATTTACAAAATGCTATAAGGATATCTGACTATAATTGTTGAAAACCATCCCAATATTCTATAAATATTTTATAATATAAAATTTTGATTGTTTTTGTGAGACCACATATAGTTTTTATGAGTGTAGTTTTATTTACACTAATATATGGAAACCATTACAATAGGATACTATTTACATGTGTTTTAAATAGTGGTACCAATTGGTTTATTTTTTCCCACATATTTACAAGTATTTTCAATCATAGAAATATAAACCAATGGCCCTATGTTGAGAACTATGTGAGTTTGTTCAGAATTTAAAAAAATTGAAATTTGAACCCCAGGTATTATCGAACTACAGAAGCAAGTAAACCACAAACAATAGTCGTTTTGTATTAATATTATTCTAATTTACCTAAATTTTTACAAAACATAAAAATATATTTAGAACATTTATTTATATAGGTATACATAAAAAATAACAACAATTGGATAATTATTTTCATAGTTCTCGAAGCCTTATAATGTGATTCTCATACTACAAAAATTCATTATAAGTATAGAAAAATGGGTCACCAAAGTACCTCTATTACTATAGTACCAGGAAAAAGGGAAATATCATTCATGTAGTTCCCATGTTTCTATGGTATTTTTAATTCATGGTAATAGGTGTTCTATATTACTATTATTTTAATAAGGTTTTCCTAAATTTTCCCCATGTTACACATATTTCCATGAATGATTGATATTTTTAAATAATGTTCTAAATTAATTAGTTTTTGAAAATCATAAAGAAATAAGTGTACGATTCCTAAATTTCTAATAGTGTTTCTTGGAAAAATTTTGAGAATATATTTAAATTTTATATTTAAATTGATATTAGAATAGACAGCTTTACAAATCAGGAAACAAAATGTACTATCATTTAATAAATTATCATCATTTTAATCATTGAGATCACTTATTGTTTTCATTACATCCAAAAAACTAGTAATAATTATAGGTTTGAAATAGGGAAATTTTCAATTAAATAATAACATTTCAATTTTTAATAAGATATAGATATAAGTGAAAATTCTATCTAGTATTATGAATAATTGAATAAATAACCATAATATCTTGAGACTTATTTTTATTTTTAATTTCCATCAATATAATGATTATTAGAAATATGTTAACTAGATTCCAACAATTCACTTATAGTAAATGCTAAATATTGACATTTTTCATATGCTACCCCTAAAATTGAAAGATGTTATGGAATTTGTAAAAGAACAATGGATTTTATAATTTTTATTCTAATTATATTTTTATATTTTTAGTTTTAATGTATATTATTTCGAATTAAATTTAGTTTTGATATATATAATTTCAATTGGATAGAATAAAATATTTATTAATAGAGAATCGCTATTAGAGTAACATATATTCCTATATGTTTCTTAGGAATCATATAATATTAGATGATTAATTATATTGAGTGGTGGAATATTAATAGGATAATTAAGGTATTCATAAAGTGTTATTTTGAAAAGAAAATCTTCAAATAGATAATTTTGTAAAAATATAGTATCATCTAAATTCACTAGTTATTTTTTCATATTCTATATTATAATCTACATCATGATTATTCAAGATGTAATAGGTGATGTTTATTTCAATTTATGATATTCATCTATAAAAATATTTCATCATACTTTTAGTATTATTTAAGTAAGTTTCTCTATGAATTAAATACATCCACAATAATGTTTTTAAAAACTATTCATTTTTTTGTGTGATGCCTTTTGTAAACACTATTTATTAACATATTAATTTATAATGATCATTTTCATTAAATAATTACTATATAGAATTTCATATTTTAAACACATAACTAAAATAAAAAAATTAAATTTTAAAATAAGATTATATTATAATACAAGATAAACATTAACACATTATAAAAATATATTATTATTCAAATTTAAGAAAAGATCTCTATCTAAGCATAAAATAGTGAGATTTTTCATGGGATATACCTTAATTTGATTAAATTGTGAACACACATCACTCTAGTTTCAACATTGATAATCTATGGAATTGTTCAATATAATTTGTGATATAATGATCAATACTCCTTAAAATGATCTCTTTTCAGGTAAAAACTCTTATATTCTACCTCTCAAGTTTATTTCTATTGTATATGTTCTTGTAGGCCCTACAAGAACATTGTACAATTATAATAATCCTATTTTCATCAATCGTTCAAATGAAAATTCTATCACAATGGTTTTTTAACTAGATGAGGTCTAGAAAATGATGGATATCTGTAGATTGTCAGTGTTGGGTTACATTTTTTTTATAAAATGGAGATAAAACCTAGTGTTAAAAATATATGAAAGCATGAATCTACCACCGATGGAATGTAACAAAAGGATGATTGATTCAAATTGGGAAGGGTTACATCAATGTTATTCTAGATAAATAGGAATATGTCAACATTTCATAGCAATTAGGAACTCTCAATATAAAACCAAGCATTTTCTATCTCTCATAATTGGGTGTGAATTTTAACCAATTCACACAAAAACACTCCCTTTTACATGTTTGTCCAAGGATTCATGGTCTACCATTGATTTATTTTCCTAAAAAAATTATGAACGGCATTGCCTTGGTATTTGGATCTACAATAATGATTGATTAGTGCACAATCAACAGTGTTCTTGGTCTCTATTATATACTAATTTTTGAGATCAATATAGAATCACCATGCCCAGACATGGTTTCTTTTTATATGAATGATCATATAATAAAGGATTGTTTTGAACTAGATATTTTTCCTCAATACTATAAACATTTCATAATAGTTGGACACATTTTTTAGAACTGTTTCGTGGTCAAGAATATTGTCAATCCAGTGAATGAGAACATGTCTCATAAGAAGGTATCGAGGGGCATAATTCCAACCACAATGTAATATGTAGGGAATTAATCACCGTCACAACTAAAATAGACAAGGGTAAATTCAATGAGCACAAAAACAATATGGGAAGACTTGGTGGAATAATAATAACAACATCAAACCTCCCTGTTGAAACTTTAGAGAATTAAATAACA
Source organism: Viscum album (assembly GCA_963277665.1). Classification (NCBI taxonomy): domain Eukaryota; kingdom Viridiplantae; phylum Streptophyta; class Magnoliopsida; order Santalales; family Viscaceae; genus Viscum; species Viscum album. Next base: position 569,063,566 of record OY728126.1, on the reverse strand, counting down.
CCAGTTGGGGAAGACAAGTATTTTCCTTATATTGATGAGGCCTTATTCTTAGTCTTATTTGAAGATGTCCTATCAGCTAACCATTATTTCAAGTATGATTTATTTTTGATTGATATGATTAATTATAATTTAATTTATGAAAAAAAATTGGATTGACCTATATAAAAATATAGTACTCCATCTTCATCAACAAAGAAAGAGAATAGTTCACCCTAGGGCATCCAGGCAGACACATCATTGTAGGAGGACAACCCAATTAAATGTTCTATGAGAGATATGGAAAATTATTCATCTCATATAACGACCCATACTTTACAAACATTGTTAATACATCAAAATTAAATCATACTTATTCAAACATATAATAAAACCACGAAAGGACCGTATAGGTATAGTATCTTTAGAAACTGGGAAACGTAAACAACTGGTTCATAATGCTTCAACACTGTCTCCCATTTATTTCATCATATCTATAGTCCCTTTTGGCATATCTTACTTAATATCCTTCTTCCTGACATGGGGAAAGAAAACATACAAAAGGGTGAGCTCAAATGCTTAGTAAGGGTAAACAAAAGAAATATCAATCACATCATATTCATAAGAACATAACTTTTGGAAATCTTAACCTGCAAAAGAGAGCATAATTTCATAACATGTGATAAATTATAGTAGTGAAATGGAATCCCAATAATCATAACATAAAACATGAAACTTTTTGGAATACACACATAATCATAGGGAATCATTTCTTATTAGTCAAGACTCATTGCAAAGACTATCTCAGTGGACAAAGTCCATTTCTGAACCGAGTTCACTCCTCATTTCAGTCCTGTTTCACAGAACCGGTATAACCTACCATTCAAGCCATGTCTATCTCAGGAGATATAAAATCTTTAGCCAATGAATTGGAGGGAGATATAGGTCCCACCCATCTAATAATGATACCATTCTTATGTGTGCCACAAAATCATAAATCATACATCATTGCATAACCCATGTAATAAAAATGGGAATCTTAAACATAGTGACATCATCAAACAATTCATATAAGATAAAGGAATTCATAAAAATAATTCCATCACAACATAATAAAATCAATGTAATAATAGGGATATAAACAGAACCCTATATTATCTTAGATGGAAAATAATTTTGATAAAACACTTGAACTCCATTCTTGAGGAAAATATCCTTTCAAATTCAAAAACATTTTCCTTTCTTAACATGTCATTCAATTTTAAACTAAAAGAAAATGATTAAAAATAAACTTGAAAACTTATAAAGGAAGCTTCTTGGAAATAATATTTTAAAAATTCATTCATGCTGTATAAGTTAAAAAAACATTCTTCTCGTACTTTTGTCGGAAAAGTCAAAAAGTACCTCGTACGAAAAACAAAAAAAGATTCCTTTCATATCTTTTACTAAAAACTCACCGAAGGGTAAAATTGAATATAAACTATTGTAGAAGGATATAAATATTACATATTGAGGAAACATTGATGTGGATGATAAAATACACCCCAGTAGATTCCAAAGTATAAACAATCTCGGATAAAAATGAGATTGTGATATTTCTCTTACCTTAGGTCCGCTTTGCTTAATAAGTGTCCGAACCTACTGTATAATGATTTAAATAATGTTATTGAATTATTCCAGAATCATAGTTATTGTTATGATATCATATATGGTCATATTCTTAGCTTCTTATTAGTAATATTCCATTACTACTTGTTATTCGGGTGTTTATTACTTTTTGTTCTTATGCGTGTTTTGTCGAATAGATTCTTATTCATTTCTTTAGGTTATAGATACCTCATTTCCATAATGGTATTAGTGTAATATATATCATATTCATTCTTTCAATTGATTTATATAATCACTATGAAATTAAGATCATGTAGAACGAGTCGCATCACATCGTGGAGACTGTATTCCGTACGTACGCAGAAGTGATGATATCGTTCCTATGATCGTGGAATTGTATTGGAGGGTATATATACTATTTCAGAATCAATATCACTTTATAATAGTCATATATAGTAATTATTTACACCATTATACCCATCCAAGTAAGTTGGTGGTGGAAAATAGATTACACCACGGCGTGGAGACGGTATTCCGTACGTACGCACGCGCGGTGATTTCTTTTTCCGTAGGATGGATAGATGGTGAAATAGGGTTGTTTAAAACTTATAATAACATATCAGTATATGAGTGATACTTATGTTATTACTTCATAATGAAATAACTATAGAATAAGAAGTGGTAGAAGAAATAAAGATGAAAGAATCAGTAACAGACATTACCTCTTCTTTGAGGTGCTTCTTTAAGACCTCCTTTTAGGGAACTAAAATAGGTCTTTTAAGAAGACCAGAACCTCTAGGATGTTTCTAGGGAAGTGGAGAGGAGAAATTTTCAGGGGTTGACCGAGCTTGAAGTCTCAATGTGGTGTGAGGAAGAGGGGGAGGAGGTGACCTTTTATATGGGAGGAGAGGGACACCTTTGGAATAACTAAAAATATTAATTTATTATAAAGTCAAATTCGGTTTTTAATAGCACCAAAATGATATATTTCGAGGATAAGGTGGGTAGGGGTCGAAATCCTCTCATCCAATAGAATTTAGGCAAGATTAGATATCAATTTTAACCTTATCATTTAGATTTAACTTTAAGTTAGATAATTTAACTTTTACTGTGTCTTCTTGTTTTCTTACACTATAAGGTTAATAAACTTACTATATCAAGCCAAACGAACCCCAAGTTGTTTATTATTAATATATATAACCTTATCTAAGTCATTTTGCTGATGCTTAGATTTTTAGAAATAAAATAACAATTAATAATATAATATTTGTTTTAAAAACTATTTTATGTCAATTTTGACACTATTTAGTAATTTATTTTTGTGAAAATCATACCAGAATGATTAGTTCAAACCAAGTTACTTATATCAATACTAACATGTCATATTAACCTATAAAATTAGTTTAATTCATAAAAAGTCTCAAATTACATTTATTTGGGTATTTATAACATCAATTATGTCAATATTTCATTAATAAGATAATTACTGCATCATCATTCTGTCAGAAATAAATTAAAATTATTTAATGTCTAAAAATCACAAATAAAATACTATTATGTAGGAAATATTTTTAGATTTCTAATGAATATTAATATTCGAATTTATCTTATGTATAACCCCATATTAAAAATGATTTACTTATTAAACTTTGATTTTAACTATTTTAACCCTTGTTTAAATAAATTAATAATAAATGTCCTAATCTAATCCATGTGGGCCTAAATGGTCATATTTTATTCCTAAGGTTGTTTTTGGTCAAATTACACTTGTCCAATATAATTAGGACATGTTTTAGGGTAATAAAAATATCATTTTTACCTTTAATTATCCTATTTACTTTTATCCTTGGTAAAAAAAAGTAAAAAGTTACTATTCACCAAAAAATTATTTTCATCTCATTGAACCACATTTTACTTACTGAAATCAACCGTGTCTCTCGTATTTTCAAAATTACACTCACAAAAGTGGTAAAATTATGTTTTATGAAAAATTTAGTTTTTTAACTACCACTTAGTGGTTTCACTATTCATCAAAAATTGAAAGTTTTCAGAAAAATACCAAAATTTCACTCTAGGCTAATTTTGATATTCCGAATCCAAAAATGAAGTCAATTTTGAAAAGAAAATCTAAAATTCCAAAAAGTGGTTATTACTATTCATAACGGCTAGTTTTAATAATATTTTAATAGCATATCATTGTTTAGTGAAACTAGGTATTGCGTACGACGCAAGATATCGAGAAGGCCGCGGTTGCGTGTAAAGCAAGACAAGATATTTTTGTGTGTAGTGAAAGATTCCTTTGACGATTTATATAACATAAAAACAAAATATTTCACATAAAAGTCTCGGGTGTTACATTCTACCCCCCTTAAAATGAATTTCGGCCTCGAAATTCGTCAATTTGTAACAAACAGATGAGGATACCTCTCCCTCATCATATCCTCAAGCTCCCATGTAGCTTCTTCTAATTGGTGGTTCCTCCATAAAACTTTCACTAATCGAGTGGTCTTGCTTCGTACGACTTTTTCACTACGATCCAGAATCTCTATCGGCTGTTCTTCATAAGAAATATCTTGCTCCAGCGGGACAACTTCTGAGCTAAGTACATGTGAAGGATCAGTTATATACTTTCTCAGGAGAGATACATGGAACACATCGTGAACTTGAGAGAGATTCGGTGGAAGCTCCAATCGATAAGTAACCTTCCCAACACAATCCAGTATTTCGAAAGGACCGATATATCTAGGGCTCAACTTCCCCTTCTTTCCAAATCTCATGACTCTCTTCCAGGGAGATATTCGTAAGAACACTTTATCACCCACTTCAAACTCTAGGTCTTTTCTTCGGTTGTCGGCATAACTTTTCTGTCGACTCTGAGCTGCTCTTATGTGTTTTTGAATAGATCTGACCTTTTCTGCCATTTCATCAACGAGATCAGGTCCTAATAGTTTTCTTTCCCCAACTTCATCCCAGCAAGTTGAAGTCCTGCATTTCTTTCCATAGAGATCTTCATAAGGAGCCATCTGAATACTGGAGTTAAAGCTATTATTAAAAGAAAATTCCACCAAAGGTAGGTGTTGATCCCAACCACCTTTGAAATCCATAGAGCAAGCTCTAAACATATCTTCTAGAGTTTTAATTGTTCTCTCAGACAGACCATCTGTCTGAGGATGATAAGAAGTGTTGAAACTCAACTCTATATCCAGAGTATGCTGAAGACTACGCCAAAACTTTGAGGTAAACCTCGGATCCCGATCAGATATAATAGAAAGTGGTACTCCATGCAATCTTACCACTTCCTTCACATATATCCTGGCAAGATGATTTAGAGAGAAATCCTCTCTAATAGAAATGAAGTGTGTAGACTTGGTAAGATGATCAACTATGACCCAGATAGCATTATTGCCTTTTGATGTTTTAGGAAGTCCTATGACAAAGTCCATAGTGATGTTTTCCCATTTCCATTCAGGTATGGGTAATGGTTGTAACATCCCCTTAAACTTCTGTCTCTCAGCTTTAACATGCTGACAAACCAAGCATCGAGAGACATATTCAACAACATCTCTTTTCATGCCATCCCACCAGAAGTACTATTTCAGGTCCCTATACATCTTCGTGCTTCCAGGATGAATAGAGAATGAAGAACTATGAGCCTCATCCAGCATCTCCATCTTTAATTCCAGGATGGGAGGAACACAAACCCGATTCCAGAACTTTATTATCCCATCACAATCAAGGTTGAATTCAGGAACATTTCTCACCTTCTTTTGTAACCCGACATCTTCTTTCTGTGCCTCTTTAATCATCACATGTATATATGGTTGAAAATTAATTTGAGAAAGATAAGATTTTTCCCCTTCCATTATAATTCCAAGATCCATCCTTTGTAAATCCATAAATATTGGATCTTTTGTGATCCTCATAATGGATAAACTGGCATGGTCTTGTCGACTTAATGCATCTGCCACCTTGTTTGCTTTCCCAGGGTGGTAATGGATTGAGCAGTCATAATCCTTCATCATCTCCAACCATTTTCTTTGATGCATATTCAGCTCCTTTTGTGTGAAAATATACTTTAAACTTTTATGATCAATATAAATGTCACACCTTTCTCCATAAAGATAATGCCTTCAAATCTTTAATGCAAAGATTACCGCAGCTAACTCAAAATCATGTGTTGGGTAATTTTTCTCATGTATTTTCAACTATCGTGTGGTATAAGCAATCACCATATCATTTTGCATAAGAACACACCCCAATCCCTTCTTGGATGCATCACTATAGATCACAAACCTTTCTCCACTACAAGGAAGTGTGAGCACAGGTGCACTGGATAACCTTCTTTTCAACTCCTTCAAATTCTATTCACATTCTTCCGTCCAAACAAACTTAACTCCCTTCCGAGTGAACTTGGTGAGTGGATTAGATAATCGTGAAAAATCTTTCACAAAACGTCGATAATATCCAGCCAATCCAGGAAAACTTCGGATCTCAGTTACTGTTGTTGGTCTCGACCATCTTTCGATAACCTCTATTTTTGCTGGATCCACTGATATCTCGTCTTTTGACATTATGTCACCCAAAAATGAAACTTTTTGAAGCCAAAATTCACACTTTGTAAATTTGGCAAAAAGCTTCTCCTTTCTCAGGGTCTTCAATATAATTATCAACTGATATTCATGTTCTTCCTTTCTTTTTGAATAGACAAGAATATCGTCTATAAAGACAACCACAAATTGATCAAGATAATATCTAAAGACTCTATTCGTCAGATCCATGAAGATATCAGGGGCATTAGTAAGACCAAATGGCATCACTATAAATTCATAGTGTCCATACTTTGTACGGAAAGTCATCTTTGGTATATCCTCCCTTTTGACCCTTAATTGATGATACCCTGAATGATGATCAATCTTGGAAAAGTATTGAGCTCTGCGTAATTGGTCAAATAAGACATCAATGCGTGCGAGAGGATATTTGTTCTTGATAGTGATCTTGTTATGTTATCGATAATCATTGCAGAGTCTCATTGATCCATCTTTCTTCTTAACAAATAGAATAGGTGCTCCCCAAGTTGACGCACTAGGGCATTTGAATCCCTTATCAAGATTCTCTTGGAGTTTCTTCTTCAATTCCTGCAACTCAATTGGGGCCATTCTATAAGGTGTCTTTGAAATAGGCAAAAAACCTTGTACGAGTTCTATTGAAAACTCAACTTCACAATTTGGTGGAAGACCCGGTAATTCCTCCAGAAAAACATCATCAAAATCCCGTACAATAGGCATATTCTTAATCGTGAGTTTCTCACCAACCATTTGAGATAAATAACCCTCATTTAGTGGAATCAAGACCCATAAGATGGAAGAAATTTCCAATGGAAGGCTATGTTCATCCTTGCATCGATAGACGATCATTGATTGATCTTGAATATAAAATATGACTTCCCTTCTTTGGAAATTGATATGAGCTCCATATAAAGAAATCCAATCCATGCCAAATATCACATCAAATTCCACTATAGGAAGGATCAAAAGATTTGCAGGAAGCACTTTCCCACAAACTTCAATCAGGTAAGAATTAGAAACTTTTGATGAGACTGTTGTGCCATTAGGTGTTGTCACAGCTAACTCAATATCTAATTGTTGAGGTAATACGGTGATACCCTTAGAAAATTCTTTAGAAATAAAAGAGTGGGTGGATCAGGAATCAAATATAATATTTGCTACTTTAGAGTGGATGGAAAGTGTACATTTCACCACATCGTTATCGTACTCCACACCGCTGATAGAAATCGCATGTGACTTTCCTTTGTCTTTAGCCTTAAGATTTTGTTGATGTCGATCATCATCAACAACCTTTGGATTATGGCATTTATTAGAATAATTTCCCATCTCCTTGCACTTGAAACATTGAAGTGTAGTAGGTTCATTCTGTGTGTCCCTTCCTTTGTTTGATTCATTATAAATCTTCTTCCCATCATTGCGGCACTCAAATGCCCGATGACCTTCATTTCCACATTTGAAACATTTACTTATCCCTTTAATACAACTCCCTCCATGTTTCATTCCACACTTTGAGCATAAGTGAAAGCTCATATTCTTTTCAGTGTGCTCTTTAGATTTTTCTTTTGATTCCATTTTCCTCTTCTTATCAAACCCATATGACTGATGGGTTACTCCAATCTCCATCTCGACTTTGAGAGCACATCGAACGATTTCCTCGTAGCTATTGAAGTTCCTTATGGCTAACGGCCTTCAAAGACTTGGTTTTAAGCCACTAAAGAATCAATCGATCTTACTCTCAGGTTGGATAATAATACCAGAAGCATACCTGGAAAGTCTTGTAAAATTTTCTTCATAGGTACCAACAGATTCATCATCCTTTTGCTTCAGTTCAAGAAACTCTTTCTCCATCTTTGTTCGGAGAATACGAGGGAAGTACTTACTGAAAAATAAGTTCTCGAACTCGTCCCATTCCATGGACTCAATTTCAAACCTTTGCCTCGTATTCTTAATAAGATTCCACCATTGATTAGCATCACCTTCCAGATGATACACTGATAAGATGACTTTATCTTGCTCAGAACATTGAAGAACTGAAAATATCTTTTCAGTTGTACTAATCCATTGTTCAGCAACTAATGGATCAGTAGACCCGCTTAATGAAGGTGGACACTGTCTCATGAAGGATTCAACAGAATGTTCCTCCTTCCTTTGCTCGTTTGGATGTCCTGCATGATTCATAGCTTGAGAAAGTTGTGTGAGCATGGCTACAAGATTTTTCATTCCAACTCCCATAACATTTGGTTGCTCAGGGGGACAATCATTCCATTGCCTGTCGCATTCCGCACTAACACGGTTCCTTTGGGTTCCATCCATTGACTAAAAGCAAGAAGAATAGTGTGAGCAACACTAATTATAATAGGAAACCACATAATAAAGAATAAAATTCCACACTTAAGATCTTATCCTAGGTTATTCATGGTCATTTCTAAAACACTAAGATTGTGTTCTATTCTTAGAATTATCCTTAGGGTTCTTACTAAGGCTTCCACATCCTAGTTTCCAAAGGTTGACTATACCTTTCCTCTGATACCAACTATAACGACCCATACTTTACATACATTGTTAATACTTAAAAATTGAATCATACTTATTACAACATATAACAAAACCACGAAAGGACCGTATAGGTATAGTGTCTTTAGAAACTGGGAAACATAAACAACTAGTTCATAAAGCGTCTACACTGTCTCCCATTTATTTCATCATATCTACAGTCCCTTTTGGCATATCTTACTTAATAACTTTTTTTCCCTGACATGGGGAAAGAAAACATACAAAAGGGTGAGCTCAAATGCTTAGTAAGGGTAAACAAAAGAAATATCAATCACATCATATTCATAAGAACATAACTTTTGGAAATCTTAACCTGCAAAAGAGAGCATAATTTCATAACATGGGATAAATTATAGTAGTGAAATGGAATCCCAATAATCATAACATAAAACATGAAACTTTTTGGAATACACACATAATCATAGGGAATCATTTCTTATTAGTCAAGACTCATTGCAAAGACTATCTTAGTGGACAAAGTCCATTTCTGAACCGAGTTCACTCCTCGTTTCAGTCCTGTTTCACAGAACTGGTATAACCTACCATTCCAGCCATGTCTATCTCAGGAGATATAAAATCATTAGCCAATGAATTGGAGGGAGATATAGGTCCCACACATCTAATAATGATACCATTCTTATGTGTGCCACAAAATCATAAATCATACATCATTGCATAACCCATGTAATAAAAATGGGAATCTTAAACATAGTGACATCATCAAACAATTCATATAAGATAAAGGAATTCATAAAAATCATTCCATCACAACATAATCAAATCAATGTAATAATAGGGATATAAACAGAACCCTATATTATCTTAGATGGAAAATAATTTTGATAAAACACTTGAACTCCATTCTTGAGAAAAATATCCTTTCAAATTCAAAAACATTTTCCTTTCTTAACATGTCATTCAATTTTAAACTAAAAGAAAATGATTAAAAATAAACTTGAAAACATATAAAGGAAGCTTCTTGGAAATAATATTTTAAAAATTCATTCATGCTGTATAAGTTAAAAAAACATTCTTCTCGTACTTTTGTCGGAAAAGTCAAAAAGTACCTCGTACGAAAAACGAAAAAAGATTCCTTTCATATCTTTTACTAAAAACTCACTGAAGGGTAAAATTGAATATAAAATATTGTAGAATGATATAAATATTACATATTGAGGAAACATTGATGTGGATGATAAAATACACCCCAGTAGATTCCAAAGTATAAACAATCCCAGATAAAAATGAGATTGTGATATTTCCCTTACCTTAGGTCCGCTTTGCTTCATAAGTGTCTCAACCTACTGTATAATGATTTAAATAGTGTTATTTACTTATTCCAGAATAATACTTATTGTTATGATATCATATATGGTCATATTCTTAGCTTCTTATTAGTAATATTTCATTACTACTTGTTATTCGGGTGTTTATTACTTTTTGTTCGTATGAGTGTTTTTTCGAATAGATTCTTATTCTTTTCAATAGGTTATAGATACCTCATTTCCAGAATGGTATTAGTGTAATATATATCATATTCATTCATTCAATGAATTTATATAATCATTATGAAATGAAGATCATATAGAACGAGTCGCATCACATTGTGGAGACGGTATTCCGTACGTATACACGAGTGATGATATCGTTCCTGTGATCGTGGAATTGTATTGGAGTGTATGTATACTATTTCAGAATCAATATCACTTTATAATAGTCATATATAGTCATTATTTATACCATTATACCCATCCAAGTAAGGTGGTGGTGAAAAATAGATTACACCACGGCGTGGAGACGGTATTCCATAAGTACGCACGCACGGTGATTTCTTTTTCTGTAGGATGGATAGATGGTGAAATATGGTTGTATCATAATTATAATAACATATCAGTATATGATTGATACTGATGTTATTACTTCATAATGAAACAACTAATGAAGAAGAAGTGGAAGAAGAAATAAAGATGAAAAAATCGGTAACAGACATTACCTCTTCTTTGAAGTGCTTCTTTGAGACCTCATTTTAGGGAACTAGAATAGGTCTTTGAAGAAGACTAGAAGCTCTAGGATATTTCTAGGAAGTGGAGAGGAGAAATTAGTAGGGTTTGGCCGAGCTTGAAGGCTCAAAGAGGTGTGAGGAAGAGGGGGAGGAGGTGCCCTTTTATAAGGGATGAGAGGGGCACCTTTGGAATAACTAAAAATATTATTTTATTATAAAGTCGAATTTGGTTTTTAATAGCTCCAAATTGATATATTTGGAAGATAAGGTTGGTAGGGGTTGAAATCCTCTCATCCAATAGAATTTAGACAAGTTTATATATCAATTTTATCCTTATCATTTAGATTTAACTTTAAGTTAGATAATTTTACTTTTACTATTGCTTCTTGTTTTCTTACACTATAATGTTAATAAACATACTATATCAAGCCAAATGAACCCCAAGTTGTTTATTATTAATATATATAACCTTATCTAAGTTATTCGGCCGAACCTTATATTTTTACGAATAAAATAACAATTAATAATATAATATTTGTTTTAAAAACTATTTTATAACAATTTTGAAACTATTTAGTAATTGATTTTTTTGAAAATCATACTAGAATGATTAGTTCAAACCAAGTTACTTAAATCAATAATAACATGTCATAGTAACCTAGAAAATTAGTGTAATTCATTAAAAGTCTCAAATTACATTTATTTGGGTATTTATAACATCAATTATGTCAATATTTCATTAATAAGATAATTACTGCATCATCATTGTGTCATAAATAAATTAAATTATTTAATGTCTAAAAATTTCAAATAAAATACCATTATGTAGGAAATCTTTTTATCTTTCTAATTAATATTCATAGTCGAATTTATCTTATATATAACCCCATATTAAAAATGATTTACTTATTAAACTTTGATTTTAACTATTTTAACCCTTCTTTAAATAAATTAATAATAAATGTCCTAATCTAATCCAAATGGGCCTAAATGGTCATATTTTATTCCTAAGGTTGTTTTTGGTCGAATTAAACTTGTACAACATAATTAGGACATGTGTTAGGGTAATAATAATATCATTTTTACCCTTAATTATCTTATTTACTTTTAACCGTGGTAAAAAAAAGTAAAAAGTTACTATTCACCAAAAAATTATTTTCATCTCAGTGAACCACATTTTACTTACTGACATCAACTGTGTCTCTCGGATTTTCGAAATTCCACTTACAGAAGCGGTAAAATTATGTTTTATGAAAAATTCAGTTTTTTAACCACCACTTAGTGGTTTCACTATTCATCAAAAAATGAAAGTTTTCAGAAAAATACCAAAATTTCACCCTAGGCTAATTTCGATATTCCGAATCCAAAAATGAAGTCCATTTTGGAAAATAAAATTTATAAAATTTCAAAAAGTGGTTATTACTATTCATAACAGCTAGTTTTAATAATATTTTAATAGCATATCATTGTTTAGTGAAACTCAGTATTGCGTACGACGCAACCTATCAAGGAAGGTTGCGATTGCGTGTAAAGCAAGCCAAGCTTGTGTTGTGTGTAGTGAAACATTCCTTTTATGATTTATATAACATAAAAACAAAATATTTCACATAAAAGTCTCGGGTGTTACATCTCATATTTCAATATTAGGGGTTTACATCCCACCATAAGCAACTCTAGTGGATCGCATGCATCCGTTGTCAGCAGGAATTGATCCAAGAGACCCCTTATGAATTGTGATGATATTACTCCCAACAATAATGTGAAAATTCATAACCCAATCCCATCCTAGAAACAATTTAAGGAACCTATAGAAGGACCACATCCTGCACCAAAATCAGAGTCCATGAATTCAAAAAGATTACCAGAATTGGAAAAACAATAGATGGATGTTCCCCCTAAAACCAATATTTATATGAAGATATAATTATGTAATTTTGTGGGAATATGGAACCATGGAATAGAGGGTTATTGTAGGCATATAACAGGTAGGTATAAACCTGACATCAATAGTGATTATGAACTTTTGAAAAAATTATCTTGTTAATGTTTTCATTCTATTATAAATGGATATTCAATGATATACACTACATAAATAGATTAAAACCAAGATAGAATTTGGGTTATCCTATGTATCAATAATGAAAACCATGTCTTGGTAAAATTAGATGAACAAATCATCACTTTCAGACTCACCAATGATGGAATAGACATGTATTTCTCAATTTTCTAGGCCTCTAACAACTATATTGATAGTAGAACACTCGGAAGGCACATGAAATTTTTTTTTGGAAGCCTTAGAGACTATTGGGTGATTATTATAAACGTCGTTTTGATTATTTATATTAACAAGAAAATTGAAAATGTTTTATGAAATGTTGAAATCAATGATTTTTAAAAATATATTAAGGAATCCAACATAATTGTAATAATTCTCATTGGTTACACATTCACCATGTATATAAGGAAACTAAATGGTGTGAGATAAAAATAAATTGAAAAGTCATTTTTGAATTATTTCACTATTGGAAATAGGAAAATGATTTATTGTCTCACATTGGATTAACATAATTCTAATCATCAACCCATCCAGGTGAGTCTAATTGATAACATAGGGCGACAAACTGTCTCATTATGATTTTAAAATTCATGTAATTCCCTTCTAGAATATACTAAAATCATCTAATTTAGTTGGGACTCAGAGGAAATCAATCCCAAACCTATGATATGCATCACTTAATTAATAATTGTCTATGTCATTTTGAATGCATTGAGAAAAGAGGTTCATCTAGATTGATGATGAAATTGATGTTGTTGAGTAATCTCCACATGGCCTTCATGAAATAATCACTAAGAAAACTTTTTATTGGGATATGGAATAATAAAATGAGATAAAATCGAAGCTACAAAGACTCATAATGCTCATAAACAACATTATAAAAGACACCTTCAAGATATAATTGTGTACAGAGGGGGTTCATAGACACTAAATTCTTCTATGCCCTCCAAAGTGTTAGGAATGAAAATATGCGTCTCTCACTTATCGAATATGGTGAATTTATCATTGATGAAAGGTATTATCTCATCAACCACATTTTATCCTTCTATATAATTTTCTTCAATGGTTCTCAAAAGTTATCGTGGCTTAAGGATAACATCAACCCTAATCTGATCACAAACAGTGAAAACTAATTCCATACCTTTTTCCCCTTGGAAATTGAAATTAAATAATAACTAGTTGGTCTCAAAAAGGAGAGCTCTCATAGACCATATTGATTCACAAAACACTTCTTCTATTCTTATTGTGATGTGATTTTGAACGGTGTGTGCAAACTGGTATGTCACATCGTTAAATATAGTCCATTCAACCAAGGTTTCAATGATATTTTTATTACCATAATAAAGTTGATAGTGCTAGTGACATCACTCAGTTCATGCGTGCTTCCCTTATTAACACACTTCAAAATTTGATCACAAAAAATCATGCTAACTTGCTTTGTGGTATCTCAAAAAAATCATTTCTTAGAACTAGTTTGGATTCATCAAAGGATGAAACTTCTAGGATTTCTCGATCACCACCTTAAAATTTGTAAATATTATTAGAAAATAATTTAAATGGAGATAAATTTCTATAAATCACTATATCAAAAAGGCCTTTGTTGAAATTGGTTGGGGATTTATTTCTTATGTTCTCTTTATGATTGGTTTCAATATAAAATTTATTTAGTGGATCAAAGACCAGCATGGATTAGGTTTAATTCCATTATCATAAATCGATCTCCAAAAGGATACAACAAATTTTAAAGATGAATACAGAAAGGGGATCCTATTTATTCGATTTTCTATTCCATTTTAGAAGACTACCTCAGTAGGCTCATCCTATACATGGTGGAAAGGGAAGATATTTTCACTATCAGTGCGGCCGTAGTTACTTCTTCTCCATCACATATGTTTTTTTCTACTGATTTTTTCATATTTACTCAAGGAATTAAGATGAACATCAACATAATTATGAGTTCCCTTTTGCATTATGAAAGTCTGTCAGGCATAGAAATTAGTTTGAATAAGTCATTCGTTTACATTATTTACTGTATTCCAACTCCAAGGAAATTATTTGTCATTAATAATTTAGAAATTTGGTAAGTTTCTCTCTATTTTAAAAATCATGTAGTCCCCTAATTATATATAAATCTATCATCTTATCATTACATTGATTTTGTGATCTAGATACGAAGAACTCTTTCCACATGCAATTACAAATCATTATTAATGAATTAAATAATATCTCTTTTTATGTAAAAGGTTGTCTCAAAGATGGTTGATTATTATTTGTTGTATTCTTATCATTCCCCTATGTTAAAAACCATAAAATCAATGTTGATAAATTTTTTCTCAAGTTTCAGTATTTTTTAATAGAAAATAATTATAGCCTTTTTGGGAAAATGCTACATTCCTGCCTATATTAGTGTCCTTGACATAAAAAATATTATAATTCTTCTTCTACTACCTTGTTGCTAAATTATATTGGAGGATACTAAAAAATAATTGGCAATCCCCTATATGACTATGATACAGATTCCATGGAAGTCTGATTGAATCCAACTTGATTCACATAGAGTCCACCATTTGGTCTGGTCTTATGAAATTATTCCACAAAATTCATGGGTATTCTAATCAGGTTTCTAATAGGGACTCTGATGTGAAATTATAGTTTGATAATTGTAAGGGATTTCCTTTTATTGAGTGGATAAAATACAATACACAAGATATTAATCACTCCTTTTATATTACGTAGATAGTGGAAAACCTCGTTACGTGACCTAACGAAATCACTGTTTCTATTTCTAATTATCAATTCCTCAATCAACTGGACTTAGAAAAATGGGATCCATCCCCCAATGATATTATGGTCTCCATGAAATTTTACATGCACTTGGATTAAGGAAACTAAAAGTATATTGGAGCATTTAAGAGAAAATGGATTCCTCCATCCAGATTCACATTCTGTTGTAGGATTTCCCACATCAAGGTTTCTGTTGATGGAAAACATTAGAGCGATGTAATTTCTAATTAAACCCAGTGAGTCATTTATCATTATCAAAGGGAAGATGGTGAACACCTAATTTTTTTTTCAAGATTGCATCATCTCTTTGGCAAGCAATTTTTTGATCTTTGAGGTTTGACCCGTAGAATTTGCCTCCCTCTAGGAACTTCTATTTCATATCCTCCACCTTTATTATCTTAAAGAATTATGATTCTATTATGATGTTCTTATTTGGAGAATCTATATAATTTTTTTGGATAATACGAAATAATGATTTGCATGAGTAGTCAAAAAAATCTGTGACAAGGCCACTAGGGCTGAAATCAATGATACATCTTGAAGTGAATATACACCTCATTCTATTCATTCCAAAATCAATGTTTAGTGTATTTAAATTTATAGATGATTGGGAATTAAAGGGAACATACCTAAACCCCATGGCACTCTCAAGGACTTCTGGTACCCTCCCTTCTATGGCTGAATTTAATTCCCTACTGATGGTGCATCATGAGTAAACTTGTGGACTAAAAGTTATATTAATATTTTTAAAGATCATAATGGAAATGTGGTTGATTCTCTCCATGGCCGTTATGGTCATGCCAATACCCTTGAGGCTGAAATGTTTGGAATTTTCAGATTTTTTTCTATAAAAGCCAACAAAACTGGAACAACATATGGTTTGAGTGTAATTCCACCACCATTTTCCAAGGTGTTCAGATGGGTGTGGTAAATTTTTCATAGAAGGTAACTATAGAATGAGAATTCTTTTAAACATTATCACTTACATTAAGTACATTATCATGTAGATCTATCATGTGGCTAACTGCCTCGCTGATGGTCTTTCATACAACAGTATAATTGATGAGGTGTTCCGCTAATCTATTACCATTATTAGTTATATTATTTCTATATTTAAAATGGATAAATGTAAAATAACATCATTTATATTCTAGAACCATGGAATTATTTTTATATTATATCCTCTATGATAACATTATTAAAAAAATTTAATTAAAGAACTAGTGGAATAAATTGACATGAAAATAAAATTTCACTGAAAATTAATACATTGTCTTAATAGATAGAAATGAAGATCATACCTCTGAAGAATTACATTTTAAGGAATTTGACACATGAAAATTATAATGGACATTTTTAATGAGAGGTAAATTAATAGAGGGAATGATTCTAAGAATTTATTTAAGTGTAAATATATTGGATTGAAATCTAATAGATATATGTATATAATAATTGAAGCTTTGTTGATTGGACATGGTCATTTCATATTTTTTTAATGGGTATGAATATATTATATACAAATATTTATGTGGAATAATTGTTGTTAATAATTAAAAAACAATAACATTATTCATAATTGTGTAATGAATAAAAAAATATAAAATTTAGTCATAAAATATTATAAACAATTATTTTCAGTGTTATATATTGTTATTAATATTGTTAAAAAATGTAATATTATGTATTTATTAAATTAAAATATTGATTTTAATTACAATATATAGATAATATTAAATCATCAGAAGATGAATAATTATTTTTAATAGAATATGGTCAAAGTTATTTACTATTAAAAACAATATTATAAAAGAACTTTTTTACTTATTCTGATTTTTAATTAATAAATTCTATTAAAAACTATTAAATGATAAACCTAATTAAAATTTCAATTTATAATTAAAAATTTAAAACTCGTTTTTTAAAGTTATATAATATAAGATTAAGTACACATAATGTTTTAGAAGTCATTAATATATATATATAGTATGGTTTAAATGAATTTATTAAAATCTAATTATTTGAAATTTAATTAGAATAAATTAATTCAAAAATTTTAATCATAACATTTAAATTAATTAAATAGTTTAATTTCATATATATATATATATATAATATAGTTAGTTAGATAAAAATATAGTATCAACGATAATGAGAAAATGAGGTTAAAAAGGTTAAACAATGCTTTAATGAATTAAAATATCCTAAAATTTCACTTAAAAATTTATTTTATGAGGTGTTTATTAAAACACGTCGATTTATATCATCGTTATTTCTCATTTAGCTCCAAAAAAGGATGCATTATACATCTCAAATGTACTTTTTATAAATTGAAAGTCAAAACAAACCTATAAAAGAACCCTTGCAATGCCCTATGATAACTAATAGACGTATTTTGATGTCTATCTAATACTGTAATAGTATCCTTTAAAAAATAAAAAATATTCATTTAGTATCATATGATCCCTATTATTATGCTAATATCATTAATTTTATAAGGGTTCAGTATCAAAAAGGTGTGAACCCATACATTTAAATTCCAAGTTCATCCAAATATTTTTAAATTACTTTCTGATATAAATTATTTATAAAAATGATTATCAACTCTAATTAAGTTATATTAAAATTATTTTTATCATATGAAAATATTATTTGAAAAATATAACTCTATAACTTTACTCATTTTTGTATATAACATTTTATTATTTGGGATGGATCAATAACCTATATGAATAATGTTATACATTCATCACAATTTAAAAATTTAATGAATATCATTAAATTAATAATATAAATAAAATTTATTTATTTTAAATTGATTTTACTAATATTTTTCTACATTTGTGCCAAAAATGAATATTCATTATAAACTATTTTTCTCTTCTTAAAAAATTACATGATATGTGGTTTCCTTTAGTTATATTCTCAAAAACCACAAACCTAAATTACATAAAATGATATATGGGAAATATAAATCATTGTTACCAAATATATAAACTATAATGAATAATATGTGAATTATGAACGTGGAATCAATGAAAAAGGATTGAAATCCCCATTATGAAACTACTTTAAAAGAATCTAAATCCTTGACACCTGATGAATAGAATTTACATCAACTACTAAACTTGTGTCTAATGATTGATTATATTCGATAAAAAAACTTAATTTATGATATTAATGTTTTTGGATCATTTATTAGATGGTAATGATTATTATAATTGAGGTTAGACAATATTTGTAGACATTAAAATTAATGAAATGTTTTTTCATCACAATTTTCCTTCATTATGGAATTGTTCATATAATTCTAATTTTTAATATAAAATATTTATATCCCTATAGAATTAAATTATAATCATTAAAATAATCATTAATAAAATTTAAAATTTTTATTTATTATCCCTCCTTTTAATTCTAATTATTCATTTTTTACCAATTGTTTAAGAGGTTTTTCGGAAACTCAAGATGTTTTTCCCAAGTTATTATCATTTATAATTATTTATTATTGAATAAAAATTGCTTGAATTAAAACTGTTAATCAATTATAAGGTTACTCAACATATATAAATGTAATTATAATTAAATTTTCAATCTCATTGTTTTATAAATTAATTACTTTTAGAATAACATTTATTACCAATGTAAAGGTTTCTCATGTAAATATTCTTTTTTGAGATAGACAATATATTCACTACCTTATTTTCTTATGTGGAACATATATAATACCATTTTTTATTAATTACCATAAATTTATTATATTTCATGTGACGTATAAAGTTATTGTATATTCTAATGATAAATGTATTTTTGTTCAATAGAGATTAAATAAATATGTTTTTCGAAATATAGATTAACAATGATGAATAAAAATAAAAAATCATTTATATGTGGAAAATATATGAGATTTTGAAACCCATATAATCCTTTATCCAATGGTTATTTATGGGGTTTAAATTTATTGATACCATTTCACCTCAATTGAGATAAAAATATAATCGAATGTGGGTTTGTAAGTTGTGCAAACAGAATCTATTATTTTTCGCTAAGAATCATTCTCCAATAACTTTGTATTCATTATTTTTTTACTATATGTCATTATGTATAATTATATAATTTATTATTCACTTTTTCAATTGATTTTTTTAAAAAAAATACATCATATTTTATGTTATTATAAAATAATTTTCTTGAAATTTTGACCATATTTAAAAAAGTGTGAAATAAATATCTATTTTAAATGTTTTTGTATGTACCATTTTTCATCTGATTAATTTTTTTTCCAATAATTAAATTAGATTAAATTTATTATTTTACTGAAAATAGATCGATATCCCATATTTTATGAAAATTGGATTCTTTTAGAAAAAAACGAATAAAAATGTAAATGATATTTATTCTTCTTTCTCTGGTAAATTATAAGGCCCTTATAAGATTTATTTTTTGGTATTTTATCTTCCATTATTGTATTTTTTTTCAATATGAATATTATTTAATGATACCATTTATCATTTTTCCCTGAATGGCATATGATAATGTTATATAGAAGATTTCAAAAAATCTATTTATTTTCATCAGTTAATTTTTAAATGACGGAATTATGAATTAATCTCTGATTTAACGGCATAAATATTTAGTTTTATTTATTATATTCAGAGTGGTTTTTAATTATAATTCCCTCATATAATTTTTTTAAGGATTTATAACTCTTCTTAAAACATGTGTGGGACTAGGGCGTGAACCCCATCTACTATTACATAGTATCCATTATATTTAGGTGAATAGAGTGCGAAACCAATTATTTTTGAGAATTTTCACATTGTTAAATCATAATTATAGAATTAAATATTAAAATAATAATTTATTTTAATTTATCATTTAAATAAAAAATTCTTATTCCTAAGATACATATTCTTTGCTTCTGATTACTGTCTCATTTTATCAAAGTGTTATTAATCCTGAATTGTTTATTACAAATTCTACGGAAATGAATCTGGATTTATTATAACACACCATGAAATGATAATAAATAAATTTTATTTTATAGAATTTGTGATATGAATCTAAAATCCTAAACTGTATATGAAATATATTTCTTTAAAATTAATAACATTAACAGCTTGTAGAACACCTAACACTAATCTAAAGTATACCGTAATATAGTATATCATTATAATATTTCCTTTAAATTGGATACAAGAAACAATTTAAACTAAATTATTAATATTATAATATTATTTAAATGATTAATAAAATAATTATAATTTTAAATAAAAAGAAAAGTTCTCAGAAAGAAATATAATTTTCGAAAAATGTGGTATTCTTGTTTTGTAAATGAAAATTAAAAATAAAATTTTCTAATTTTAAAAAAAAAATTCTTAAATAAATAACCAAATTTTTTAAATCATCATATAATAATTATTTTATGATGATTTTTTTTATTTTTTATAAAATTTAAATTTCTTGATGAATAGTGGAAATAAGGATTTTTATTAGAAACAACAATTTTTAATTTATTTAAAAGTTTAAATTATATTTAAAATTGGTTTTACATTAAATATAGATAAATTTTATTACAATATAATTGTTATTTTTTCATTTTAATCATTTTCATAATGAATTTTTATACTAAAATATGTTATAATTATGATAATTTACCAATTAAAATCCTCCTTTTTTATGAGACATACAGGAATGATTTTAATATGGACTGTACACCAACAATGAATTGAAGTTGGAAAAATAGATCTCATGTTTCAAATAATCACAATTCATATTTACTTGAAGTTTCATCTTAATTTTTTTACCATTATGAATTGAAAATGATTTAAAAATTAATTACCTTGATTGAGGTAAAAAACTTTTTCTGGGTGCAATTAAACAAAAAATATAAGGTTTTAAATAATCTAAAAACATTTCCATAAAACATTTAATGGACATATTATTACATCTTAACCTATTATAGTCAATAATTCCCATTTAGTTGAATTTGGGAGAGATAAAAACATTGTTGTGGATGATTATTTTCAAAAAGTATATATATGTCCTCTCCCCTAGTTATAATAGGCAACCCTCTCCGACTATATTCACACTTAAAAAAATATTTTTTTATCAATAAACTTCCCCAATAACTTCTTTAAACACCATGAAATATCATATATATATATTGGTTTTATTTTATTGACATCATAAGATGTATTTTGGTGCCGACATAAATATGTTTTTTTAAGAAGATGTAATATTTTAAAATGAGTTTTTTATATTTTTTAATATTCCCCCTACATAAATATTAATAAAATATTATAATATAGAAACATAATTAGCTCAATAATAATTTTAATTTAGAATGTTATGGATATGACCTATATCCATATCCTCTTCAATCATATGGTAAATGAATTCATCAATCCAATGTATGAAAAACAACTACCTTATGAATCAATGAGCGCCATTTTCCATCACCACCATTCAGGGATTGATACAATGATGGATTTAATGAATTTATATTTAATTTATGATATTATTATACTTATTTAATTTTAATATCACAAACACCTTTCAGCATTTTATTCCATTTAAAAATGGATAACATCACTCGTGTGTACAACAGACTACCACCTCGTGAAGAAACATTATTCATTTTTAAATTATGATTAACATGGAAGGTAAAAAGTATAAATTTAAGGAATAAATTTAATTTACTATCAAATAAAATTATTCTTGAATGTTGTTATTTATCCCTCCCTCTTACCGTTTCATGAATTAATGAAATGATTACATCTCTTTAGCATATATACGACCAATCATCTCAACAAAGTGATGTGATCAATTCTCCATGTTTAAATTTAAACAATTATTATAAAAGTTTATATAATGTAAAAAGTTATAATTATAGAATTAATATAATTATTGATATGATGTGACTGTATAATATTTGTATAACTGGAAATATCAAGACAGACACACCTGAGAAACAAGGCAATTGACACCCCAAACTAGGAAAATAATGAAATATAATTAACAATCACGTTGTAAATTGTAATAAGGGGATCCTATATGATATTATGAATATGTATTTGGGTATGGTTTGAATTAAAAATCTTATTAAGGAAAATTTATTGTAGTTTAACTAATATTCAAAAAAACATAAGTGTGTCTTAAGGGACATAATCTTGATTTACCTTCACTGAAGAATATTGTAATGTTATGCACATGAATTTATTCATTTAAGGGGATTTCACATGAAAATTACCAAGTGTTAAATATTTTCATAACTTAATTTATTTCACTGGGATTTATTTCGTCTTCATTATATTTGATATTATAGTATTATGTTTCTATTAAATTCTGAATATATTATATTTTATACCCAATGAATCTATTTTTATTTGAATTTCGTATATATAATGGATTCATAGGTTAATTCTCACTTCAATATTTTGATACTTGTAAAAGATTATTTCACATTCTCATTTTAATCAGGTTTTTTTAGTCATAAACATACATTGAAGGAAACTACTTTATCATTAACTAATAATACCCTATAATTTTATTGTCATATATTTATCCATGATTTTTTCATTTAATTGTACATTTTAACACTTTTTCCATAAATCATTAGATAAAACTTTTTTAAAAAATCACCTGTCATATCTCTATTCTGTCAAAAGTACTTTTTCTTCAGAAAAAAAATTCTAATAATGTTATTGAAATTATCAAAAATATTTTTCGAGAATTTTTTACCAATATTTTACTTTTATAATATATTTTTAAAGGAATAAGCGAGTCATTTTACATATAAGAATAATTTGGATTATACCAAAAATGTGTAATAACTCGTTGTTTTAATATGAAGAATATGTGCACAATTTCCCATTGTTGGGAGCGAAAAATGTTTTAAATGATATGATATATATATCAAATCCAATTTTCGAAATATTTTTTGATCTTTTAATATATTAACATATTCTCGAAGTAAAATAGTATATTTTCCTCCTGAAAATTTATAAACACATTTTTTATAATTATATTAATTTATTGAAAAACTATTTATATTAATTATACAGGAATTGAGATATATTTAATTGATACTTCCATTATTTAATATATAATTTTTTTTATAATTTGGACCAATGAAATTGTTGACATTCTTCTTTTCAATTCATTTTTTTAGTCATTAAATTTACATCAATATATTCACATTCTTGTAATCTAGACACATTAAATT
The DNA here is from genome assembly GCA_963277665.1 of Viscum album. Taxonomy (NCBI): domain Eukaryota; kingdom Viridiplantae; phylum Streptophyta; class Magnoliopsida; order Santalales; family Viscaceae; genus Viscum; species Viscum album. Next base: position 569,039,798 of record OY728126.1, on the reverse strand, counting down.
TACCATAAATATTCTTATTATTTATATTATATATGTTTATTTCATAGACTATATATTATTTATTCATACAGTGATCAATATTGAATGTTTATTTTTATCATGGGAAATATGAATAAATCGGTATCCTTTACTCATTATGGAATTTTGGAGAGGAGTAACATTATTTTTGAATTAAATTGATTATTTGATATATGAAAAATTATTTAGACAAGAATTTTTGTGTGGGACATGAATTTCATAGCCCCTTTATGCATTAGTAGCCTCATTAGGTGAATTAGTAAGGAACAAATAAATATTTTTTACCCATATTTTTATACTATAGTGGGAAATATGTTGATTATAGAGGTATCATGATACTAGATAAAATGATTTCCAATAATTAGGAATATAATTCATTACGAATTTAATAATTATTATTCATGATATTTCTTATATGATATTACATCTAGAAGCATTTAATTTATGCTTAACATATGTTTTCATTTATTTACATAGCCATATTGTTTAAGAATTTTAATTTCATGGCAGTCAAGTTATTTAAATCGAATGTGTATTTTGTTATTTTCCTTTCTCATTTATTAATCCATATATAGTCGAGATAATTTGTTTTGATTAAAATGTATGTGTTTTCATATAAATATATATTTCTATATTAATTATGGATTATTAAATATTCTTCATTTACTCATGAACTATTCAACATTACATAACACTGATATAGAACATGAGAACCCCAATATTTTGTATCCTTTATTTGGAATCTATGCAGTGTAAATTGAATGATATATAAGGATAAGATAAGGAGAATAATGATATTCTCTAAAAAAGTTTTAATTTTAGAAATCAATTGTAATATGTCATTCATATTGGTGTCTAGTTTATAATACTTCTAAACAATATTTTCCATTGTGATGGAATAAATTTCATCATATGATAATTTAGTGATGTATAAACTTACCATGGGATAATTGGTTTAAGGTATTAAAATTTGGTTTTAGTGTGATGTTTAGTAGAAAAATTAGGAACCATATAAAGGAAAACATAAATTATATTACCTAGACTTTTGATAAATTTCCAAAACAAGTATAAAATGCAATTATATATTTTTGCCAATTTGTATAATATGTGGATATGTCTATAAATACATACATACCTAAACACTACATAAGGATTCAGGTTCTGTACAGACATACCTAGCGTAAATAACTCTGAAAAAGGAATGTTGATATTAACTCGATTATTACGTGATACAAGATAATGCTCCTTACAATGCACATAGTTTGTCACTACAGAGGGATGTGATTTTGATATATAAAATTATATTTATATAACATTATGAAGGATTTCAAATGATAATAAATAGTAGTGACCCAAGGTACAACTATTGTTGCAAATTTTGAAAATAAGGTTTCCTGATGTAGACATCATATAAGTTGTTATATGGTTTTCCCAATACAATTATTTTTTCTCACATGATGATTTCAATTTTAATAGATGGATATAGCATAAAATAATGGTTTTAGTATTGAATATGTATGATGATTCGGTGAAAATGAAAAAAAAATTGGATGATAACATGACAGAAAGATATCATGATTATATGAAATACATTATCCTGAAATATGATTAAAACCTCTAATATTACCAACTCTTGGACTCACCAAATAATTGAAGTGTGTTGTTTTTTGTAGGTTTGATGGGTGGAGACCATGGATAAGATATGGATCAATTTACTTAATGTTATAAATGTGTAAATAGGCATGCCAGAATATGACCTAATTTAATGTGGAAAATTTAAATGTGTAGAAGCCATGGGTATAATGGATGAATTATCAAGGAAAAAAGAAAATTATATTGGAAGGGGTAAAATATCATTATAAGAATGCCTTTATTGATCATTTTATTGAATTTTTGGAATAGTGGAATCATACAAATCATTGAAAACTTCTAATGGTTAACCCTTAGAACAAGTAATGGCATATGCTTGTGTCGAATGGATGATGTATTTATAAATGGTTAATGAAAAATTAAATTCTAGTTTCTTTTTTCACTTGTAATTTGGATATATTAAATATGAATCCAATATTATGGGGTAAAATATCAAAACAATGTATTTATTATTTATCGTAACAGTTATGGATGCCGTCACAGGTTTATGAGTTTATGGTTGACCATATGTTTAATGTAATGGTCCCCCATTTTGATGTTTGTGTGGTAAAAATATAACATGATTAATGATAGTATTGGAATGAATTTATGAAAATATAACCAATTTTATATTTATATGTTTTAGTAATGAAATTATGTAATGAAGAAGTCCCATAATTTTAGGAGAATAAGTTTTAATTTGTTGATAACCTTTAGGGTTTATATTACTTTTGACGTTGAGATAATATGGATTTTTGATACTTTGGTAATGTTATATGAACTATATTAATTATATTTTAGAAAAATTATATCCCACATATCTAGTGAAAATCTGTTATATTCAGTAGTGGTCATGGCTTGAAACCACAACTGAAAGGAGAAAAGGGTCTAACGCATGCCACTAACCCACATGATGTTTTGGTTAATATATTATTGTTTTTACACAATTTATTTTATAAAAAATATTAATGATGAACCAATGGTGTTACTATTCAGTTTTAGAGACTATTGATTCATATTTGATATATTATAATAACCATATTGGTTTGGGAAAATTAATAGAGATATTTAAAATGGATTTTCACTCAATTATATATCTTATGATTAATTAATATTTAATTTTAGTAATTTAGGAATAAAAATTATAGTTTTAATATTTATTTATCAGATTAATTAATGAATTATAGTTTTATTGAGGATCAACCAAATGGGTGAAATTGTTCTGATCAAATTGAACGTAATCAAGTAAATATATTTCTTAATATTTATTGGAAGTAAAATAATTCCCTTAATTTGAGAAATAGATTATGAATAAATAATTCCATCCTATAAAATACATATCTAATGAATCAAAATATTGTTTTAAACCATCACTGATATATGAGTTTTATGTTCATAGTATTCCATTAATTAATCAATTTAATATGGTCAATGACCTTCTATCCAATTCAATATTTATTTATACTTTCATTACATGTGAATATCAACGCACTCAATAAATTTTATCATATATGGAAAACTATTTTTTAGATAGTTTAACATAGAAGTCATATTTGTTTCATATCAATATGAATTTTTATTAACCCTTTTATGATGTGGGAATTTCAATAGAGGTATTTCCAAATGTATAATGCATGATTATCAAGATCATGTTTATATTGTGAGGATTAAATTTATTGAAGGTGGGGAGAACCTAACACCCCAAGATATTATAATAATAAAACTATAATTTATGGTATATACAAGAAAAAACAATATTAAACAACCCAAAAAATAATTTTCTTTAAATTTAATCTTTTTGATATCATAGACAATATAAAATCACAATCCTTAAATAAATGTAAAATATTAAATAGTTATTATATTTCCAAAAAAAAATTCAATATTAATAGAAATAACTAAATTTTATTAACTTTGGTTTTGTTTTTATTGGAAATAAAATAATAACCACTTTAAACAATATGATTTTTTTTAACAAAATGTATTTTTCTAATAAAATTGTTTACTCTCTCTATGTGCCCAAAATTTAAAATTAATTATTTCATATTTCATAAATTTTTTTTTTTCAAAAAATGGTGTCTTTATTATTAATATAATAATTCTAAAATTCGGATATCATGAATTTTTTTAAGGCGTCCTTTTTTGATTAATGATGAAAATACTGAATTTTTCTCGAATATTGGTTTTTTGATTCAATAAATTTAAAGGATATTTTTTATTTTAAATTATTTTAATGTTAAATAATATAATTTATATTAAAAATATCAATTTTTGTTCATTTAAATCATTCTCATAATGAATTTGGATTTTGAAACCTTTATTGCTTATGATATTGTTTTTCTTTTGAAACTACAATTTTAATGGCATCTATGAGTACAGTTTTAAATTGGATTCTTCAAAATCTATGAATTGGATTTGGAGAATGTTATCCAATATTTTTAAAATAAATTATATATTTTATCTAATATTTTCAACATTAATTTTCACCATTATGAATTATAACATTAGTAAAAAATTAACTTTTGTGGTTAAGGTATAAGTTGATTTATCGGGGGTTAAAATAAATTAATAAGGGATGAAATAACCTAAAAATAAGCACTGAATTGGGTGTACATATATAGTAATTATAATCTCTATGTATCAGTAGTTATCCATCTTGGATCCCTTTTAATGATAAAAATATTATTGTAGCTAGATCTTTTCAGAATTCTCTATGTAATCTCTCCCCTACTTATTAAAGGCCACCACTCCCCTCCCTAAATCATGCATCCAATGGAAATTTTTTCATTGAATGACTCCAAAAAAAATTCATTAATCCCACAAAAATATCTAATATCCTTTTTATCAAAAAATACAACAAATAATATATTTTAGTGAAAACATAAATATGTTATCCAAAGAAGAGGTAACGTTCTTGAGTGATATTTTTATTTTGATTATTATTTAACATAGTTAAATTTATATTAAACCATTATAATATAATAATATCATTAAATAAAATATAATTATACGTTATTGTTTTAAGGTAATGAAAAATATTCATCTGATCTTCCATAAAATGGGAATCAAAATCATCAATCATGTGTAGTAAGGAGTACCACATTCCGAATTGATATAATTCATGTTCTATCACCTCCAATAAATGATGGATATAATAATGTATTTTACAAATTTATATGATATTTTTTATATTATTATACATTATTAATTTTAATATTAGTTATACCTTCTAACATTTGATTCCATTTTAAATAAAATATCATCACTTTTGTACATAATGAACAACAGAAACACAAAGAGATATGATTCAATTTTCACTTATACTAAACATGGAAGGTGGTAAGGATATATTTATTGAATATATGTGATATATATGAAGAAAATTATTTTATAAAATTAATATATCACCCACATCCTAACCCATTCAACCATTAAATGATTGAGAATATCGTTCGAGCATACATAGACCTTACCGTCTCCAAGAAACTATGTAATCCATTTTCCATGTTAAAATTTCTATAATGATTATAAAAATGTATCAAATTAAAAATTATATTAAGATAATTAAAATCATGTTCTGTTTGATTGAACCATTTAATATTACAAAGTACTTTAAAATTCGTGATAAAACTTGCATGTGAAAATAAGCTAATCAACACACAAAAAAATAAAAATAAGGAAATATTAATTACAAATGGATCTTAAAATATTATAATGGGATAACATATGAAATTAGAAATTTGTATATAGTTTAAGGATAAAATAACAACATTGTAAGAAATCATATAGTTGTTTAAATCACATTCCACCAAAGGAATTCATGAGGTAAATGACATCATCTGGATTTCCTTTCGTAGTGGAATATTTTACTGTTATGTACCTAATTTATGTTATATGGTTTGTATATGGACCCTTTGAAACAAAATATCCTGATTCACTGATAATAAATGGTATTATATGTTTTAATTTACATTATTTCATAAAATTGGATTTGAAATGAAAATTACCATAAGGTAATGAATTTAATAACTAAATTTATTTATAGTGGGTTGTATTTCGTCTTCACTGTCTTTGATATTTTAAGATTATGTGTTTAATTAATTTTTAATATATTATGTTATATTTCTACTTATTTTATGTGTAATTACATCTTATACACCTAATAAATTCATTAGTTAATAAAAATATCATCATAAGGATAATTTTATTATTTTATTTCACATTATCATTTTAATCATGATTTTGGATGATTAAAATTCTATTAGAGGGATTATTCAATCACATTCTTATAAAATATTTTAATTTTCCACTCATATAGTAATTAATTTTGTTTAAAATTAATCGTTTTATTTTTACAACATTGGAAATTCAAATGAATGAGAAAATGTTTTTAACAAAATCTGGATTCATTTATATCATTGATCAAAATTAATTTTTCATCAAAAAAAAATTTCCACAAATATTAAATTTCATAATATTCTCAAAATGATTTATTAAATATAATTTTATCAACGATTTAATTTGTGTAAAAATGTATTGAAATGAATCATCAAGTAATTTTTCAAATATGTGCCATTTTTAAAAAAAAATGTTAATGATATCATTCTTTTTACATGAAAAACATGAAAAATGTTTTCTTCAATCATGAAAAATCAATTTTTTAATGTTTGAAACAATGAAATTCAAATTTAATGACACTGTATTCAGTAATGTATGTGGAATTCAACACCAATCTTATATAAAAATAAAATAATCCCATGGATTGAAAATATATTTATTTTAAAAAATTCATTTTCTTCAATATAATGTGTAACCCACATCATTATGTTAAGCTTATGATACACACAATAGTAAGTTTCTTTGATATCTTTTGTTACACATAGAACTGTGTTTTACTAAATTATTTTATACTATTAATATAATTATTAAGTATGATAATTATCTCGTTGCAATTGGAATGGAAGTTATTACTTATATTAACAAAATTAGTAGACTAAATAATATACACATTTTTTTATCTTTGTAATAATTATAAATAAAATTCAATTACATTAATATTAAAATAAATGTTTTCTGAAAAAATGAATTTTCCTAGAAATATGGATTAATTTGACTTTGTAAAAATATTTTAATTTTTTTAAAATTATTATTAATTTCTTTTGAAAAAACTACTTTCACTTTGAAAATATGAATGGAAATATTTTTATAAGGTGAATTAATGGTAGATTTCATTGAAGATTCATTTTTTAATAAATAGTGAAAATATTACATTATAATTTCAAACTTCCTTTACAGTTGACAAATTTATAATTTCAAATAATATTTTTAATGGTTTTTAATGTATCATAAGATCATTATTACATAAATAAGTACATTTTATTTCATTTAAATAATTTAATTTTTAATTTAGATATAAAAACATTATCAACCTTTGAAAATTTGAATTCCAGAAACTCACTTTCTCGTCACACATAGGGGTAAATTTTTAAATAAAAATTTTCACTTATCTTAATTGAATATGAAATATAGATTTAAAATTTAAATTTATAATAATTTATAATTTATAATTTGGTCAACATAAATTTTTAACAAAATGAATACTTAGAAAAGAATAAATTATTTAGTGTGGTTAAGGTAAAAATTAGTGTGGGGTTAAACCAAAAAGATAAGTTGAAATTGACTTTTAAACTTTTCTAAATATTTTTTGGGAAATATTTTAACCTTATACATTATATTATGGATAATGGGAAATTTTTAAAGATTTTTGAATGTTAAATAAATAGGTGGAATTGATTCTTTTCATAAAATTACTAGTATGCCACATGCCTCACTTATAAAATTCCACACCCCATCCTCTCATCCTAACCCCAAACTATTTTTTTTTCAAATACATTCCCAAATGAATTCCAACGATCCCTCATCTCGTAATATTATCTTTTTTTCCATAGCATAATGTTATACAAGTGAAGGATTAGTTGAAACCTTAACAAGATACCCGAATAAGAGGTAGCATTCTCCAATGAGGGGTTTTTTATTTTCTTATATACCACAATGATTTTTTAATACACATTGATATAACATTACTATTATTTTAAATATGCTATTTTTTCATATAACTTAACAATCTATTTCATTATCCACTCCAATAAAATAGGGTACTAAATCGTCATTTGTGTACACAAAAGACTACCCCCTAGAGAATAGATTCCATTATTTAGTTTAGTATCGCCATTAAAAGTTAATTGTGATGATTGATATAAATTATTTATATGATATTTATAACATATTTATACCTATATAATAATTTTGAAAAATATTACCTTTTAAATTTCATTAAAAAGGAGATATGATACTCCACTCATGTGTATGGCATACTACCATCTGATAAAAAAATGTGATTAGTCGTTTAGTAATGCTTTTCATGGAATGTTCAAATGATAAATTTAATGATTATAATTTATATAAATTAAATTATTCTAATATTCATGAAATAATTTTTATTATATGAAAATAATATATATCATTTTATTTCACACCCTTTCACTCCCAAAAAAGTAGATAGCATCATTTGTGTGTGTGTGGACAACCACTTTCACGAAAAAAACGTGACTCTATTTTCATCACCACAACACATAGATGATATATATAAGTATTTTATGTAATATCTTTGATATAATTTTCTTTTTTTAAATAAAAAAAAATAAATTAATTCCATTCTATAATGATTGTTGAACTATTAAAATGTTAATTATGTATAGGTACAACTTACACTCTACACTATCAAAACACACTTCACTTATAATAATAATTTTCAACAGTTATTGATATTAAAATAATAATTACTATGTTAATATTATAAAAATTTCTTTATTATTACTATATATTATAATTTTATGAAACTATACCTAAATCAAAACAATCCTAAGATGACACATATGGGAAAACTAGGGTATTCCCACCTGAAATAATGAAAATAACAAATCATTACCAAAGAAAATGAGATAAGATATTATATAAGGATAAAATATCATATTATAAATATTAATATGGTTAAATAATATGTAATAATCGTTTTTTAATACCAATATAAATTAGGTTAATGAAATTTAAACCAAAAGGAAATGTAATGTAATGGATTTTATCTCGACTTCACTTTATTGAGACATATTGTAATGTCATGCACCTAGATTATTTAATATGGAATATATAAATAATTTTTGACATTTAATATTATTAATACATTATTATTAATGGTATATTATTATTTTTATTTCATCTAATGCTATTTTATTTTAAATTTTCCATGTAGAAAAAAATCTTATAAATCAATTTATTTTCACTGGGTTATATGACACCTTAATTATTTATGATATTATATGATTATAAGTGTAATGAAATTTTACAAAATATTTTTATATTTAAATATTTTAAATTTAGATTTAATCTTGACTCACATAATCAATTCATTGAATAACTCTCACTTCAATTTTATGATCATTCTATTGTTTATTTTACAATATCATTTTAATTGAGATTTTTTATTCATGAATTTTAGTTGAATGAAATAATTTTATAATTATATAATAAAACCATATCATTTTCATTCCCTTTGTTAATTTGAGATATTTTGAGGTAATATTACCATTTCCAACTAATGTTTTAATTTAATTAATTGAGAAAATATTCTAATAAACTCAGACTTAATTAATGCCTTCAGTTAAAGATATGTATTCATCAAATAACCTTTTTATTTTTTTTATTTCGTATAATATTTTGAATTTTCAAATTAAATAATTTTTAACCTATTATTAATTTGTAGTTTAAATTTTAATGGAATATTTTTTTTTGTTTTTAAAATAATTCATTTTTAATTTTAGAGAAATTGTGGAAGCAAACATCTAGTCATCTACTATACAAGGAACTTTACTAACCTTTTTACCATGAAAAAGGAATGTTCAATTTTCTTTATATGAAATGTAATGAGTTACCCACCATCATGAAAATCAATTAATTGACGATTCCTGTGAATATTCATGAGGATATTTTTACGAAAAATTTATGAAAATGTAATTTTCAAATAAAGGATTTTCAAAAATGTGTTACATAGATAGAAAAAAATTATCGTGAAGAATTATTTAAAAAATAATTAAGTAATTTCATTTAAAAAATTTCGACAAAAATTTATTCTTACATTGATTGGAAAATATTATATGTATACCCTCCTTGATCTTTCTTTATATGCTTTATGAATATTTTTACTAAGGAAAGTATTCACATTCACATCCTTGTCTCATTTTTGTATTCATTAATTTTCCGTTAAAATATTTACTGTAAATTTCACTAAATATACATATTATATATCACATATCTAATATTTAAACCCTATATAATTTATACATATATTTTTCATCATTTAATGTAATTTTGTTATTCTAAGAAATATTAATAAATAAAAATTCATTACTAATCACATATATTTGATGATAAGGGATATTATTTATGAATTCAATAAATTGATATATATATATATATATATGAGGAATTATTGATACATGAAGTTATGGGTAGGGACTAATATAATATATCCCATAAATGAATCAAGAGATCTCATGTTACATACAAGTTAAGATAAAATTTAATGGGGTTTTACCTATAGTTTAAACCATCTTGGATTGGTTTTGATAGAAGAGGTATAATGATTTCAAAGATCATTTAATCCGATAATTATGAATTTCCTACAATAAGAGTCCAATTATTATTTTAAATTAGATATTATCTTTAACATAATATCTTCATTCATAATTTTTTTTATCTTATTGGTTAAATGGAATGTATTTGCAGTTCTTTACATTTCCATATTGATTATTCTTTATCTTGATATTTAAATGGAATTTGTGCTTAGTTATTTCACTACACTTATTGATTATTCTAATTTATTCATGGTCGATTTCATAACTCTTAAAATGTACAAAATATGAGCTCACCCTTAATTTGTTTCATTCATTTTAGATTCCACAAAGTTTACTATAACTTCTATATAGGGATATATTATATGAATAAAACATTTCAAGAAAAATTATGTTTTAAAGTGTGTATTCAAATGTAAAGTGAGACTCAAGTAGAAGTCTAATTTAATAAGGCTAATGAAACATATCTAGATTCAAGATTTGGTTCCTTCTATTTTATGCCAATGTAATAATGTTTGCATTAGCTCTGAGATAATTGGTTTAGGGTTACTGTAATTTGTATTTACAGAATCTTTGTAGAAACATTGCGAACTAGATTTAGAAAAATATAGACTAGGTGATATAACACTGTGATATATTTTTTAGATAATTATATATGAATAACCTATAGTATTTTTATGGTATATATTACATGGTTATTATTTGAAATACATTCTTTTTGTATATTAATTGTGGTAGTGTTTTATCTTATATGTACCTAGAGGATATAACATCAAAAAGGGAGAATTGGGATTGATCGAATCCTCACCTGGCAATTGATAATGGGCCTTACTCTCCCCAAGGACTTATAATCCAGATGAATATGTTTAGGATAATTCACATCTTTTTTAAATACCATTATATTTGATTTAAATTGATGATGAGAGTTAATTAACTATGTTAAAACTAAAGAATATTATTTTGAAAATAATGTGTCCTGATCTCATAATCCTATAATTGATTATATGGTTAAACCTTAGAGTCGGGAAGAACCTATGTTGAAATAAAATAGATTAATTATTTGTGTAGAAGTATATTACAAATGGTAATTTTGTTATAAGGATTTTCAGATATCTAAGGATTGTTTAAAAATGTAGAATAATATATTTATTAAATAATATATGAGAGATTAATTCCACCATAGGTTTATGAGATTACAATTGATCATATTTTTAAAGTATTAAACACCAAGTTTTATGTTTTATATGATGGGATTATACCACGATTATAGTCATATTAGATAAATTTATGGCATGTGTATGTGTTTGGAGAAATGTTATTTTAGGAATTATGTCTTTAAATTTTATATAGATATGATTAAGATTATTAATAACCGTTAGGAATAGTATGATAATTAATTAAATTGTAATTATAGTCAAATGAGATTATTAGACTTTTAAAAAAATAAAAATCATCATCATCATCATAAAAATATTATTTAATTATTAATTTAATTTGAAATATGTCAATTATATATTTTGGTAAAATTATTGGAATTATATTAATATAGTTTAGAAAATTTAAACCTTGTGTGTTGGGTGAAAATCCCTCGCATATTAAATGGCCATAGGGCCTGAACCCAAGACTGAATGATTATATGTGTTTAGTGACTACAACAAGCCCACATAATTTCTAAGTTAATGTGCCATTTTTCGAAAAAAAATTGATGAATAAATATTATTGATGAACCATTGAAATTACGTTTGGGGATTTTAAATTAATGTACTATATTAAAAAATTGGTGATGACCATATTAGTTTTTTAAAATATATAAAATAATATGGAGAGACATATCACCATTTTATGGAAAATAAGGCTTGTAAAATTTGAATTATAGTTCTTCATGAAAATAATTCCTTTTTTCCATTTCATAGAGTAAGAGAAGAATTTAAAATTTATCAATGAAAATAAAAAGTGTCAAATTTTGTCTATTAAGAAAGAATAATTTCATTTAATTATATTACTATATACTATAAGATAGTAAAATAATGCCTCACCTTTTTGAAAATGGTACTAAAAAATGTTATCTTATTATATTCATAACTGATAAATAAGTTGCTCATTTATATCATCAACAATACATGGCTATGAAACCATTAAATTTCTATTTAATATTAAATTTCATAATATCAATTAAATATATAACTCCATATGATTATTTATGATTTTATTCCTTGTCTATATCTTTAATTGTAACCAATGTTCTCCTACATGAAATCATAGTTATGTGTAATTCCATGTGAACTATATACTTCTTTATATCTCATATGAAGAGGATATGCCTACATATATGTGGCATTTTCAGAACATTTTTTTTAAAATATGAATCCAATGATTACTTATATAATATTTAAATTTATAGGGTTCAATTTATTTTTTATAGGGAAAGTGTAACATCCTAAAATTCTAAATGAATAACTTTATGTTCAGTAGCGTATGTGACACACAACACCATGAATAGAAAAAATATAATAGATCTGAATTTAAAAAATATTTATGGTAAATAAATTTAATTTTTTCAATAGATTTTATTACATTAGGAAATAATTTTATGTTATGATAGAGGAAATAATGAGTTTTTTCGATATCTTATGTTACAAGAATGACTGAGTTTTACTTAAAAACAATATATAATAAATTTTATTATTTAAATGATATTAATAACCTAACCATTAGAATCAAAGGTAGAAATTGGATTAATTAAGTGATAAAAATATATTTTATAGACATGGATATTATATATCTATTTATTTCAATTAAAATAAGAATCATTTTAAATAAAACCAAAATTTTTCCAACAAAAAGTATTTTTTAAAAATATGTATTAATATCTTCTGGTGTAGATAATTTCAAATTATTTTTTTAATTTTTTAGTAAATTTATTCAAATTAATAAATAATTTTTTTCAAATAGGAATACAAAAACTATATTATGGTTATTTTATTATTTCTCTGAGATGATTAACTTTTTGATGAATAGTCAAAAATACAGAATTTTAGTTGAAAATTGTATTTTCATTTTAATAATTAAAAATGATTATAAATATTTTTAATTGATTTAAAGATAAGTTTTTTTCAAATTTTCACCATTAAATCCAATTTTGTAATGTTTAATAATTTTCATATTTAATTTTGAAATAAAAAATGTGTAATCATTACATCATTTTTACTTCAAAAACCTGTTTTTCCATCACATCTATGGGATTCATTTTTTAAAATAATTAGACATTTTTTGAATATAAATTGAAAAAATTGATTTAACTTTTTTAATCATAATAATTTAGACTATCTAATAATATCAATTTAATTTTTTACATAAATAAATAGATAAAATAATAAAAATTAATTACTGCAACCTAGAAAAAAAATTTGTTTATCTGGGTATTAAATTTAAGATAATAGGTTACTCATGAATTATATACTTAAAAACCCATTATCTAGAGATATTCTGACCTTTTAATATGTAGGATCATTGATGTAAAATTATTGAGGCTTTTGGTATGTTAAAAATGTGGGTGGGATTGAATACTTTTAAAAACATACAAGTGTGCCACTCACTACAATTATAAAATTCCACCCCCAATTATCTATACATAACACCTTCAAACAATTATTTTTAGCCTATAACTACCTACATGAAATCCCCAACTATATCATATCATCCAATAATCCTTATATTTGAAGGAATCCATCTGATTAATTCTTTAGTGAAAATATAATTAGGATACCTAAAGAAAAGGTAATGTTCTCCCACAAGCAATTTTATATTATTTCCTTCTCTACCTCCTTAAAATTTTATTAAGAAATAATTAAATACTAACATGAAAATAATAAATATAAACACATTTCAATATATTATTGGAATGACTTATAACCATATTTACTTTCAATCAATTTCTAAACAAGCATTGTTCATGTGTAGGGTAGAATACTACCTCATGAACTGATGCCATTCATTCTTTAATTACAACCATTCATAGTCGAGTATGATGATGCATATAAAGAATATATATTATATTTATATTATATTTTTACATTTTGGTGACTATATAAAATATAATCTCACAACCCCCTACCCACATGTAGTTCCCCACCTATGTCAGTAACGGGAGAAGAGATATAGTGACACCCATGTCCCGCCTCTAGTATGCCTCAAGATGGCTACAATAACTAAGCTTATAATAAACATGAAGATGACTGTAATTAACCTATAAGGGAGTGAATGATAAATATAGAGTTAAGGTATCACCATCTAAATCATTCTCAGACTACAATATATAAGAAAATCCAATGTTCACTTATGTAATGACAAGAAAGAACGAGTAAAAATGAAGGGAAAAGTCCAAGTACCCAAAGAAAAGTAAGGATGATAGTTACTATAAATATCCAAGAGGTCTTGTTAAACCCCAAGATATTAGTAACTAGCCTAATATATAATATACTCCAACTATCCTAAAACAAAATGTATATATATGTGGGGTGTGTATAATATTAAACTCAGTTGGATCCTAACTAGAGCCTATCATGAAAAAGATAATTTTTTTTGCTAAAGAATAATAAAAAACAAGTGGGAAAAACACATCACCTAAATAGGTATACTAATTTTCTAGACCCACCATGGATTCTCTCACCATGTATATTATAAAAGAACATACTATATAATATATAATATAAAGGTGAACCAACTACCACTACTCAACTAGTTTGGCTCTCTTCCCAATATCACATGTCATGAGCATATTTCTCAAAAATGGATAGTCAAGAAAACACATGGGAAAATCACCACAATGTGAACCTTGTGCAACACACCACCATGTGAACATATCAAAAATGAACAAGGTAGTTTCTAGGATCCACCACATCATATATAACATGTATCAAACATCTCATATTATATCTCAAGACATAATAACACATACACTGTGTCAGTATCCTCATGCAATCAAATAAAATAAAAGTTATTAATATAGTAGTACTTATGAAACTATATCTAGAACACCTGTGTGTGAAATAAAAACAAGCAATTAAATTCCTCCAAATTTATATATGGGGAAAACTAACCCATGAATATACAATCACAGGTAACTACCTAAAAAAGAGAGCATGGCCAAAGGGGGTAGTTAGCAATCCATCCTAAAACTAGGATATTGGAAAAAACACCCTCTTGTATAAAAATCCATAATTGTTTGTTTTCCTAAATAATAGAGTGTATTAGTGCATATAAATGAAAAATTAAATTCTATAATATATCTCATAACCATAATTTGTGAATAAACTAGTAATAGACTCAACTAAATCAAATTTCTCTCGGACTCATAGATTCCACTGTTAAAAAAATATATCCAATAATAACACATTAATTTAAACAACATAACACATTTTATACCCCTTTTCAGAAGTTTCAATCTATATTAATTGATTACTTAACCATAAATCAAAAATTATCATTATTTCAATTACCATTAATTACCATTAAAAAAATTCCAATGCCCTCCAGGCATAAGCGTACTGAGTCCATGACTTCTCAGAATAATAACCTCAGCATTGTATCCCAAAAACATCCAACAATTTTTTTAACATTTATTCATTATTAAAAAAATACATTCAAAATTTTCATGTTATTTAGGAAAACATAATAGTCTAATAAAAAATTTATAATACTAGGAACATTAATCTCCCTCATATAGTGGGGAATACAAAGAATACCAACAAAAACACGGCCATCAACCAAAAAACATATTTAAAAAATATTCCTACATTTATTTAAATAATTAAGCTTATGTTCAACCCATTCGACCAATCCTAAAGTCCTCCTAGATACCCTCATGTATATCTCAATGCAACCTGCATTCACAATAATAAAATGTCGCCGCAATAACCAGCCCTACCCACCCCATATACCACAACATCCATCCAGGATTAGCCATCCCAGCCTCAAATCACATCAGGGCCGCCCCACCCCATATACCACAACAACCCTCTATCCTTACTCATTCCATGCCCACTTCACAACCCTAGAAGTAGGAAAAAACATAAAAATCATGATCTTTTCTCAAAATCAAGGGATGTGGAATTTACATGAAGCGAGTCATCACCACTCCAAATTACAAGTCACTTGACGTATAAAATAAAGAAAGACACACAGAAAATATAATGGAATTTTATTTTATCACACAACCAATTCATATTTCATCTTGAATTAACCTATTCATTATTCACAGGTTCAAAATATAGGAAACATAAGGACCAAGCTATCAAAAGATTTAAAAAATTAAATAGAAAATAAATTTAACATTACTTTAATTATTTAATAAATAAGAATAAAAATATTTTACGACTTTAATAAATTCCATTATCACATTTAAGATCAATTCATTCAATCGTGATTGAATTATTACAATTACAAAACATAAAATTCCTTAGACATGCCTATTTATCATTTTATCCAATTAATTAAAAATTAAATTTGACATTACATTATTTTCCAATTTCTATCAGGAACAACATGATAATATTATAAATAAATAGATGTCAAACTATGTAGAATAAAATGAGGAAAATTTTTATCCTCGTAGAAAACAACAACATCGCCATGGGATAAATATCAATTCCTTGATTTGGTTCAAGTAATTAACATGTAAATTTAATTTCATTCAAAGGGACTCAATCATTATTAAACTATTCATTGAAATAAATAAAAGAGAATAAATTCATCTCATACCTAAAAATGGTTTCAGTGTTCCTTTCATGAGAATAATCCAATGTTGCAGATCCCAATCACCTCTCTCGTATGAACTGCATCCACCTAAGTACACATCTCCATGACTCTAGAAATAAAAAACCAAAATAACCCCATTATAAACTTGAGGATCAATAACTGCCATGTGAAAAACATGAATGGGAGGAAACAAATAAAAGATATAGAAATAAAGGATGTAGAATATACATTATATCAATATAGATCACCACAGTTTGAAGAAGGAATCCCTTTGATTGATTCTTGTTAGAGGAACCTCCAACATGCATAGAAGGGAGTTTATCTCTGCTAGAATACAAGAAAATGTTTTGAAACCATAAGGTTTTTGAAAAATCATTTGTGGATGAAACATTACAAAATTTCAAGCATTGGGTATTTACATGACGCGTAATCACTTCTCACATCGAATAATCCTCAATGTTCAGTTTCCACTAAAAAAATGTTACCATATTATTATTTCAATCTGAAAACATACACAACATGAACATTACTTACATGACATATAATTCTTATATGGCATGTAATTATTATTGTTTCCATAATTTTATTTAAAATCTAAACTATACTATATCCAAGCCTCCTCTGATTCCTTTATGCCATAAATACATTCATTGAGTCAATCCATGTTGATTCTGTCCCGTATATTAGATACTTCTCAAAAAAATCATATCCCAGAGAATGTAGACCGACCTTGCGAGGAATCAGAAAAGGGCCATGTGAATAGCCACCCTATGAGATAACTCTCAATGATCTCACAATAATATGATCTCAACCACCTCACCATGGTAAATTAATGAAACCAAATAACATAAAAACAAGATCATAACCACACATTCGAAGGAGATACATCTCAAAGAGAGTAATCCACTATAAGCGAAAATGTAAAGCCTTTTCATAAACCATAAAATTTCTCCACCAAAAAATTAATAGTGTTACAAGAGAAGATTTAGACATCAAAAAACTTGTGGTATTGATCATGTTTGTATGACTCACACTCTTACGTACTGTAACATCCCAAGTAGGTAATGAATAATAGATATTTTTATCTATTTCTATTAATGATTAAGATAGTGTTTTAGAGGCTTAAAATGAAAATAAATCCAATCTTAAGCATGGAATACACTAATATTCTTAAAAGATTGTTTTACTGCCTTATGATGGAAACCCCTTTTTAAGTCTATCTTTTGAAAATTTTATAAACAATGTTTGTCAAAATAAACTTATTCTTTATGATTGGGACATCAAAATTTACTTTGTGTGAATTTTTGGTATTTTTCTGATAATGTTCATTTTTTATCGAATAGTGAAAAGTACTGCATTTTACATCAAAACTAATTTTTAATCTAATTTATTTATATGATTATATTATCTTTTGAATTGGTCTTAATGTGTAATATGAATATATTTTTACCATTTAATCCAATGGTGGTCATTGGAATCAATTTCACTTTGAAATTGGACTTAAACTAGTGTCAATCTTTTGATACTTATTGTTTCATAAAAACACGCTATTTGCTCTGACAGCGGGAATTCATTATTAAATTAATTAATGTGACTTATATGTATTGAATTTTTTAAAATAGACTTCATTTTTGAATTCTTAATATCAAATATAACTTAGGGTGAATTTTTGGTAATTTTTGGAAAAACTTCAATTTTTGATTAATAGTGAAACCACTAAGTGGTACTTATAAAGACTGATTTTCCGTTTAAATGAAATTTTGCCATCATTGTGTTTTTAATTTCAAAAATCCGACATACATGGTTGTAATTAAGAAGTAAAATTTTGTTCTATGAGATTAAAATAATTTTTTGGTGAATAGTAACTTATTAAGTTTTTAATCGTGATTGGTGGTAATTAGTGTAGTTTAAGGTACAAATAATGCTTTAATAAAATGAGATAAGATTGACACATGTACTACCCTCATTGGCTGTGTCATGGCCGACCAAGAGAAGCCATGGGTCAACTTGGGGACCCCATGGATCCTCTTTGGTTGGGAAATGACATAAATAACTTTTTATTTAATGTAAAAGTAAAAATGACACAAACATAATATGTTTTACGAAAGAAATTTTTAAATGGGGTTATAAAGATAAGATTTTTGATTATAAATAGTCATTATAAAGATAAAACGATTTCCTACATAATAGTATTTTTTTTATAATTTTTAGACTTTAAATAAATTAAATTATTTATGACTTCATGATGATGCAGCGATGACCTCATTATTTAACGATTTAAATAAAATTGAATAATAATGTAAAATATAGGAACTAAACATGTCCAAAACCAATTGGATGAGTGGATTTAGAACCCTTATCACCTTATCCACGAATTATATCAATGTGGGACCTTTTAAAACCGAAGCACATTTTCAAATAAAATAATATTTCTTTACTTTCCAAAAGTGCCCCTCCTCTCCTCTTATAAAAAGGCCCCCTCCTCTTCCTCATTTCACACACTCTTCAAGCCTTTGGCTCGGCCAAACCCTGCCCATTTACTCTCTCCACATCCCTCTCCTCATCCTAGAGGATTCCCTTTGAGAAGAATCCTTTCAAAGGAAGCCTTTAGGCTCAAATCAAAAGGAGTTACACTTTTAAAGGTAATTCATTCTCTCATGTTCATTTGTTTTATTTTGTTTCTCCAACCCCCTAAACTCTTTTTATTTACTTCTTTTGTAAAAACACCAGTATCTTAAATATACTAGGATGTTGTTATAAGATTTATTTGAGCTACACTCTCACACAACTACATCAAATGGTTAAAGAACATACGGTTTCCGTGGATGGTGAAATTCTGCCTCCCGAAACGATGATTGTTCAATACTCATTTAACACCTTCAAAGGTGGCCATTATGATGTCACTATTTTTATATATGATATATAATATGTTTATTTGTTCCTTAAGCTTCGGTTTTTTTTCATTTTGGGCATACCTTTAAGGTTTCCATTATGGGTAAACACGATATCTTCATTTTAGGAAGTGCGGACTACCGCCCCCTGAAAGTGATTTGATTCCTTAATACCATATGTGGGATGTGTAAAGGATAAAGTTAATGATATTATATATGTCATTATACTATAATTATAATATACTCTTATATCATTATGATTCCATTCCAGAAAATACGAAATAGAAATGGAAGTAGCGTTCATGCGTACGTACGGCTTACCGTCTCCATGAATGGTGTATTTCATTTCTTACCTCTAAATGTGATGTAATATTATAAATACATGTATATAATTAATATATATGATATATATGTTATCCAAATAATTAATATCATTATGGATATAACGAACCTTTGACCAAATTAACAACATGTAAGTGTAAGAAGTCTATTTTTGACTTAGGAACCAAATACCGACAAAATGAACATTATTAACTTAAATGGTTACATGATGTTCATAACATGGTATGAAAGGAATAATGAACTTGAAAAAGGTTCATAAGCAAGTAGAGATTAACTCAATTTTATTATTCAGGACATTAAAGAACGATCGAGTCAAGTCGGACCGGAGGTATGGGACTTCGTCTCAATCTCCTTTCATTGAGGCATATTTTATTTTATACACAACTTTCTTTTATACGGTGTATAAACCCCTTTCACTTTTACGTTTATTCAAAAGGAATCTTTTTTATACGAAGCGTTTACTAAACAACAAAAGGGAATGTTTTTGTCGTACGTATGTGGCGACAACGACTTCTCCGCCGTCGTGACCGTTATTTAAGTTTCGTCTTCCTCTACAAGCCATACCTTCTTTTTAAAAGAAAAATAAATGCCATGTTTTACTTTTCTTTTATTTTGGTATTGAAAATGGTTTTCATAATGTTTTTATATCAATGTGTTGTATTGATATATTTTGATTGAATGGTGGATATGTTATTTTTTCCTTTATGCATGTTTTATGTGATATGAATTATGTTATGGTTCTTGGGCATTATTATGAAGACGGGTGGTTCCGTGATAAACTATGGGCGGGTGATCCCGATATAGCTCTCCAATGCATTGGGTAACGCGAAGGAGTGAAATGTTAAGGTTTCTCCGAAGAGATTTTAGGGAATATATTGTGATGGGTATTCCAAACGTAACCAAGAGGGTTACTCCCTACGTAAGAATGTTATGAATGCCTCAAGTTACCTTTATGTCTTATGATTTCTATGATTTATTCATGATTTGATGAGGTATGTTAAAGTGCTTATGTTTTATGGGTAAATTATGATTTCATTCTTATGTATATATGTACCCATGTTTCCTTTCCATGTTTTTATAACCCATACTGGGCTTTTTATGCTCATCCCAAGTTTTTTTGAAATGATTTTCTCAGGTCAAGGGAAAGGTACATGATATGATGATAGTGTCGAGGAAGTGTCAAGAATGAATGCATGTTTTATTTTAAATATGTTTCCATTGATGGGAATGAAGAATACTATCCTTATGTAACCACTTTGTTGATATGTGGAATGTAATGCAAGTTTTATGATCTAATTCTCTAAAACTCTAAACCTGAAAATATCCTCAATGTGTAATCTTGTAATAACTCAAGATTAAGTAAGGTTTAAGGCTGGGGCCTTATAGTTGGTATCAGAGGTCGGTTTAGATAACTGTAGGAGTTAGAATTCTATTAAATGATTATCCAATTTTTTTTTGAAATGATATAGAATTTGAAGATTACCATGTTTCTTCATCTAAGACATGTTTGTTCGGAATGGTTTTCCACAGAGGAAACATGGAAGCAGTGCTAGGAAGGCATAGAGAAGGAAATAACATTCCGAATCAGCATCCTGAGATGGTCGGAACTGGAACTGAACAGTTTGTTGTAGTAATGGCGCAGTTGACTCAGGCTATAAATGGTGGTGGTATCCATGCACGAGATCAACCAGATCAACCGCAGGGGAACATGTCGGTGGTGGAACATTTCATGAGGCAACATCCACCATAATTCAGAGGATCATCTGACCCTGTTCCAGCTGAAGGGTGGATTAAAGCACTGGAGAAGATTTTTGATGTCATGGGGTGTTCAGACAATCAAAAGGTTAGTCTTGCTATTTTCCGCTTGGAGGGTGAAGAAGATCAGTGGTGGTCTATGGTTAAAAATATCAGGGACGCCGAAGAGATTGATGCTCTTGACTGGGATGAATTCAAAGGTATGTTTTTTGAGAAGTATTTTCCTAAGGCTTTTCGACTTAGGATGGAAAAGCAATTCTTGGAATTGAGGCAAGAGGAAGACTCAGTGGCTGCCTATGAAGAAAGGTTCACTCGATTGGCAAGGTATGCTCCAAATGTTATCTGAGACCTTGATAGTAAAATCAATCGTTTTTACTCAGGATTAAAGCCAAAATATCGAAGGGCATTAGCTTCTCGTCAGTTTTAAAGTTCTGAAAAGATTGTTCGATGTGCTGAGAAGGTGGAAATGGAGTTTGTCGATGACCAAGTGTTCTATAACAACCAGCAGAAGAAGAGACCGAGGTGGCAGGAGAAAGGTAGGAATTCTTCAAAAAAGTCTAATGGTAAGAGAACTAAGTTTCCAGTTTGTGATAAATGTGGAAAAAGGCATGCTGGGGAATGTCTTCTAAATTCTGGAAAGTGCTACCGATGTGGTAAGATGGGACATAAGGCTCGTGATTGCACTGAAAAGGATCAAGGTGAAGGTAAGAACAAATTTGATTTACAGTTAGTGAAATGTTATAAGTGCAATGAGATGGGTCACTATGCAAACGAGTGTCCAGCAAAGAGCTTGAGTGATGGGAAGTAGTTAGACTACAAGCAGAAAGGGGTGGTGAAATCCTTTGCAACTACTTCAGCTGATGTCGGGCCATCAAATGAAGTTATATCAGGTACTTTGTTTGTTTTTTCAGATTATGCTAGTGTGTTGTTTGATTTAGGGTCTACACATTTTTTCATCTCTGAAACCTTTTCTAGTAAAATGGGAATACCATCTCAAGAAATGACTCTTGAACTTTTGGTAAAAACACCTGGGGGAAATGTTGAGGCAAAAAGAATTTATAAGAATCTTCCTATCTTTATCTGTGGAAAGAACCTACTTGCGAACCTTATTGTTCTACCTCTAGTAGAGTTTGATGTTATCCTGGGTATGGATTGGATCTCTATTTACCATGCTATGATTGACTGTAGAGATAAAGAAGTTTCTTTTCAGAAATACTTTCAGTTTGTTTACAGGAATGAACCCTTACTTTTGATAACATATCAAGAGGCCGAGAAACTTGTAAAAGATGGAAATAAATGTTACCTTGCACACGTCGTTGAAAATAAAGGAACTGTTCAGATTAATGATGTGCCAGTGGTAAATGAGTATCCTGATGTTTTTTCATGATGAGTTGCCTGGAATAATACCAGATCGGGAAGTTGAGTTTACTGTTGACTTAATTCCTGATGTTAAGCCAATTTCAAAACCCCCTTATCGAATGGCACAAATTGAACTTTTAGAGTTGAAGGAGCAATTGCAAGATTTATTAGAGAAAGGTTTCATTAGACCTAGCACATCACCATAGGGTGCTCCTGTTTTATTTGTTAAAAAGAAAGATGGTTCTATGAGACATTGCATTGATTATAGAGCCTTGAATAACATCACCGTTAAGAACAAATATCATTTGCCTCATATCGATGATTTGTTTGATCAGCTCCAGGGAGCTCAGTTTTTTTCAAAGATTGACCTGAGATCGGGGTACCATCAGCTGAAGGTAAAGGAGGCAGATATTCCGAAGACCACGTTTTGTACGAGATATGGCCATTATGATTTTGTAGTAATGCCTTTTGGGCTAACCAATGCACCTGCTGTATTCATGGACTTAATGAATAGAATTTTCCATGAGTTCTTGGATAAGATTGTAGTGGTTTTCATTGATGATATTTTGGTGTTTTCTAAAATTAAGGAGGAGCATGAAAGACATGTAATGGTTATCTTGCAAACCTTAAAAGAAATGAAACTGTATGGGAAATTCAGCAAGTGTGAGTTTTGGTTGCAACAAATTTCTTTCCTTGGTCACATTGTTTCTAAATATGGAATAACTGTTGATCCTGCAAAAACAAAAGTTGTGGAAGAATGGCCAAGACCCACAGATGTAACCGAGATTCGTAGCTTCCTTGGTTTGGCGGGCTATTACCGAATGTTTGTTAGAAATTTTTCACGGTTATCTAGTCCAATGACTAAGCTCACTCGGAAGGGTGTTAAGTTTATCTGGACAAAAGAATGTGATGATTGTTTTCAAGAATTGAAAAGAAGATTGGTGAATGCTCCAGTTTTAGCACTACCTTCCAGGAATGGTGAGTTTGTTATATACAGTGATGCTTCATTGAAAGGACTTGGTTGCGTCCTAATGCAGAATGATCAGGTAATTGCTTATGCTTCATGATAGTTGAAAACTCATGAGGTAAATTACCCTACAAATGATTTGGAATTAGCTGCTGTTATTTTTTCTTTAAAAATTTGGAGGCATCATTTGTATGGAGTAAAGTGTGAAATATATACCGATCACAAAAGTTTAAAGTATATATTCACTCAGAAAGAGTTAAACATGAGACAGAGGAGATGGCTAGAATTAATCAAGGATTATGATTGTACAATTCATTACCATCCGGGAAAAGCAAATAAAGTGGCTGATGCTTTGAGTCGAAAAAGTAATGCTTCATTAACAATGTTGCGTTTGGAACGTGATCCTTTGGTTAAGGATTTGATGAACTTTGGCATAGAAGTTGTTGGTGCAGGAAGTCCTTCTGTTTTGTTTCAGGTATCAGTGAGATCTTCTCTATCAGATAGAATCAAGCAAGCACAGAAGCAAGACAGTGAGTTGCAGAAAAAGGTAGAGCTGGTTCAGAAATGTAAGTTGCCTGAATTCAACATTGATAATGATTGTGTTTTGAGATTTGGGAAGTGATTGTGTGTGCCTTGTGATTCACAGTTGAAGAGAGAGTTGTTATGTGAAGCTCATAGTTCTCCGTTTTCAGTTCATCCGGGCAGGACTAAGATGTATAGAGATCTGCGTGAGTATTACTGATGGGATTGAATGAAAAGAGATAATGCTGATTTTACTGTGAAGTGTTTGACTTGTTAACAGGTTAAAGCAGAGCGGCAGTTACCAAAAGGGATGCTTTAGCCTTTACCAGTGCCAGAGTGGAAATGGGAGAATATATCCATGGACTTTGTTGTTGGATTACCAAAGACATCTCAAGGTAATAATGCAATCTGGGTTATTGTTGATCGCTTGACCAAATCTGCTCATTTCCTTGCTATACGAGATACTTTCTCTGTTGATAAACTTTACCGTTTGTATCTTAAAGATATAGTTAGGTTACATGGAGTTTCTCTCTCCATTGTATCGGATCGTGATCCCAGGTTTACTTCTAACTTTTGTAAAGGCCTTCAGAAGTCGTTGGGTACTGAATTAAATTTTAGTACAACTTTTCATCCTCAATCAGATGGGCAGACAGAACGAACAATTCAGACATTGGAGGATATGCTACGAGCTTGTTCTATGGAATATCAGGGAAGTTGGGACCAACATCTTTCTTTGGTTGAATTTTTATATAATAACAGTTTTCATTCCAGTATACAGATGGCACCATTTCAGGCATTATATGAGAAGCGGTGTCGAACTCCAGCTTTCTGGTATGAAGTGGGTGAAAGGAAGTTGATGGGACCAGAATTGGTAGAAGAGATGGCAGAAAAAGTTCAGCTGATTCAGAAACACATGAGAACAGCTCACAGTAGGCAGAAGAGTTATGCGGATAACCGGAGGAAGGATCTATCTTTCGAGGTAGGTGATCATGTTTTTCTCAATGTTTCTCCTTGGAAAAGTGTGATGATATTTGGTAAGAAAGGAAAGCCGAGTCCAAGGTTTATTGGACCATACGAAATTCTGGAGAGAGTTGGATCAGTTGCATACCGAGTGGCTTTACCTCCGAGTTTATCTCAGGTACACAATGTTTTTCACGTTTCGATGTTGAGAAAGTATATGCCAGATCCATCTCATGTTTTGAGTCCATAGGTAGTTCAGCCGGAAGAGAACCTATCTTATGAGGAACAACCTATCCAGATTCTTGACCACAGGGAGAAAATGTTACGGAATAAGGTGATTCACCATGTAAAGGTTTTGTGGAAAAACCACATGATTGAAGAGGTAACATGGGAATCTGAAAATGCAATGAGGGATAAGTACCCCCATTTATTTGATAAGTAAATAAATTGTGGGGACGCAATTTTCTAAAGGGGGGAAGGATGTAACATTCCAAGTAAGTAATGAATAATAGATATTTTTATATATTTCTATTAATGATTAA
Source organism: Viscum album (assembly GCA_963277665.1). Classification (NCBI taxonomy): domain Eukaryota; kingdom Viridiplantae; phylum Streptophyta; class Magnoliopsida; order Santalales; family Viscaceae; genus Viscum; species Viscum album. The sequence goes on along the minus strand of OY728126.1, from coordinate 569,013,370 downwards.
GATAGTGTTTTAGAGGATTAAAATGAAAATAAATCCAATCTTAAGCATGGAATACACTAATATTCTTAAAAGATTGTTTTACTGCCTTATGATGGAAAAACCTTTTTAAATCTATCTTTTGACAATTTTATAAACTATGTTTCTCAAAATAAACTTATTCTTTATGATTGGGACATCAAAATTTACTTTGTGTGAATTTTTGGTATTTTTCTGACAATGTTCATTTTTTAACGAATAGTGAAAAATACGGCATTTTACATCAAAACTGCTTTTTAATCTAATTTATTTATATGATTAGATTATCTTTTGAATTGGTCATAATGTGTAATATGAATACATTTTTACCATTTAATCCAATGGTGGTCATTGGAATCAATTTCACTTTGAAATTGGACTTAAACTAGTGTCAATCTTTTGATACTTATTGTTTCAGAAAAACACACTATTTGCTCTGACAGTGGGAATTAATTATTAAATTAATTAATGTGACTTATATGTATTGAATTTTGTAAAATAGACTTCATTTTTGAATTTTTAATATCAAATATATCTTAGGGTGAATTTTTGGTAATTTTCTGAAAAAACATCAATTTTTGATGAATAGTGAAACTACTAAGTGGTACTTATAAAGACTGATTTTCCGTTTAAATGAAATTTTGCCATCATTGTGTTTTTAATTTCAAAAATCCTTCATACATTGTTGTAATTATGAAGTAAAATGTGGTTCAATGAGATTAAAATAATTTTTTGGGGAATAGTAACTTATTAAGTTTTTAATCGCGATTAGTGGTAATTAGTGTAGTTTAAGGTAAAAATAATGCTTTAATAAAATGAGATAAGCATGACACATGTACTACCCTCATTGGCTGTGTCATGGCCGACCAAGACAAGCCATGGGTCAACTTGAGGACCCCATGGATCCACATTGGTTGGGAAATGACAAAAATAACTTTTTATTTAATGTAAATGTAAAAATGACACAAACATAATATGTTTTACGAAAGGAATTTTTAAATGGGGTTATAAAGATCAGATTTTTGATTATAAATAGTCATTTGAAAACTAAAACGATTTCCTACATAATAGTATTTTTTTTATAATTTTTATACTTTAAATAAATTTAATTATTTATGACATCAGGATGATGCAGTGTTGACCTCATTATTTGACGATTTAAATAAAATGGAAAGATACTGTAAAATCTATGAACTACACATGTCCAAAACCAATTGTATGAGTGGATTTCGAACCCTTATCACCTTATCCACGAATTATATCAATGTGGGACCTTTTAAAACCGAAACACATTTTCAAATAAAGTAATATTTCTTTACTTTCCAAAAGTGCCCCTCCTCTCCTCTTATAAAAGGCCCCCATCTCTACCTCATTTCACACACTCCTCAAGCCTTTGGCTCGGCCAACCCTGGCCCATTTACTCTCTCCACATCCCTCTCCTCATCCTAGAGGATTCCCTTTGGGAATAATCCTTTCAAAGGAAGCCTTTAGGCTCAAATCAAAAGGAGTTACACTTTTAAAGGTAATTCATTCTCTCATGTTAATTTGTTTTATTTTGTTTCTCCAACCCCATAAACTCTTTTTATTTACTTCTTTTGTAACAACACCAGTATCTTCAATATACTAGGAGGTTGTTATAATATTTATTTGAGCTACACTCTCACACAACTACATCAAATGGTTAAAGAACATACTGTTTCCGTGGATGGCGAAATTCTGCCTCCCGAAACGATGATTGGTCAATACTCATTTAACACCTTCAAAGGTGGCCATTATGATGTCCCTATTTTTATATATGATATATAATATGTTTATGTTTTCCTTAAGCTGCTGTTTTTTTCATTTTGGGCATACCTTTAAGGTTTCCATTATGGGTAAACACGATATCTTCATTTTAGGAAGTGCGGACTACTGCCCCCTGAAAGTGATTTGATTCATTAATACCATATGTGGGATGTGTAAAAGATAAAGTTAATGATATTATATATGTTATTTTACTGGAATTATAATATACTCTTATATCATTATGATTCCATTCCAGAAAATATGAAATAGAAATGGAAGTAGCGTTCATGCGTACGTACGGCTTACCGTCTCCATGAACGGTGCATTTCATTTCTTACCTCTAAATGTGATGTAATATTTTAAATAAATGTATATGATGAATATATATGATATATATGTTATCCAAATAATTAATATCATTATAAATATAACGAAACTTTGACCAAATTAACAACATGTAAGTGTAAGAAGTCTAATTTTGACTTAGGAACCAAATACCGACAAAATGAACATTATTAACTTAAATTATTACATGATGTTCATAACATGGTATAAAAGGAATAATGAACTTGAAAAAGGATCATAAGAAAGTAGAGATTAACTCAAGTTTATTATTCAGGACATTAAAGAACGATCGAGTCAAGTCGGACCCGAGGTATGGGACTTCGTCTAAATCTCCTTTCGTTGAGGAATATTTTATTTTATACACAACTTTCCTTTATACGGTGTATAAACCACTTTGACTTTTACGTTTATTCAAAAGGAATCTTTTTTATATGAAGCTTTTACTAAACGACAAAAGGGAATGTTTTTGTCGTACGTATGCGGCGACAATGACTTCTCTGCCGTCGTGACCATTATTTGAGTTTCGGCTTCCTCTACAAGCCATACCTTATTTTTAAAAGAAAAATAAATACCATGTTTTACTTTTCTTTTATTTCGGTATTGAAAATGGTTTTCATAATGTCTTTATATCAATGTGTTGTATTGATATCTTGTGATTGAAAGGTGGATATGTTATGTTTACTTTATGCATGTTTTATGTGATATGAATTATGTTATGGTTCTTGGGCATTATTATGAAGACGGGTGGTTCCGTGATAAACTAAGGGCGGGTGAACCCGATATAGCTCTCCAATGCATTGGGTAATGCGAAGGAGTGAAACGTTAAGGTTTCTCCGAAGAGATTTTAGGGAATATACTGTGATGGGTATTCCAAACGTAACCAAGAGGGTTACTCCCTACGTAAGAATGTTATGAATGCCTCAAGTTACCTTTGTGTCTTATGATTTCTATGATTTATTCATGATTTGATGAGGTATGTTAAAGTGCTTATGTTTTATGGGTAAATTATGATTTCATTCTTATGTATATATGTACCCATGTTTCCTTTCCATGTTTTTATAACCCATACTGAGCTTTTTATGCTCATCCCAAGTTTTTTTGAAATGATTTTCTCAGGTCAAGGGAAATGTACATGATATGATGATAGTGTCGAGGAAGTGTCAAGAATGAATCCATGTTTTATTTTAAATATGTTTCCATTGATGGGAATGAAGAATACTATCTTTATGTAACCACTTTGTTTATATGTGGAATGTAATGCAAGTTTTATGATCTAATTCTCTAAAACTCTAAACCCGAAAAGATCCTCAATGTGTAATCTTGTAATAACTCAAGATTAAGTAAGGTTTAAGGTTGGGGCCTTATGCGTACTCTCATCCATGACACCATCACACAATAATACATGAGACAAGTGGATAATAAGCCTAGAAACCCCCATCCCTTAGAGGTACTAAATATATTAATGTTTCTCCTCAATGTTCACATAATATTAACTATTAATATCTCACTAATTAACGAAATGAGTGTCACAATTAAGATAATGATATTTCTAGAACACATGAAAAACATTTTGTATATAGAACATATACAGGGGAATAAAAATTGGATTCACTGTTGATCCATCCTGATATAACACCTCAAAAAGGCCCAAAAAACCTTGGAGAAAGATTACCCCCATGACCAAACCTTGCCTACCCATGATGGGGAGTCACCTTAAAAAACACATGATCCTCAATGTTGTACTATAGACGACTTCTCATATGATAAACATAATATTTCTGATTATACTAAATTGTTTTCAACCTCTAGTGAATCACTTGCACAATCTTTTATATATTATTTAACAAATATTGTATGAAAATTGCTAACAATCCAACTACATTCTAGAATAACAGAGAATGGTAATTTCAACCATACATGTCTTCAAACAGCACCATACTGATGATGGTGTTAGAACTATTATTTTAAGGGAACATAACCAAAGCTATGTGGCTTATGCACGAACATCCAAAATCAAAGTGTCAATAGCACAAAATTTCCTCAAAAATATGGATGATCTTCTCTCTATGACCATCTATCTATGGATTAATATTATTTCATAGGCATAGGTAAGAATGGAAATCTTGTTAGAGACCTCTCCTCACCTTGAAGCTAAAACATGGATCCCCAACAAAAATGATCATCCTCGGGACTTAATGGAGTATCACCAACATCTCTAGATACTGCCTTCACAAAACATCCATTGAGATAGAATCATTGGTCACTATAATGTGGGAAAACTTCATTAAATGATCCAATACCACCAATATAGCTTTATAGACACTCTGATATAGTGGTAAACTGATAACAAATTCCATCTATTTGTCTTCTCTCTTCAACTAAGGATCATATAACGTTTAGAGAAATCCACCATGAACACAATGCTTAGTCTTCAACTTCTAGAAAACCAAACATTAAAACACAAACATTTCAACTACACATTTGATACCAAGCCACTAAAAAAGAGACCTCATGGCTCAATACATCTTCTTCATTATCGGATGTACCACAAATGGTGAAAAAATGGAACATAGAGAGATTCATATCAGTCATTCCCAATTGATTGAAACCCCTAACCTAAAATAACCCAATGTATTTTTCATCATCATCATAATCAATATGGCCATCACCATAAATGAATCTTCCTATATAGTCCTCCCTCTAATGATGCCCCAAATGGGAATCTTACACCTATTTCACCATATATGACTAGAAAATAATCTAAAAAAGACAATTTCATGACCCGTCCCTCGGGGACCGTACTGTGACTACCCCAAGCCCGCAATACATAGGATAGGGGATATTGACTAGAACTGGAAAGACATTTCCCTAAAACAGGCAAGGCATTTCCTTTTATTCTGAAAACTCACACAATCCCAGCACACAACAACATATAAGGATAAGGTAAAATATATAGTAAATAGAGTGAGTACAGTATGTAAAGGGTCTAAAATACAGGCCCCACTATAAAGTACAAGAAAACTGAAAACAACACCTATGAACACCCTCCATGGATCCTACTTGAAGCCTACATACATCTCTCAAACGGTCATCACTACGGTATGTCGCATGTTGTGGTCCACCTCCGAGCATCCACTAGTCCTGACACCCTCAACATCAATCAATGTTTTCTATCATCTACACAAGATCCATCATGTTGTGGGTTTTTCCCATGCAGGGGTGAGCATATCAATACTCAATAGGGACCACAACACCCCTGAAGGTCTCTCAAAATTTACAAAGGATAAACCACAAGCAATACCATAATCACAAAACATGAAAATAAAAATAAACCCTACCTAGGTATATTCCCATACATATACCAAAGTAATCATTTATACCCATCTCCTTCATGAGGAAACATAATGCCCAACATCTTTAGCCAAAATCACAACTATTTCACGAAGGAAATGATACGATGAAGGTAACACCATGAAGGTAAGTACCACAATGGTAATGCCACATAGAAGAATAACACAAATTTATCACCACAAATAAGTGTACCAAAAAGGTAAAGACTCATCTCACACCAGGTATAACTTTATTAATGAAGTATAGATGATTAGCTATATTGCTAGATCATCTTACATCGTCAAGAAGCTCGGTTGTTGACTCGCACAGGAACAAAGATGACCCACACTAGATCCAAAAATGCTAACCCACACAGGACCTGAGGATGACCAACGCAGGACTTGAATATGACCCACATAGGACTTGTATATGACCCACACAAGATCCGTAGATGATATCCCACATAGGATCCAAAGATGACCCTCATAGGATATGAAGATTCATCAAGCACAACCAGCCATAGGGTTTCCCGCTCATAGGACTCTTGATTCTGGGAGAACTGTGCCTCAAGTCATCAGTCGATATTTCAACTTCCAGTATGTCCTACAATGAAGAAACCCAATTTTCCTCAATTCTATAAAGGGTTCCAACAAAACAGACGTCGCAACAATCGGATGCCCTGTCTGAGCATTATTGGCATTTCAATTGTCAGGTCCCGATTAGATTATGGTGCGATCCAACCCAGCCATACTCCAAGATTTTTCAAAACTCAATTGGTGTAATTCAAAATTTCTTTCTCTATCCAAGGATTTCAACACCGTAGAAAGTTATCCAATTGGACGCACAAATCTCAAGATATGGCCAAAAAGGCATATTTGGGTTCGGATGGGCCTGGGTCCTGCCCGACCTGGTCGTACCGACCTGGCCCAACCCAAACCTAGTCTATACCAGATGGTCTTGGGTCCCACCCCCACCCACGGTCTGGCCTAATAAGGAATGGAGGTGGCATGACCTACTGGGTGCGGACCGCTATGCACGGCCCACTTGGCACGGCTCTAGGGGCGCAACGCATGGCTGGGTGCAGTCCACCATGGCTGGGCCTGCCATATCCCCCACCCGGGGAGGCTTCCCCTACATTCCCAAATTTCCGAAGGGCAGTTCGGTTCTGGCCAACCCTTTGGCACAACGTGGCGCCGCTTTCTGACACGCAAGACCTTCCATAGGGGGTCCTGCTCGGCGTGACGCAGCTGGTCGACTCCTCTTCCAACAATGCGACATCGTTGTTGCCCCCTCCCACGGCTAGCCATTTGTTGGTCACCCTTATGGTGATCCACAGTGGCCTCCATCTAGAGCAATCCAGACATGTTCTGCCATAGCTACCATGCGGCCAGCCATTGTGGCAGCCACCATACATTTCTGTCGTGGTCGATTGGCTGCCGCCTCCTTCGGTGGCACAGTTGCACTGCTACTGCCATCGCGGTCGGATGGTGTGCGGGCCAGCACCTGTGCCCTACCTGCTTCAGTCACTGGTGGACTTCCATGGGTCACATGGTGAGCTCTAGTTGCCCATTCATCAATCTCATGCGATCAATGTTAGTCCCGGGACGTCGCCATTGCATCTATTCCGATGTGGTTGGGTTCCGCTCAACCTGAAAATCATCCCGTGAAGAACACTTAAATCATTGAGGTAGTGGAGTGATCGGGTTGTCTTCATTTCTCCCATGCCCTCCACATTAGATTGATAACATGCGGCTCAAAAAATTGAATCAAACTAAAAAATAAATAAGAACAATCAAGAGAAAACCCTACCTCAATCGCTCGATGAAGATGGAGTGAATAGGAAGATGAAAATGATGAGGACACCGACGTTCGTCGATCCCACAACACACTTTCGATCTGAGCTCTAGAGTCGTTTACTCATTCTCGATCCAGAGGTTCTTTCTTTGTTGTAGGATGTTATTTTTTGGAGGATGTTTTTCTACCAAACTAGTTTTCCCCAATTCCCCACCATGAGAGGTGAGGAGCCAATCCCCCCAAAGGATGTTTAATGACTTCATCAATTAAACATTTAATTGATATCATTAATGGGGGGTTTCAAGTGTTACACCTCTTGTAACTGGGCATTTAATACAAGGCATTAATTCCCAACCTCCTTGGGTGGTCCTCACAACCGAAATTCAAAAGGGAGGATTGAAGAAATAAAATATAAGTTATACATTTTAGTTTTCAATTCTCCCACAAAATACCAAAAATCCAACTTCCACCCCAACCTAATGTGGTCGAGGTGGAGGCTCCCCTAAGAGTATATTGGCACTGTGGGTTCAACGATATCCTTGAAATTCAATTCCAGGCAACAGTTCAAAATTTACAAAATTCCCCTCATGCGTTTACTGAATGCACCTAAAAAAGTTCTGAAAATTCATTCAGATCACTCCGAGCCTCAAAATCATGTGTCGTAAATTTTCACGGACTCATAATATTTTTATATAATAAAAATATTTAATTGAAAATTTATGGTTTTTACATTCTCCCCACCTCAGGTATTTGCTTCCCCGAAAGCCACAAACCAAACTAGAGAAATTAGTGTGGGGTACTGAGCATGAATCTGAGCCTCCCACTCCCATCCTGAGCTTCCAACGTATGAGCACTAGAGGTATCGATATCCCATGAAGTAATCTATCCTATCAATCCTCAATCTCTACACGAACCTCTAAAAACATTTCCCCATCCTCGATGTCTAGCTCACCCCATTCAAAGATGTGTGAATGATCATGCACGTACCACCTCAGCTAGGATACATGGAAAACATCATGCACCCTGTGCAATTGAGGGGGATGGGATAAGCAGTATGTCACCTCACCAACTCTACTAATAACTTGAAAGGGTCCAATGAAACTCGAAGATAACTTGTCATCCCGACCTAATATCTACAAACCTCATTGAGTTGAAACTCGAATAAAGACATGGTCACCATTTTGAACTACAGAGGTCTCTATCTCCTATCAGCATAAGACTTCTAACTTCTCTATGCAGTCTTTATCCGCTCTTGAATGATCTGAACCTTCTTCATGGTATCCCATGTCGTCTCTAGTCCCATGAGTGTTGACTCCCCTAGGACAGTCCTTCACAGAGGTGATCATCAAGGTCAACATAACAATTTCTCAAATGGTTCCATACAGATAGTGGAGTGATAACTATTGTCGTATGCGAACTATGTCAAGCGAAAGTGACCCTCCCAGCTGCCCATGAAATCAAGAACACAAGCATGAAGCTATTCTTTAGGGTCTGAATGGTCCGCTCTGTCTGACCATCTGTCTCAGGAGGAAAGGTGGTGCTCAATTGAAGCTGAGTCCCGAACGGCTCCTACAATCCCTTCCATAGCCAATAAGTAACATGTGAATCAAAATTGGATAAAATAGTTGATGTAACTCCATAAAGAAATAAAATCTCATGAATGTAGAGGTGTCCCAATCCCTCTACTAAAACTTTTTATCTGATAGGTAGGAAGTGGACCAACATGCAGACTCGCTCAACGGTCAACCAGATAGAATCATGTCTCTTGGTTGTGTGTGGGATTTATGTCACAACATCAATAGAAATTCCATCCCACTTCCTCTCTGGAACCCCTAGTGGATGAACTAAGCATGATGGAACCTGATGCTATACTTTCACTTTTTAACAAGTGAGGCATCCTGATAAAAACTTTACTACATCTTTCATCATTCCCAGCCACGAGTTCTGATGGCCGAGGTCTGGGTACATCTTCACTACTCCTAGATGTACCGCTTGAGGGGTAGTATTGAACTCCCTCAACACCTCCTCTCGTAGCGCCAATGATACAATAGTACACCCTCTAAAAAGGATTAAATGCTCCCCACCATCATAAAATCAATCAGGTGCATGTACTATGGATATCTGGGAACGTTGAGACTCATCGTCAATGTCCCAAGCTGTGTCGTCGTGACTCACTGATGGAGTGGGGGGTGACTGTCAGAGACTAAAGATAAGATGGTCCATCTCGATCCACGTAGGATATCTGCAAAGCTGCTAGCTGCTCTTTTGCCTTACTCGGCATCATTATACTAGATCACCTGCTAAGTGAATCTGCTATTATGTTTCGGTTTCTAGGAGTATAAACAATCTCGAAGTCCTGATACTATAGGAACTCAAACCAACACCATAGTTTTGGGTTCTTGTCCTTATGATAGACGATTTACCAGATACACTTATGACCAATGTAAACTGTATGAAGTTCTCCCATCATGTAATGTCACCTCATATTCATGGTGGAGACCATTGTTGCTAACTATAGGTCATGGGTTGCGTAGTTCTGCTCATAATGACTTGGGTATTGAGAACCATAGGCAATCACTGCTCACTCCTATATCAGGACACTTCCAATCTTAGTCCATGATGCATCACAGTAGACTACGTACCCAAATTCTTATTTCAGTTGCCTCAAGATGGGGGAACTAGTTAGTCTCTGCCTTAGCACCCAAAAAATCTGCTGGTATCTATCTTTCCAAACGAAGGGTTTCCCCTTCTTCATTAACACTGATAAGGGTTCCAAAACTCCGGTAAAGTCATGCACAAACCTTTGGTTGTAATCGGCCAAACCCATGACACTATGCACCTACATCACACTCTTGGGTGGTTCCCAAGCAAACACAACCTCAATCTTCGCTGCATCCACCGCAACTCCATCTAATGAGATGAAATGTCCCAAGAAGTGAACCACTTGGATCCATAACTAGAATTTTAGGATCTTATCATAGAGAAGATACTCTCAGACTGTGTCCAAAACTATATGAAGATGATATGTACGCTCCTCCCCTTTAGCTGAGGATACCAGGATGTTGTCGATGAAGACTACCAAAAAGCGATCAAGGTATGGATAGAAGATCCTGTTAATGAATCCCATGAACACTAATATGGAATTGGTCACATAAAATGGCTTAACTAAGAACTCATAATGGATATATAAACATCTGAAGGCCATATTCTGCACATCCTCATCTCGTACCCTGAGCTGGTGATAGACTGATATGAGGTCTATATTTTAAAACTGCCTTTCTTCCTTTAGCTGATCAAAGTGATCTTCAATCCTCGGTAGAGCATACTTGTTCTCCAATGTCACCTAGTTTAGGTGAAAATATTCCACAATGAGTCTCAAACTCTCATCCTCCATCTTTGCGAACAAAATCGGGACTTCCCAAGGAGAAACACTGGGCCTAATGAACCCTTTCTCTACAATTCCTCTAGCTGTACCCGCATCTCTCAAAGATCCTCTAGAGCCATATGATATGTTTGCGTAGATATTGGTTCCATCCTTGGCTACAAGTCGATATAAATGTCCAATACTCTACAAGGAGGTATAATCAGTACATCATCCGGGAAAACATCAGCATACTGGTCCACCAATATAGGATAGCTCTGACTCTCAACATTAACCTCTCCAAGGATAAGGCTAGCCTACTGATTGTGATCGGCTGCACCCTCCTATGGGTAAGTCCATCCTTTTCTGAAAAGGTTCACTTCTCAATGATGAATGAAAATCTAGTCCCATCCGTGCAGACACACCTCACATCACACCTAATACAGTCAATATGATCATGGACCGTGGATTACCAGTATAAACACAATATGACATCATAAGGCCTTGACATTGCTACTAGGTGATTCCAACCGAAGCTCTCAACTCCTAGAGTAATCCCACAGTACCAGCACCAGTGTATAATCTTTGATTCCACTCTCATAAGAGTCTCTAACTGAATGAATCGATCCAAAAAACCCACCAGAATTTCCGAGCTCTGAACAAGGGATGTGGAAATAAAAGAGTTATTAGATCATGTGTCTATAAGGACTAACACTAAGGTAGAGTGGACATAGACTGTATCTCGTATCATATCCAGAGTTCCATGGTTATAGGCCTCAGCTACCTAGAGTTGAGCTCATTATTTTCCACCTGATCCTTGTGGTCAGAGTGGTCTTCCTGAAGGTGGTGGTGGTAGAACCTCGAATCGCCGGCCACCACCTGCTACATGGACAACTCCTCAGCCAAGTCCACCTGCACATGTAGATCTCATCAATCGAATATTTTCCTCTTCCTAGGTGGTCCTCTGATCATCTTATGACCATATGTATGGCGAGTCAGGTAGTCATAAGCCATGTGACCCTGCCCGCCACACGAGTAACATTTCCTGCTGCTCGCATGTCCTACATGGTCTCGATACCCCCGCACAACTGACCATGTATATTGCGGTCATAAACATTTTGTTCTAGTAATCTTCGACCTCTTTTTCGTCTATATACTACCTGCTGCAAATGACTATGCTACGTGACGTCCAGTGGTGGGTATCTCTACCGATGACTGCTTAGCAAGGAAGCCCTCCACTAAGAGTGCTCCCTATAACACCCCACCAATGAGAGGATGCTGAGAGAAATCATTAACGTGCTAATCTATCGTCTGATCCCATGCTCAAAGGTTCAGGTCTTGATGAAAGGGTCTCATACCAGGTCAGTGGAGTATCACGAGAGGTCGGTGAACCACATTGAATACTGAGCCACGGTCATTTTTCCCTGTTACAAGTGGAGAATCTCATGTATACGTACAGAGGGTAAGGCCACTGGGATGAAATATGCCCTAAAAGGCTCTCAACGTCTATCCAGATGAGATTGACCTCATCATGATCCTGGAGGATCAAGCTCCACCATCTCCCCACTATTGCCTAAAAAAGACTGGCATAAAAATGACCATAAGATTGGCTAGTGTCCCTACTAGTTGGGAAAATCTGACCACGACATCCAGAGAGTCCTCAGCTGCCCTTAGATATGTCTCACCCCGGAACCTCAGTGGCCTATAGGGCTAGAACTCAATCAACACACTCAATCGTCTTGCACCATCTGCTGCTGTGGCTGGTGGCATTGGCTACCCAATTGGTAGTGGTACTGCTGGTACACCACTCGATGGTACAACTGCTGAAAGTGGGGCCCTACAACGAAGACTCATCGCCCGGTGGGCTGTCATCGCATATTGTACCTAGATCCTAGTCTAGCGAGCTGCGTGGATGCATCCTGAAAAGAAACAGGTGTTCCACAATAAATAAGTTATACTTGGTGAGCAGACTCAATGAGACCTCAATGAAAAATTTACAAAAACACACAGACAAACATTGTTTTTGTGAAATGAATCGGAAATTAGAAGTCATGGTCCAAGAGTATCGATACGTGGGTTGTGATACCAACACTAGATTCCCAAAATTTAAAACCACGCTCATTACATTTAAAACAATTTCTGAATCAAAAGATCAGAGTTAAATTTCTTCCATAGAACTGATTCATCTGATACAAATTTTTCACAACCCGTCCCCCAAGGCACATAACGTGACTACCCTAAGGCCCCCTTACATAGACTAGGTGTTGGCACCTAGAACTGTAAATACATATCCATAATAACAGGAATGCATTTACTTTTATCTTGAAAAATCACACAATCCCAGCACACAACAAGATACAAGCACAATGTTACTGTATAGTAAATAGATTGAGTACAGTAAGTAATGGGGCTGGAATACAAGCCCCAGTGGAAAGTACAAGTAAAAATGAAAACACCTTCTGTGAACACCCACCAAGGATCCTACCTCATGGGTAGGTACAACTCTCGAACGGTCATCTTTGCGGTTCGTCTTATCAAATGGTCCACCTCCGAGTATCATCCAGTCCCGAAATCCTCAGCCTCGATCAATGTGTTCCATCATCTAAAAGAGACACAACAAGGTGCAGACATAGTCCGTGCATGGGTGAGTATAATAATACTCAACAGGGACCCTGAGACCCCCAAAGATCTCTCAGAATCCACAATGGATAAATCATAGGAAATACCATAATCACAAAGCATGAAAACAATAGTCAACCCTACTTAGGTATATGCCCATACATATACCAATGATATCATGTATACCCATCTCATTCATGAGGAAACACAAGGCCCAACTTCCTTAGCCAAAAGCTCAACCATTACGTGAAAGAAAGAATATCACGATGGTCACACCACGATGGTAAGTTCTACGAAGGTAACACCACACATAAGAATACCACAAAGGTATCCCCACACAGAAGTGTAGCAAATAGTAAATACTCTTATCACACCCGGTATAAATTATGTATCTAAGTATAGATGATCATATTTATTTATATATCATCTAACATCTTCGAGAAGCACTGCTGTTGACCCACATAAGATCGAAGATGACCCACATAGAACCTGAAGATGCTGACCCACACATGATCCGAAGATGACCCACATAGGATCTAAATATAACCCACAAAGGATCTATAGATGACCCAAAAAGGATCTGTAGATGAACCACCTATAATTTATAGATGCTGACCCACACAATATCCGTAGATGACCCACATAGTATCTGAAGATTCTTCAAGCACAACCAGTCATAGGGGTTCCCACTAATAAAATGTTTGATTATGGTAGAACTGCTCCTCACGTCATAGTTAGATACTACCAGTACCATGAATTCCCGTAATGAAGCATCCTGATGATCCATCATGTCATAAGGGTTCCAACGCAACAGACAACGCGTCAATCGGACGCCCAACCTGTGCGTTATTGACATTTCATTACTGAGGGCCCAGATGGATTTGGGTACGTTCCAACCCGAACGTACTCCTTGTTTCCTTCAAATTTAATTACAGCAAGTAAAAAACGAAATTATCGATCCAAGGATTCTGGGGCCGTAGACGGTAAGCCAATCGGATGCCCGGATCTCAAGATATGGCCAAAAGGCGTATCTAGGTCCAGATGGGCCCGGGTATGGTCCGACCCGGTTAGACCAACCCAAAAAGACCCAGCCTGGGCCGACCTGACCTGATTCAGGTTGTCCAAACACCTATTGGGTCCGACTCAGACCACAAAATATGTGACCTGTCCTTCTGGGCGCGGCCCAGACGGTGCTGCCCACGAGGCACGACTCATGACGGTGTGCGGTCTCCCAAGGAAGGACCTGCCCTAGCCGCAACCTGGGGAGCCCCCCTGCCCCCAATTTCTGAACGGCCAAAGTTCCGTTCATTTCAGGCCATCCCAGTGGTTCCAAGTGGCTCCGCCTGCTGGAACATGGGACCACCTTCATGGGTCCTGCTTGGTGTGACGTGGCCGGCCAGAATTTCGGTCGGCTCTTCGTATAGTGGCACAACGGCGCCAATGCTCCCAGCTGCAGTCGGTTGGGTGTCGGTCACGCTTCGTGTGCGCCACCACAGCTCAGTAGCCATGACCTCCATCTTCAGAGGCGTGGACGCACTGCCCATACTTCCATGCAGCCGATAGGTGTGACGACCGCCATCCACCTCCACCATGGCTGATGGGCCGCGACCCCCTTCGGTGGCGCGGTTTCGTCAGCGCCGCCATTTGGGTAGGCCGGTGTGCCGGTTGCTGCCCAAACCCAACCGGCTTCATTCATTGGTGTAATTCTGTGGGTCATTGGGTGAGCTATGGTGGCCCGTTATACAATCAGAAGAGATCAATGTTTGTCCCAGGACGACAACTTTGTATCTATCCTGACGTGGTCGCGTTCTGCTCAACCTCACGATCTGTCCATGAAGAACACATAAATCTATGAGCTAGCGGAGGGATCATGCATGTTCATTTTGCACGTTCCTTCCATTTTACTTTTATAACATGAGGCTCATGAATATTTAGTCAACATAAAATTTAATGAAGAACAATCAAGAGAAAACCCTGCCTCAATCTCTCATTGGAGATGGCATGAGGAAGAAGATGAAGATGATGAGGACATCGACGTTCACCACATTCGCAACACACTTCCAATACGAGCTTGAGAGTCGGTTCCTCGTTCTCGATTCAGCAGTTTGTTCTTCATTGGAGGATGTTCTTTGTTGGGGGATATAATTCAACCAAACTAGTTTGCCACAATTCACCACCATTAGAGGTGATGAGCCAATCCCCCCTAATGAATTTAAAGACTTCATCAATTTTACATTCAATTGATATCATTAATGGTGGGAGGGTTTCAAGTGTTACACTTCTTGTAACAGGTCATTTAATGCAGTGCATTAAAAGCCCAACCCTCTCGGGTGGTCCCCACCACCAAAATTCAAAAGAGAGGTTTCAAGAAATAAAATAAAAGTTATTTATTTTATTATTTAGTTCTCCCATGAATAACCGAAAACCCAACTACCACCCTCGACCTACTGTAATTGGGGGGAAGGATCCCTTAAGAGAATATCGACGATGCGAGTTCAACAGAGTCCTCAGATTTCAATTCCGAGAACCTGTTTAAAAGTTACAAAATTCCACTCATGCGTTTAATGAACGTAACTAAAAAAAGTTTAGAAAATTCATTCCAACACTCTAGGCCTAGAAATCACATGCCTTCAATTTTCTCAGACTCGTAATATTTTCATATAATAAAAAAACTACATGGGAAATTTCAGGTTTTACAGACAACATATGGCCCCCTTTTCTCCCATATATAGACGCTATTCTAATATTTATTCCATAAATCCCTTAGAATCACTAGATTCACACAATGTATCACTATGTGAATTCCTAATCTACACATTTCAATGAAATTCCCCTTTCTTTGTTTATACAAAATTTCAATATTTTTGTCCTATAAGAACTCCATTGACCGAAGTTGGAAGAAGTTCATGTCACATGGAGAGAAACAATTCATCGGGATCTGATAATAAAGAAAAGACAACAATGTTCTTACTGATGAGCTCAATGTATTATTCATATAAAAATTCCATGCACCAATTCTAGCATAAGTTCAATTCACTTTGAGATAAAATAAACCTCAGGCTCTTATGAAGAATGATTTCCTCAAAGCATCATTATTGAGGTGATGTTTGTTCAAATTCCTAGAAAACACCACCACTAACTTGAGATCATGGATGGAATAGTTACGCTCATGGGAGAATAACTCCAAAGACCCATAAGAAATAAATGATCTCTATTTCATCAAAACACTGCCTAACCTAGGATGAGAGCATCACAAAAAACCTCAAACTGAACTCTTTTTTTTTGTAGACAATGAACTAGAGCATTGACCAACTTAACCATTAAATACTAAATATATTCATGTCACATGTTATCCCAAAAGAACACCAAATCCATTCTGTTCAACAATGTTAGAGGAGTCACAAAATTAGATAAATTATCAATGAACCTCTTGTAATACATTACAAAAACAAGGAAACAACACACATATTCCACTATCTTGGGGGCTCCACCTGACACAATTTCTTATATAATCAAAATATCAATAGCTACTCTATTATAATATATTACATGACCTTCTAAATGAACACCCCATTCCCAAAACCAACATTTTGGAAACATCCCAAAATAATTCTCATAATGAATAACTCGATAAATAACATGAATATTGTCTTTATGATCCACCTTTGATATGGTGTACAGAAGGATTTCATTTATTAATACCACCATGAAAATATCTTGGAACTCACAAAACACAACTTTCATTAACCCCGTGACCATAGCTGGGCTATTCCTTACACCGAACGATATCACAAGAAACTCATAATTCACATGAATATAATAGAATATAGTATTTAAGATATCATAATCCTGCACACACATGTGATGATATCTGGACTACATATTGATCTTCTAGAACCAACATTAACCCATCAATTGTTCGAATTAATCATCAATTAGTTGAAGAGGAAAATGGTTCTTCATTAACACCTGCTTCAGGCGATGATAATCTATACACAACCACAATGTTCCATCAACATTATCCATGAAGAAAATTGGTGCACCCCATAGTGATAAACTTGGGTGAACAAAACCACATATAAACAGACCATCTATTGTATACATCACTCTCAAAACTCAGAAGTTGTAATTATATATGGATACATCGAGATATGATACTCACATGGATGGATTTTGATCCCAAACATGATCTCTCATCAAGGGGGTAATGCTAAAAACTCTTCCAGAAATACATCAGGGAAATATTTTTGGACCAAGGGAAACACAAATTAATTAACCTATGATGAAAACAGAAACATATCTTCCATTAATAAGGACATGGATGGGACCCACCTCTGACCCATAAAATTTTCTTGATATCCTAAAAACACGGTTGGATCTCCATCAGCAATGATGATCACAACTTACCTACAATATCAATCCATTCTAGACTTCATAGAATGAAACTGATGCGTTTCTAGGACTATTACCTATAGTTTTATCCATAAACATAGAAAATCTACCCAAGAGTTCTTCAACCACAATAATATCTTACAGTCTCAACATATTTCAGAAAATTAAACAAGACCTCTTACTGGAATAGTCAATACATTTGGAACAAGAAGTGTCTCCACCTCATGTACCGAAGAAAAAAATAACATTGTTTATATGAAATATTGTGTCACTCTCAGAAAAACAATGCATGAACTAATGAAGAATAAATGAAAATGGTTCCTTGAATGATGTTTGGATCGCCTAGTGATGACAGATGTAATGCATGAAGATTACCAAGATCATCTCAATGATCTATTGGACCATGCTGACATCCTACTCCACAAACACACATTGCTCTTTGAAAATGGGGAGCATCCTAGGCTATCCTCTACCTCCACCATCTACCAACTAATAATATAAAACTAAGGGAACATATCCCTACTGCCTCACCTATAATAGATTTATCAAAGTACCCTGAAGTGGAATGACTAGTGTTTGATGAGTACAAAAAAAGGTTGGTCACTCTCATTACTGATGACCATGGCCTACACAAGAAAAACCCACATTTGATCCCATGGAAAAGTGCAGAGTGTTGTTGCCCCTAGGGGAATGAGATTTTAAGGGTTGGGACCTTCACCAAGATAATATGATTCTCTTCTATCCTAACAACTAGAAATCCAAAACAAAATTCTTCTTCACGAGTAATCCTAATGACTCCACTCTCGTGATGATTTTTTTATGGCTAACATCCTCTCTATGAACTATTCTCTGATACGTACCTTGAGAGATGTATTTAGCATAAATAGGGTGACTGGGAATTGAATCTCTAGATGATAATACTCATATAAATACATCTCTATGGCCTCCTCATCTAGAAACTGGGCTGAAGAATATCATATAATTTTCTGAACCTGGATCCCCAACTCTTGTACACTTGATCTCTTCTACCGATGGGTAAGCATCTACTGGATATTGAACACAATATCTATCAAAGAATGAAAATAATATTTGAATTGGTATTATACATCCTCCCATGAGACTACTGACTCCTCTTAGTCTCTCAGTAATAAAAACTACCCCTGTCTTGATTTCCCACAAAAAATCATCACTTTTGATGATAGCGCATTCCCTTTTGAGGAAAATATATAACTAAATTCTATATCAAACACCACCTACCAGTATTATGAGACAAGATCATAAATGGTTACCTCTTACCTCTACATAATCATTTGATAATACTCACAAAGTGTCCTCCTATAAGTGTCTTTTTCTAAACCTTTATACTATGGTGATATTATAGTTCATCGAGTTGAACATCTTCTACGTAAAACTAATCAAAATGTTCCACTAGATCCATACTTGCACACGAAAAAATAGTTCGATATTATAATCATGGAATATGGAATACCATATCATTAAATAACTGTTTTTATTTATTAATTTTAGGTTTAACATTCTTAATGATTACCCATTGAAACACTAGCGGAATAAAAATGATGCATGATCCATTCCTATATCTCTACCATACAACCAATATATCCTCATTTAGTATCATTCTTAAGCTTAATAGTCCATAAATCAAGTCCCATATGGTATTAAATACCAATTTTGATGTCGGTATCCCATGTTTAAGACTCCTTCTAAACATATCTATGATTGTTTCCCTTGTATCCTATGAAACCTATCTTGTTCATAACCCCATAATCTATCTTATACCTCAACTAGAACCCTTGATACCACTATTTCACAACCCCTCCCCGCATGGTGTATCCCTCCTGGGTTGGAAATGGGAGAAGAGAGATATTGACACCCGAGTCCGGCATCTAGAAGGCACTAGGATGTCTACTAGCACCGAGGGAATAATAAACATACAAATGGGAGGCATTACCCAATAATAGAACACATGTGAAAGAGAGACATACGACAGATAAAAACCAACTCCTACTTAGTCTAAAATATAAAATAAAATCCAAACTGAAAATATATAATGGTATGGAAAAAATACTGCAACCGATGAGAAAACTACAAGTACCGAAAGAAAATTAAGGAGTGAAACGACCAAAAGCCAAGAAATATCTTGCTAAACCCCAAGTTAGTAGTAACTAGCCTAATCTCTAACCTACATGAACAAACCTAAAATACTATTTATATATTTTTTGTGTGATAAAAATTGTATACTTTGTAGGATACTCTTGGGATCCTCTCCTAAAAATATAAATAAATCAAGCTAAATCACAGTGAAGAACAAGATAAACTAAATCACCTCTAAAACTTGTATACTAAGTTCCTAGCCTCACCATGGAAACTCTCACCAAGTATCGCATACAAGAGAACATAATATTATAATTAAAATCCTGGGAACTCTACTTCCACTATTCCCATGGTTTTCCACTATACCCTAATGTCGCATGTCCTAAGCATCTCTCTCCACAATGTAAATCACATAGACACCTGGTCGTAGCACCACATCATGCATCTTTTGAAACACAATACCACATCCACATAAAAAAAAGTAATTAGGTAGTCTTGGGGAGAGACCATAGGCCATATAACAAGTATCATAAATCAAGAATTGTACTTTAATCTATAACATCCCATACACTGAGTAAGGACCCCAATGTTGGGATAACCTATAGACATTATATATAGAGTTGTAATTTAGAAACTCTATCTAGAATACAAGTGTTTAGAATAACCACAATACGTTATATCCATATATGAAAATATATGGGAAAATTAACCACAATGCATACCAGGACAAGTAAATACCATGTGAAGAGAGAGGGGACAAAGGGGGTAGATCACCGTCTGTCCTCTCACTAGGATATTGTTGAAAACACCCCCAGGTTTCAGAATCCCTAGGGTTTTAGTTTCCTTGAATGACATGGTGGAGTAGTTTATATAAACACCAAAGTAAAATATATATTTTAGTTCACAACCACACTATGGGAATAACCTATTCCTAGAATCAACTATAGCTAGCATCTCTCAGACCCTCAACATCCACTACTAAGAGCAGATATCTTATAAGCACACAACAATTTAATGAATACATTGAAATCTTTTTCCGATTTTCATCAGTTTCTCTTTACGTTAACTATTTCATTAACCATTCATTAAAAATTAACATTCTCCACATTTTATTTCATTACCATTACAATAATGTTTCACACCCTTGAGGAATAAGAAAACCGAGTCCACTACTTCTCATAATTATAACTTCATCATATCATCCAAGAAAAATCAAGCACAATTTGTTAAAAATTTAATCATTTATTAACATATGTACTTTACATATTATGAGGAAATCTTGGAAAACTTCCTATGAAACAAAACAAGGTATACAACTCAGCACATCCATCTAGCTTATATAGTAGGGAATATAAGGAAGTTAAATAATAGCATGGTCATCATGCCAAAAATAAAGGCAAACCTAAAACCAAAATTAGTCTCTATGTGTAAGACTATATTTAACCTATTACATCATACTCGATGTCATCTCCATCACTCACATGAAAATCTTGATGCACCTCACTATCACAATAATCAACTAATTCCACAACATCTAGGCCACCCTAGACTATTTACCACAATAGCCCACTAGGATGAACTATCCCACTCCCACATCACATTTTGGCATCCATGCCCCTTCTTCCATAACATCCCTCTGGGATCAACCATCCCTTAATCAAATCAAATCAAATGTATAAGTAAATAATAATAGCAGTCGATCTTGTGACACAAAAGAAAGGAATTTACCCTTCATGTGAAACGATATCTCCTTGATCCAAAGTAAAATGAACATGGCCTTAACAAGAAAATGGGAAACTCAGGTCCTACAATTGAATTATCTCTTAGAATATAAAAAGTTCTTATAATATATTAAATTAATCATTTCATTATTCTAAAATTCCAACCGCAGGAAACCCATGCAGTAAGATATCACAAGCTATCACAAATTAATTAAAAAATTCATGTGATATTCCTTTAATTATTTTACCAACAAGCCTCAACACACTTCAAACCATTAATCAATTCCATCAACACATTGATGATCAATTCACTTATAAATTATTACATCATTATTATTACAACAAAATTGATTTAATACACATTCCTCTTTAATATTTTATCCAATTAATTTACAATTACTTCAATCTTTACATTCAATTCAAATTTACATCATGAAAAACAAGATTATACAAAAAAGGAATCGATATCACACTATTTAGTAAATTAAATGGAAAACTATTACCAGGATACACAAAATCAACCCCATGTGAATGCTAAGAAATAATAAATCTCATTCAATTAATTATTATGATAATATATTTGCTATCCAAGGGACTAAATCATGCTTGTTCTCTGATCACATAAGAATAAAATATCTATAAATAAATACAGTAACTAATAAAATTTCACCATTATTGAAAAAAAAATTGACCAAAAATGAAAATTCAAATTGCCTCTACCACATGAACTACATCCACCTAAATATTTCACACCATAACCAAGGAAAAACACAATCAACAGAACTCAGTACGATACGTGGAGGTCAAGATCCATCACATGGAAAATATGATATGGAGGGAAAAATAGGGGAACACACAATAGCAATGGTAGAACATAACTTAGATCAAATTAGAGTTCTAGTAATTGAAGACAGAATCCTGATGATCAATTCCTATAGAAAGAATATCCAAAATTATTGGATGTGTGCTAATAGACATTAGAAAGTGAGATAAATCACTTCAACAGTAGGGTATATAAAAATCGAGAGTGGCTGAAACATTAAAAATCATACAGAATTATTGATTCATATTATGTGTAATACCCTTACATTTTGTTTAATCATAAATATAAATTATCAATTAAAGAAACATTTCCTTTATTTTATTAATCCTTGAAATCTTACACACCTTGAAGCTAGAATACATGATGTTTAATTCCTACACAGCATGTAATTCCTTCTTTTTCCAACATTTAACATCCACACTCTTCCAGAAAACTTAAATGAATCCTTTGAAAACCACATTACTAAAAAATGCAAAGGGTAAATCCATATGGATATTTTCCCTTACATATACTATTTTACATTCTATTCCATAGTACATATGATAATGTTTCTCGTGTGTAGTGTGGACTAACTCCTCGTAATGAAATCAGATTCCTCTTTCACATAAAAATTACACGGAATGTAATAAGGATAACGTTAATGATTATATGTGAAAAAGTTGATATTATTATTATATTAATGAAAATTTTTATTTCTAAAATGGAATTATATATCATTTTATTTCATACATTTTTACTCACATAATGATCAATAAATTATTCGTGTATGTGCAGACTACTGCCTTTATATAGTGAAGTGACTCTATTTTCATCACCACTCCAAATGTGTGATATATATAATTATATAATATTTTATCTATTATATAATGATAATTATATAATTAAAAATTAAAAATTCCTTTTTCTATAATGATTGTTGAAAAAATGAAGGGTTACCTTTGTGTATGTACGAATTACTATCACTTTGATTGAAACATAATTTATTTCTCATAACCATAATTCATTATTGATTTGAAAAGTATAATAATTGATTAAATATGATATGTATGTTATTATAGTGATTATTTATATGATAAAACTATATAATATAGACATGATTTTAAACATTCACGAAAAAGAACACATGATAAAACAAGGTAATTAAGACATGAAACAATGAAAATAAGGAATTCTTATTAATGATATGGAGATAAGATATTTTTTATGGATAATTGTCATGACCCGTCCTCAGGTCCGTGTCGTGACTACCCCAGGAACGCCTTCCACAGGCCAGGGGCTGGCGACTAGCACCAAAGGCGTAAGTCCAAATAAAAAAGGGAAGGAATTGCCTTTATAAATGTAAACAAGCACAGCAGAGTATGCAATAGAAGTAATCACTAATTAATATTGAATAAAAAAGTAAGTGCTGAATGGAAAGGGGCCGAAAATACAAGTCCAACAGTAGTTACAATACAATTGAAAAGCTGGTACAACTTCAGTGGAGTAAAACAGCAACCACTAAGTTGTCCTCGGGAAATCCCACCCGAAGAGTGGGTGCAGGTGGCCTTCTCAGCACCTCAGGTCTGACTGTCCGCTCCATTTACATCTCGCCAAGTGGTCCACATTTGGGTACCGTCCAACTCCAGAAGTCTCCACCTCGATCAGTGTTGTCTGTTTTCTGTATCCAACACAACATAGTGCGGGCATAGCCCATGAAAGGGTGAGTATACGATACTCAGTAGGGACCCTTAGACCCCCGAAGGTCTCCCAGAATCCACGAAGTATAAACAACAAAATAAGGATATAATCGAGAAGTTTTAACCAACTCTACTTAGGTATATGACCATACATATAACTAATTTATCAATCATACTTCAACACCAACACTCGAGCCAAAAAACAACACAGTCCACACAGGAAAGAAGTCAATCACATCGTTTATAATTATTGAAAGTCAAGACTCAGCTCACACATGTATAAAAATTTAATATAGCGATAGAGATGATTATATGTAGTCACTAATACATCTAAGCTATCAGACCCACGTAGGATACTGGACCATCTATGTTGTCAGACCAATGTAGGATACTAGACCAGCTACTCTGTCGGACCCACTCAGGATACTAGTACATAAGACAAACTGTCGAAAACACATAAGAAACAAGTACAGTAGTCTTATTTTTCGATCTTATAGAGGATTCCAGTACAGTTGTCACCATCATCGAACCCATGTAGGATTCCAGTACGGTAGTCATCGTAGTCGCAGCCAGATCTAGGGTTCCTACACACAACATTCTTGATTTCGGGAGGGTCTGCAACACGAGCCAATGGTTTGATACATCAACTATCACTAAGTCCAGATGTGATGTATCCCAAAGTTCTGTCTCATTAAAAGGAAACCAACGTGATAGACGACGCGTCAATCGGACGCCCGGTCTGAGAGTTATTGGCTTTTCCGTTACAGGGCCCCCGTTGGAATTATGCTTGTTCCAAACCCGTCCATTTACCAAAGTTGTCCAAAACTCACATAGAGTATCTCAAAAGGATCGTTTCATCATAAGGGTCGCAGTGTTGTGGACGACACGTTGATCGGACGCATGATCAAGTTGTAATTCACGTTTAAGCAAAACGGGCCCGACCCGTCAAGCCCGGTGGGCTGGCGGGTCGGCCCATCCTGTCTCGATGTGTTAGACCCAAATAAGGTGTTGGTGCGGTCCAATGGGGCGAGGCCCATCCAGGTGGGGCGTTTCCCGGCTGGTGCGGCGTGGCGTGGCCTGGCTGGGCACGGCTCGGTTAGCCGGGCTGGCGGACCGGGGGGTGCGGACCTTGGTTTTTATGAAATGGCGGTGTCGAGTGGCGTCGCCCCCCTGTCTGGATGGATGAAGCCGGCCGGTATTCCTGGCCAGAGTGGCCCACACGAGAGGGCCGATATTCTACAAGCCTAACGCCCTCCTAGAACCGCTGGGTCTTCCAAGCCCGGTCGTATGCATGTCGGCCGGTTCGTCCGCCGAGCGGCCCGCGGAACGCGGGCTGCGGTCCTCCACATCACTACACCATAGAGTGCCACAATTCTTCCAGCCTGGTCGGCTACAGCCGGCCGGTTCTTCTTCGGTCAAGCGGTCCGCAGTTGCGGGCCGCGGTTCTTCTGCACGCGGTCGCTGCCTTCTGTCGCTGCCACCTCCATTCTCAACCGCCTCCCGTTGCCGCCGCCAAAATATTCAAGAATCATCAGAGGGTCATCTGGCCAGGTGCATTCGCCCCACTCCCTCTGCGTTAGGCGATATCAATTGGTCGAAGGCAATACAAGCATTCAAAAAGGACTGCATATGATTTCATTCACTTAATATTATATCAAACCTCGTACCTTGATTTCATGAGCAGTGTCACGAGGAGGCGGCATCTACTCGTTTACGTCGGGGAAGAAGGAGCCGGGGATGTAATGTCGTCGGTGTTCCTTGCGAGTGGCTCCTTCTCCTTTGACATGGACAAAGATCGAAGGAGATGATTGTCGTTCTTCGTCAGTTCTTCATTGGAATAACGATGTTCTTCATCGAGAGAAGAACTATATCCTTAATTTTCCAGAGCTTCCCCAACACAGCAACTGCCCACAAAAATAATAGCTGAAGCTATTATTTTATACTCCCACCATTTTTTCAAATTAATTAAAACAGATAGAGGATACAAAATTAAATGTTCATTAATTGATGGCGTATTGGCACATTCATGAGAGGAGGGTGGAATGTGGAGAGGCTCCACCATTAAGAGAGAGGCGTTGTCAAAAATTAAATAAAGGAATGTTAATTCGGAGTTGAAGGATTAGGGCTCGTGTGGGCCCCACCTCACAAATATCCTCTCATGAGAGGTTATGTGGGTGTCAACCCCACCTCTAACTCCCCCTTGAATGAATTAACCAACTCATAAACAATAAAATTGTGTACAACAATTTTATTTAATTTAATATAAACCCCCATACATTAACTTCCCCTCCCGAGAAAACGCAAATGCGGTAAAGGTCCCCATAAGCGAATACCAGTGATGCGAGTTCATCAGTGTCCTCAGATTTCAATTTCGAGCACTGGTTCAAAAGATAGAAAAACTCGCACGTACGTTTACTGAACAAACCCAAACAAAACTTTAGAAATTGATTTCGGCCACACCGGGACTCGGAATCAGGTGCTGTGAGAAACCACACACTTGTAAAATTCCGAAGTATTTATGAAAAAAAATTCCATGAAATTTTAGTGTCTTTACATTACTCCCACCTCAGGAATTTAGATCCCCTTAAAGCTACAACATACACTAGGTAAAAAAATGGGGTACTGAACACGCATCTGAGCCTCCCTCTTTCTTATGCTTTCCTGGAGGTTCCCGTGCTGCCAGTGAATGTGTACCAGAGGAATTGACCGTCCACGTAGGACCCGCACCTATCGATCCTTGATCTCCACCGGGACCTCCATGAATGTCTCCCCATATTTGATGTCCAGCTCCGCATGGTTGATGATGTGGGATGTTTCGTGAACGTATCTCCTTAGCTGAGATACGTGGAAGACCTCATGCACCCGGTGCAATTGAAGTTGAAGGTCCATGAGGTGACCCACCTCGCCTACTCTGTTGAGGACCAGAAAAGGTCCGATTAAGCGTGGAGATAACTTGCCACCCCGGAAAAATCTCTGTAGACCTCTTTAAGGTGAGAACCAAAGGAAAATGTGGTCTCCATCCTGGAACTCGGGTGGTCTCTGTCTCTTATCAGCATAGGACTTCTTTCTGCTCTGTGCAGTCTTCATCCGCTCTTGGATGATCTTCACCTTCTCCATCGTAGCCAAAACCATCTCTAGTCCAACAAGTGCTGACTCTCCTAGATCAGTCCATCACAGAGGTGATCTGCATCGTCGGTCTTACAGTTCCTCGTAATGGTCCTTCCCGATGGTGGAGTGGTAGCTGTTGTTTTATGTAAACTCCAACTAGGGTAGGTGATCCACACAGCTGCGACCAAAGCCAAGGACACATGCACGAAGCATGTCCTTGAGAGTCTTAATGGTACTCTCAGTCTGACTGGATGTATGAGGATTGAAGGTGGTTCTCAGACATAGCAGCCTCCCAAAAGCCTCATGTGACCCCTCCTAATGCCGGGAAGTGAAACGATCCTCTTGATCGAAGACGATAGTCGATGACACACAATGAAGGCATACGATCTCTCAAACGTAAAGGCGTCGCAATCCCTCTATTATGCCATGCTCTCTGATCGGTAGGAAGTGGGCCGACTTGGTGATTCGGTCGACGATTACCTAGATAGAGATGTGCCATTTGGATGTACGTGGAAGCCCCATCACAAAATCCATGAATATCCTACCCCACTTCCACTTTGGAACCTCTAAGGGTTGTACCAAGCCTATTAGTACCTGGTGCTCTGCCTTTACTTGTTGAAAAGTGATTAATCGTGATAGAAACTCTACTATAGCCTACTTCATACCCGAATACCAGTGTTGTCGTCTATGGTCCTGATACAACTTAGCCACTCCTGGATGTACCACTAGAGGGGAAGGGTAGAACTCCCTCAACACCTCCTCCTTTAGTGAAACTGGTTCCCTGGTATATCCCCTGAAGTGGATGATGTGCTCTCCGCCTTCAGAAAATCTTTCGGGTGCTATCCCTGAACATATTTGAGCACGACATGTCTCGTAGTCAATGTCACCATGTTGTGCCTCTCTGACTTGCTGAAGAAATGGGGGAGTGACTCTGAGAGACTATTGAAAGCCTGCTCCGTCAATATCCACAATGGATATCTACAACGCGGCTAGATACTCTGTCGTCTCTCCTAGAAGCAGAATGCCCAATCTCTTGCTGAGAGTATATGATACAGCATTCCCCTTTCCAGGAGTATAGACTATCTCAAAGTCATAGTCCTAGAGGAACTAGATCCATCGTCGTTGTCTCAGGTTCATGTCCTTCTACGAGAATATGTACCTGAGACTCTGGTGGTTAGAATAGACTGTAAAGTGCTCATCCATTAGATAGTGTCACCACATCTTCAAGTCGAAGACCACTGCTGCTAACTCTAGGTCATGGGTAGTGTAGTTCTGCTCGTTCTGTCTCAGCTGACGAGAACCATAAGTGATCACTGCTCACTCTTGCATTAGGACACACCCAAGTCTAGTCCCAGATGCATCACATTAAACTACATACCCTACGCCCTCCTCCGGTAGTCTCAAGATGGGCGCACTGGTCAATCTCTATCTCAGCTCTTGAAAGCTCTGCTGGCATCAAACTGACCACACGAAGGGTTTCCCCTTCTTTATCAATGTTGAAAGTTGTTCTGCAACTCTCGAGAAGTCCGGGAAAAATCTCCGATAGTACCTCGCCAGACCCAGGAAACTCCGCACCTCCATCACACTCTTTGGTGGCTCCCAAGCAAGAACTATCTCGATCATCACTAGATCCACTGCAACTCCATCTTCTGAGATGATGTTTCCCATGATGTGAACCTCTTGAATCTAGAACTGAAACTTCGATATCTCACCATAAATAATGTGCTCTTGGAGTGTATCCAGTACAATCCGCAAGTGGTAGGCGTGCTCCTCCTCAGTAGTCGAGTAAATCAGTATTTCATTGATGAAAACTACAACAAATCGATTGAGGTGAGGTTGGAAGACCCTTTTCCTGAGACTCATGAACACTGATTCTATGTTGGTTACGCTGATGGGCATAACCATGTACTTGTCATGGACATACCGAAACCTGAAGGCCATATTTTGCATGTCCTTGTCTCAATCACTGAGCTGGTGATAGCATGACATGTGGTCTATCATTGAGAACCATCATTCGCCCTTGAGATAATCAAAGAGGTAATCAATTCTCAAGAATGGGTACATGTTCATCACGATCACCTGATTCATGTGACGGTAGTCGACACACAGTCACAAGATCCCATCCACCTTCTTGGTGAAAAAAATCGGAGAAGCCCTGGGTGAAACAATGGGTCAGATAAATCTCTTCCCCTACAAGTCCTCCAGCTGTACCCACAGCTCACGAAGCTCAGCCAGATCCATCTGATATGATGGATTAGATATCGGTGCTGTCCCGAGGTACAGTTCTATGTAGAAGTCTACCTCTCTATTAGGAGGTAGACCTGGAATGTATTTTAGGAAAAACGTCCGCATACTGATCCACAACAATAGGAAAACTCAGACTCCACACATCAACCACTCCGAGGATGAGACTAGCCAACTGATTTGTGATCGGTTGCCCTCTCCTCTCTGAAAGTCTATCATGCACTGCAAAGGCTCCCTTCTCAACGGTGAAGGTGAACCTGGTCCCATCCGGGCGAACACACCTCACTTTTTTCCTAATAAAGTCAATTTGATCATGGACTATAGATAACCAGTCCATACCCAAGATGACGTCGTAAGGCCTCGATGCAGTGACAAGAAGAATCCAGCCGAAGCTCTCACCTCCAAGAGTAAGCTCACACTGTCGGAACCAATGCGTAATCATCGAGTCCGCTCTAGTAGGAGTCTCTAGCCGTAAGGATCGAGCCAACGGCTACGTTAGAATCTTTGAGCTCCAAACAAGGGTAGTGACAATAAAATAAAGACTCACACCTATGTCTATAAGTACTGCAACAAGGGTGGGGTAGACATAGATAGTACCTCGAATCATCTCAGATTCATCGTGGTCATTGGCCTCAGTTATCTAGAGTTGATCCTTCCCCTGTCTTCTAACTCCCTATGGTTGGGGTGGTCCTTCTGGTGGTGGTGGTGGTAGATCTTCATAACATCGTCCACCACCCGCTACTCGTCCAGCTCTTCTGCCACGTCCATCCACTCCCGGTGGACCACCACAGTCGAACCCCTACCTCTCCCTGGGAGGACCCTCTACTCTATACTTCTCATTCGCATTGAGGGTCGAACAGTCTCAAGCCATGTGACCCTGCCCGCCGCATGAATAGCACTGTCTGCTCAACATATAGCCGGCTCGGTTTCGTGTGCCCCACACAATTGAACCTGTATCTTGAGGTCTCCCAACTGATGGCCTGGTCCGTTTGGTCCTCTACGTCAACTGTCTACTTCCAACTGCAGAAGACTCCGCTATGTGTTGTCCTGCGGTGGGTCTCGTAGCTGGTGTCAGCTCAGCAAGAATGATCTCCACAAGAAGGGCTCGCTCCAATACTCCCGCATGTGTCGGAATAATGAGGGAGATCATCGAAGACCTGATCTCATGTTTGAGTCCCTGCTCAAAGGTTCATACCCTGAAGAATGGGTCCCATACCATGTCCGAGGAGTAGCGTGAGAGGTCAGTGAACCCCCTTGAGTACTGAGATACGATCATACTGCCCTGCTGCAGATGAAGTAACTCCTGAATCCGCCCCACACGAATGGTGCATGGAACAAACTCTGAGCGGAAGAGACTCTCCAAGTCTATGCAAAGTAAAGATGCCTCGTCCTTAACCTAGAGCATCAAGCTGCACCATCTACCAACTTTTGATTGTAAGAGACTCGCGAAAAGGATGATCATAATATCGACTAGTGTCCCTACTAATCTGAAAACTCTGACGACATCCTCCAGCCAGTTTACAACTGCCTGTGGGTCCGTCCCTCTGTGGAACCTAGGCAGCCTCTGGCACTGTAACTTGTGCAACATTCCCAGGTGGCGTGAACTCTCTGCTGCTGGGGCTGGTGGTATCAGTGGCCTAGCAGTTAGTGGTACCGCTGGGGCCTCCGCTATGATGGGGCCCTGCACCGAGGCCTCGTTGCTCGGTGGGCTACCATATCGTACGTAACTTAGAACCCTAGTTGTCTACCTTCGTGGGGCCATCCAAAATAGAACAGTTGCGCCACAGTTAAAACAGTATACCTGGTGATCTGACACAATGTAATCACAAAGAAAACTTTTCAATGGAAACACACATGCAATTAGTTTTTTCGTGTACTGAGTCAGAAATCATAGGTCAGGGTCTTGGTGTATAGATAGGTCAGCCACCGCACCAACACTGGACTCTCTGGACTGAAATCAACACTCAATACTCTTTACAATATTTTTACACAATAAGATAGATCAGAGTCCTATGTTCTGTTGTAGAACCGAATCTTCTGATACCAATTTGTCATTACCCATCCACGGGGCCCATGCTGTGACTACTCTAATCTCGCCTTCCATAGGCCATGGGCTGGCGACTAGCACCAAAGGCATAAGTCCCGATAAAAAGGAAAAAAATTCCTTTATAAAAGTAAACAAACACAACATTGTACCCAACAGAATTAAGAACTAAGTAATACTGAATAAAAAAAGTATGTGTTGAATGGAAAGGGGTAGGAAATATATGCCCAATAGTAAGTATAGTACAACTGAAAATCTAGTACAACTATAGTAAAGTAAAACAACAACCACTGAGTCGTCCTCTGGAAATCCCACCTGAATGGTGGGTGAAAGGGGCCTCCTCAGAACCTCAAGTCCGACCATCCACTCTGTGTACGTCTCGCCATGTGGTCCACCTCCGGGTACCGTACATATCCACAAGTCTCCACCTCGATCAGTGTTGTCCATCATTTTCATCCAACACAATGTAGTGCGGGCATAGCTCGTGCATGGGTGAGTATACAATACTCAGTAGGGACCCTGGGACCCTCAAATGTCTCCCATAATCCACGAAGGATAAACCACAAAAGAAGTATACAATCACGAAGAATCAAACAACTATACTTTGTTATATGACCATATATATACCTAAGTTATCAATAAGAGTTCTACTCCAACTCTAGATCCCAATGACAACCTAGTCCACACAAGAAATAAGTCAATCACATCGATGATAATGATTGAAATTCAAGACTCTTATCACATAGGTCTACATATTTCGTATAGCAATAGAGATGATCAGATGTAGTCACTGATTCATCTATGTTGTCGGACCCGTGTAGGATAGTAGACCCGCTAAACAGTCAGACCCATGTAGGATACTAGACCAGCTACTCTGTTGGATCCACTCAGGATACTAGTACATAAGTGAAACTTTTAGACCCACTTCGAATACAAGTACAGTTGTCATCATGGTCGAATCCAGGTAGGATTCCATTATAGTTTTCGTCATCATCGAACCCACGAAGGATTCCAGTACGGTTGTCGTCGCAGACGCAGCCAGCTCTAGGGTTCCCGCACACGGCACGCTCGATTCTGGGAGGGTCCCCTCCCCGATCCAAGGGGTCGATACCTCAACTATCACGATGTCTAGAGTTGATTTATCTCAAAGTTCCATCTCATCAAAAGGAACCCAATGCGACAGATGACACGTCAATCGGACGCCCAGTCTGAGAGGTATTGGATTTTCCATTCCATGGGTTCAGTTGAAATTACGCTCGTTCCAAACACGGCCATTTTCCAAAATTGTCCAAAACTCACTTAGAGTATTGCAAAAGGTCCATTTCATTGTAAGGGTTGCAATGCCATGGACGACATGTTGATCAGACGCATAGTCAATAAGTAATTCAGGTTTAAGTGAAACGGGCCTGGTCCATCAAGCCCGGTTGGCTGGTGGGGTGGCCCGTCCTGGCTCGGTGGGTCTGACCCGACTAAGGGTTCGGCCCGGTCCGACGGGGCATGCCCTGGCTCGGTGGGGTGTGGCCCGACACAACTGTCGTGGCCCGGTCTGGCAGGCACGGCCCGGCCCAGCTGGGCGTGACTCGGCCAGATGGCCGAGCAGACCGAGGGGCACGGGATCCATCTTTTCTGAAACGGTGGCGCTGGGTGGCGCTGACCTCTTGTATGGCTGGCTGAAGCCGTCTGTTATTCCTGGCACGAGCGGCCCGCATGGGTGGACCACTTTTCCCCAAGTGCGGCGCCCTCCTGGTGCCGTGGGGTTTTCCTAGCCCAGCCTGCAACCTGCCGGCCGGTTCGGCCGCCGAGCGGCCCGCGGAATAGGGGTCATATTCTTCTACAGTGAGGTGACATAGAGCCCCATGGTTCCTCCAGCCCACCTGGCTATGGCCAGATGGTTCTTCTTTGACCGATCGTCCCGTAGTTGTGGGCTGTGGTTCTTCCGCATGCGGTCGGCGGTCGGCCACTACCTTCGGTCGTCACCGACTCCGTTCTCCACTGCCTCCTATTGCTGCCACCAAAATATTCAACAATCATCGGAGGGTCATCGGGTCTTTAGAGTTTGGCATGCTCCCTTCACGTTACACAATATTAATTGGCCGAAGACCATAGAAGCAATAATCAAGGATGGTATATAATTTCATTCAGTTAATATTATATTAAACACCCTACCTCGGCGTTAACTCGTTCACGTCATGGAAGAAGGAGCCGAGGATGGAGCGTCGTTAGTGTTCCTTACGGGTGGAACCTTCTCCTTTGACTTGGCCGAAGATCGAATGAGGTAATCATCGTTCTTTGGTGGTTCTTTATTTGAATAATGACGTTCTTCATCTAGAGAAGAACTCTATTCTTATTTTTCCACAGCTTCCCCAACACAACAAGTTCCCAGAAAAATAATATCCAAAGCTATTATTTTATTCTCCCACGATTCTTTTCAAATTGACTTTAAAAAAACTGATGAGCCTAATTTAAATGTCCATTAATTGATGGAATATTGGCGCATCCATGAGAGGAGGGTGGAACGTGGAGAGGATCCACCATTAAGAGAGAGGAGTTGTCAAAAATTAAATAAAGGGGAGTTAATGAGGAGTTGAAGGGTTAGGGCTCGTGTGTGCCCCACCTCACAAATATCCTCTCATGAGAGGTATTGTGGGTGTAGGCCCAAACTCTTACTCCCCCTTGTAGGAATTAACATACTCTTCAATAATAAAATTGTGTACAACAATTTTATTTAATTTAACATAAATCCCCAAAAATTAACTTCTCCTCCCGAGCAAACACAACTTCGGTAAATGACCCCTTAAGAGAATACTGGTACTTCGAGTTCATCGGCGCCCTCAGATTTAAATTTCGAGCACCGGTTCAAAACATAGAAAAAACTGCATGTATGTTTACTGAACATAACTAAACAAAACTTTAGAAATTGATTCCAGTCACACTGGGACTCGGAATCAGGTGCCGTCAGAAACCGCAAACTTGTAAAATTCCATAGTATTTATGAAAAAAATTATTCCTTTAATTTTTCAAGGCTTTACAATAATATATGATTTTATTAATATTAATCGTTAATGTTATATGTTAATAAAATGTTCCAAACTACTATATATAAGATGTTAAAGCATGTTCAACCAAAGGAAAAAAGTTAGGTAATGCGTTTTATCTCAGTTTCATTTCATTGAGATTTATTGTAATACTATGCACCTAATTTGTTTTGTAAGATATATATACCACCCCATTGATATGTAATATAGTTAATGAATAATAATATATTATATTTTGATTTTTTTTAAATTTTATGACCACATTCTATAGATGTTTATAACTTAATTTATCTTCACTGGGAAATATTAATCCGTCATTGTCGTTGATATTATAAGATAGTTTTAGTAGGGAATTTTATAGTATAATTTTTATTTACACTTGTTTTATATAGATATAAATATGATACACAAAATTTATTCATTAACTAATTTTACATGAATGTTATGATCATTTTAGTTTTTTATTTAATGATCTCATTACAATCGAGATATTTCTATTATTGAATTTTAGTTAAATATAATAATTTCACAAATTTCTGATAAAACATTTTTATTTTACTATCCTTAGTTTATTCATTATATTTTTAAGTAATTATAAAATTATTTTACTATTTTATAAAGAAATTAATTGAGAAAATATTTTAATAAAATCTGTCATCATTTCCATCTTCAGCCAAAAATACATTTTCTTTCGAAAACATTTTTAAGAAAAAAATTATTTAAATTTTTTACCATTTATAAATTATCTATAAAATAATATTTTTCCCAGTATAACATCATCAAAAATTTATTAAATTAATAATTATTTCTATTTCAAAATAATCCTTGTTTTGATTTTACCAAAAATATCAAATAAATATACAAATCATTTTCTAGGCATTATACTTTCCTTGCATTTTTATATAGAAAATGGAATATTATTTTAACCTTTTACGTCATGCAAGGAATTTACATATTTAATAAAAAGTAATTATTTTATGCTTATGTTTTATGTTTATGAAGATAATTTTAAAGAAAATGATTTTAACAATGATTTTCAAAGAAAATGATGTTTAAAAGCTTTTCAAAACGACATTATATATTCCTTAATAATGGTTTCAAATATTGTTTTATGTGATTTATATTCATCAATAAAAAACCCATTAATATTACTCTAATTGTTATACATTTTTTAGATACCATCCTTAGTCTTCTTCTGTGTAGTTTATGATTATATCAACAAATGAATGCATTTTCATTCACATACCTGATTAATTTTTACAGTCATTAACTTTCCCTTGAAATATTCACTATCCTATGATCATTGACATTATATTCCCCTTAATAAGATTATTATATATCATGGATATGTTTATTTTTTAAAGCCTATAACATGTATACATGTGATGTTTTAAATTGAATTTCATTTAATTTTCTAGGGAAATATTGAATAATATGTATTCTTCACTCAATATAGAAATTTAATAATATGTAAAATTGTTTATGAATTAATTTTATTGTTCAATTTATGAAGATTTAGTTGGACCAATTGTATTGGGTGGGAAATTTTATAATATATGTACAGAATGAATCAGTAGGTCTCACGAGATAATTAATTTATGCTATCATTAAATGGGGTTTTACCTATCTTTTGAAAGGACTTGATATTATAGGTATCATGATTCCTCAAATCATGTCATCTAATTATAAAGCATTTTCTATAAAAATATTTCTATTTTTATTACTATCTATAATATTTCTATTATGATATCATCTTTAGATGCATTTAATTTTTGTTAATTGATTAAAATGAATGTGTTTTCAATTATATTCTATTCCATATTGATTATTCCTTATCTAGATATTTGAATTCCATTTGGGTTCAATTATCCACATTTCAATATTCATTATTCTTATTAATGGATGATAGCTTCCTCTATACATGATTCTTATTAACTATTAGAGATTTTCCTTATTTTATTTCCTTAATCCAAGATTCAATGATATTTGACTGATATGCAGGCATACTATAGATGGAATAAAATTATTCTCAAAAAAAATAATGTTGTATTTTTTTTATTTCAATGTAATTTAAGGCCCATGTAGTTCTCTAGTTTACTAAAACTATTAAAACAATCTATCCATTGATAAGTGATTCCTTATTTCTTCTTCCAATGTTATAATGTACGAACCCAATTTGGAAAATTGACTTTTGTGTCTCAAACTAAATCATTCTTTATAAGATTAACAAATATTTTTCAATTAAATTTTAAATATTTTTTTGATCTTTTGGTTATAAAAACATTTTCAAGATAAAAAATTATACTGTCTTCTAGAATATTTTCACTGAAAATGTTATTTTATTTTGATTATTAAAAAAACCATTGGTTTTATATAAAATAAATTGGGGATATGTTGTTTTGATACTAACCTTGTTAATTTGATAGATTTATTATGATAATTTTGAACAACGAATCTATTGAAATTCAATTTCTAAGTTCATTTTTTACATTCATGAAGATTCTATTATAATATTAATATTAATTTTATAATGGGAAATTAAATTTCAACTGATATCTATTTTATTTATCATGGATATGTTTATTTCATAAAAAATATGTAATTTTTACATACATTTAACTATATTTAATAATAATTATTTTATTGGGAAAATATTGATAAATATGCATCCTTTAATTGTTATGGATATTTTGTTATACTGTAACTTATTTTATTTGTTAAATCAATTATTTTGTTTATGAGGAATGTTTTTTTCATGCAAGGATGAGTGTTAATTAGAATTTTCTATCCCCTTGATTCATCAGTTGTGTCGTGATGTGAATCAACATACTAGTATTGAAATATTTTGTACCCATAGTTGTAAACTATATATTGAAAGGTCTTGATGTTGGAGGTATGATGTTTTTTGAGATAATTTTATGAAATAATTATTATTTTCCTTCAATAAGAATATAGTTATTATTATCCATGATATTTTTAAAAAGATATTATCTCTTGATGCATTTCATTCTCAATAAATTATTAAATATAATGTATTTTCTATTATTTTCATTCCATACTGATTAATCCATATTTTTAATGATATTATATTTAGATAAATGAGATGTGTGTTTAGTTATATACCTTAC
Organism: Viscum album; assembly: GCA_963277665.1. Lineage (NCBI taxonomy): Eukaryota > Viridiplantae > Streptophyta > Magnoliopsida > Santalales > Viscaceae > Viscum > Viscum album. Next base: position 568,975,838 of record OY728126.1, on the reverse strand, counting down.
CATATATGTTATTCCTTTTATAATAAAGAAAATCATTTTTTTGATCTAATGGAAGGTGTTTTTTGATATTTATCTTCCCACATCGATTATTATTTATTGATTATCAATCTTTTGATACTGATAGGTGACACTATTCATAAATATTTCTTGGAATTTGATCTCAACATTACATTTTTTCTTTCCCATGAGTCAAGGGAGTGTACTATGAATGATATGAACATATATAACAAAATAAATAATTATATGCTCAAAAAAATTATCTTAAATTTTTTGTATCCAAGCATAATATGGGAATCTTGTATATATCTGTTTTACCAAGACTAATAAAGTATTTGGTCCTTTAGGATGATATCACATTTATGTTATGACAACATAGTAATGTGGAAAATGTATCTAATCTACTAGGGTTAGGTATTTAAATTTATGGTATATATTTTATTGTGATTCAATATCATATAAATTTTTCATGGGAACCGATTATGTTCTAATAAATACATGCTTATCTTATGTTTAAATTTGATCATTGATTTATTTATCTACTATTTACCATTACTATGTATCTAAGATCAACCACTATAACATTTCTATTCTTGTGGTTTTAAATAATGGAATTTCGTATTATTTTTCAAAAAGTGTATCGTATAAGAATTATTTTAATGGAAAATGTATAAAATATTGTAAAATATGTTGTTCATATATCTAATCTATAAATATTCTAAACCTTTTTATTTTAGAGTGTCTTATATTTAGATATGAAATGAATATTCTTGTAAAATAATGTAAAACATATGAATATAATTCTTTGATATCCTATTTTTTGTATTACAATGTGGTTTATTTATAATTTTATGGATTTCAATATTATGAATAAGTGGACAAAACCTTAAAAAATCATCGTCGAGCCAAATGTGATACTGGATGAACAACAAATGCTTATGTTTGTCATATTTGTTTCATAATTTTGGATATATTAACTTTAATTTTTATTAACACATGATTTCATACTATAAATATTATTTCATGATACTAAAATTAACCATTTTTTAACTATGGGACATAAGATGGAATCATGAAATTAGGATGGTGGTTGGAACATGATAAATTGAAAACTTCTCATTTGATCATACTTCTTATGAATTTAATCACATCATGAATGGATTATAAGACTATTAGGTCATATCCAATCTAATAGAAATTAAAGGGAATATTCTACCTAAATATCTTATTATTCCCCCTTTAGTGGCATTTGATGTGATTTTTGTGATTGATTGGATATCTAAACCTAAATATAATATTAATATATTTGACAAGGAAGTCAAATATCAAAATTCAAATTAATATATGATCATTAATTATTATTAGGATGACCATGAACTCTGAAGGTATATTAAATCCATTTTAGGGGACACAATACCATATAAGAATGTGTATATATATATAAATGTTCTGGAAAAAAGATAATTAAGTAGCCCCATTTATTTAGGAATATTTCAATTTTTTTTTAGAATAGTTTCTTGCTCATCCAAAAAATAATGATGTTGACTTTTCAATAAATCTCATTAAATTTTTTTCTAATACCAAAGTCACAAAATAGAATGAAAATAATTGACTGGAAATAATTGAATTATGAACCTCTATGAGTCTTAATCAATGGGTTTCATAAAACCGTGTTTTTTCTTCATAGGGTGCACCATCCCGCTTTGTTAATAATATGGTTAGATTAGTGGCTAATTACATTATTTATATTAACCTCCAAAAATCATGTTAATTTGTATTTATGAATTGTTTGGTTAGTTTTTAGGTGATCGAAACTTATCTATTAAGGACCTTTGACCTAGATATCCTAATTTATTGATAAATACTGGGGATATACTGAAAATAACCCTTTATATATGATATTGGAACTGTGAATTCAATGTAATTCCATTTAAACTCAATGATACCCTGATTATCTTCATAGATATGATGAATACATTATTTAGATAATACATCAATCAATTCTTTTATTCCTTATAATATATATTACCATGAATTACATGATAATGGAAGAATAAAACGGTGGTTTAAGGATTATGATACATACCTTGAGGAAATATAAATTATATAAAAAATTTAAATCTTCTGATTTTTAACTACATAAAAACAATTTTCTTGTGTCATTTAAAAACATATAAAGTTATATTTATTGATACATATATGATATAGGAGATATTATTATATCATATACCTACATCTATATTGGATACAAATAGCTTTTATATATTAACTATATAATATTCTTGATTTGTTATAATTTTTCTACATTTTCACTTGAACTCGTAAAGTTAACTTTCAAGGGAGTGAAGTTTCTCTAAAAAGATGAATTTGAATTAAAATTCAGGGATCTTAATAAATGGTTTTTCAGTTCATATATGAAAACTTTTTCCTACAGTACTGATGTTTTTAATATATTGTGATGAATCAATGTAGGGATTGGTATTTGAAATCACATATAATGAAATGGGGGAAGTTTATACCTCCTGTTAGATGGTGATTAAAGATATAAATTACCAAACACATGATTTTTCAGAAGGAAGTGAAAACATTGGTATTGATGACATAGATTCATTAGCATTATGTTGAAAAGTATGGAATATTTACTAACTAAATGTTCTTAAATATTATATTCCTATAAAATTAGTTAAACATGTACTAAATGATCATGTTAGAGTTAATCAATTTAAATGAATTCTCTAACAACTATCCATTTAAATATAATAGAGGACTAAAATAAAAACATATATATATATATATATTAGAGTAGTTAAGGAATATTAAAAATTATATCATTAAAAATGGTGGAATAATTAGATATAGTAATATATATATATATATGTTCCATCAATATAATATTTGAAGAAAGAGACATTTGATGACGAATATAACCCACTATTAAATAGAAATCTAGGAAATGAAATGATATATATGCTTATGGAACATTTTAGGTTGGAATATTGACGTAAGGTATTTTAATGTATATATCTCAATTCTTATTCAACAAGGAAGTTAAGTTATAATGATAGATTTATAAGAGGATACCAAAACCTATACCAATAAATTATAGATTTGAGAAAAAATAACAATAGATTTCATTGTATTTGGCCTTAATAATTATAATGTTTATAATTCCATTTGTATTATAGTTGATTACCATACAACGTCATCACATTTCATTTATATGAAAAATATTTATTTACCAATTTTCATTCCAAACTACAAATAAAATAAGTGGTAAGAATAGATAGAGTAACACAATCAATTTTATATAATCAAGATCCAAGGTTTTACTTAACATTGTAGATAGTTTTTCAACAATCATTTTTTGTCATTACCAACTTCATCGTTATTTATCAACCTCAAACTGATTTTCAATCTAAAAGGACCATTCAAAAAGAAAAATAAGTTTCTATATCCTATTAAAATTATTTTTTATAGGTTATAGTCAACATATTCACCTTATAGAGATATCATATAGTACAAAATTTAATTTTAGAATTCAAATAGTACCCTATGCGGCTCAATTTTTGACGAATTTTTGAACTATTACATGTTTCTATTCATATAGATAGTGTAAATATATTTGAATTGATCTTACTCATGAAACTAATAAGAATATTAAACCTAGTAAGTTTAACATTTCATTAAAAAATGTTGAAATAAAATTAATATAGATAATCAATGGAGATATTTTGAGTTTGAAGTTATAGACAATAAATTATTTTGAATACCACTATTGAATATGGTTATGAGATTTTGAAAGATAGAAAATACATTACCTATATATAGGACTTTATAGAGTCTATTATTGTGTGGTAATGGTATCTTATCATGTTTCACTTCGAAAAAAGTTAAACAAAATTCATGATTCATTTTATGAATTACTTTTTAGGATGTACACACATGATCCCTCATATGTATTGAACTGAAATATAGTATAACTACGACACAATATCTTATAAGTGGAACAATATGTAGAATGATATGATCCTAAATATAATGTAATATGAAATAGTATCACTAACTGAGTTAATGTTTTACAGATGAATGTGATGATTTCAAATGAAGAATGAGGGAAAAAATATATAATAAGACAAAAGTATCTATTTATTTAATCTGAGTAATGACATTTCTGATGAAATTTTTTTATTACTCGGCCTTACAAATTCTATAATATTGAATTATATTAATAATTCACATTGAGTCTCTTTTCATGTTTATAGTTTTAGAGAATTAGATTATAACATATACATACAACTTGAATCTTACATGTAGAATCTTCTACTCTGTATTCATTTTATTGTTAGAAAATAAAAAATCTTAAAAAAATGAACCATGTTTAGTTCAATGTTTTAAGTAACTTGACTTTTCCATGATCCCATCCAAGACACTATTACACATTAAGTCTGTTGAAAAAATTTTCAAAAAATTTAGACGATCATAACAATCTCAGAAAGGGATAGATAATGAAGGAAAGTTATTTGTTTTTCAAAACACCAAGTTAACCATGAATACTTTATCATGAAGAAATAATTTCACCATTAAGAATTAGAAAAATCACCTCACTGAATAATAGCTCATTTATTACCCATTTATTAACAAATGTATTACCATAATTCCCAGAGAAATAAATATATTGCATATAAAGGTAACTTGGGACAAAAACACACATCAATGGAATTACCATACGATCAATTTTCACACATATCACTAAATGGAATATTTATACGGCCGACTTCCATACACAATGCATTGAAGGTTATAAAGTAAGATCCCGACATTAGATTATCATATAACCACTCATTATTTGGTTTATCATGTTACCACCTATCAAATTTACAAGTACCATTATATGATCATCACACATACAAGATTGAAAATATCAAAAATGCAGTCATAAAATTTCATTTTCAATCAAAAGAAATTATATCAAGATATTGAAAGCGTAAATACAATTTCAAAACCACATTAAATCCTTAAATATTTAAAAAGGAATATGGTATTTATTTTCCATTTGAAAATACCATGACCTGTTATGAAATCCAAATATATAAAAATGATCGCGGTGGTGCAAAGGTCATTGTTGCTGCATATGTTAAAAAGAATCATCGATTTGTTATTTAGTAAAACACTATTTCGAAGAAATATTCCCTTTAAATGAAGTTAAAATTTAATAGAGTTTATACTTCCTATAAACGAACATCGTGTATAAATCCAAATAAGCCTCAATGAAAGAAGATTGAGATGAAGTCCCTTACCTCAAGTCCAAATTTTCTTGTATGTTCCTTTATATTAATGAATATTAAACATAAGTAATTAAAAATATTTTTCTAGTTTATTATTCCTTTTATATCACATACTACCTTTCTATAACACTTAGTTAATTATTTGAGTTTATATTGGACATTTTTTCGATGTTTAGAACATGAGTAAAATGAAATTTTTAGAATGACCAATTGTCAATGTGGTCAAAAGTACATTATATAAAGAATGATATTCATTATTTATATAACATATATATAATAAATATGCAGTATATGTATATTTAGAATATTCCATAGCATATGGATATAAGAAATAAAATTTACCGTTAATGGAGATGGTAAGCCATACATAAGCATGACCAATACATTTATTTTATATTCATATATTAATAAATGAAAAATAAATGATACAAAGGTTTATTATCACTAGTGTAAAATATATATGTTATATATGTTACATAATTTCCTTAATTTGTTCCTTCAAACATTCCATGTATTGTATCCACAAGTCATATTAATTTGATGGGGCATCATTCTTCATTCCTTAAATGAAATTACCGATTTTAAACAATATGAAAAGAATAAATGTATGTTATAAATGAGAATTAATGTAGTATAGAGATAAAATAAATATCATAAATATTATATATAATTACATTAACTTTATTTTTTCCACCATAAGATGCGGTAGGTGAATATTGAATAATCATCTTTTTGTGAGGTAGTAGTTCACTGTCCACAGAAACGGTATGTTCTATACCCATTCGATAGAGGTGTGTGTAGGTGTAGCCAGAATAATCTTCATAAAAACATCATAGAATATTGAAGATAGATTTTTTATAAATGAAATTAATAAAGATAGTTTAGTGGGTTGGATAAGAAAAATAAATGAAATAATCCTAAGAGAAGAAATTACCTCAAATTTGGTAACTCAATTTTTAAGCTAAATGGCCTTCATTAATATCCTTCTAAAAAATTTGAGGCTTTTAGGTGGAATATATGGCTATTGGGAGATTATTTGGGTATATTTTTGACCAGACAAGGGGCTTGATATGTGAGTAAGGGGTAGAGGTGGTGTCCTTTCATAAGAAGGAGGAGGGGCATTTTTGGAATGTTTGAAAGAATTAATTTTTTATTAATTTATATTCGAATTATAATAACACCAAAGTGGTATACTTATTAGATAAGAAGAGTATGGGTCTAAATATTCTCAGAAAATGGGTTTTAGTCATGTTTAAGGGATAAAATTAACCTTATCATATACTTTTAACCATTAGTTAAATTAATTAACTCTTACCATGCCTTCTTTTATTTACATAATATATGGTTACAATAGATACTATAAAATTCCAAAAGATCCAAAATGGATAATTGATGACATTTTAAACATTATAAATTTCATTTGGACTAATATTAGTTTTTTAGGACTATTATATAATTTAATAAATATTTATTAATTTAAGAACTCATTTATGTCAAATTTTTTACTATTTATATCATGTATTTTTAAAAATCCATATATTGTTGATTAATTCTAAAAATCATCATTAATTGAAATATAAAAAGTCATAATAATACATAAAATTTGTGGATGGAATAAAAAGTTTCAGAATATTTTTTTAAATATTTATTATCTCATTTATTTAAAAATTTTATTAATAAGGTAATCACTATATTACTATTGTGTCATAAATAAATTTAATAATATAATGTATAAACATTATAAATACAATACCGTGATGTATAACATATTTAGATCTTTGTAATGAATATTTATAGTCAAAGATATCACTTATATAACCACATATAAAAAAATTTAGTAAAAGAAACATGTTTAAGTTACATTTTATTTATCTTTAAATTAAATGTATTTGAATGTAATTTTCACAGACAAGTGGCTCCATGGAGTCCTTAAATCGACAAAATGATGAACATGGTCTGAAATATCTCATAAAATAGGGATAGGATATGTTTTAAGTAATTTAATATTATTATAATATTATTTTGTACCCTTAATTACTAGATTTACTTTTTAACCATGGTAAATATCATATTTACTAAATATAATTTTCATAATAACTAAAAATTAAGGTTGCCTATTTACACAATTTAGACCCCATTATTCCAAATATGGAATCCATTTTTCTAAATTCAAAACAAATATGTTGATGAAATTAATTTTAAATTAATTACTATTGTCAAAATCCAAAAGTGTCTTTTTAAGAAGTGAAAAATACCAAAAGATTGAATTGTGTTTTTTTGTAATATTCAAAGAAAAATTAATTTCAATGACTAAAATTTGATTAAATGAGAAAAATATTATCTTATTACACATTAAAATCTAATATAAGTATAATATAACCATTTACATAAATTATATTAAAATATAATTTTGACTAAAAACGCTTTATTTTTCGATATTCAATAAAAATGATCTTTTTCAGAAAAATACAAATAATTTAACCACTTTAAATATTGATATCCTGCTTCTAAATTAAAAGTTTAATTTTTTCAAATGGAACATATAAAAGTGGTTAAAACTATATTTTAAAAGGGTTCTTTATTGAAAGGTGGAAAATCGACCTTTTAAAGAATATTAGAGTACTTCATGCTTAAAATCCAATTTATTATTATTTAAAGCCCTCAAAATATATTAGATAAATGTAAAGACATTTTAAAAACTTTTGAAATCATAATTTAGTTAGATATGTTCATTCTGAGAAACTCAACGGTTATACATTAACTACTATTTAAAATTATAATAATATTATTATATTATTTATCGGTATAACTCAAAGTTTAGTGCAAGGTGAGATTCTGGAGAAGCTCGTTATTGCATGTCGAGTATGCTATCAGAATAATAATCCCATTATCTTATAATTAATATCCTCATATGTTTTAGTTGAAAAAAATTATTATTCTATAAATTCATAGGTCGTTACATCCTTCCCCACTTTTGGAAATTACGTCCTCGTAATTTTTGAAATTGGGCTCCAAAACATCATTGAAAGTACCAAATCGAAATGATTCAATACAAATATCATTTAAAAATAAATAAGAGAAGTATAAAGGTCACTCAATAAAAAAAATACTAGGATTTCATGAAAACATGGGTATGGAAGAGAAAACTAACCACCATGTTCTGATGGAGAGTGATAAAAATCATTTTCTTGAGAAAGTTATCCACCAGAAAACCACAAACTTGTGATAAGTCAAATGATATTTGATTTCCTAATAGGAAAATTAAATAGATAATATATTTTAATGTTCCCTTTCATTAATGTGGATAATTTATTTATTATATTTACTAAGAAAACAAGGAAATATACATACATTGCACATAGAGTTTCACCCTTTAATAAATTTGTATAAAAAATTCATCTTTTCTCAAACCGATGAGTTTTCTAGATGACATGGTCAAACCTAATGTGCTATAATAAACTTATATATTGTCACATGAATCAAAAAAGATAAACTATATGTTTTCTTTGACTTTAGACATTAACCAAATCCAAAATGGTTTGTTTTGGATCATATTAACCCCAAAAAGGAAAATATTTTATAATAAGAAATAATAATCTTAATATAAAATATTAAGAAAACAATACAAAATGTTCAACAAAGACTATACAATAAACAATGGTCTTTAAATTTCTTCAAACTAATCCAAACTAAGTTTGAAACCTAAAATTCTAAAGTATGTGATCATAGATTCTTCCACAAAAATAGTAACATTTATCTTCAAACAACATCGACTATTCCTAATGTCCCATAATGAAAAGTAATTAACATAATCACATATTCTCTATGATTGGTTAATAATTTCCATAAATAACACAAATAGCCATATATACACAATAAAAAAATAGATTCATTTAAAAAAAATTCCACAATTACTCCTCAGAATAAATCCCATAGTATTCAATCTTTCTTAGGTATATAGTGTTCTCAAAAGAGCAAACGTCTTCTAAAATAAAAATTATCAATTATTCACCAATCATTTTCCTATACTAAAGATATCAATTGGATAAAACATAAGTTACCAAAATAAACTTATTCTTGATCCATAAAACCGTTTAACTAAAACGAATTAGTCATTCTAAAGGAGGACCTCACGTAGGTTAGTGGTTGGTGATTCATACATGTCGCAATCGATTTTGGGTTTGATTTCCATTTCCTTGGTGGACGTGATGGGTTTTCAACCATCCTGATAATTTTCCTTTTTCTAAAACCATATCATTCTAATAAAATTCTCAAAAATAATATAATATCATCACAAATAACCATAACCTATTTTATCCTCAAAATATATCTAATACCATTCATTGTGCATCCCAAAATGTAATAACCATTTATCACCTCAACAAAAAGATCATATGAACCCCTAAGGTTATCCATAATGCACACAGAAGAAAATATAATTCTATCTTGAATAAAATTTTCACATATTAAACATTATAGTTACACATACTAGAAAAATTCTTCCAAAGTAATCTTATCATTAATACATTTAAACATATCATTATCTTTAGACCCAACATAATTGTTCAATTATTAAAATGTAGACATCTCAATCATCTAATATTCTTCATGATATTTTATCCATGTTATTCCATCTTATTCTTTTTTACATATTTCCTACAAAAAAATGAATAATGTTTTATGATTTTATTAATTTTAAACATTTTATAAGAAATAATACATACCTTTCATAGTCATTTTTAGTTTCCTCGTTTTCAATTGGAATGGCATTAGTAATTAGAAAACAGACATTTCTATGATCCTGCTAATCCTACTCTTGATCCTTCTTCTTAGGAGATCAATTTTTATAATGACTATGCACACTACATTTAAATCATTTAATTAATATTTCCGAAATAACTTCTTTCCATTTCTTGGATTCAATTGGATGCTTCCTTTTTCAATGGAAATTTACTGCTTTTTGACCTACATTACCACATATGAAACATCTTACCTTTCCTTTAATGAATTTTCCTAGGTGTTTATTTCTAAAACCTAGACACATTGGTTTTTGAAAATACTTAACATTTTCAATATTAAGTGAACAAACATTGGGATTCATTTCTCAAAAATATGATTCCTTAAAAAAATCACCATAGTTTAATTTCTAAATCATGACTCTAGAAATTTGTTTAAGAATAACCACTAGAGTTATCATTGCAACTCTCATATAATTCTGTATCATTTTCCGAAAACCACCACATTTCCCTTCACCTCCATTATTACTATGTTTCCTCCTAGATCAATCTATTTATAAAAACAAAAAAGGTCAGTCTAATTATATCAGTAAAATAATCAAATACTATATAATGAAGATGGTAAACATGTAGATATACTTATTCATGTTATCTTAAACTCATTAGATTTATCTCAAATTACAATGAATCTTTCTAATATGCTATCCATTATAGTTATGTCACTTATTCTTAAATAAAACCCTAACCACTAATTTTTTCTAAACTGACCTCTAATACCAATCGTAAGGACCCTTCCATGAACATTAAATGATATATAATTAAATTAATAATTCACATTTATAATTTGTTTATGTTTATATATTTATTGAATTATGTTGTAAAATATACATAAAACAGGAATATTATATATAGACCCCTATACTCTGTATTCATTTTTTTCATAAAATGAAAACTCATAAAAAATGAAACATCTTTAGTTCCTATTTTAAACAGTATATCTTTTCCATGATCCCATCCATGAACCTATTCCACTTTATGTCTTGTAAAAAAGATAACAAAAAATTTGGAAGAGCATTAAAAGATTATTAAATGATACATAAATAATGATCACTTTTAGTTTTTCAATAAAACAATGAAACCATGAATACTTTATCAAAAAGTAATTCATTTAACCTTTAAGATTTATAAAAAACATCACTAATTATAAGCTCATTTCATACCCTTTCTATAACCAAAATATTTTATAAATCCCCTAGATAGAAACATATAGCATATAATGGTAACATGGGACATAAACATACAAAAATCGAAAAACTATATGGTCGACTTCCAAACATATAACTAAATGGAATATCCATACAACTAACTTCCATAAACAATGTATTTTATGTTATAACATAACCCCTGATCATTGGTGTATCACAAAACCAACCATCATTTGGTTTATGACGTATCCAACCGTCAAATGTCCACGTACCATTAAATATTCATCACAAATAAAAGATTGCAAATATCTAAATTTCTTTTGTAATCAGAAGAAATAATTTCAAAATATTGAAATAATAAATCAACATTAAAAACCATTTTAAATAAAAAAATATGTAAAAAATGTATATGGTATATATTAACCATTTAAAAACCTCACATCATTTTAAGGATGCCAAACATTAAATAATGCTCGTGGCGGCAGAAAGGACATTGTCACCACATATGTTTAAAAGAAATTTTCTATTTTTTATTTAGTAAAACAATATGTAGGCAGAAGATTCCCTTTTAATGAAATTATAAGTCAAATGTGTTTACACACTGTATAAAACCAAGTCATGTATAAATCAAAATATTCCTCAATGAAAGAATATTGTGATTATTTCCCTCACCTCGAGTCTGAATTATCTTATTTGATCGTTTTCCTCCTGAATAATAAATATAAAGTAATTTATAGTATCATATAATAATTTTTCATGTTTATTATACAATTTTTATTACTTATTAACTTTCTATAAAAATTAGTTAATTGTTTTAGATCATATTGGACATTTTTTCGATGTTCGGAACCTGAGACAAAAATGAGCATGTTATAATTACAAATTGTCCATGTTGTAAAAAGTAAATTATATACAGAATGATTTTGTTGATTTAGATATCATATATTTCATATGTATCCATTATATATGTATTTAAATAAGTTTATATCATTTGGATATATGAAATGAAACACACTATTTATGAAGAAGGTTAGCCGTGTGTACGTATGAATGCTACTTTCAATTCTTTTTCATATTTAATTGAATGAAAACTAAATGATCTCTATGTATATTATATTTAAATTATTATATATATGTTATAGATGTTACATAATTTCTTTAATTTATTCCTTTATATGTTCAATTGATAGCGTGAACGAGTTATATCACTTTGAGGGGGTGGTAGTTCGGGCTTCCCCAAAGGAAATGTTCATATTTATACAACATGAAAAGAATAAAAGAATTTTATAAATAAGAATTAATGTATCATAGAGATAAAATAAATATTATAAATATTATATATAATAACATTTCTATAATAATATCCACCATAAGAGGTGGTAGGATAGGTTTGAACAATCAACATTTCATGAGGCAGTAGTTCGTCGCCCACATAAATATTATCTTCTATACCCATTAGACGGAGTTGTGTAAAAGATTTTTTTTCTAATTATTATAATCAAAAAACTAGTATATTTAATATACTGGGTTTTTTATAAATGAAATTAATAAGGAGAGTTTATGGGGTAGTATAATGAAAATTAATTAAAGAATATTGAGAGATGAAAATACCTCATATCGAGTAACTCATGTTGATTTATGATGAAAGGCCTTCATTAGTGTCTTTATTCCAAATGTAAGTCTTTTAAGAAGAAGAGAGGGATTCTGGGAGTTTATTTGGGCAGAATCTAGCCGAGAAAATGGGGCATGAGATGTGAGTAAGGGTTAGAGGTGGTTTCCATAGATAAAAGGTGGGGGGACTTTAAGAATGATTGAAATTATTATTTTATTATTACTTTATTTTTGAAATATAATATAAAAAATGTCAGATATTTATTATATAATATGATTATGGATCGAAATCCCCTCATCCAATGGGTTTTAAATAGGTTTAGGTCATAATTTTAACATTATATATTTGTTTTTATACTTAGTTAAATAAATTAACTCTTAGCATGCCTTTTTGTATTTTCATAATATATGGTTACTATAGTTACTATAAAATTCCAAGAGACCCAAAATGGATCATTAATGACATTTTTAACATCATATATGTTAGTTGGATAAATATTTATTTTCATAACAATTATATCATTTAATAAAATTTTAATTGACTTAAAAACTCATTTATAACAATTTTTATTTTATTCATATCATGACTTATTAAAAATCCATAACAACTTGATTAATTAGAAAAAAATCATTAATTAAAATATATAATTTCATATTAATCCCTAAAATTATAGTATGGAATAAAATGTTTCAAAATAAATTTATTTTATATTTATAATCTCATTTATTTTCATAATTCATTAATAAGCTAATCACTACATCACTATTGCGTCATAAATATATTTATTTATTTTATTTCTAAAAATTATAAATAAATTACCTTGATGTAGGAAATAATTTTATATTTCTAATCAATATTTATTGTCGAATAGATCACATATAAAACCCCTTATAAAAATATTTTTAGTAAAAGATACATGTTTATGTGATATTTTCCTTAACATTAAATTAAGAGTAATTAAACCTAATTTTCACACACAAGTGGCTCCATGGGGTCCTAAAATTGATCAAAGGTTGACCATGGTCTGAATGATCTCATCAAATGGGGTCATTATATGTGTTACAGTAATTTAATATTATTATAATATAATGTTTTGACTTTATTTACTAGATATTCTCTTTAATCATGGTAAATAAATTGTTTACAGAAGTTACTATTCATAATCACAAAAAATAAAAGATACCTATATACACAATTTCAACATTTTAATTCCAAATATGGAATCCATTTTTTCAAATTTAAAATCCAAAAGTTAAAAAATTTAATTTATAATTATTTCCCACTATTATAACCAAAAATCCCGTTTTTAAGAAGTTAAAACTACCAAAAGTTTGGCATGTGTTTATTTCTAAAATTCATATTTAAATTACTTAAAATGAAAAAATTTAGAATAAAATATAGAAATAATATCTAATTAAACCTTAAAACCAAATAAAAGGACCATCTAATCATATAATAAATTAGATTAAAAGACTGTTTTGACATAAATTTCCGTATTTTTTACTATTCATTAAAAAATAATCTTCATCAGAAAAATACAAAAAAATTACCCAATGTTAAATTTTATTTCATACTTCTTTGGAATATGTTTATTTTTTTAAATTGAACATATAAATGTTGATGAAACTATAATTATAAAGGATTATCCATCAAAAGCTGGTAAATCAACCTTGTAAAGAATATTGGAGTATTTCATGATTAAAATCACATTCAATCTTATTTTAGTCCATTAAAATTTATTGGAAAAATTTATAGATATTTTGAAAACATGTGTAATTTAAATTTAGTAAGTTTTATTCATTCCCAACAAAACAATTCTATGTGTAAACTTTTATTTAATATAATAATAATATTATTATTATTATTATTTGTTATAACTCAATGTTGTGTGCAATGTACGATTTAGGAGAAGCCCGTTGTTATGTGTCGAGTACGCTATTTTTAAAAGAATCCCCTTTACCTTAAAATTAATATCTTATTCATATGGTTTAATTGATATCAAAAAGTATTATTCAATATATACTTGGGTCCTTACATCCTTCCCCCCTTTTGGAAATTGCATCCTCGCAATTTTTTAATTGGGATTTCAAACATCTTTGAAAGTCTGACATCAGAAAAAAGTTTCATTGAAACTATCACATTAAAATAAATAATGACATGTATAAAGGTCACCCAAGATAACACAATCTAGTATTCCATGAAAACATTGATATGGGTGAGAAATCATACCATCAAGTTATGATAGAGAGTGATAGAAAACATGATCTGGTGAAAGTGACCCATAAAAAAACCAAAAACTTGTGATAGGTTAAACAGAATTTTATTCCACAGAAGGAAAAGTAAATGGAAAAAAAATTTCTTTTAAGTATACTTTCATAAATTTGATGAATTTATTTATAATATTTACTAATATCATATGGAAATATAATTACTTTTGAAGAATAGTTTCATCCTTTAATAAATCACTACAAAAAACTCATCTTTTCTTTGAACGATGAATACTCAATATGAATTGGTCACACCAAATGAACTAGAATCAAAATATAGAAAGCCACATGATCCACAATATATATACTATAAATTTCATTTCTCTTTAGACATTATCCAAAACAAAAAATGGTTAGTACATGATTAGATAATCCCCAAAAAGGATAATCTTTTTTAGAAAGAAATACTACTCTAAATCTCCAAAATTAAAAAAACAATATCCAAAATTCTATAAAGACCATTAAATAAAAATTGTATTTAAAATTTTTCAAAATAATCAAAACTATGTTTGAATCCGAAAATTTTGAAGGATTTGATGACATAGTATTCCACAAAAATCAAAACATATATCTCCAAATAACATCTGATACTCTTAAAGACTCATATTGAAATATAATTAACATAATCGCATATTAACTATGATAGTTTAATCGTTTCAATAAATAACCCAAATATCCATGTATTCACAATAAAAACATAGGTTCTTCCAAAATAAAATTCAACCATTACTCCTAAGATGAAATCCCATAGTAATCTTTTTTCCTTATGCATATAGTGTACCCAAAAAAGTGTATGTCTTAAAAAATAACATTTGTCACATAATCACCACATAATTTTCTTATAGTAAAGATATACATTTGATAAAACATTTTTTCCTAAAATCAACTTATTATTGATGCATAAAACCATTTCACTAAAATGAATAATTCATACTAGCTGGGGTCTTCATTTAGGGTAGGGGTAGGTGATGCACCCTTATCACCCTTCAGTTGTGGGTTCGATTTCCCTGCCACTGCCAGACACAATGGGTTTTCACCCATCCTGTGGCTTGTCCTTTTCCTAAAACCATATCATTCTTATGACACTCTTAAAAATAAGATGATTTTTTCATAAAAAACATAACCAATTTTACACACAAATGTTATCTAATACCTTTCATCCTATATCCCAAATATGTAATTACCATTTATCACCTCAAAAAATAAGATCATATGAACCCCTAAGGTTATCCTTAATTTAAACATAAGAAAATATAATTATTTCTTAAATAAAATTTTTACATATCAAACATTAGGGTTAAACATATTAAAAAAATTATTCAAATATAATCATAACATTCATACGTTTAAACATATTGTCATCCACATATACAACATAAATCTTCAATTCCTAAAATGTAGACATATTAATCATAAATCATTCTTCTTGATCATTTATCTATGATTTTTCACCTTATTCGTTTAAACTTCATTCCAAAAACAAAATCTTGCATAATTTTATATGATTTCAGTAATGAAAAAACACGAGCTATGAAATCATCCATTCCATTTATAGGTCATTTTTAGTTTTCCATCTTCAATTGGAATGGAATTAGGAGATGGTATAGATACATTTATATGATCCTACTGATCCCACTCATGAACTTTCATTGTAGGAAATATATTTTTATAATGACTATGCACAACAAATTTAAAACATTAAATTGATCTTTCAGAAAGAAATTATTTCACTTTCATGGAGTCAACTGGATTCTTCATTTTTTTTCAAGGCATGTTATTGCTTTTGGACCTTCATTACCAAATCCAAAACATCGTATCATCTCTTTGAATCAATTTACTGGTTTTTTCTCTCCACATCCAGTAAAAATAGGTTTTTGAATATACAATCCTTTATTAATATTACCTAAACATCCATTGGGGTTCATTTCTATCATATTTGATGCCATAAAAATAACCATGGTTCAAGTGGCCAATTATGAATCCAGTTTACTATTTAAAAATAATCACAAGAGTTATCATTGAATCTTCCATTTCATATGATTTCTCATTTAGCAAACCATCACAATTTCCATCACCTCCACTGTTACTTTGGTACCTTCTAGAAGCAACCATTTCTAAAACCAAAAAACTCAGTGCAAATATATCATTAAAATCACCATATACATTCTTTTGGGGAGGGTAAAAACTAAGATATACTTACTAAAATTATCTTAAAATAATTGGATTTATATAAAATTACTTTGACTCATTCTTAAATTCTATCAATTATTGTTTTGATACTTACGCTTAAATTACAACCTAACCTCTAATTTTATTTAAACCGACCTCTAATACCAACTGTAAGGACCCATAATTAAACATTAAATAATCCCAAATTAAGTTAATAATTCATATTGAAGATCTTTTTAGGTTTATAGCTTTATTGATTTAGTTTATAACATATACAAAAAACATTAATATTACATGTAGAGACAACAACTTAGTATTCATTTTATTGTCATAAAATAAAAACTCCTCAAAAAATGAAACACATTTCGTTCAATGTTATAAATAGCATGAATTTTACATAATACCATCCTTGACCATATTCCAATATATGTCCTATGATAATCATTTCAAAAAATTGGGATGAGCACAAAAAGATCAATAATGGATACATAAATAAGCACGAATGTTATTTTTTCAAAACAACAAGTAAACTATGAATAATTTAACATAATGCATTACATTTCACATTTATGAAGTTGAAAAAAAATCACTGAATATAATTTCATTTAATACTTTTTTGTAAACAAAACATTACCATAATGCCAATAGAATTAAACATATACCATATAAAGGTAACTTGGGACATAAAGATACATAAATGGAAGAACCACACAGATCACTTCAACTCATATCACTAAATGGAATAGACATACATATGACTTCCATACCCAATGCATTGGAGGTTATAATGTAACCAACCGTATATGGTTTATTATAGAACCACTTTTCATTTGGTTTATCACATAACCAACCTTCTAATATCTAAGTACCATTATATAATCATCACAAATATAACATTGCAAATATCAACATTTAAATCATAAAATTTCGTTTACAATCACACTAAATAATTTCATGATATTGAAATACTAAATCAACTTTCAAAAAAAAATTCAATAACAAAACATCTAAAAGATGTATAGGGTATTTATTTTCCATTTTAAAACATCATGACTTATTAAGGAAGCCAAATATCACATAATGTTGGTGGTGGCGAAAAGATCATTACCACAACATATGTTAAAAAGAAAAGTTCCACTTTTCATTTAGTAAAACTATATAAATATATGATATATTATTTTAATGAAAATAATATTAAATGGGTCTATACACAGTATAATTAAAAATCATGTATATATCAAAATATTCCTCAATGAAAGGAGATTGAGACAAAGTTCCTTACCTTGATTCTGAATTTTTTTGTGTTCATTTTTCATATTGAATAATAATATTAATATAATTTATACTTGATTTATAATCATTTTCATGCTTATAATTCCTTTTATATCACTTGTTACCTTACAATAATAATTAGTTAAATAATTGACTTCATATTTGACATTTTCATGATGTTCAACACTAGAGTAATAAATTTACTTTTTGAAATTACATATCGTTTATGTGGTAAAACATACATTATCTAAAAAATGATTTTCATGATTTAGATATGATATATTTCATATATATCCAGTATATATGAATTTATAATAGTCTATCTCATTTGTATATAAGAAATGAAATGCACCGTTCATGGAGACGGTAAGCCGTAAATACGCATAAACACTGATTTTTTTTATATTTAATGGAATGAAAAATAAATGAAAAATAGGTATATTAGAATTATATTATAAAATTTATGTTATTAAATTTATATAATTTCATTAATTCCACCCTTAATATGATTCATGTATAGAATAAATGATTCATATCACTTTGTGGGGCAGTAGTCCGCGCATCCCCAAATAAAATTATCGTATTTATACATCATGAACATCATAAAGGAATGTTTTAACTGATAATTAAAGTTTAATAGAGATAAAATAAATATCATATATATATAATATAATTTCATATCCATCATAATGGGCACCGTTATAGGTTGTAGGAGAAGATTGAACAATCAACATTTCCTAGGGCATTAGTTTTTCACCCACAAAAACAATATGTTATATACCCAGTAGAAGGAGGTGTGTGTATGTGTAGTTATAATCCTCTTCATGAAAAACCTAGAATTATTAATATATAGGTGTTTTTGTAAAATAAATGAATATAGAAATTTTAGGGGGTTTGAGATGGAAAATAAATGAATGAATCTTGGGAGAAGACGTTACCTCAAATC
Source organism: Viscum album (assembly GCA_963277665.1). Lineage (NCBI taxonomy): Eukaryota > Viridiplantae > Streptophyta > Magnoliopsida > Santalales > Viscaceae > Viscum > Viscum album. The sequence goes on along the minus strand of OY728126.1, from coordinate 568,956,349 downwards.
GAGTAAATCATAAATAAAATCCATTTTTTAGTTTCCTGTATCCCAATGAAAGGATTATAGAAGGAATAAATGGATTTTGAGAGCTTATTTTTGAAGAATATGGATGAGCCATGGGGGATTGAGATGCGAGTATGGGTTATAGGTGGTGTCCTTTAAAAAGAGGGAGGAGGGGAACTTTACGAAAGTTTAATGTATTATTTTATTATTAATTGATATTCAAATTCTAATAACACCAAAGTAATTTATTTCAAATTTAAGATGAGGACGGGCTAAAATCCTCTTTCCTAATGGGTTTTAGACAATTCTATGTCATAAAATTAACCGTACTTTTTAGTTTTAAACCTTATTTAAATTAATTAACTTTTTCCACATCTTCTTGCATTTTCATAACATTTAGTTACAAGAGTGACAATAAAATTTCAAGAGACCCAAATTGTAATATTAATTATATTTTTAACATCTTATATGTCATTTGGACCATTAATATATTTTTAGGAATAATATTTCTTTTAATAAAATATTAGTTGATTTAAAAACTCATTTATGTCAACTTTTATACTATTTATATCACGAATTCTTAAAAATACATAACATTTTTATTATTTAGAGAAAAAATAATTACATAAAATAAATAAAGTAATAAGAATACCTAAAATTCGTGGAAAGCATGAAAATTTTCAAAATAATTTTATTTTAATATTTATAATCTCATTTATTTAAATATATTATTAATAAGGTAATTATTACATTTCCATTGTGTCATAAATAAATTTATTTATTTGTTGTCAAAAAATTATTAAAAAAATAACATGATTTAAGAAATATTTCTTTATTTATATTTAATTTTTATAGTCGATGATATCAGATATATTACCCCATATAAAAACTATTTTATTAAAAGATACATGTTTGGGTCGTATTTTCCAGTACATTAAATTAAAATTAATTAAATGTTATTATCACTCACAAGTGGCTCCATGGGGTTCTAATATCAACCAAATGACGATCATGCTCAGACATATCTCATCAAATATGTTTATGACATGTGTTAGGGTAATTTAATATATAATATTATTATTTTCTACCCTTATTTAACAGATTTATCCTTTAACCAAAGTAAATAAAATATTTACTAAAGTTACTATTCATGATCTCTAAAAATAAAAGATTCATATTTACACAATTTGAACCACACATTTCCAAATATGGAATTATTAAAAACAACCAAAAGATTGTCACGTGCTTATGTCAAAAATTCAAATTGAAATTACTTACATGAACTAAAATTTGATTAAATAATAAAAATATTATCTAAATAAACTTTATAACTAAATAATAGGACAATTTAATCATCTTGGAAAATTAAATGAAAACACATTTTTGAAATAGAATGTATTATTTTTTTAATATTCATGAAAAAAAGAATTTTATCATAAAAATACCAAAAATTTACCCAAAGTAAATCTTTATTCCCCAATTCTAAATAAGAAGTTTATTTTTGTAAAAATAATGTTATAAATTTAGATAAAACGTGATTTAAAATGTGTTCTCCATCAAAAGATGGTACATCATCCTTCAAAAGATTATTAGTGTATTTAACGCTTAAAATATGATTAATTTTTATTTTAAGCCTCTGAAATTTATTGGATAAAAGTACAAACATTTTAAAAACATGTGTAATCTTAATGTTGTAAGTTATGTACATTCTCAGCAATACAACTGCTATGCATCTACAACCATTTAATATAATAATAATAATATTATATTATTTTTTGATATAACTCAATGTTGTCTGAAAAGTAATATTTTGGAGAAGCCCATTACTTCCTGTCTAGTACGCTAACAAAAAAAGAATCCCCATTAACATAAAATTAATATCTTATTCATATGTTTTAATTTAAATAAAAAATTACTATTCTATAAATAACTGCATCTTTACATCCTTCCCCCTTTTGGAAATTGCCTCATCACAATTTTAAAATTGCGCTGGAAAACTTCATTGAATGTCCCACATCAAAAAATAGTCAACAAAATTATCACTTTTTAAAAAATAAAGAGATGTATAAAGGTCACCCAAGATAACACATACTAGGATTCCATGAAAACATGGATATGGAAGAGAAAACATACCATCACATTCAGATGGATATTGATAGAAAACATTATCAAGAGATAGTTTACCATTAGAAAACCACAAACATGTGATAGGATAAACTGTCTTTGTTTCCAATATATGAAAATTAATCGGACACATTTTTTTGTTTTTAGTTCCATTTCCAAAATTTTGGGATTTTATTTTTGATATTGACTAAAATAATAAGGAAATATAATTACTTTTCAAGTAGAGTATCATCAATTAATAAATATCTATCAACATATCATCTTATCTCCAGCTGATGAGTATTCAAGATGACTTGGTCCCATATAATGCTCTAGAATCAACTTCTAGATAATCCCATAATCCAAAAATGTTGAACTATATATTTTCTTTTTCATTAGACATTATCCAAAACCAAAATTTTCAGTACAAGTTCAAGTAATTCCCAAAAGGACAATATTTTATACAAAGAAATACTACTCTAAATCTCCAAAATTAAACAAAAAATACCCAAAAATAAAAAAAGACCAGTCAATAAACAATTGTCTTTAAAATATTTCAAAATAATCCAAACTATGTTTGAAACCAAAAATTCAGTTGGACTTGATCACATAGTCTTCCACAAAAATCATAACATTTATCTCCAAATAACATCATATACTCTTAAATTATCAAACTGAAAAGCAATTAACCTAATACCATATTCTCTATAATAGGTTAATCATTTCTATTACTATCCCAAATATCCATATCTACACAATAAAAAAATATATTCTTCCATTATAAAATTTCACTATTACTCCTCAGTTGAAATCCCATGGTATTATATTTTAAATATGCATATAGTGTTCCCAATAGAGAAAAAGTTTTCCAAAATAATATTTATCACTTAATCACCAAATCATTTTCCTATAGTAAGGATATAAATTTTATAAATCCCAAGTTTCTAAAATAAACTAATTATTGATCCACAAAATCATTTAACTAAACATAATTAATCATACTAACTAGGTACAACACGTTCTCCAGTGGTAGGTAATGCTCCCATGTTGCCCTTCAGTTTTGGGATTGATTGCCATGGCCTTGACAAATGTGATGAGTTGTCATCCATCCTTTGGGTTGTCCTTTTCATAAAACCATATCATTATTATAAAATTATAAAAACTATGATAATTTATTCACAAATAAATGTAACCTATTTTATCCTCAAAGGTAATCTAATACCTATCATTTTGTATCTCAAAATGTAATAACAATTTGTCAACTAAAAAAAATATCATATGAACCGCTAATGTTATGCATAATGTAAACCCAAGAAAATATAACTCAGTCATGAATAACATTTTCACATATCAAACCTTATGGTTACACGAACAAGAAAATGTCTTCCAAAGTAATCCTATCATTAGTATATTTAAACATATCATCATCCATAGATCCAACAAAACTTTTCGTTTTATAAAATATAGACATGTTGATATTCAAAAATTCTTCAGGATCCTTTATCCACGTTTTCTCATATTATTTTTTTATGCTTATTTCCTAGAAACCAAATCATGCATAATTTCCTAAGATTTCAGTAAAGTTAAAACATGATCTATGAAATAATTTATACCTTTCATATGTCTTTTTCAGTTTCCTCATCATCAATTGGAATGGAATTATGAACTTGTTAACATACATTTGTTCGATCCATATCATCCCACTCTCGAACCTTCTTTTTATGAAATATCTATGTATAATGACCATGCACACCACATTTAAAACATCCAATTTATCTTTTAGAAAGAACTTCATTCCCATTCCTAGAGTCAACTGGTTTCTTCCTTTTTATAAGGAAAGTTATTGTTTAATGACCATTATTACCACATCTGAATCATCTTTTCAACACTTAAAATCATTTTCTCTAGTGTTTGTTTCCACATCCATGACACATAGGTTATTGAATACACATACATTTTTTTAATATTACTTGAAAATTCATCAGGATTTTTTTCTCGCTTATATAATTCCATAGAAAAATAACCAAGGGTTGAGTTTTCAATTATGACTCCAGATAGTTGTTTATGAATATCCACAAGAGTTTTCATTATATCTCCCATTTCATTTGGTTCCTCATTTAGAAAGCAACCACAATTTCAATCACCTTCATTGTTACATTGGTGCCTACAAGACTTATCCATTTACTAAAACAAAAATGGTCATAGTGACCATATTAGTAAAATCATCATATACTATCTTTTGAAGAGGTTAAACACTATGAAATACTTATTCATGTTATCTTGAACTCATTCTATTTATCAAAAACAACTACGAATCTTTCTAATATGCTAATCATTATGGTTATGACGCATATGCTTAAATAACAACTTAGCCTCTACTGTTATCTAAATCGACCTCTAATACCAATAGTAAGGATCTAACCTTAAACATTTCAAAACATTCAATAAATTTAATAATTCAAATTAAGGTTATTTTTAGGTTTATAGCTTTAGAGAATTAGTTCCTAATGCAAACTTACAACTTTAATATTACATGTAGACACTTCTACTCAGTTTTCGTTTTTTGTCCTAAAATAAAAACACTTAAAAAAAGAAAAAACATATTGTTGCATGGTTTAAACATGACAACGTTTCTGCGATCCCATCCTTGACCCTATTCAACTTTAAGTCCTGTGAAAAACTTTTTAAAAAATTCGGATGAGTATAAAAATCATATTAATGGATACATAAAGAAGGAAAAATGTATGTTTTTCAAATCAATAAATAAACCATGAATAATTTATCATAATGTCATACATATAACATTTAATAAGTATAAAAACAACTTTACTAAATATTTTACCATTTCTTACCCTTTTTTACCATAATATTACCATAAATCCCATAGAATGAAACATATAGCAGATGCAGGTAACATGGTACACAAACATACTTAAATGGAATAACCATACAATTGACTTCCACATGTATCACTAATTGGAATAGCCATACAGCTACAGTCCATACCCAATGCATTGGATATTATAATGTAACCACTCATACTTGGTTTTTCATGGAACCACCCATCATTTGGATTACAATGTAACCATCGATCAAATGTCCAAGTACCATTATATTATCTTCACCCATAAAATATTTCTTATATATACATTTCAATCATAAAATTTCATTGGAAATAAATGAAAATAATTTCAAGACATTGAAATAGTAAATCCACATTCAAAACTATTTTCAATTACAAAATATGTAAAAAATTTGTATGGTATTTATATTTAATTTAAAAAAATCACATCTTGTTAAGGAAGATAAATATCAAATACTTCTCGAGGTGGTGGAAAGTTCGTTGTCACCACATAATTTAGAAAGAGACATTATCTTTATAATTTAATAATATTATATGTAGAAATTTTTTTCCCTTAGAATGAAAATAAAATTAAATGGGTTTTATACACCTTATAAATGCAAGTCATGTATAAATCAAAATATGCATCAATGAAAGTAGATTGAGACGAAGTCCATTACCTCGAGTCTGAATTGTCTCGTATGTTCCTTTTTTCTTTCTGAATAATAAATTTAGCTAAATTTATACTTGATTATGATTATATTTCAAGTTTATCATTAATTTTTATCACTTTTTACATTGATATAACATTTAGAAAATAATTTGTGTTCACATTGTACATTTTTTCAATGTTCGGAACATGAGTCAAAAATGAACTTGTTATAATTACAAATTGTCCATGTTGTTATAAATAAATTATCTAAAATATTATATTAATGATATAGATATCATATATATCATATATATCTAGTATATCTGTATTTATAATAGTCTATTTCATTTATATACTAAATGAAATCCACCATTCATGGACACGGTAAGCCATATGTACGCATGAACACTACTTTAATTTCTTGTTCATATTTAAAGAAATGATAACTAAATGAAACATAGGTATATTATAACTATAGTATAATATCTATGTTATATATGTTACATAATTCCATTAATTTTAACCTTTATACGTTCTACGTATATCATGAATGATTCATATCACTTTGAGGGGCAAGTAGTCCTCACTTCCTCAAATAAAATTATCTTATTTATACGACATCGAACGCATAAGGGTATGTTATAAATGAGAATTAATGTAGAATAAAGATGAAATAAATAAAATAAATATAATATATCATTATTTCTCTATCATAATGGACACCATTATAGGTGGTAGGAGAAGATTGAACAATCATCATTTTGTGAGATAGTAGTTCACAGTGCACAGAACCAGTATGTTCTATACCCATTAGACTGATGTGTGTGTATGTGTAGTTAAAATACTTTTTATAATAATGACCTAGTATATTTAAGATAATAGTTTTTATTAAATAAATTTATAATGATAGTTTAGGGTTTTGGAGGTGTAAAAAAAATGAAATAATCTTGAGAGAAGACATTACCTCAAATCGGGTAACTCTTGTTGATTTAAGATAAAAGGACTTATTTAGTTGCCTTATGCACAATGTAAGGCATCTAGAAAAAATATAGGGATGTCGGGAACTTATTGGGGCTGATTTTGGACTATCCAATAGGGATTTGTATGTGATTAAGGGTTAGAGGTGATGTCATTTTATAAGAGGGAGGAGGGGCACTTTAGGGAAGATTGAATGTATTATTTTATTTTAATTAATTTTCAATTTAAAAAAAACACAAATTGATATATTTCTAAGTTAAGATGAGTATGAGTCTAAATACTTTTATCTAATGGGTTTTTGACATGTTTAGGTTATAAAATTAACCTTATCTGTTAATTTTCAATCCTTGGTCATATAAATTATCTCTAAATATATATTCTTGTATTTTCATAATATATGGTCACTATAGTTACAATAAAATTCAAACTGACCCAAAATGGATCCTAAATGACATTATCATAAAAATATATGTAATTTTGGCAGAATAATAGATTTTTAGTACCATTATATCATTTAATAAAACATTTATTTATTTAAAAACCCCTTTTTGTTAATTTTTATACTATTCATATCATGACTTTTTAAGAATCCCAAAAAACATGATTAATTCCAAAAAATATCATTAATTAAAATATAAAAAGTCATAATCATCTGTAAAATTATTATATGCCAGAAAAATTTTCAAAATAAATTTATTTTAATATTTATAATCACATTTATTTATGTCTTTTATTTATACGGTTATCACTACATCACCATTGATTCAAAAATAGATTTATTTATATGATGTCTAAAAATTATAAATAAAATACAATGATATATATATTCTTTTTAGATTTATAATTAATATTTATAGTTGAAGATATCACTTATATAACCCCAAATAAAAATTTTTACAGTAAAAGATACATTTTTAGGTTATATTTTCCTTAACAGTAAATTAAAAGTAATTAAATGTCATTTTTCACACACAAGTTTATACATGGCATCCCAAAATTCAACCATGAATTTCCAAGGTCATAAATATCTAATAAAATTGGGATAGTAAATGTTTTCAGGTTGTCACGAACCGAATCTGGTCGCCGCCAAAACTGGCACCAAACCTAGCCCGTGACATGACCCGAAGGGCGTTCCCTATCCCCACGGGCTGGCAGAAGTGCCTGGGTATCATTTATTTTTGTTTGGGAATGATTTACCCGAATATGAAGGCATAAAACATTAAAAACAATCAATAAATTGAATCTGAAAAATGTAAACCAAAATATGTTTAAACAAAAACCAGAACTGAATACATATTTTTAAAGACACTACAAGTGGTCTAAAAACAAATAATGACAACATAAAGATATCCCCCATGGACTTCACATGACAAGGGGGTCATCACCCGCAAGCCTTCTCTGCAACTCCGCCCCAACGATGGGGACTAACAACCTGAACCGCCATCACCCTTAGCCTTCCCTTTACCTGAGTCAAGCATAAGCAGGTCTACTTACACCCAAGGGGTGTATGTAGGGTGTGAGCCTAAGCCCAAAAGGATACCACCAGATGATTCCAAAGAGCATGCAATACAATGTGAACAAAACAAGCAATTTTAATACACAATGTGAAATAGTGTTAAAATTCAAAGAAATACAACTTCCAAATGAAAACAGTTTTCAGTCCAAGAATTCCAGAATGTTAATACATTAAATAGACATGTGAGCTACTGTAAATTACTACCAAAACACCCCACACCAAGGGTAAATACCACAAATCCAATGAGGATCAAAACCGGGAACACCCCTAAGCACTAGGTTGTCTCGGGCCCTATGTACCTCGTACCTCAGTGTAGAGTAACCATAGAAAAATCTGTTCTCGTGCACGAGCCACTAGTAGGGAACATACCCATAACCGATTGGTCCCCATTCATCATCCACATATTTTAGTTAGAGTTGTTGTTATCCAAATGCAAAGTGGAACAGGGACAAAACCCATCTGATCCACTATCCGTACTAGTACAAATCCTCCCCACCTAGGTACCCGGGCTTCCCCTTTTGTGCTCAAACAATTTCAGCAAAAAACACACATCATTTTGAATATAAAATATCACTACTGGTCACAAACAAATATTACAGTAGCTACACACATTTTATAGCATTTAAAACACACAATAAAATAATTTTATTTTCAATAAAACAACTTCTCAAAACATCATATTGTTTTGCACCCAACGCTCTTTAAGGTATCCACTTTGCACACAATTTGAACACTTTTAAGTAATAAGAAAACAATTTCAGTTCAATACCCTTTAATGAAACCAACAATTCAGTTATGGGGTAGCCCAATGTGAACCAAGAAGTTATATCTTTTAAAAACCACCATTTTCGCTCAAACATGGCACTTAAAGCCAATTTGCTTCCCAAACACCATTTAAGCAATCTTTCACAGCAACAAAAAAATATAATAAACATTAAAACATGATTTTAAGTGATAATACAATTCAATAAAATCAACTATGTAATTATAGGTCAGCCCAAAATGAACCAATGAACGATTTGAATGAAAAACCCCCAATTTCACCAAAAATTGGAAATTAAAATTCATTTTCATTATAAATGCAACTAAAGAAAATTTTTACAGAAAAATTCAAGGGAAATAAACATTAAGGTACCATGAACACAGCATGATAATTCACAAAAATTTCACACAAAATGGAATCACCTACTAAAACCAAGGAATCCTTTGAACCCTTTGTGCGAAAACCCAAACGCGCCACCGCCGCACCTCAAGGAAGGTAAACCAGACCTAAAACCATAATTTCAGACCATGAAACACAAGATAAAACACTCATTTTTAAACCCTAATCCCTGTACATTAGGAACCTCAATGATAAGGGAAAAAACCCTAAGTAAATTGGATGTAACCCTAAACAAATTGAAAGAAGAAAGAAGGAGAACAACTTACTTAAAATATCTTGTAGAAATCTCCCCCAAATATACCAGTATCTGATTTTAAAAATTCTCAAACATTTAAGGAAGGTTCGAACAAGGATATTTAGATCATTTAGGAATTTTAATGGGGGAAAAAGAGTAATAATTGAGAGAGATATGAAGGAATGAACTTACCTCTTCAAATCTGGACGATTTGAGGAATCCTATGAAGTTCGGCACCAAATCGCGATGAACTAGAGCTCCAAAGATGGGGGAGAGAGAAGGGTCACGCGTCTGGGTTCAGTGGTCTTGGGCTCCACTTGGAATCACCGAAAAATCCCTAAAACTGAATAAGATATAACATAATCAAAATTTATTTTTAAAACAGGAATTGGGCTTTCAGGCAGGCCCAAACCCTTAGATAAAAACCCAACTAAAACCTGGTTATGTATTTCTAAAAGCTCCAAATTACTATGGTGGTGTTAATAGGTTAGGGTAGGTCAAGTAAGAATTTGAATGGATGAAAAATGTTGAAATATGAAAAAGTTATAGAAGATACAAAATTTTTTTTAATCTGAAATTGGGCTCACGGTTTGGCCCAATTCATGAATACTTATCTATTCCTCACTAAAACCTAGGTAAACCCCCAAAACAAAGAAAGGATGTAAATTAAATGAAAAAAATACCATTAAAACATCTCTTGTATGTTAAAATTCTCCCCACCATAAAGCATTCCGCCCCCGGAATGCCACAACAAGACCATATGCAAAAGCGAATCCCAAATGATAGACCAAGACAAACTTCCTTGCCACGTTTTCACCCGCTTCAAAAAGGACAAACATCTCCAGTTGATCAAACGAAGGAAGATAATACTCTCACCAACCAAAAAGTACCCCAATTAAATAAAATATGAAAAACATTAAAAACACATTCCAAAACAAAACATCTCAAACACTACAAGATGACGCTCAAGCAATCCACTTGAAACGAACAACGAACTCGAAAAACGCTACCACAATATTACGTAAACAAAACCATTGGGTGTTCTCGAACCCCAAAATTACCCAAGTAACAAATTTTTGGATATATATACTTGAACTATACTACCTCCTACCTAGAATACACCAATGAGAAAACTGACTCACTAGTACGGGGTGACCCAATCTGGACATCCCACCACCAGGGACAACTCAATTTTCTTAGATATAATAAGGATAACAATTGGGGAAGGAACGAACGGTCTCCCCATAATAAGGGTTAAACTGAAATTATTCCTTTTCCAAGAGGACATACAAGATATCCATGATGGGTCTCCCCACCATAATAATGAACACAACTTTCCTTAAGACAAAATCAATACACTAACAGGGGGCCTCGAACGGAATTCCCAGCATTAGGGGTAAATTAATATCAGAATTATTCCGATGAAATTTAAATGAGTCCCATTCTGTGTATAACCCAAACCAAACCCAACCATCATAACTAAATAGTATGGGATAACAACAACAAAAACAACAGAATTTTAATGAGCTAGAATGGGCGCACAGTTGGTTCACATGGTCGGGGAAACCGCGAGTTAACTGTGCAGATCATTCTGTCCAAAGAGGAAACTTCACACAGTTTCCTTGGCCAAGGATCATGGACGTGTAGATACCATGAAGTAGCTACTGTCTCTTATCACACGGTTCCCTGGGTTGGAACATGGTTACTTCTAACCAAGTACAAACTATGCACTTCAACCTGCCTAACCCAAATTTTAAACTTTTCTCCAAAAACACAAGGGACCCCAATGGGGAAAAAAACAACTCAGGGTATGACATGGGAACAAGGTACTCACACCTCTTTCCACCAAATGTGAGAAATTGGAACAAGACGATGACAACAGAGGCTTAAAATATTCATATCTTTCATATTGATGATATGACCTTGACCAAAAGTTTTAACGACTCTAGGATTTCCCCTAACTACACGCCAGCTTCTCTCCGGGGCCTATGGCTGGAGCTCAATGGATTAGAGCATCTTCGGCCTCGCAGTTAGGATTTGGAAATCCCTAAACTGGACATCTTCTTCTAGTTCCAAAAACAATTATACTGTAATCTCATATGGTCTCATTGAGACATGACACACTTCAAACCCGCTTTTCCCCAACCCATCATTTTACCAAAACAAGAACATAGAGGATGCACACACATCACCCCTTTTTTCTGCGGATGCTAAACAGCGGAATAAAACGACATATAGAAACACATTCCTCTAGAACATAGGATATATAATTCCCTATTTGGAGACACACCTCCAACAAAAAAAACTCTCATAAGATTGCACAATCATCACCCTTATAGTCAAATGAACACATGACATCACAAGGATTCACTGAACATGACCATTGTGGATAAAATAAAACACAAGGAGAGGGACATTGTACTGAGTCCCAAATAGCACATGATTCCAGAAAGTGTCCATAATAGCCACTCTTGGCCAGATCTTGCACACTGGTGGCCTAACATGAACTCTTGCTTCAATGATACTGACGAAAGACCCAGAGGCACTTTAAGACATCATTCTACAATGACAACCTTGAACTTCATTGAACATCAACAACTTAGGGAACATAAGAAACTAAGGTCTATTTCAACCTCCAACAAACACTCTCCCACTATAGAGGGATCCACATAATTGAAAAAGTGGAGGGATAAACTCAATCTCCAATCCTCAAGAAAAAAGTCCTTATGTTGATCAACTGGAGGATCATCCAACGGTGAATCACCATAGGCCAAACATGAATCATACATTAAAACATTATGGGGGCGTACCCCAGCCTACAAGAATACCCATGGACCCAACCGATCTGGTCATTTGGTCACAAAAGACCACAAACCTGAACCGAACATATGATGGGAGCCACCACATTGGCCTCCCAAACTTTTCCTCAAAAGAGACCACTGACCAACACTTCATTCCAACTTATCAATGAAACAACAAACCAAAACATCATTCAAACAAGAGGGGTTATTGAACTCGAAACATCGCACAATAATAATCCCGAAAACTCATAATCCATACCTCCCAACAATACATTATCAAAACACAACACTTTCCTTCAAAAAAATTATTTAAAAAAATAGTGTTGGTGGGTTGTGCATTTACCAATGGTATCTCATGAGCCTCACACATGCATGTTTACATGCCACACTGGGAACCGACCTCATATCCATCCATATTCGCAAATAAACCTATGCATGTGGTCACCCTTGAGAGCACCAATTACCAAAAATCAAACCTTTCCACTTTTTAAAATCAAAACATTTAACCACACTTTCCAATTCTCAAAAACAATAACCATAATATCAAAACCCAATTTTTCATCTCACAAACCAATTTACAAAAGAATCTATAATTCAATAATAGAACATATTCAGGCCTTTCACAATTGTTTGAAAACATTTCAACCCATTTCAAAACAAATCTAATTTCATGAAATACACTATTTCATAAATCTCCCTTTAATTAAGAACTCAACTCTTCTCATTTCAAGAAAAGGTTCTAAAAGTTCATAAGTTTCTTTTTGTTCAGTAGTCACCAAAAACAAAATCCATCTTCAACCCCCAAACAAAAATTCTAGAACACATAATTCAATCCAAAACACTTTTCCACAGTTAAAAAAAATTCCTTTAGAAACATATTTTCAAAACCCCAATTAACATACTTCATACTTTCAAAAGAGATGTAAACATATAATTTACCATTTTGAAATAATTCTGAAATTTCATTTATAGGCATAAAAAAAAATAAAACCATTTTCAATTTAATAGAAAATAACTTCACAAAAATTCACACTCCTTAAATTGAAGTCTTTTTTTTTGCTTAAAAAAACCAAGTTTCCAAGATTCCAAAACAAAGAGACACAAGACAATGTGAGAGGAAACTAGTTTCGGTGGGTGACATGGACATATGGTTGGCAGCCATATTCCAATCACTTCGCCTTCACAGAGAGTATTCTAGGGAAATATCCAAGGCTCCACATGGCTTGCCAGGCCCTGTGAGCTTACTGAGATTATTCGCCCAACTCTCTTTTCATTTCCCATAGTCGTCATTAAACCAAGAAAACCAAATGACTCAGATAAATCCATAATTCCCCTGCTGACTTGAATCCTATCATGAGGTGTGCTGGCCAGGCACACTACCCATGACTGAAATGTCATGTCCTGACAATCCTAGCTCCATACTATCCCAACTCTTCTTCAAATAACATGACCCAGAGAGCGAACCTCCTCTGATACCATTTTGTCACGAACCGAATCTGGTCGCCGCCAAAACTGGCACCAAACCTAGCCTGTGACATGACCTGAAGGGCATTCCAAATCCCCACGGGCTGGCACAAGTGCCCGGGTATCATTTATTTTTGTTTGGGAATGATTTTCCCGAATATGAAGGCATAAATCATTAAAAACAATCAATAAACTCAATCTAAAAAATGTAAACCAAAATATGTTTAAAAAAAACTAGAACTAAATAAATATTTTTAAAGACACTACAAGTGGTATAAAAACAAATAATTAAAACATAAAGATATCCCCATGGACTCCACATGACAAGGGGGTCATCACCCGCAAGCCTTCTCCGCAACTCCGCCCCAACGATGGGGACTAACAACCTGAACCGCCATCACCCTTAGCCTTACCTTTACCTGAGTCAAGCATAAGGACGTCTACTTACACCCAAGGGGTGTAAGTAGGTTGTGAGCCTAAGCCCAAAAGGGTACCACCAGATGATTCCAAAGATCATGCAATACAATGTGATCAAAATAAGCATATTTTAATACACAAGGTGAAATAGTGTTAAAATTCAAAGAAATACAACTTCCAAATGAAAACAGTTTTCAGTCCAAGAATTCCAGAATGTTAATACATTAAATAGACATATGAGATACTGTAAATTACTACCAAAACACCCCAAAACAAGGGTAAATACCACAAATCCAATGAGCATCAAAATCGCGAACACCCCTAAGCACTAGGTTGTCTCAGGCCCTATGTACCTCGTACCTTAGTGTAGAGTAACCATAGAAAAATCCGTTCTCATGCATGAGCCACTAGTAGGGAACATACCCATAAGTGAGTGGTCCCCAATCATCATCCACATATTTTAGTTAGAGTTGTCATTATCCAAATGCTAAGTGGAACAGGGACAAAACCCATCCGATCCACTAGCCGTACTAGTACAAATCCGCCCCACCTAGGTACATGGGCTTCCCCTTTTGCGCTAAAAAAATTTCAACAAACAACACACATCCTTTTTCATATAGAATATCACTACTGGTCACAAACAAATACTACAGTATCTACACACATTTTATAGCATTTTAAACACACAATAAAATAATTTTATTTTCAATAAAACAACATCTCAAAACATCATATTGTTTTGCACCCAGAGCTCTTTAAGGTATCCACTTTGCACAGAATGTGAAAACTTGTAAGTAATAAGAAAACAATTTCAGTTCAATACCCTTTAATGAAACCAACAATTCAGTTATGGGGTAGCCCAATGTGAACCAAGAAGTTATATTTTTTAAAACCACCATTTTCGCTCAAACATGGCACTTAAAGCCCATTTGCTTCCCAAACACCATTTAAGAAAACTTTCACAGCAACAACAAAAAATAATAAACATTAAAACATAATTTTAAGTCATAATACAGTTCAATAAAATCAACTATGTAATTATAGGTCAGCCCAAAATTAACCAATGATAGATTTGAATGAAAAACCCCCTATTTCACCAAAAATTGGAACTTAAAATTTATTTTCATTATAAATGCAACTAAAACCAGTTTTTATAGAAACATTCAAGGGAAATAAACATTAAGGTACCATGAACACAGCAAGAAAATTCACAAAAATTGCACACAAAATGGAATCACCTATCCAAACCAAGGAAACCCATGAACCCTTTGTGCGAAAACTCAAACGCACCACCGCCGCACCTCAAGGAAGGTAAACCAGACCTAAAACCATAATATCAGACCATGAAACACAAGTTAAAACCCTAATTTTTAAACCCTAATCCCTGGACATTAGGAACCTCAATGATAAGGGAAAAACCCCTAAGTAAATTGGATGTAACCCTAAACAAATTGAAAGAAGAATGAAGGAGAACAACTTACTTAAACTATCTTGTAGAAATCTCCTCCAAAAATACCAGTATCTGATTTTAATAATTCTCAAACCTTTAAGGGAGGTTCTAACAAGGATATGAAGATCATTTAGGATTTTGAATGGGGTAAAAAGTGTAAAAAGTGAGTGAGATATGAAGGAATGAACTTACCTCTTCAAATCTGGACGATTTGAGGAATCCTATGAAGTTCGGCACCAAACGAGATGAACGAGAGCTCCAAAGAGGGGGGAGAGAGAAGGGTCACGCGGCGAGGTTCAGTGGTCTTGGGATCCACTTAGAATCACCGAACAATCCCAAAAAATGAATAAGATATAACATAATCAAAATTTATTTTTAAAACAGGAATTGGGCTTTCGGGCAGGCCCAACCCCTTAAATAAAAACCCAACTAAACCCTGGTTATGGATTTCTAAAAGCTCCAAATTTCTATGGTGGTGTTAATAGGTTAGGGGAGGTCAAGTATGAATTTGAATGGATGAAAAATGTTGAAAAATCGAAAATTTATAGAAGATACAAAAAAAAATTAATCTCAAATTGGGCTCACGATTTGGCCCAATTCATGAATACTCATCTATTCCTCCCTAAAACCTAGGTAAACCCCCAAAACAAAGAAAGGATGTAAATTAAAGTAAAAAATACCTTTAAAATATCTCTTTTATGTAACACAGGTAATTTAATATTATTATAATATTAATTTTTCTCTTTAATTACATCATTTACCCTTTAACCATGGTAAATAAACAATTTACTAAAGTTACAATTCATAATATCTAAATCTTAATGTTACCTATTTACAAAACATGGAAATCATAAATCAAAATATTTCATCCATTTTTCTAAATTGAAATCATAAATTTTTATGAAATTAATTTAAAATTAATTCCCGTTTTACAATCCAAAAAAATGTGTTGTTAAGAAGTAAAAACTACTAATAGATTGACATGTGTTTATGTCCAAAAATCAAAGTGAAACTTCTTCGAATGACCAAAATTGGCTTAGGTGTTAAAAATATTATCTAATAAGACATTTAAACCAAAGAAATGTATAATATAATCATATAAACAAATTATATGAAGGGAAATTTTTGACATAAAATTCATTATTTTTTACTATAGATTAAAAAATAAACTATATCAGAAAAATATCAAAAATTTTCTAAAAGTAAATTTTGATGTCCATATTCTAATGAAAAACTTTATTTTTTAAAATTGAAAAAATAAATGTTGAAAAACAAAATTTATAAAGGTTTCTTCATCAAAAGGTGGTTAATCGACCTTTTAAATAGTATTAGATAATTTCCCACTTAAAATAAAATTAATTATTATTTTAAGACTCTAAAATGTATTGGGAAAATATAAATATATTTAAAAAAACATTTGAAATCATAATTTAGTTAGTTCTGTTCATTCCTTGCAATAAAAAAGCTTTCAGTTAACTACCATTTAGAATATTATTATTATTATATTATTATTCTGTAAAACAGAAAGTTGTCTGTAATTTAAGATTTCAGAGAATCCCAGTATTGCGTTTCGAGTAAGCTATAATCGAAAGTGTCACCTTTAACTTAAAAATAAATTTTTATTAATATATATTAATTGAAATTGAAAAGTATTATTCTATAAATACCTTGGTTATTCTAGAAATCATTTTTATAGGGTAGAATATAAAACCCCAGGATTTTATAATGTATTTTCCTTATACATAAATCCATTATATAATACCTTTTATCACATGAAACATATAACTCAAACAAAAAAATACATTTATTAAGATTTAAAATTAATATTTTAGATAAATATTAATATATTATTAAAACCTAACATGAAACAACATAAGGAAATGTAGTAGTTGAATATATTTATATGTAAATAAAAATTCTCGAGGTTTGAAATATTTAACATCCTTGATTTATATGAATTCATACCATAAATTGGAAAAATATATTAAAGGAAAAAAATTAGACATATAATAGTCATGTTGACAGAGAAGTAAATAAATTGGCTAAATGATTGTGAAAATGAATTGAAAACTATATATATAAATGAAATATGACTAGTTTTCTATTTGGTCATTTGATATATTGTCATTGAAATTATTTCCATTGGATACCTTGTTATTCGGTATGAATTTTTTTAATTGGTATATTGAAAATTTTCTATATTGTAAAAAAAATAGATTGTATATTATTCATAATTCTATAAGTAAATAAAAAATATATATAATAAAACTATTTTATTATAAAATATATTTCTTGTGTTATATATTATTATATTTTTTTTTTTATCAAAATGATTTTATATATTTATAAAATTGAATAAATTATTTTAATTAAAATTTTTAAAATAATTACATTATTAGAAGATGAATAACTAATTCTAATATAACAAAAATAAATTTATTTGGTATTTAATATGATATTTTTCAAGGAATTCTTTTTTACGTATTGTGAATTTTTATTTCAATAACTGAAAATGATCAATTTTAAATGATGATACTAATATAATGTTTAAACATAAAAATAAAACAAATTAATGATTAATTAGTTTGTAAATGATATGAAATATGATTATGAACATTTATTATTTAAAAACTTGTTTTTATATACTTTTTCAATAAATATTATACTTTCAATTAAAAAATATATACTTCATATTGAAAAATAGATTTAATTTAAATGGAGTTCAAATTTTTAATCATCAGGTAGAAATTTAGTAAATAGGTCATTTTTGATTTTAGGGATAATAATTAGTTACCGAGGTAAACAACATGTTAATATGGTGAAGAGGAAATGAGGTCAAATTTTTAACTTATGTTTTGATGATGTAAAATATCATGCGTACTTATACATTTTTATTTGATGAGGGAAGACTGTCCACTTCTCTATTACATTGACATTTGTATCTTATATATATATCATATGAAAATTGTTATTATTAATATTAGTAGATTTTTTATGTTAATTATGTATTGATTTATTAATTTAAATGGGGTTTTCTAATTTGTTATGGAGATTAATAATTTTATTTGTATTTTTGAAAAAAATTAAATATAAGAGGAGGAATGAATAATTATGCTTCTAAGGGAAATATTGACAAAGAAATCAAATAAGATAAACTAAAAATAATGTTCATCCTTGCTAGATTGAAGAAGTATGGATCCTGGATAATTATATGTGGATTTTACATTACTTTAGATGAATATTTCTGGCATTACAAAAAATATATTCTCATGGGTCATAATGGTTTGGAGTCTTTGGTAGGAGAAAAATAATCTATCATGGTGAATGATCCTCAATATCCCACATAAATATCTCCATATTTAGTACTTCTACTTAATATATTTCTATATAACATGGGGAATGGAAATAGTATAATGGGGTGAGTTTAGATGCTCAGTAAGGGTAATTAATGAAAAGGAAAAAGCATAAATGAAAAAAAAAATTATAGAAATTGAGAATAAAATTTTAAGATCCAACCCTGCATATTAGAGAACATAAAAAAGATTAGCAATTCATAATACACAAATTATAAAGAAATAATGAACATATGTGATGAAATGATGACATATGATGAAAACATTGAATTGTGGAAGAAATATAAGCACATAAGAATATTTTTCCAGGTGACCTACCAAAGAATTTTTAACATGTTTGGCTTGTGTTAGTCACCTGTGTACATGATTTGGGATTGGGAAACCCTATAATATAACCTTTAGTTTCAGGCATGAGATGTCCTCTTGGATACCCTATTGTTTTGATTATGGGATGTCGTTTTACTTACCTTATAATTTCTGGATATTGATGTCCTCCCATATACCATTTTGTTTTAGGATTGGGATGTCATCCCGTGTACCCTCTTGCTTCTGGCATGGGATGTCCCCCAATGTACATTCATTTTTTTTGGAATGGGATTACCATTCATGTACCATTGGAGCTCAATTTGTTTTATCATTTCCCAATTCATTAGATAGAGACTTAGGACCCACCCTTCTCATGATAAAATCATACATACATTCATGAAAATATAACAATGTGTGCATCATACCGTGACCCTAAAAAAGTGAAGGGTTTCCAAAACACTATATTATAACCCATGGAAATAAATTGGTATCCAAAAAATTTAATCATAAATAAACTATTGAAAATATATGGGTTTTATAATCATTTATTCATTGAATAACTAGTGATGGGTAATATGTTTTATAATTATTTAACCTATGAAATAGAAACATATTTCATAAATGTATAAACCATTAATGATAAAGAAGTATCATAAACAGATAACCTGTTAAAGAGAAACAAGTTTCAAAAAAATATTATCCATGAAAAAGAACAGGTTTGAAAACATTAACCATTCATAGTGGGAATATTAATGGATGAATTTAATCATTTCCTTAGAAATACATGACTAAAATCAATAGATGTTATCTTAGATGTGGAATTTTTTTAAAAGTTCTCTACAAAATTTTGTTTGAAAATACATTGAATACCATTTTGTTTGAAGATACATTTAAAACCTATAAATAAATACGCAAAACAATAAAAATTTTATAAAATAAATTTTCCGAGAAAACGAACATTAATGATAATTTGAAAAAAATGAAAACATTTTCGAAAACATTTTTGAAAATATGGTTTTCGAAATAAAATATATTTCCAATCGAAGAGTAAAATACTGTCATATTTTCTTGAAAACATTTTATTAATTATCTAAACTACCATAGAGTGAAAAATAGTACTTATAAATGGATCTATTTTTAGTAAAAATAGTATAATGAATCCCATGAATTTTTTTGAGATATGGATCATAATATTTTATCAACAGAAACTTAATAATAAATAATCATGAAAAGCGATGAGATTGTTTCAATAAACTATTATCGCTTGTTAACCTTGAAAAAAACTCCCCATTTAAGATAATGAAATTAAATTAATCATAAAATATATTTATTAGAAATATATTGAAGATATAAAAAATCAAAGGCAATATATACAACTCATGGAAATATAGAGGTGCATAACAATGCATGTGTCACAAAGACGGTAAATTAAGAGAAAATCATTTTATATATTTGTCAACAATTTTAATTTGTTCCCATGAAATAAATATAATCAAATCGATATGTTAATAATAATACTTTTATGTATAAAAAACAAATAAAACATCCATGGGCAGTATACACACTACGCAAATGGAATGGGTGTTGAATAAAACATTAGTCTGACAGATATAAAAAGTGAGATGAAATCCCCTTACCATGTGTCTTGACTCTCTTCATACGCATAGAAGATTATTATATAATAAAATTTAATTTATTATATATATTTTATATAATAATTTTCATATATCTAGGAAAATATATGGATAGATTAATTCCTTATATTACCCACTGGTTATCAATCCAATCTTGAAGTTTTATATCAGGTTACATTTTATTTGTTCTACGCATGTGTCTTAATTTGTTATATATTTAGTTCATATACATGTATCATGAATTCTTAAATTTAAACCATTATATAAATATAATGTATATAAATTATATTTTTATTATAATAATCAATAAAATATATAAAAAAAATAGAATACAATATTCATAGATATGGTAAGCCATACGAACGATTGAATGTTGTTTCCGTTTTTATTTT
This sequence comes from Viscum album, assembly GCA_963277665.1. Lineage (NCBI taxonomy): Eukaryota > Viridiplantae > Streptophyta > Magnoliopsida > Santalales > Viscaceae > Viscum > Viscum album. Next base: position 568,935,047 of record OY728126.1, on the reverse strand, counting down.
CCAATTGTTAGATAAATATAACATGACATATAAGTATATATATATATATGTTTTTATATATAAATAAAATCATTCTAGTTTAATTATTATACCATATATATCATATAATTTCAATAAACCCATCTTTAATACATTCCATGAAGTGTGTGAATGAATCATATCGCTTTGAGGGGTGGTAGTTAAGGATTCCTTAAAAAATATTATCTTATTTTAAAAAATGAAAGTTAGAAATAATTTTTCCTAAAAATTAATAAATAATATTAAATTTATATTAAATATATAATATGATATATATATATATATAAATATAGTTTTTATCTTAGTATACATCATGATAGGAGGTAAAGGAAAAAATGAACAATCATCCTTTAGTGAGGTAGTAGTTCTTAGTACATAGAAAGAGTATGTTTATTACCAAATAGATGGAGGTGTGTGTATGTTTAAGTAGAACCATTAGTATAATAACATAATAGAATATTTAATACACTATATTTGTTAATCATGCTTGGAATAAGGAGAGTGAAAGAGGTTGAAAAAGAAAAGAAAGTTAAGGATCTTGAGAGAAGTCGTTACCTCTTAATCGGGTATCATTTTTGGTTTATGCCCAAAAGCTTTCATGGATTCATTTATTCCTAGGATAAGAATATAATAGGAAAGGAGGGATATTGGTAAGTTGTTTTTTAGACATTGTCTTAGCCTATGTAGATTGATATGTGTGAAGAAGAGGTAGAGTGCTTTCCTTTTATAGTGGAAGGGGACTGAAACTCTTGCAATTACCAAAATGTATTCATTAATTATAGTTATATCTTCTATAATGTTTATAAAAAATGGAATACTAATCTATAAATGTGGATAAATTCTTTAGAAAAAAAAATACAAAAATAAATATGTACACTTTACTAATTTGGTTGAATAATTTACAAGATTCCATAATTATGTCATTTTTGGTTTTTATTAAAACATCTAATTTTATAACCACATTAATTTTTCAATTAACAAAAAATATATTGATATTTAATATTAAATATAGAGATACTTATTTTTTGAAATTATGTCTAATTTATTTAATAAAAATGTATTTTTTTGAAAATAATTTTAAAACAAATGCATGTGACGAGCAGAAACACTCCATATTTATAGCACGTGATAAAAAATGATTTTACAACCTATGGGTCAATATGTTAATTAAAAAAGATAATTTTTTCAATTAATAAAAAATATTTTATATTTAATAAAAATTAAATGGATCTTCATAGTATAGAGTATTTTTTTAATTTTATATTATTTAATAAAATAAATTTTATTGTAAATTAACATTATTGTCACTTTTGATGTAGCTTATTAAATATTAATTATTAAACATAAAAAAATTTTGGAATTAAAATATAATGGATTTGAAGATGTGTATCATGATATATTAAAGGAAAAAAATAATTACAGTAAATAATTCAATCAATTTACTTCACATTTAACATTTATAGTCATTTATTTTACTTAATTATGAACTAAATGAACACTATGTTAGCATTTTGTAAGAATTTTAAGTAATGAAATAGCATTTAAAAACATTGATAAATTATTATGTTAATAAGTACAAATTTATATTTAAAATTGATATTTAAAATTGAAAATATGATGTTTTCCACATATCTCAACATTTAGAAATTTTAAAGTTAAGGAATGTTCCATTTATGTCTTTTTTCCTTTGTTACCTATTTATAGAGAACTTCTATTTAATAATATCAAAATAACCAATTAAATTTGTATATATCTTGGATATGGTTATTGTATTGGCATTCAATTATCTCTGGCCAAGTATCCATGTCATATTAGTCTTTATGGTTAGATTTTAGTCATTAATTAAGATTAAAATTACCTTAATCACTGTGAATAATTTTAATCATATTCACCAATATTTTTAGTAAATATTAAATTGATATCAATATAAAAATAATATTATACTGATTGAAACCATTTATACTAGTTTTTAACACTTCAAATCACAAAATTGGGAAAATTAATTTAACGTTAATCCCACAGACATGGAGAGAAAACATGATTTAATGTAAAAAATTCAAATGTTCAAAAATTGTTTTTCTCTACATTGAATATAAAAAATATTCTATTAAAATAAATGGGATTAATATATGTATAATTGATCTATTGTGACATTAAAATATAATTTAAAATATATTTCCACATTAATAATTATTTATACAAAGATGAGGGTTGTACTAAAATACAGTATCTCACTATTCCTCAAGTAATGATGTTTTTTAAAAAATACAATAAGTTCACCATAATAAAATTATGATATTATAAATTACAAAATAATATTTATTTTAAAAAAATAAACAAATGAAAAAAAAATATTTTTAAAATAGGTACGCCATTAAAAGAAGTTAAAAACTCATCCTTACGCATAATGTTAGCTGACAATGGTGTTATTTCTAGAGAAAGCTAAACATAATTTTGGGTGTAGTTAATTATTAACTTGTTGGTGCATATAATTAAAGTCAGCCATAGTTCATTAATACAGATATACAATTTTCAATGATTTTGGGATTAGGATGTACTCTCATTTACCCCATGGTTTTGGAATTGGATTTCCTCCCATATACCCTCTTTTTTGGGGCTTGTAATTCCCTCCCTTGTACCCTCTTACTTCGAGCATGAGATGACCTCCCGTGTACCCTATTGTTTTGAGATTGGGAATCAATCACATGTACCTGTTGTTATCATACAAAATTTATCATTACCCAATGTTTTGGATAGAGATATAGGTCCCACCTATCACATGATAAAACCAAACATACATTTTCCAGATTATAATAAAACATACATCATACCATCACAAATAAAAAGTGATGGGTTTCCTAAAAATCATATCATAACATATGGAATGAAATGGGTATCATAATCCTTTAACTATATAACAACCTATGTAAAATATATGTTTTTCATAATCATTTCATCCTAAAATTACCCATAAAAGGAAATAGGTTTCAAAAGTATTTATCACATGAAAGTGAAATGAGATTCATAAACATATAACCCATGAAAGATAAACAGGTTTGATAAATATATTATCGTTGAAAGAGAAATATGTTTAAAAAAAATATATCCCATGAAAGAAAAACTGTTTCAAAACATTAACCATTCATATTAATAATATTAATGGAATCATTGAATAATTTCTCTAAAAATGCATGAGTAACACAATAAAAATATATCATAGATGTGGAATAATTATGTTTTTTTGAAAGAAAAAATTCCTGTGGAAAATATCTTTTCATTAAGATAATGTTTTATAAAAAACAAAAAACATTTTAAAATCATTTTCTGTGAAATATTATGAATATATATTGATATTTATTTTTAAACTATTTATTTTAAATCATATAACGAATTCATTAAAACATTTTTAAATTTTTATTCCAGAAAATAGTTCAATGAAGCTTGAAAACAGTTTGAAAACAATTTTTATTTCAAAATATATTGAAAACATGCAAATAAAGCATATAAAAAGTGATACATTTTTAAACCAATTTCTCTTGACAATGTTCTTTAGGGATAATTTGAAATAATTTTTTGAAAACATTTTAGAAAACATGGTTTTTGAAATATAATAAGTTTCTGACCGAAGAGAGAAATAAAGTCAGCTTTTTTAAAACATTATATTATTTTTCTCATGTAAAAAAGAATGGAATAATTGTACTAATACATGGATATATCTAGAATAAACATATGTAAATGAAACTCATTTGTGTACTTGAGGTATGTATCATTATATTTCATCGATGGAAACATAATAATAAACAATTTAAAAACCTGATGAGATTGTTTAAATAAACTCTTACCACTCAATAAATTTTTTCATACACCCCTATTAAGAGAATTAAATTAAAAGAAACATATAATATAATTAATAGTAATATATTCATGATATAACAATTCAATTTAATAATATACACCTCATGGAAAAATATAGTTGTATAACATTGCATCTGTCTTAAAGAAAGAAAATTTAGACAAAATCATTTTTCAGATTTGGTAATTATTGAAAATGATAAACATTAAATAAATATAATAAAATGGATATGTTAATTCATATATAATAAATTATAATAATCATATAATACATTCATGCATAGTATATACATCAAAAATGGAATGGGGGGGGGGGTGAATAAAGCATGTATCTCATGGAAATAAAAAGTGAGATGAAATCCCTTAACCTTGTGTCTTGTCTGTCTTCATACTCGTACACTCTTCCTATATAATAAATTTGATATTATTATAAATATTTTATAGAATAATATTTTTCTATTTATTACCATATATGTTTTTATTAAGAATTTATATAACCTACTCATTAATAATATTATGTTAAGATTTTACATTGGGTAAAAATCACTTTGTTCTCCATAAGTGTCTTAATTTTTTATATCCTTTCTCTTTATACATACATCATAACTTAAATAAAGTAAAACATGATATAAATATCATTTATATATTATATAGTTGTATTATAATAATCTATATAATATATAAGTATTAAATTTACAGCACCGTTCATGGATATGGTAAGTCGTACATGCACATAAATGTTGTGTTCGTTTTTATTTTCGTATTGAAAGGATCAAATAAAATGGAATATAAGTATATATATATATATATATTATTCCAGTATAAGTATTATATCATATATTTCATATAATTTTACAATAACCATCCTTAATACATTTGTAATGGGCCAGAACTCTATGGTCCATTCCATTACTGAAATCTAGCGTTTGAGGTGTTCTGAGAGGTTAAGGCAACATATCTCCAAAACATTTCAAAATTTCTAGTTATGTGAAATGTTACATTTTTGAGGTCAATGTGAATAGTCCATTAGTGAGGTCAATGTGCACAGTCGCATCAGTGAGGTCGAGGTGAACAGTTCCATCGGTGAGGTCGATGTGAATAGTTACATCGGTGAGGTTGATGTGAACAGTTCCATTAGTGAGGTCGATGTGGACAGTTCCATCGGTGAGGTTGATTTGAATACTTCCATCGGTGAGGTTGATGTGAAAAGTTCCATCAGTGAGGTCAATGTGAACTGTTCCATTGGTGAGGTTGATGTAAATTGTTCCCTTGGTGAGGTTGATGTGAACTGTTCCATCGGTGAGGTCATGGTGAACAGTTCCACCAGTGAGGTTTCAACAATATCCTTTTTCCTTTGCCAAATTTTGAGTTCATGAAAAGTTTTCCATAACAGTGAGGTTCGAATAAAGATGTTTCAATGTTGAGTTTCATGAACAATGATTCCAGAATGGTGAGGATCCAACAGTGAGGTTTCAACGATGAGGTTCCTGAATAGTTTTTTTCTTCATCCAAATTTCATGTCTATTAATAGTGTTTCAAACATCCTTCAGTACACCCCTTTATCCTTTCCTTTGACGTAAAATGCATTTAATGCATTTATAAGGACTCTAAGGATTAATCAAAGGTCGTAACACCTTTATTAATTTTCCTAAGCCTCAAGAGGTTTTTTCTTGGTCAAACAACGTGGTTTAATATGATCGACATTTAATGGAAAATCATATGTTTCATAAACTGCAGCTCTGTTAAATCATCTAATGGGAGAAGATATCTTCCTCCCAAATCATACCTCATTGTTCTCAAGTGTGAGATGCTTGAACCTTCCATTACATCCAATCGGATTTCTGCGATCAAGCATTCCTCCTTGGATTGTATCCCATCAGTTTTTGTTGCAACCGAGCATTATCGATCAATATTTGATATAATGTATTATCTATCATCATTTTGATGTGTTCACCACTTTTTGTTTCTCCTTTCCCTTTTATGGAATGTTATATCCATCTCTCTAATGGGATTTTCTTAGGTGTTGGCTGATGTGGTGGTTTCTCGGCATCCACGAGTGGATACAGATGTCATTGGGGTGGAGAGTGTAACCTGTTGTGTGTCTCATTATCGTATAAAGAAAGTCCGAAATATTTTGAATTAAGGATTCGTTTCTTCTAATTTATTTTATGTCAAATATTATAGTTAGAATGTTTTACCCCACTGGATCACAATGGAATCGACATAATTAATATTTGAACTCGATAAATAAATTTTATTGATCGTATGTCATTTCCTCGAATTTTCCTAGATAGTGTGATATATAAGCTTTATTTGTTTATATTTTTGTTCTTGATGGAAATTGGTAAAGAATGCAAAGCTAGAATTAATTGATAATTGTTTGGATAAAGATAAAGAGTAATGAAAATTAAGCTGGTTCCTCCTGTTATAATCTGATGTTAATCAAATTGGTGAAGTAAGAATTACTAATTATTTGTGATTGCTTTCTATTTAGGTTTCTTGAAGTTGGAATATACAAATAATAAATCGGTTAATGCAAGATCGATTAATAGAAGAGCAGTTTGATAAAAGATAATTCTTTATAGGGTTATGAGTTACCCCGTTTTTGATTAAGGGATAAGAGACCAATTGATATGATGGATTTTTTCCTGCTGCTTGTGTTGGGATGTGAGCTTGGAAGGCTGTTTTGATATGTGGGAGCAGGGAGGCTTATTGGTTTTGGCAGTAGTTGATGCCTAGAGTGGCGAGATGCATTAGTCTATCCATGTGGGTATTGGGGAGGACACCAGGGATGATGGAATGAGTTGGATGTGAATGTTTGGATGCTTTTTGATCTTTTTGGTTGTTTATCTACATTACTTTCAACATTTCTCAAAGAATCTAGTTTTTCATACCCTTCATCCAAAAGTGGAGAAGACATGTGAGGTATACCATGTGCTTTCCGTTTTTAGCTTATCATTGGAGGTTGGGTCTATGCAATTTCTAAATGTGTCAAATACTTGATAGGTAGTTCATCTACTATCTGATCTGTGCCCCCCTTCTGTTTAGTAGTTTAGAATGTTTTTCTGGAATTTCTGGGAAAATGGGAATGTAATAATTTTGTTAATAATTTATTGAATAAATGGTGTCAAACCAAGGGGCTGGAGATTTCTAGGATGCAATGCTGAGGACAATGATCTTTGGTTGTGATCCAAATGAATCTGAATGTGGAATTGTTAATGGTTAATCAATTTTTAATGAATTAATTTACGTAAAGTGAAACTAATAAAAAGGGAATGATGTAAGGTAATAAATATCATTAAAAGGTTGTGTGCTTATAGGATACCTAGTCATAGAAGTGGAATATAGGAGTCCAAGAGACGTTAGCTACAGTTGTTTCTATGGATAGGTTATACCCATAGTGTGGTTGTGAGCTATAGTATATTTTGTACTTTTTGTGTTTCTATAGGCTACTCCACCACATCATTTAGGGGAAGTTACACTATGAGAATTCTGATCCTAGGTGGTGTTTTCCTCAACATCTTGGTTGGAAGATGGACGGGTGACTACCCCCTTTGGCCCTACTCTCTTCTCAGGGTAGTTACTTGTGCTGGTAGGCATAGTGGTTTGTTTTCCACATATATGTGTGTAGAGGGTGGTAATGGATTGTGTTTATTCACACCCATATATTCTAGATATAGTTTCCTATGTAATACAATATATGTAACATGTATAGGCTGTGATGGCTTGAAGATCCTTACTCAGTGTATGGTTTATAATGGTTTGAGATTTAATACCCAAAGTATGATAAATGTTATGCGAGCTGGGGTGGCTCCCAAAGACTACCGGGTTACTTTTCTTACATGGTTTTGGTGGTTTTGTTGCACGAGGTGCATGCTATGGTGCTTTTCCAAGGTTTCTGTGGGAAATCATTTATGGAGATTTACTTATAATACGTGCAACATTGGGGAAAATCTATAAAACAGTGGGAACTTAGTAGTCGGGTACCCTTGATATTATTCTTATATGATATAAACTTATATGCGATACTCGGTGAGAGTGGCTATGGTGAGGTTGGAAACATAGTATACTTGTTTAGGTGACGAGTTAGATTAAATTGTTGTTAAATGTGATTTAGCACGGTCTCATTACTTTTGCACGAGAGGCCCTGGGGAGGATCCTGCTGAGTATACTTTTAAACTCACCCAATGTATATATAAAGTGTTTCAAGGTCACATAGAGCATGATGGAGATCATGATGGTTTCTACTATATTGGGGTTTCATGAGCTGTTTGGGTTTCGTGGTTTCTATATTTTTTTACCTCCTTTAGGGTACTTGTAGTGTCCCTCTTTCAATTGTAGTAGTTTGCTATGAAATTACACATGTGTACTTGGAATATCGTTTATATTATTGTTTGTGTTGGAGTTGGTTGGTGTATATCTTATCTATCTCTTTCTCATGTGTTATCTTAGAGGGTAATGCCTCCAATATTTTTGTTTACTATACCCTTAGTCCTAATCGCCAACCCGGGGGCTACTAGTGGTGGGACTTAGGGGCCATTATCTCCCTTCTGACATTGCTAGCCCATGAGTGATAAAACTTGTGTGGGGGGGGGGTGAGGGCAGAGTGGATTCAATGGGAAGTTGAGAGATAGGATGGAGATTTAATTTAGGAAAAGGTTAGGTTTCATGGGTTAGTAGGGCAACATTTGCAGTCAAGATTATCATGTGATGTAAACACTGGAGACTGGCTGAGACATAGGAATTTAGGGACCACTATGATTTGATGTTCATAACTTTATGTTTACAAAGGCAACTAAATGTTGTGATACTAGTTATAGGGTAGAGACCTAGGAAAGGATCATGCATCATTATTCCTTGTTCTTGTGTTTGAATGGGTAGACCACTGTACATGGTAACATAGAATGAATAAAAAGAATCAATTAATTTATTAATGTCGAGTCTTCCATATTCAGAGTTTAAGAGCTCCAGTAGTTGGTTGATTTATAGGTATGGCTATAGGATGTCGTCCTCGTCAGGCTTGCACAAAATATTTCCAGCCAGTTGTACATGTAGATAGCCATAAGATAGAGGTTGACGATGAAGACCCTTGGAGGAGGACACTTCGAGCGTTCCAGCACCAGAGCATGAAAAAGTACGAGAGCTCCATTTCAGATGCAGTCACAAAAGACTATTTAGAGGAGGTTGAGATAGGATTCAGTACAATCCATGCTCGGAAGCAACACTGGGTTTCCATGGTTGAGACGATGCTTCATGGTGCAGCGAGGCTCTGGTTGTTCTTGTTCCTTGTGGATTGAATGGAGTCATAGACCTCATGGGAGGAGTTCAAAGACAAGTTTAGAGTTGAGTTTCTTTCTTTGACCATGAATGCATCCAGTCAACATGAGCTCCTTACCCATCATTATCGGATATCTACTGTGTGAGATTTTGGAATCAATTTTAGGATCCTTTTACAATATTCTTCGGACCAGTTTCTTTATTACGAGGCTAGGGAGAGGCATTTTGAGGAGGCTTTTCATCCAGAGATCTAGCGCTAGGTCACCCCATTTATGTTGGAGAGATATCATGAGGTGATGGTGAGGGAAGAGCACGTCGAGAGGACTTTGGCTAGAACTATATCATCATGAGAGTAGATTCATCATGATTCCTCATGAAGTAGACCTATGGTATGGGGTAACCGGTTTTATGCGCAGAATAATTTCTGTTCCGCCAGGGGTAGGTCCTAGCCCTCAGGATCTAATTTCATTTGCGTTGGTAGATCTTGTGCCCATGCCATGGGATCATGATGTTTTTATTCTTACGGTGGATGAGGTCGTCTGCTGTGAATGTGACTGACCATTCAGAGTAGTAACTGTGCATTGTGTGTTCCACTCTAGGTTCCTTTGTTGAGGTAGTTCCATCCGAGGTAGCAGCAGCTAGTTGCACAATCATTAGATTAGTAGGGGGTTGATGGGGGTAAGCAGAGGAAAGCACCCCGATTCTCCCTATCCTCATCGATAAGACCACATCCATGGTGGTGGTTTTCATCTTGGCCAGAGAGGCCATGGATGAGGTCGCGGTCAGCTTCATGCATTAACTTTTCCAGATCCAGGTCATCCATACATCATTCAAGGCACCCTTTTCTTGTTTTCAACCTTTTTGTATACCATGTTTTATTCAGGAGTGACACACAATCTTTCGTATCACCTACCCTTGTCCATGAGAAGGTACATGAGGTAGAGAGGCTTCTAGGGACCTTGGAATTGACTACGCCATTAGAAGGCCGAGCTTACTTTTTTGATGTATGTAGAGACTGTGAGATATTTTTGGGGTAGCACCACATGTGGGGAGACATCCTATGATTATGAAGACAATGACATGATCTCATCCTCAACATATATTGGTTGTATTCAAGGAAGGCTATTGTGGAATGATTTAGGAGACAAGTTATGTTCTTCAATGCAGATAGAGAGCCAGTGGTGTTCGTTGGCATGCGAGACCCTTAGATCAGTCAAAGGTGTGTTTATTCGTTATCATCCATGATGGATGAGCTAATGATGAGTTCTTCAGATGTTCAATAGTTTGCATTTCCTAGGGTCGTATAGGAGTACCCAGATGTCTTTCCAGAAGTGGTTGTAGCATTACCCCCACAATGAGAGATCAGGTTTGGGATCGAGCTACAACAACGAGCGTCTCCTATCTCTATGTCATCACATAAGATGGACCCATCTGAGTTACAAGAGTTAAGTATAAAACTTGATGGTCTATTATAGAGCGGGTTTGTTCGGAAGAGTGTGTCATCGTGAGGTGCACCAGTTTTGTTCATGAAGAGGGATTATGGTAGTTTTCTGTTGTGTGTCGATTATCTTCTCTTAAAAAAAGTGAATGTGAAGAATCACTATCCTATTCCATGAATTTATGATTTATTCGATCAAATGAATGGTGCATGTAGGTTCTAAACTTTTTGATTGTAGGAAGGATACAATCAGAAGGTTGTGAATGATGAGGATATCGCGAAGAATGCTTTCTGTTGTCGTCAGGGGAATTATGAGTTCATTGTAATTATGTTCAGCATGAAAAATGCTCCAGTTGTGTTCATGGGATGGACGAACATTGTTTTCCCTATGTTTTGTGGATATGTTCGTTGTGGTTTTCATCGACTAAATCATTGTGTACTCCAAATACGAGGAGGAGCATACCGAACATCTACACACCATTTGTGGAGTTCTTCGTCAACGTCATCTATTTGGGATGTTTTAAATGTGTAAGTTTTAGGCTCGATGAGAGAAGCAGTTTTGTATTTGGGAGCCCCTAAGACATTATCATAGGAGAGAGGTTTCCTAGGGCTCACAAGCTACTACTAGATGTTCACAACATATTTTTCTCAAGTGGTGACTCTTCTGATAACTTTGACCAGGAAGGATCAGCCATTCTCATGAACTGATTAGTGTCAGGTAGCTTTCATGTATCTAAAGTAGAAGTTAGTAAGTCCTCCATTTATTTGTATTCCAATTGTGGGAGCTCAGTTTGATCTTTTCAGCTATGCTTCATATCTAGGGTTAGGTTATGTTCTGATGCAGTAGAAATATGTTGTTTCTTAGCGGTCTCAGTAGTTGCATCCCCATGAACGTAACTATTCCACACATGATCTTGAGTTGGCAGCCTGGTGTTTGCTCTAAATTTATAGAGACATGACCTCATATTCGAGCACATTGTGGTTTTCAACGATCATAAGAGTCTGATGTATGTTTTCAACCAGCATGTCATAAACATACAACAACATTGGGGGATGTATTTCATATAGGAATACGACTTCCAACTATCGTATACACCTAGAATAGTGAATATTTTAGCTGATGCACTGATTCTGATGTCATGTATTGATGAAGTGTGTGAATCTGGTCACACTAGCCGAAAAAATAGAAGATCTTCCATCATTATATATCAATTGGAGAGAAGTTGGGGGAATAAGATGTCTTTTTTGGATGACGGTGCAGTCATCTATAGTGCAACAAGTGGAATTATCCCATTTCTGGGATCTATAGGTGGAGCACTGGAGATACTGAGATGTTTGAAAAAAAAATTACTTGATGGTTGGGATAAGGATGAACAAAATAGAGTGTTGTATCAAGGAAAAATATTTTTTCCTTTGAATATGCATGAGAGGTTCTCAGAGAATTCCATTGTTCACTTTTTGTGGTGCATCTTGGTGTGGAAAAGATGTACCAAGCCTTGAGGATCCAATTTTGGTAGTTTGGGATGAAGCATGCAGTTTCTTGGTTTGTGTCTAGATGTTTAGTTTGCCATAAGGATAAGTCCAAACACATTGTTCCTGGTGGTGTGATCTAGTTGACTGATGTGCATCAGTAAAAGTGGGAGGAAATCTCAATGAACATTTTTACTGGTTTACCTTGAGATCAAGGAATACATGATGCTATTTGTGTGGTAGTATATCATTTAAAAAAATCATCTCACTTCATATAAATCAAGGAGTCAAGTAGAGTGGATGATTTGTCGAGGCAGTATCTAGAGGAGATGATGAGACATCATGGAGTTCCAAGGACAATCATTTCTGATTGAGATCTACATTTTCCACTAGTGTGTGGAGTGGTCACCAACATGATTTTGGTTCTCAGAAATGCCGGAGCAATTCTTTTCATCCTCAAATGGATAGTCAGAAAGAGCAGACCATCCATACTCTTGAAGACATGTTATGATATTGTGTCTTGGATTTTGGAGGTTCGTGGATGAGGCACTAACCCTTGGTGGAGTTCTCTTTCAATAATAGTTTTTATTCCACCATTAGTATGGAACTGTTTGAATCCATGTATGGCTGGCCATTCCGTTCTCTATTGTGCAGGAATGTGGTCAGAGAGTCCGTAATTATGGGTCCGGAACTAGCGCAGAATACAACAGATATGGTTTAGGTGATTCGCGAGAGGATGAAGATATCACATGATCGTCAGAAAACATATGGCTATCAAATGAAGAGACCCATAGAGTTTGATGTTGGGGATCACGTGTTTCTGAAGCTGACTCCCCATCATGGTAAGCAAAGTTTTAGTCGTGGGAGTAAGCTTTCTCACATGTTTGTTGGGATTTGGGAGGTATTAGCTCATGTTGTAGCTTTGGCGTATCAAGTAGTACTTCCCTCGGTGATGAGTTGTTACACAATGTTTTTTAGGTGTCACAACTCTATCATTATCTTCATGATGAATCTCACATCATTGATTGGGTAAAGATCGATGTTGATGATGATACTGCCTTTGTGGAGCGACCCTTGGAGATCCAAGACCACAAAGAGAAGTTGTTGCATGGGCATTCTATCCCCTTTGTCTTTGTCTTCTGGCGACATAGTGGCATAGATGAGAGTACCTAATAAAATGAGTCACAAATATGTGCTCAATGCCAATAGTTGTTTGATGTTTAACTCTTTTAATGTAATGATGTTAACTATGTGGTTTTAGACCATTAGTTTTTATGAGATAGCATTCTTTGGTTGCTTTATTTGGTTTTTTCTCTTTGAGAGGTATCTCAATGTGTGGTTGTTTGGGATTATTGTCTATTTCATTTTAGGTTGGTTTCAAATTCTTGATGACTAGAATGTTTTTAAAGGTATCTGATGTAATTTCCTGAACCTCTATGGTCTATTCTATTATTGAAATCTAGTGTTTCAGGTGATCTGAGAGGTCAGGGTGGAATATCTCCAACACTTTTCCAAATTTCCAGTTATGTGAATAGTTCCATCGGTGAGGTCGGTGTGAAAAGTCCACGGGTGATGTCGATGTTAACAGTTCCATTGGGTAGATTGATGTGAACAATTCCATCAGTGAGGTTGAGGTGAACAGTTCCATCGACGAGGTCGATGTGAACAGTCCATCAGTGAGGTCGAGGTGAACAGTTCCATCATTGAGTTTGATGTGAGCTCTTCCATCAGTGAGGTCAATGTGAACAGTTCCATCTGTAAGGTCAATGTGAATTGTTCCATTGATGAGGTTGAGGTGAACAGTTCCATCACTGAGATTGATGTGAACAGTTCCATCAGTGAGGAAGATGTGAATAGTTCAATTGGTGGGGTTGATGTGAACAGTTCCATCGGTGAGTTCGATGTGAAGAGTTCCATCAGTGAGGTCGAGGTGAACAGTTCCATGGGTGAGGTTATAATGGTAGCCTCTTTCCTTTTCCAAATTTTGAGTTCAGGAACAATTTTTCACGAATGGTGAGGTTCCAACAGTGAGGTTCCAACTGTGACTACAAGGCCCCAGCCTTAAACCTTACTTAATCTTGAGTTGTTACAAGATTACACATGGAGGATCTTTTCGGGTTTAGAGTTTTAGAGAATTAGAACATAAAACTTTCATTACATTCCACATATAAACAAAGTGGTTACATAAAGATAGTATTCATTTTTCCCATCAATGGAAACATATTTAAAATAAAACATGGATTCATTCTTGACACTTCCTTGACACTATCATCAGATCATGTACCTTTCCCTTGACCTGTGAAAAACATTTCAAAAAAACGTGGGATGAGCATAAAAAGCTCAGTATGGGTTATAAAAAATATGGAAAGGAAACATAAGTTCTTATATACATAATAATGAAATCATACTTTACCCATAAAACATAATCACTTTAACATACCTCATCAAATCATGAATAAATCATAGAAATCATAAGACATAAAGGTACCTTGAGGCATTCATAACATTCTTACGTAGGGAGTAACCCTCTTGGTTACATTTGGAATACCCATCATAGTATATTCCCTAAATCTCTTCGGAGAAACCTTAACGTTTCACTCCTTCACGTTACCCAATGCATTGGAGAGCTATATCGGGCTCACCCGTCGTTAGTTTATCACAGAACCGCCCGTCTTCATAATAATGCCCAAGAACCTCAACATAATCGTATCACATAAAACATGCATAAAGGAAACATAACATTCCCACATTTCAATCACAAGATATCAATACAACACATTTATATAAAAACATTATGAAAACAATTTTCAATACCAAAATAAAATAAAGGTAAAACATGGTATTTATTTTTCTTTTAAAAAGAAGGTATGGCTTGTAGAGGAAGCCGAAAACCAAATAATGGTCAGGACGGCGGAGAAATTGTTGTCGCCACATACATAAGACAAAAACATTCCCTTTTGTCATTTTGTAAAACGCTTCGTATAAAAAAGATTTCTTTTGGATAAATGTAAAAGTCAAAGGGGTTTATACACCGTATAAAATAAAGTTGTGTATAAAATAAAATATGCCTCAATGAAAGGAGATTGAGACGAAGTCCCATACCTCGGGTCCGACTTGACTCGATCGTTCTTTAATGTCCTGAATAATAAACTTTAGTTAATTTCTACTTTCTTAAGAACCTTCTTCAAGTTCATTATTCCTTTTATATCACTTATTGCCATGTCATGAACACTATGTAATTATTTTAGTTAATAACTGTCGTTTTAACGATCATTGGTACTTGAGTCAAAATATGCTCTATATAATTACAAGTTGTTCATGTATCCATTATATCCAGAGTTATAATCATGATGTATGTATAATATATATCCAGTATATACATGCATTTATAATATTACATAATCATTTATAGGTAAGAAATGAAATGCACCGTTCATGGAGACGGTAAGCCGTACGTATGCATGAACGCTACTTTAATTTCTATTTAGTATTTTGTAGAATGGAATCATAATGATATAAAGGTATATTATAATTCTATTATAATATCATATATAATATCATAGTTCCATCCTTTATATGTCCCACATATGGTATTTAACGAATCAAATCACTTTGAGGGGGCGGTAGTCCGCACTTCCTTAAATGAAGATATCGCGTTTACCCATAATGGAAACCATAAAGGTATGCCCAAAATGAAAAAGACATAAGCTTAAGGAAAATATAAACATATTATATATCATTTATAAATATAGTGACATTTTAATGGCCATCTTTGAAGGTGTTAAAGGAATATTGAACAATCATCGTTTCGGGAGGCATAAATTCACCATCCACAGAAACAATATGTTCTTTAACAATTAGATGTAGGTGTGTGTAAGTGTAGCTTGAATCCTTCTTATAACAACATCCTAGTATATTTAAGATACTGGATTTGTTACAAAAGAAATAAATAAAAAGAGTTTAGGGGGTTGGAGAAGCAAAATAAGACAATAGGACTCAAGTGAAGACATTACCTTAAAATCGGGTAACTCTCTTTAGTTTGAGCTCAAAGGCTTCCTGGGGAAGCCTTCTGCCCAAAGTGAGGCTTCAAGGAGTAAGATAGGGAAGTGGAGAGACATAATGGGTAGTGGTTGGCCGAGCCAAAGGCTTTGGATGTGTGGGTAAGGAGGTAGAGGTGGGGGCCTTTTATAAGAGGAGAGGAGGGGCACTCTTGGAAAGTAAAGATAAGTTACTTTATTTTAAAAAAGAGTTTCAGATTAAAAAGGTCCCACATTGATATAATTCGAGGGTAAGGTGATAAGGGTTCGAAATCCACCCATCCAATAGGTTTTGGACATTTGTAGGTCATAGAGTTTACATTATCATTTCATTTTATTTAAATCCTTTATTAATGAGGTAATCACTACATCATCATAATTTCATAAATAATTTAACTTATTTAAAGTCTAAAAATTATACAAAAAATACTATGATGTAGAAAATCTTTTCATCTTTCCAATGACTATTTATAATAAAAAAACTGACTTGTATAACCCCAATTAAAAATTGTTTTCGTAAAACATATTATGTCTATGTCATTTTTACTTTTTCATTAAATAAAAAGTTATTTATGTCATTTCCCAACCAAAGTGGCTCCATGTGGTCCCCAAGTTGACCCATGGATTGTCTATGTCGGCAATGACACATCCAATGAGGGTAGGACATGTGTCAAGCTCATCTCATACTATTAAAACATTATTTTTACCTTAAACTACACTAATTACCACTAATCGCGATTAAAAACATAAAAGTTACTATTCACCAAGAAATTATTTTAATCTCATTGAGAAACATTTTACTTATTAATGACAACCATGTATGTTGGATTTTTGAAATTCAAAACACAGAAGTGGTAAAATTTCATTTAAACAAAAAATCAGTTTTTATAAGTACCACTTAGTGGTTTCACTATTAATCAAAAATTGAAGTTTTTCAGAAAAATTCCAAAAATTCACCCGAAGCTATATTTGATATTTTGAATTCAAAAATGAAGTCTATTTTACAAAATTCAAAACATATAAGTCAAATTAATTAATTTAATAATTAATTCCCGCTGTCATAAAAAATAGCGTGTTTTTATGAAACAATAAGTATCAAAAGATTGAAACCAGTTTAAGTCCAATTTCAAAGTGAAAATGATTCCAATGACCACTATTGGATTAAATGGTAAAAATATATTCTAATTTCACTATAAAACCAATTCAAAAGATAATCTAATCATATAAATAATTTAGATTAAAAAGAAGTTTTGATGTAAAATGCAGCATTTTTCACTATTCATTTAAAAATGAACATTGTCAGAAAAATACAAAAAATTCACACAAAGTAAATTTTGATATCCCAATAATAAAGAATAAGTTTATTTTGACAAACATAGCTTATAAAATTCTCAAAAAATAGATTTAAAAATGGTTTGCCATCAAAAGGCAGTAAAATAATCATTTAAAAATATTAGTGTATTTCATGCTTAAGATTGGATTTATTTTCATTTTAAGCCTCTAAAACACTATCTAATTCATTAATAGACATAGATAAAAATATATATTATTCATTACTTACTTGGGATGTTACATCCTTCCCCCCTTTATAAAATTGCATCCCCGTAATTTATTTTCTTATCAAATAAATGGGGGTACTTATCCCTCATTGCATTTTCAGATTTCCATGTTGCCTCTTCCATCATGTGGTTTTTCCACAAAACCTTTACCTGATTAATCACCTTATTCCGTAACACCTGATCCCTGTGGTCAAGAATCTGGACCAGTTTTTCCTCATAAGATAGGTTCTCTTCTAGCTGAACTACCTCTAGACTCAAAAAATGAGATGGACCTGGCATATACATTCTCAACATCGAAATGTGAAAAAAATTGTGTACCTGAGATAAACTCGGAGGTAAAGCCACCCGGTATGCAACTAATCCAACTGTCTCCAGAATTTCATATTGTCCAATGAACTTTGGACTTAGCTTTCCTTTCTTACCAAATCGCATCACACTTTTCCATGGTGATACTTTGAGAAAAACATGATCACCTACCTCAAAAGAGAGATCCTTCCTCTTATTGTCCGCATAACTCTTCTACCTATTCTAAGTTGTTCTCATGTGTTTCTGAATCAGCTGAACTTTTTCTGCCATCTCTTCTACCAATTCTGGTCCCATCAGCTTCCTTTCACCCACTTCATCCCAGAAAGTTGTAGTTTGACACCGCTTCCCATATAACACCTCAAATGGTGCCATCTATATACTGGAATGATAACTGTTATTATATGAAAATTCAACCAAAGAAAGATGTTTGTCCCAACTTCCCTGATAATCCATCGAACAAGCTCGTAGCATATCCTACAAGGTCTGATTTATTCATTCTGACAGCCCATCTAATTGAGGATGAAAAGTTGTACTAAAATTTAATTCAGTACCCAACGACTTCTGAAGGCCTTTCCAAAAGTTAGAAGTGAACCTGAGATCACGGTCATATACAATGGAGAGAGAAACTCCATGCATCCTGGATATCTCTTTAAGATACAAATGGGAAAGTTGATCTACGGAAAATGTATCTCGTATTGCAAGGAAATGAGCAGATTTAGTCAAGAGATAAAAAATAACCCAGATTGCATTATTACCTCGAGATGTCTTCAGTAATCCCACAACAAAGTCCATCGATATATTCTCCCATTTCCACTCTGGCACTGGTAAAGGCTAAAGCATCCCTTTTAGTAACTGCCGCTCTGCTTTAACCTGTTGACATGTCAAACACTTCACAGTAAAATCAGCAATATCTCTTTTCATTCCATCCTACCAGTAATACTTCTACAGATCTTTGTACATCTTAGTACTGCCTGGATGAACTGAAAACGGAGAACTATGAGCTTCACATAACAACTCTATCTTCAATTTTGAATCACAAGGCACACACAATCTCTTCCCAAATCTCAAAATTCAATCATTATCAATGTTGAATTCAGGCAACTTACCTTTCTGAACCAGCTCTACCTTTTTCTGCAACTCACTGTCTTGCTTCTGTGCTTGCTTGATTATATCTGATAGAGATGATCTCACTGATACCTGAAACAAAACAGAAGTACTTCCTTCACTAAAAACTTCTATGCCAAAGTTCATCAAATCCTTAACCAAAGGATCACGTTCCAAACACAATATTGCTAATGAAGCATTACTTTTTCAACTCAAAGCATCAGCCACTTTATTTTCTTTTCTCGGATGGTAATGAATTGTACAATCATAATCCTTGATTAATTTTAGCCATATCCTTTGTCTCATGTTCAATTATTTCTGAGTGAATATATACTTTAAACTTCTGTGATCGGTATATATTTCACACTTTACTCCATACAAATGATGCCTCCAAATTTTTAAAGCAAAAACAACAGCAGCTAATTCCAAATCATGTGTAGGGTAATTTACCTCATGAGTTTTCAACTGTCATGAAGAATAAGCAATTACCTGATCATTCTAAATTAGGATGCAACCAATTCCTTTCAATGAAGCATCACTGTATATAACAAACTCACCATTCCTGGAAAGAAGTGCCAAAACTGGGGCATTCACCAATCTTCTTTTCAACTCCTGAAAACAATCATCACAATATTTTGTCCAGATAAACTTAACACCCTTCC
Source organism: Viscum album (assembly GCA_963277665.1). Classification (NCBI taxonomy): domain Eukaryota; kingdom Viridiplantae; phylum Streptophyta; class Magnoliopsida; order Santalales; family Viscaceae; genus Viscum; species Viscum album. The sequence continues at coordinate 568,915,324 of OY728126.1, read as the reverse complement.
GAGTTAGCTTAGTCATTGGACTAGATAATCTTGAAAAATTTCTAACAAACCTTCGGTAATAGCCTGCCAAACCAAGGAGACTACGAATCTCCATTATATTTGTGGGTCTTGTCCGTTCTTCAACAACCTTTTTTTTGATGGATCAACGGTTATCCCATCTTTCGAAACAATATTACCAAAGAAAGAAATTTGTTGCAACCAAAACTCACACTTGTTGAATTTCCCATACAATTTCATTTCTTTTATGGTTTGTAAAATAACCCTTAAATGTCTTTCATGCTCCTCTTTACTTTTAGAATACACCAAAATATCATCAATGAAAACCACCAAAAACTTATCCATGAACTCATGGAAAATTATATTCATTAAGTCCATGAATACAGTAGGTGCATTGGTTATCCCAAAATGCACTACTACAAATTCATAATGGCCATATCTTGTACGGAACACGGTCTTCGGAATATCTGCCTCCTTTACCTTCAGCTGATGGTACCCCGATCTCAGGTCAATCTTTGAAAAAAACTGAGCTCCCTGGAGCTGATCAAACAAATCATCGATATGAGGCAAAGGATATTTGTTCTTAACAGTGATGTTATTCAAGGATCTACAATCAATGCAAAGTCTCATAGAACCATCTTTATTTTTAACAAATAACACAGGAGCACCCCATGGTGATCTTCTAGGTGGAATGAAACCTTTCTCTAATAAATCTTGAAATTGTTCCTTCAACTCTAAAAGTTCAATTTGAGCCATTCGATAAGGGGGTTTTGAAATTGGCTTAGCATCATGAACTAAGTCAACAGTAAACTCAACTTCCCGATCTCGTATTATTCCAGGATACTCATTTACCACTGGCACATCATTAATTTGAATAGTTCCTTTATTTTCAATGATGTGTGCAAGGTAACATTCATTTCCATCTTTTACAAGTTTTTTGGCCTCTTGATAAGTTATCAACAGTAAGGGTTCATTCATGTACACATACTGAAAGTCTTTCTAAAAAGATACTTCTTTACTTCTAAAGTCAATCATAGAATGGTAAATAGAGAGCCAATCCATACCCAGGAAAACATCAAACTCTACTAGAGGTAGAACAATAAGTTTTGAAAGTAGGTTCTTTCCACAGATAAGGATAGGAAGATTCTTATAAATTCTTTTTGCCTCATCATTTCCCCCAGGTGTTTTTACCATAAGTTCAGGAGTCGTTTCTTGAGATGGTATTCACATTTTACTAGAAACGTTTTCAGAGATGAAAGAATGTGTCGACCCCGAATCAAACAACAAACTGGCATAATCAGAAAAAACAAACAAAGTACTTGATACAACTTCATTTGACGGCCCGACATCCACTGAAGTAGTTGCAAAGGATTTCACCCCCCCCCCCCTTTTTGCTTGTAGTGTAACCGCTTCCCATCACTCAATCTCTTTGTCGGACACTCATTTTCATAGTGACCCATCTCATTGCACTTATAACATTTCACTAACTGTAAATCAAATTTGGTCTTACCATCAGCCTGATCTTTTTCAGTGCAATCACGAGCCCTATGTCCCATCTTACCACATCGGTAGCACTTTCTAGAATTCAGAAGACATTCCCCAGTATGCCTTTTGCCACATTTATCACAAACTGGAACCTTATTTTTCTTACCATCAGACTTTTTTGAAGTATTCTTACCATTGTCCTGCCACCTCGGTCTCTTCCTCTGTTGGTTGTTATAGAACACTTGATCATCGGAAAACTCCATTTCCACCTTCTAGGAACATCGAACAAGCTTTTCATAGCTTTTAAACTCACGAGAAGCTAATGCCCTTTGATATTTTGGCTTTAATCCTGAGTAAAAATGATTTATTTTGCTATCAAGGTCTCGGATAAAATTTGGAGCATACCTTGCCAATTGAGTGAACCTTTCTTCATAGGTAGCCACTGAGTCTTCCTCTTGCCTCAATTCCAAGAATTGTTTTTCCATCCTAAGTCGAACAGCCTTAGGAAAATACTTTTCAAGAAACATACCTTTGAATTCATCCAATTTTAGAGCATCAATCTCATCAGCGTCCCTGATATTTTTAACCATCGACCACCACTGATCTGCTTCACCCTCCAAACGGTAAATAGCAAGACTAACATTTTCATTGTCTGAACACCCCATGACATCGAAAATCTTCTCCAGTGCTTTAATCCACCCTTCAGCTAACACAGGGTCAGATGATCCTCTGAATGATGGGGGATGTTGCCTCATAAAATGTTCCACCACTGACATGTTCCTCTACAGTTGATCTGGGTGATCTCATGTATCGATACCACCACCATTTATCGCTTGAGTCAACTACGCCATTACTGCAATAAACTGTTCAGTTCCAATTCCGACCATCTCGGGATGCTGATTTGAAAGGTTATTTCCTTTTGTATGCCTTCCTAGAACTGCTTCCCTGTTTCCTCTACGAAAAACCATTCTGAACAAACATGTCTTAGATGAAGCAACATAGCAATCTTCAAATACTATATCACTTCAATTTGACCAAAAAAAAATATTTTTGGATAATCATTTAATTGAATTCTAAATCCTAAAGTTATCTAAACCGACCTCTGATACCAACTATAAGGCCCCAAACTTAAGCCTTACTTAATCTTGAGTTGTTACAAGATTACACATTGAGTATCTTTTCGGGCTTAGAGTTATAGAGAATTAGAACATAAAACTTTCATTTCATTCCACATATAAACAAAGTGGTTAAATAAAGATAGTATTCATTTTTCACATTAATGGAAACATATTTAAAATAAAACATAGATTCATTCTTGACACTTCCTTGACACTATCATCATATCATGTACCTTTCCCTTGACCTGTGAAAAACATTTCAAAAAAACTTGGGATGAGCATAAAAAGCTCAGTATGGTTTATAAAAATATATGTAAATGAATCATAAGTTCATATATACATAAGAATGAAATCATACTTTACCAATAAAACATAAGCACTTTAACATACCTCATCAAATCATGAATAAATCATAGAAATCATAAGACATAAAGGTAACTTGAGGCATTCATAACATTCTTACGTAGGAAGTAACACTCTTGGTTACGTTTGGAATACCCATCACAGTATATTCCCTAAATAAATTTGGAGAAACCTTAACGTTTCACTCCTTCATATTACCCAATGCATTGGAGAGTTATATCGGGCTCACCCGCCCTTAGTTTATCACGGAACCACCCGTCTTCATAATAATGCCCAAGAACCTCAACATAATCGTATCACATAAAACATGCTTAAAGGAAACATAACATTTCCACCATTAAATCATAAGATACCAAAAAAAAATTGATATAAAAACATTATGAAATCCATTTTCAATAACAAAATAAAATAATAGTAAAACATGGTATTTTTTTTAAAAGAAGGTATGGCTTGTAGAGGATGCAGAAACCCAAATAATGGTCACGGCGGCGGAGAAGTCGTTGTCACCGCATACGTACGACAAAAAACATTCCCTTTTGTCATTTTGTAAAACGCTTCGTATAAAAAAGATTCCTTTTGGATAAACGTAAAATTCAAAGGGGTTTATACACCGCATGAAAGAAAGTTGTGTATAAAATAAAATATGCCACAATGAAAGGAGATTGAGACGAAGTCCCATACCTCGGGTCCGACTTGACTCGATCGTTATTTAATGTCCTGAATAATAAAATTGATTTAATTTATACTTTCTTAAGAACCTTCTTCATGATCATTATTCCTTTTATATCACTTATTTCCATGTCATGAACACTATGTAATTATTTTAGATAATAACGGTCGTTTTAACGATCATTGGTACTTGAGTCAAAATATGCTATTTATAATTACAAGTTGTTCATGTATCAATTATATCTAGAGTTATAATCATGATGTATATATCATATATATCCATTATATACGTGCATTTATAATATTACATAATCTTTTAGAGGTATGAAATGAAATGCACCGTTCATGGAGACGGTAAGCTGTACGTACGCATTAACGCTACTTTCATTTCTATTTAGTATTTTATATAATGGAATCATAATTATATAAAGGTATATTATAATTACAGTATAATATCATATATTATACCATATTTCCATCCTTTATAAGTCCCACATATGGTATTTAACGAATCAAATCACTTTGAGGGGGTAGTAGTCCGCACTTCCTTAAATGAAGATATCGCGTTTACCCATAATGGAAACCATAAAGGTATGCCCAAAATGAAAAATACAGAAGCATAAGGAAAACATAAACAAATTATATATCATATATAAATATAGTGAAATCTTAATGTCCACCTTTGAAGGTGTTAAAGGAATGTTGAACAATCATCGTTTCGGGGGGCATAAATTCACCATCCACGGAAACAGTATGTTCTTTAACCATTAGATGTAGGTGTGTGTAAGTGTAGCTTTAATCCTTCTTATGAAAATATCCTAGTATATTGAAGATACTTGAGTTGTTACAAAAGAAATAAATAAAAAGATTTTAGGGGGTTGGAGAAGCAAAATAAAACAAAAGGACTCAAGTGAAGACATTACCATAAAATCGGGTAACTCCCTTTGGTTTGAGATCAAAGGCTTCCTTGGGAAGCCTTCTGCCCAAAGTGAGGCTTCAAGGAGTAATAGAGGGAAGCGGAGAGACAAAATGGGCAGGGTTTGGTCGAGCCAAAGGCTTTGGAAGTGTGGGTAAGGAGGTAGAGGTGGGGGCCTTTTATAAGAGGAGGGGAGGGGCACTCTTGGAAAGTAAAGATAAGTTACTTTATTTTAAAAAAGAGTTTCAGATTAAATTGCTCCCACATTGATATAATTCGAGGGTAAGGTGATAAGGGTTCTAAATCCACCCATCCAATAGGTTTTGGACGTGTGTATGTCATATATTATACATTATCATTTCATTTTATTTAAATCTTTTATTAATGAGGTAATCGCTGCATCATCATGATGTCATAAATAATTTAATTTATTTAAAGTCTAAAAATTATACAAAAAATACTATGATGTAGGAAATAATTTTATCATTCCAATGACTATTTATAATAAAAAAATCTGACTTGTATAACCCCATTTAAAAATTGTTTTCGTAAAACATATTATGTTTGTGTCATTTTTACTTTTTCATTAAATAAAAAGTTATTTATGTCATTTCCCAACCAAAGTGGCTCCATGGGGTCCCCATGTTGACCCATGGATTTTCCTGGTCGGCCATGACACATCCAATGAGGGTAGGACATGTGTCATGCTCATCTCATACTATTAAAACATTATTTTTACCTTAAACTACACTAATTACCACTAATCGCGATTAAAAACATAAAAGTTACTATTCACCAAAAAATATTTTATTCTCAGTGAACAACATTTTAATTCTTAATGAAAACCATGAATGTCGGGTTTTTGAAATTCAAAACACAGAAGTTGTAAAATTTCATTTAAACGAAAAATCAGTTTTTATAAGTACCACTTAGTGGTTTCACTATTCATCAAAAATTGACGTTTTTCAGAAAAATTCCAAAAATTCAACCTAAGCTATATTTGATATTCCAAATTCAAAAATTAATTCTATTTTATAAAAATAAAAACATATAAGTCACATTAATTAATTTAATAATAAATTCCCGTTGTCATGACAAATAGCGTGTTTTTATGAAATAATAAGTATCAAAAGATTTACACCAGTTTAAGTCCAATTTCAAAGTAAAACTGATTCCAATAACCACTATTGGATTAAATGGTAAAAATATATTCTAATTTCACTTTAAAACCAACTCAAAAGATAATCTAATCATGTAAATAAATTAGATTAAAAAGCAGTTTTGATGTAAAATGCAGTATTTTTCACTATTCATTAAAAAATCAACATTGTCAGAAAAATACCGAAAATTCACACAAAGTAAATTTTGATGTCCCAATCATAAAAAATAAGTTTATTTTTGAAAAAAATAGCTTATAAAATTGTCTAAATATAGATTTAAAAATGTTTTTCCATCAAAAGGCAGTAAAACAATCTTTTAAAAATATTAGTGTATTTCATGCTTAAGATTGGATTTATTTTCATTTTAAGCCTCTAACACACTATCTAATTCATTAATAGACATAGATAAAAATATCTATTATTCATTACTTACTTGGGATGTTACAGTGAGGTTCTTGAATAGTGTTTCTAGAATGGTGAATTCCAACATGAGTTTTCAACGGTGAGGTTCATGAACAATATTTCCAGAATGGTGAGATTCCAATGGTGTGGATTCAACAGTGAGGTTTGTGAACACTTCTTTCAGAATGGTGAGGTTCCAATGGTGAGGTTCATGAACAGTGTTTCAGGAATGGTGAGGTTTCAATGTTGAGGTTCATGAACAATGTTCTTCCATTTCCAAATTTAGAGGTCATGAATAGTGTTTCCAGAACGGCGAGGTTCCTATGGTGTGGTTTCAATGATGAGGTTCTTGAACATTGGTTTTCCTTATCCAAATTCCATGTTCAGGAATAGTGTTACTGTCTTCATACAGTTCACCGCCTTAACGTTTACTTTGATGTGAAATTTATTTAAATACTTTTTTAAGGACTCTAAGGCCGATTGATCAGTCATTACTCTTATATTAATTTTCCTAAGACACAAGATGTTTTTACAAGGTCAAACCACTTAGTTTAATGTGATCCGCTTTTAATGGAATATCTAACATGTATTAAACTGATTCTCCATTAAATATTCTAAAGGGATGATATATCTTCATCCCAAATCCTTCCTCCTTGTTCTCGGGTGTGAGTTGATTGAACCTTCCATTCCATCCCATAGGAGTTGTGCGATCATGATTTCCTCCTTGGATGGGTTCCCCTCAGTTTTTGTTGCAATAATGTAGTATCGATAAATATTCGATATAAGGTATGATATATCATCATTATTTTGAGTTCATATCCTTATGTTACTCCATTCCATTTTTTGGAATTCCATCTCCATGTTCCTAATGGGTTTTTTCTTGGGTGTTGGCTGATGGAGTGGGGTCTTTATTTCCTCAGGTGGAAAAAGTTGTCACTTGGGAGGAGATCATAACTGGTTGTGTCTTGTTCTTGTATAAAGAACATCATGAACCATTTGAGTTATGGGATATGATGCTTCTCTTTTATTTTGTGTGAAATTGTATAGTTAGCATGTTTCATCCAACTACATCACAATGTAATTGACATAATAAATATTTGAAGAGGATAAATAAATTGATATTGATCGTATGTTATTGCCTCTTGTTTTACAAGATAGTGTGATATATATTCATTCTTTGATTATGTATTCGTTCTAGATAGAAATTTCTAAAGAAAGGAAAGATGGAATTAATTGATAGTTGTAGGGATAAAGATGAAGGGGAATGTAAATAAATCTGGTTTTTATTATTGTAATTTTATTTTAATCATGTTGGTATAGTAAAGATGATTAATTATTTGTGATAGCTTACTGTTTAGGTTTCCCGTAGTTGGAACCAACGAATAATAAATCGGTTAATCCAAGATGGATTAAAGAACTTGTTGTTTGATAAAAGATAATTCCTTATAGGGTTCTGAGATACCCTCTTTCTAATTTAAGGACCCAAATCCGAATTGATATGATGGTTTTTTTCCTACTAGTTGTGTTATAATGTAAGCCTATAATTTTGTTGTGATATGTGGTGGTAAGGAGGCCTTATGTTTGTGGCAAAAGTTGATGCCTAGAGTGGAAAGATGCATCGGTTTATGCATGTGGGTGTTGGGGAGGACATCGGGGATGATGGAATGAGTTGGTTGCGAATGGTTGGTTTCTTGCTGCTCTAGTTCACTGTTTATCTGATTTACATTACCCACTACTCAAGGCAGCTGTTTTTTCTTACCCTTCTTCAAAAAAGGGGTTAAGAAACCAATGGTATGCCTCATTCTTTTCATGTTTAGATTCTCAAGGGAGGATGGGTCTATGCTACTTCTATAGGTGGAAAAGACAAGAATGGTAGTTCATCAACTCACTGAGTTGAGCCCCCTTGGGTTAAGTAGCATTGAATGTTTTTCAAGAATGCCTGGGAATATGAGAAATTAATAATTTTGTAAATAAATGATTGAATAAATGATGTTAACCCAAGGGATTGAAGGTTGCTGGGATGCAATGCTAAGGACATCATACTTTGGGTGTGATGAAAATGAAATTTAAAGTCGAATTGGCTATGGATAATAATGTTTAGTGAATTAATTATCATAAATTTAAAATGATAAAAATTTAATGAAGTAATGTAATAAATCACTTTAAATGGTTGTGTTCTTATTGGATACCTAGTCTTAGTAGTGGCTGTCGAGAGTCTGAGAGACTTTTGCTGTAGTTGTGTCTAAGAAAAGGTTATGGTCATAGTGTGGTTGTGAGTTGTAGTATATTCTATACCTTTTGTGTTTCTATATGCTACAACACACTGTCGGTTAGGGAAACTAACACCCTGGGGATTCTGAGCCCTGGAGGTATTTTCCCCAACATTCCGGTGAGTGGATGGATGTATGACTACCCCCTTTGGCCCTCTATCCTCTATTGGTAGATACTTGTGCTGATAGGAATAGTGGTCAGTTTTCCTTATATATGTTTGTAGAGGGATGTAATGTATTACGATTATTGACACACATATTGTCTGGATATAGTTTCCAATGGAATACTAGAGGTGTAACTTGTATAGGCTCTTATTACTTGAGGATCCTTACTCAGTGTATGGGATATAAAGGCTTGAGGTTAAATTCTCAATGTATGGAACACGTTATGCAAGCTGTGGTGGAACCCAAAAACTACTGGGTTGAATTGCTTACATGGATGTTGTTGTTTTGTTGCACGAGGTGTATGTTGTGGTGCAATGGCTAGGTGTATGCGAGAATGCCTTTTTGGAGAGAGATGCCTAGGATGTTCTTTGTTGGGGAAATGTGGAAAACTAGTGGGTATGTATTTGTGGGGTACCCTTCATATTCTTTATTACATAATATAATCTTGAATGTGATACATGGTGATAGTAGCCATGGAGAGGCTGGGAACTTAGTATACTAATTTAGGGGACAAGTTAGTTTCACGTGGTGTTCCCTGTGCATTACATTGATTTCATTACAATTTCACAAGAGGCTCTGAGTAGGATCCTACTGAGTATACTGTTATACTCACACTATGTATATATTAACTATTTTTAGGTCACTTGGAGCTGGTTGGAGATCAGGCTAGTTTCTACTAACTTTGGGTTGCAGGAGCTGTTTGGGCTTCAATGTTGATATTGTTTTTACCTTCATTATGGTATGTTATGTTTTCCCCATTCAGTTGTAGTAGTTTTGAATAAAATAATCATTTTTAATTGGGATAACATTTATATTGTTGTCTGAGTTAGAGATGGTATGTATGTATCTTATCACTCTCTTTCTCATGTGTTATATTAGAGGGTAATGGCTCTAATCTATGTGTTTACTATACCCTCGGTGCACATCCCCAACCCAGTTCTAAATGGAGGAAGGACTCAAGATTAATTATCTCTCTTATCACATTGTCTATCCAAGAGGGGTACACAATGTGGGGAGGGGGTTGTTACAACATTCCTTGTAGTTTGTGAGTGAATCAGATCGCTTTAAGTGGTGGTAGTCTACACTCTCTGAAATTAAATATTTGAATTTACACCGAAGATAAATTATAATGGTATGTGTTATAAAAGAAAAAAATATTCATAAAGAAATATTAAATATGATATATTAAATTTATAAGAAGGGTTTCTATCATAATTTCCACCATCAGGTGTGTTAATGGAAAAAATGAAAAATCATCATTTAGTGTGGCGGTAGTTCGTTGTACACATAAATAGTTTGATCATTGTACATTTTATGGAAATGTAAAAATTTAGGTGGAACCATTAGAATAAAAAATTCCTAGTATATTTAAACATATTCTTTTTTCATACAATAATGGAATAAAGGGAGTAGCAGGGGAGGAGAATGAACATAAAAGAAACGAACCTAAGAGGAGTCATTACTCGTAATCTAGTAACTCTTTTTGGTTTGATTCATAAGGCTTCCATAGATTGAATTTTTCACAATTATATTATTATAAGAGTAATATATGGATATTGTGTTGTGTATTGGTATCATAATTAAATAACCTATGTGGTCAGAGATATCTGAAGAAGAGCAAGAGTGTTATCCATTTTATAGTGGAAGGGGAGTGTCACTCGAGTGAATACAAAAAGGTATTCATTAAATGGAGGTAAGTATTTCCAAATGTTCCAAAAAAATAGAATTATATTCAATTAAATTGTATTAAATGGTTATAAAAAAATCCACCATAAATAAATATGTGCATTTTAAAAATAAGGATCCTTATCTTCTATGATTCCCCAATATTATAAATTCGGTTCTTATTAGCTAATCATATTTTATAACCTATATAATATGACCATTAAGACCAGAATAAAGTGATATTTATCATAAAATATAGATCAAATATATTTTTAATATGATTTATAATTTATAAAATATAAATCGCATCTTTTTGGAAATTAATTTTAAAACAGATGCATGTGACGCACAAAAACACTACTTATGCATGGACCATGCTAAAAAATGTTTTTACAGTCTATGTGTCAATGTGTTAATTATAAAAGATAAATAGGTACATTAATATACCATATTTAATATATAATAACACTTTCGAGTATCTTAGATGTATATAATATTTTTTTATTAATGTTATAAAATTTAATAAAATGTCATTTATTTTTAAATAACATTAATGTTACTTTTGACATAGCATATTTAATTTTAAATTTTAAATTTTTAAAAATGTATTTAAAATATATTTTATTTTATAGCTTTGAAACAAGATATATTCATCAGAAAAATTAATTAATGGAGATAATTTCTTTAATTTACAACACTTTTAAGATTCATAGTATCATTGATTTTAGTTAATTATTTACTAAATAAACACTATGATGGCGTTTTGTAATCATTTTAAGTATCTAAATCATTAATAAAATTTATTTATAAATTTTTATATTAAAATAATCAATTTATATATAAAAATGATATGTATAACAAAAATACTTTTTTTTCAAATATCATGTTCTACAAATTTAAAAGGTAAAGAAAGATCCCCTTTTGTCTTATTTCCGTACTTAAACTTTTATATAGGTAACTTCTATATAATAATATCCCAATAAACCATAAAATTAAAAAATAGGGTATATGTTCTAGTTATTGGTACAAAATGTTATTCAAACATGTTTCCAGGTCATTTTGGTTTTCTTGGTAAAGGATTAATCATTAATTAAGCACAAAACTCACCGTAATTGATGTGACTAATTTAATCTCTTTCACCACTTTTTTTCTAAAAAATATAATTGATATTATTAGAAAAAAAATATTAAACATATTCAAATTGTGTATTTTGGTATTTCATAATTAAAATCAGAAATATGAGAAAATTAATTTTATCACTAATCCCACAGACATGGCATGAAATCAGGTTTTAAAGTAAAACGTGCGAACATTAAATAAAAGTATATATGTAATAAAAATATAAAAATGATTCCAGTTACCTAAATTAGATTCTTATAATAATAATTTATATTTTATTTATTTTTTAAATAATTTAAAATATAATTTAACCTTAATACATTTTTAATCAAAGAGTTGGGTTTTAAATAAAATACTGTACTTTTCACTACTCTTCAAAAAATAATGATACTCAGAAAAATCCCAAAAATTAACCCAAAGATAATTTCGATATTATGGATTTAATAATTATGTTTATTGTGAAAAATAAAACATTTAAAAATTTTAAAATGTATTTCCAAATAGCTTTACCATTAAAAGGATGTAATAACTCAGTCTTTCCTATAACGTAAGCTAACCTCAGTGTTCCGTGTAGAGAAAGCTTCAATTTATGTTGTGTGTGGTGAATAAGAATCATTTTGTAAGATATAATGAAATATTTAGATATTTATTGAAAAAAAAATATCTTCAATATTCCTTGAAAATAAAAATATAATAAATTGTAAATTAATTAAAAAAATAAATCATGAAATTTAAATGTGTTAAAGAAATAGTTTGACCAGTCATTATGAATAAACCAACCTAAATCAAATGAATCATTGGATTAGGGATAATAATGGTTCATAAGAGTGTTCTCTGTATTGTGTTGAATAGTGTAGGAGCACCGGTGTAGGTCGACCCTGATATGGATTCATAGGTATGGTGTAGTACGATGACTAATTATCAAACCCAGAAGGATTACTCATATAAATTAAAAAAGGTCTCTAAATATTAATTTTCCATGAGGGATAACTATACATTTGGAAACTTTTATACAAGATAAAAATTACATTTTCCAATTACATTTGAAATTTATTATTATATGGCTAGGTTTTTCATGTATGGATTCCTACCATGTTGTACCATCCAACAATCAATAAGTTACTCATTGAAGAAAATAGTGAGAAATATCCACAAATACTGCACCCAAACTCAAGTGTTTCATGTAAATGGATTTTTCAAATTGTGATAATCAATACCCCAAACCAATTGCTAATATTGATGATAATCCACAACAAATTCTAAAGGAAAAGGGAAAAAGGAAAATATTAATAAATAATTAATGATGAAATGATTTAAGATAATTAAGGAACACTTAACATACCCATCATAGATTTGAATTTCATGTTGATATTTCTATGAATGAGCCTTATGAAAATTTATTGCACACCTTTTAGTGAGATTTCATGGGATTAAATCTCTCTAAATTAAATCTGAAATAATGGAATGTCATTTAATATTTTATCATTACAAGGATGAACCCATGATTTCAATAATTTTTTTATAAGATAAGATATTATATAAAGAAAAAAGTGTTAATCAACAATTTGATGTATATATGTATCTAGGTAAAACTAAATTAATATTTAATTATAAAATCATGGGTATACTTGTTTATGGCTGATAACAATGATCATTGTAAATTTCAACACATTTGGAGTTTTATCTGAATAGACTTTATCATGATTAAGACTATTTTATGAGACAATTATGGAAATTAAAACCATCGCATCATTATATTGTGAAAATTTTATTTGAGAGCTGATTGCATCAAGAATTTTCAATATATTATTAGTGGTACTATTAACCATTAGGTTTTTTCTTATCATTTTATTTGAGATAATTATGGGTTATATTTGTTCACGCAACAAACTACGAAACACATTTCTATTAGATAATACTTCTCTTGCGATTTGTTTTCTATAATATATGGTAAGGAGTTGGTAAGGATTAGTAGAGTAACAAATTAAATAACTTTTTATTGGGATCTAGATTTTATGAAAAGGAATTAGAGATGTATTCAGAAATATTTTCTTAAGTAATAATGTTTAAATTCTATATGTCACCCTTAGATAACTAGTCTGTGTGAGTTAACAATTCATCCTCTAAAGGATATGATAAGATCAATTTCATTTTATTTCAAATGAGTTTAAGATCAATAAAATCCTTTTGTATGACTGTCATATGAAACTATTTTTCACTCGAGAATTCATTTGGGTCCTTATGAACACTTTACTGAAATAAGTTTTTTACCCCAATCACGAAATAACCCAGGTCGAACCTGAACCGGTCAGTCAAGTCGGCCCATGACAAGGCCCGAGAGGCATTCCTGATCCTCATGGGCTGGCGAAAAGTGCCATGTGAATCAATATTGTAATGATGGGATTGATTTCACCCAATAAAAATTAAATATTATAATAAGAATAATAATAAATCATCCCAAAAATATATAAATTGAATAGAACAACTAATCAAGAACTAAAAAGAAAAACTACTTGGACCTGATGACCACTAAACTCCACATGACTCCTCGGGTCACTCTTCGATCCCAGGACACAACATCACCCTCAAGTATCATGGTCAACCTGAAAACTAAACCTAAAACTAAAAATAATAATGAAGTACATGCATGAGTATTAAAACACAATAGGCATTCCCATGTAATCCCTTACCAAATTAATACCATTGAACAGAAGAATCATCAATTTCAGGTGTGTAATAATATATATAAAAGTATATTTTTCACATATTTTTTCCTCTAAAAAAGTCACAGTCCATTTCCCCTTTTAACATTCAAAACCATATTCCTTCCCAAGAATGAACCATAAAAATTTTAAAGGAGAGATGAAATTTTAATTATAAAGGATAAAGTGAGTATAAAACATTTCTAAAACAATTTCCAGTATTCATTTGAAAACACTTTATAATTTTACCTATAATCAAAAATATTCCAGTAGAAAACTCAACAATCTTACAATAATGGAAATAGGAAAACACATAAGAGTATCTAGCCAACAATGTATCAAAACGTTCAAACTAGTAGACATGAGTTAAACCAAGGAGATTGTGAATATTCTAGAACATACTATGAATGTGACTCATCTAGAAAGAATTCCCATCATAATGATGTCATAACGCCTAAACTCCTTATCATCGCCCTACTTGACATGATTGAGGGGCCCAATCCCATAACAATAACAACAAAATATACCCTACTATGGGCTATAAGAATAATCTAAACTAGTGTAGCAATCAGTCATAAAAAATTTTCTCATTATGCTAGGTTCCAATGTCCAGACTAAAATGGGGGAGTGAGTCAACAAATATTAACCAAGAAATCCAACACATACATTTTGATCATACACCATGGACACATATACAAGAAAATAACTCCCAAGTCACCCCAAGGGATTTTTCCCCTCTTGACTTCAACCATCAACACATGAAGGAAGTCCCATCCGAGGACCTCCCATTCGCATCAACATCAATCAATGAAATAGGTTCATCCCAATGATGTTTTAAAAAGTAATTAATTTTATAGGAGTATCTAACGGGCCTCAAGAAATCATTTAACAAAAAATCAATTCCAAAAGAAGAAACACACACAATTATATTGAAAACTATAAACACCCCTGGAATTCAATTTTAGAAAATCAATTCACCACTATTAATATCAAGCATGTTAATATGGATTAAAGGGTTTTTTAATCAAACACAGGGAAAACACATTTAACAAAACTACTTCATGATATTAAAAGACAAAGGGTATTAATTTATTTGACAAAAAAATATTATTCTATAATATCTAAGTCACTAAAAAAATTGAATGAAAGTGAAAAAAAACTAAAAATCATTAATTCTTTAATTTTATGGAAAATGCATAGGGAAACCTACCTCAAAATGGAGTAGACCAAGATGAAAAATTTGGATCACGTTTTATTGGATGAAAACCACCCCAAAACTACTTATATATACACTCCAATATATATACACCCCTTAATCAAATACACATATTCTGCACTCCATGAGGGAATATGTGGAAGGAATATATATATATATATATATGTGTGTGTGTGTGTGTGTGTGTATATATATATAAACAAACCCATGTATGGGTGTAAAAATAATTGAGTATACACCAACCAATTTAATTAACCTATAAAGACCAAACACACAAAAATATGTACATTTCCAAAACTATATTCCCATTATTAAAATACTTCCCAACTCATACTAAATGTGATAAAAAAAGCCTACATGCCAAGACTACTCCATTCCAAGATAAAAACTTATTATCAACAAATAGAAACTCAATTTCTTTTGAAAATATTATTCTCTCTTTTCAAATAAGGGAGAAAATAATTATCATGAAACATTACAATAAAATAGGCACAACACACAACCATTAATTATGAAAAAACTCATTTGAAACCCATAAACATGTTAAAACATCAACAAATCACAATTCACACTACCCAAATAAAATTTAAAACACAAATAAATTAAATAAACATATAATAGTGTGGAAGAAATCAACCTCAAATGGTGGTGGATGAACTATAATTGTCCAAAGAGCTTCACCTTCGGTGGAGGATACTGAAACCCATATGAGGAAGACCTGGGGGACCCACCACACACACTAAAAATGGAACAAATTAAAAAAAATTGATCAACCCATGACATAGGTTTTGGTCGAGACAAGAGTGGCAATGACAAGTAGGGAAAACACTAGAAAACATAGGAAGAGGGGAGCTTCTACCTTACCAAGAAGACCCAATCCAAAAGCCCTATGAAATCAGCTAGAATCTATGGAGAAGGGAGGGAAACTTGTAGGATCGAGTAAGATTGGCCAAGGATTTAGGGGAGAGGAGTTGTGTTGCACAACCTGTGGAAGGAGGGGGTGACACACAATAATACGAGGGATGAACGACCTTCATAGGGGAGGTGGTGTGCTGGAGAGATCTTGCAAGAAATGGGGTGGTGTAGAGCGTGGAAGGGGGGATGGGGGGGGGGGGGGCTCGGCTATGGGGTAAGGGAGAAGGGTTATATGAATGTCTTTTTTTAAATCAATTGATTTATATAAAAACTCTCTAAAATGAAAAAAATTAAATCAAAAATCAAAAATAAATAAAAAATTCTTGAATTGTTGGGTCGGTGTGGGTAAATTCTCACCACCATGACAATTTCTTGCCCCCAGAATAACCCAATATATTTGGTTGATAAAATCTAAAGTAATGATGATTGATAACCAAGACATGATCAGAAAACCCAAAGGCCAAAGAACCAACACTTGCATTCTTTTAGAGACAAAAACCATGGATTAACTAAAAAAACTATGAGACAACCCTCAAAAGAAGCCACACATCCAATATAGACATCACATTGGACCATAGATACTGAACAAAAAATGAATACATTACAATGAAGAGACTCACTCTTTTCTAAAAACAACCTAATAAGAAACATCTTGACCCATAACACAAAAACCATCGAAAAAACCAGTCATGGCCTGTTCAGGATCTCTATGAGCATCCATTACACGACCCACATTCCAAGGCAACCAACTACTATTCTCAATGTTGAGCAGAGGAAAAAACAATTATTAGTCATGAACACCTAAATGATGGATTCATAATGATCTTATCTCATTGGAGTCTCCAAACTATATGAATACTCAAGATAAACATTTATTTCAAAATCTATAATAACCCTCGATTCATAAAAAAGGGAAAAAAATCCAAAAGGAACAAAACAGAGGACAAAAAACACCACCATTATACATCAACAACATTAAAAAATTAAAATTTCATTCTCTTTAAAATAATGTAACAAATAGAACCGAAAAATCATTCTTTACACACACAAAAGACATCACAGATTACATTAATTACAACAAATATGGTCATTTACGACAAATGAAAAGCTCATAATTGATATTGAGTCAATGCTACGTTCATTAAAATATATAAAATGTTCTCCTAGAGAGTGGATGTAGCCCCATGTCACATATTGGTTCCACCCAAGAAAACCCACTATAAATAACCTAAACGGCCAAAGGTATGATAGATCATAGATTCTTTGTGACCTAAAAACATCATATGCCCTATCTTCCCACATTAAAAACACAACCAATACATCATCTCAGATGAATCTGCTAAGGAAAAAAACAACGGACATTTTTATCTCTTCTATAATGGGTAGATGTTGCTAAATCTATTTCGACTTGAACATCCCACCTCATGAATTCTTCATAATCATCAAGGAATGAAGGCACTGGTGGGAGGAGTTATAATATGATACACCTTTCAATGAATCAATTTTTTAAAAAATAATCCCTGGCGAGGTTTGGGAGATATAACAACATATCGGTGAAGCTCTATGAATACCACAATACAATTTAATTTCCCTATTCAAGAATATACAACCTTTATCATATCTGTGTCTTCAAATCATAGGGAATGTATTGTTGGTGGAACAAGGCTTTAAATCAATTTGGCGAGAAATTCTTCTACAGTTCAGCCTGAAGAACAGATTTCCACCATGCACGACATAAGACTTCTAATGTGATGCTAGAAAGCTCCGACTTGAGAGGTTTAATATATTCCTCCCACAAAAAAAATATATCCTCGATAATTCACAGCCATTATGCAGCTTTCCCTGGTTCCATCTGCCCATGGAATTATGGAGGGTTAGACTCTCAGATCATTTGGAAAAACTCTTGATATTGAGAAACACCTAGCTCTATATCCAAGATGGATAAACCAAATGTATAATGTTAAAATTGATCATCAAAAAGTAACACAATAGAAGAACCACCCATAGATGCTACTCAAAATCCATTTGATGTCCCTAGGGACATAACCTTAATACAGGGATCACGAAACAAAATCAGAACATATCATAAATTAAAATTCCACCCTCATATTTAAATCAATAACCCATAATCCAAAAATAATTTAAATAAAACCCCCAACACATTAATGGAAATGTCCTAAAAAACACCAAAAACAAAAAGGCAACACACACTCACATCTTTTCAAACATTGATACCCCCTTTTGGAAAATCATTTTCAAAAAACACCACAAGCCTTATGAACTAATCACACATTATTGGTATTCCATTTGGACTCATATATATACACTATCATGCTTGCTCATGCACTCACCCATAAATAACAACAACTAAAAAAACACAACGTACATACATCTATATCCATATATGTCTGCACTCATAGGAATAACTAGGGTTAGATAAAAGAAACATTATCACTATCAGAACCACATTAAATTTACATCATCCAATTTTAATACAACACATCATAGTCAATGAAAAAAAATTTCATGTTCCACATTCTTTTTTCTAATTTCACATCACACAAAAACTTTAAAAATCCTGAAAAATTATTTCCAAATAACTCCAACATTCCAAATAACCCCTTTCACTCTCCAATGGATTCAAAGTATTGGTTTTGGAAACCTCATTTCTGACCAAAATATCATCATTTTTTCAAACCAAACAACAATTTAAAATCCAAAAAAGACACCCCAAAAGTATCAAATCCAAAATTATGTACAAATGAACAAAACCTACCATTCAATGGGCCAAAAATGTCAAAATCTCAAAAAGTCACAAAACATTACACTATGGGAAACTAGTGGTGATGTATGACATGGGCATATGGTTGGAGGCCATATTCCAATCAATACACCATCATAGAGAGTCTTTTTGGACCACATCCCCAACTAAATATGGCTTGTAGGCCCTGTGATATCACTTAATAAATTTTCCCATATTTATTTTCATTTTAGAAAATACCAAGAAACATATAAAACCAAATAATCCAAGAAAAATCCAACATCTCATGGTAACATAAGGTTGATTATAGACTGTGTTGGCCAGAAACTCCCACAAACATACACCCTAAGCTCTAATAGTCCAACTCCATCTACCTTGACAACCCAAATAAAAAATGGTGCTCTAAATGTTTTTTCCTATAAAGAACATATCCTCTGAATCCATTTTTTAATGAATCAACTCGTGTCCACCCTAAAATGGTTACATGAGTCGGCCCGTGAGAAGGCCTGAGAGCCATTCCCAATATTACTGAGCTGGTGAAAAGTGCTCAGGGAATCAACATACTGATGATGGGAATGATTTCTCACCAAAAAAATAAACAAAAACAACAGAATAATAATAAATCATCCCAAAAATAATGAAACTGAGAAAAACAACTAATCTTGAACTGAAAAGAAAAACTAAAATGACCTGATGACCACTAAACTGCACGTGACCTAGAATGTCACTCTCCAATCTCATGACTCAACATCACCGAAAACAATTGAGATCAAACTAAAACCTACACCAAATACTGAAATGAATAATGAAGTATATGAGTGAGTATTAAAACTCAGAAGGCATTACCATGTAATCCACTCTTAAATTCATTTCTTTTAAACAAAAGAATCATTTATTTCAGGTTTTAACAACAATATATAAATGTATGGTTTTTGCTCATTTTCCATTTAAATCTAATATTAGTCCATTTACCTTCTTACCATTGAAAAATGTATTCCTTCCCAAGAAGGAAACATATACATTTTAATAGAGATATTTCATTTTGATAATAAAAGAGAGAGTGAATATAAATCATTTCTCAATCCTTTTTCCAATATCCATTTGAAAACACATTATCATTTTAGCTATAATATTCACTATTCCAAAATCAAGATCAACAATCATTCAACAAGGGATATAGAAAAAGCATAAACGTATATAGATAACAATGCATCAAAACGTTCATGCCAGTAGAGATAGGTGAATCCTAGGAGTTCATTAATAGTCTATTACGTACTATACATGTGAGTCATCCTGATGGCATTCCCTACCCAATGACATCATAACACACAAACACCCGATCATCACCCTAGCTCACCTAATGAGGGGCCCAATCCCACATCAATAATAACTCATTAGCCCCTCTTATGGTCCACGAGCTTAATCTAAACTAGTGCATCAATCATTCATAAAAAATTTTATCCCTACGCTAATTTACCATGTTCAAAATAAAAATTTGGTGTTAGTAAACTAATACTAACCATTCAATCCAACAAATAAATTTTCATCTTACACCATCAAGACACACACAATACAATCACCCCAAAATCACTCCAATTATTTTTCTCCCTCTATCCTTCACCAATAAACACATGAAGGAAGTCCTACCTGGGGACCACACATTTCCATCAGCATCAAACAATGCAAGAAGTGCATCCCAAAGAGGGTTTTCAAAGTAATAAATTTTACAAAAGTACAAAACATGCCTCAAGAAATAATTTAACACAAAATCATTTCCAAAGGAAGCAACACATTCTACTATATTGATAACCAGAAATGCACTTGGAACCCTATTTAAGGATCTCAATTCACCACTTTAAATCTAAAGTGCATTTATCAGGGCCAATGGGGAATTTCATCAAAAACTTGGTAAGCACATTATTAAAACAAATTCAATGAATTCAAATAGAAAGGGTCTTACATTATTTCACCAATTTTTTTTTTCTAAAATAGCTAAATTAATAAGAGTCATTAAATAAAAGTGTAAAAAACAATAAATCAATAATTAATTAATTTATAGGATGATTCATAGGGAAACCTACCTCAAAATGGTGAAGACTAAGATGAATAATTTGGAACTTGATGCCTTTGATGAAAACTGCCCCACAACTACTCACACATACAATGATATACACATACCCCTTGATCCAATTCACATATTCTTTATGCCATGAGAGAATATGTGCAAGGAGGATATATATATATATATATATATATATATATATATATATATATATTGATATATGTACCTATGTATGTGTGCACAACTCTTCGAGGAGACACTGAACAATTTAATTAACTTATTTGGAACCAACACAGAAAATTAGTTCATTTCCAAAACTAAATTCCAATTATTTAATGAATTCAAAACTCAAACTAAAAGTACACAAAAAGGACAACATACCCAGACCACTCTATTCTTGAATAAAAAATCATTTCAAACAAAAACCCACCAAAATTTCCTTTGAAAATATTATTCTCACGTTAATAATAAGGAATAAAATCAATTTAATGAAACATTACTATACAATATGCACAAAACACAACTTATAATTTTGTAAAAACTCATATCTAACCCATAAACATGTTAAAACATCACCAAATCATAATTTACACTACCGAAATAAAATTAAGAACACAATAAAATTATGAAAACAAATAAGAGGGTAAAAGAAATAATCCTCAACCGGCAACAGATGAAACAAAATGGACCGATACACATCACCATCATCGAAGGACGATGAAACCCATATGTGAACGACCAAGGAGACCCACTACGCACATAAAAATTGATAAAATTACTGAAACCAAGACAACCGATGACCTAGGGGTCTACTAAGAAAAGAGGGGCCACAGGAAGGGGGAAAAGTCAGAAAACACAAAGATAAGTGTGATTTCACATTACCTAGGCTTAAGGAACCAAGCACCCTATGAAATCAGATGGAAACTGCGATGAATGGAGACTCATCAGAAGGGTGGAGCATGCATGGCTGAGGGTTTTTAGGGGGGAGGGGTTGCATCACATGACCAGAGGAAGGAGGGGGCACCGCACAAGAAGATGGGTGAGGAATAGAAAACTGAGGGGAGGTGGCACACCGAAGAGCTCCTGCAGGGGGGTGGTTGTGTCGAGCGTGGAAAGGGTGTAGGGGGGATGGGTTTGATTAGATTTTTTTTAAATTTTTATTTTTATTATAATTAAATAGATTTAAATAAAAAACCTGAAAATGGATAAAATTAAATAGAAAATCAAAAATAAATAAAATAACCTTGTATTGTTGGGTAGGGGTGTGAGAACTCCCATGTAATGGAATGAAGTAACCAAATGAATTTTAATGGGAGCTGAGTATGATGTTGAGATAGAAGAGAAAACTATAGATATTCCAAAACACCTAAGGGGAAAACATTGATTGAAATTTACATAAGTAATTATCAATATGAACTAGAATTTAATGTTAGTGATATTGCCTTTCTTGGAATGTCATTGTTGAATAAAGAAAGGAAAATATGCCCTATTTATATCAGCCTCTTTGAAACACCTGATCATTTAAGAACATTAGCTAATTGTTTAGTTCTTCCTACAATCCAGGCTTAGGTTCAATATGTGTACCATGTAACTATCTTAATGAATTATATAGATAACCCATAACATGTATCGAACATAGAGGTCATACAACTATAGTAAGGTCTTTTTTATGAGGAACAAATAGTGATGACTCTAGAGCATATAGACAAATTTATTTAAAACATTACCACTCACAATGTAAATTTTTTTACCGAAACAACCCATTTTGATGAAACTGTGTGGGAAATTGAGGAAATAATGATGTTATGGTAATGAATTTTTTTTTTATCAAAATGATGAATTTCATGGAAAAAAAATCATATTCTTGGGTGGGGGTGGAATTTGACACCCTAAGTTTTAATGCTTTATTATTTGAACAAATGAAATTTACCGGATTTTATTAGTTATAAGAAAAACGCTGTTATTATTTTGTTACATAATTTTATTTTTTGTTACATGAAATATTTTTTTATCTTTCATTATACAGGAAAATGTTTTTTAACAAAACCATGATATATAATTATTATTACTCAAAGAGACCATTATAATCTAGAAACTAAACACAATGATATAAATATTAATAACTAAATTTAAATTATAAATAATTATTTTTCTCTATAAAGAATACATATTGATAAAATAATATATCATTTTTTAATAATGTCATTATATTTTTCAAAACTACTATTATTTCATAAAAAATTTTCTCTCATTTTGTAAAAAAATAATAAAAAAATAATTTAAAATTTTTAAATATTAACATGAAAATAAAATTATGTTTTTTTGAAATCATAAATTCATAACTATCTAATGGGAAATTTTTCAAAATTTTATGAAAATGATAATTTTCAATTGAATAGTGAAAATAATGAAATTTCATTGAAAAATGAATTTTTGTTTAAATTATTTACAAATATAAATTAAAAATTTTAAATATATTTTAAAGTAACTATAGTTAAATTAGGTATTTATTAATGAAATTCAGTTAATTGGAATAAATTCTATATTTCATTTGGATATGAAATCTTTATAATCATTTGAAACTTTATTCCTCCAAAACCCGCTTTTTCATCGCATATATGAGATTGAATTTAGAATATATTTTTCCAATTAAATTGATTTATTTTTCAAAAATGGGTTCTATATTTAGGATTATAAGAATTTATATTATATAATAAGATAAAATTAATTTTCATGAAAAATTCAATAATGATAACAATATAATTATATACCATGGTTATTGTAAAAATTATTTTATAGTGTAAAACTAAAAATATAATTGATAAAATGATCTAAAAACTATTTTAAAATCAACTTTTAATATATTTCAACCCAATTATGTCTATTTATTTTGAGTAAACTGTGTTGAAAATTATAGAATGTGAAAAATATTGGTGCACCTATTTATTTACAAAAAATACTATAGTTCCAATCCACTCATGTAATAGAAGGACACCCCTCTCCTATATTACTCACACCCTTAAATCCATGTAGAGTATAAAAACCCAAACCAAATAACATACAGAAATTTATTATCTCATCATACCAAACTTATTTTTGGAATAAATGTAACAACAGGTGTATTTTAATGATATTTATTTAAAGATAAAATGTATGTCATATTATATTACATATAACAGAAACATAACTCTTGAATAATGATCAGTATAGTATTCACCAAAATAGTAAAACATGGATCACACTAATATGTTATAATAAACTCCCCATAAAAAACTAAGAAAAATAAAATAAAATATTTTTAATTGACATCATATATAAATAAAAATAAATTACCTTGGTATAAATTACAGTGAATATTGAATGAAATTATATTGTGACAATTATAAAGCATAAAGATAAATATATCTTTTTGTATTTTCCCATTATAACACTATTGGTAAAATATGATTGTTTTTTAATATAACCATTGGACAATATTACCAATGAGGAATAAACCCATTGGAAATAATTTTATGGTTATAATTAGTGTTTATAAGTATTAATGAATAATTAATTTCTATTGAAAAATAAATTGCCTCAAATAGTAAATTCATTTTGTATGAATCCCAGTTGTAAGAACCTAGAAGGGCAGTTTCATCAATAGGGGTTATCATATGACCAATCCTTAGCTGATATTCTACTAGTGAAGAAAGAATGAAATTTCATACATGAGATGTTCATGTATGTTAAAACGACAACTCAATTATTTTTATTTGGACCTCCCTTTGAATCTATCATTGTCATACACCATACCCATGGTTCATATTCATATGGATTAAAGGGTATCATTTACATGAATAATATACGTAACCATTAATTTATTTGTACAAAAAAAATTTATTCTATCATTTTCTTTTTATAAATTGGTTTTGTAAAAAAGTATATGTTTAATTGGGAATAATTTGATATATTTATTCTTAAGACCCAAATTAAAATTTCCAAAAAATATATTATTTTTTATAATAAACTATAGTATTTTGAATAATATTTATTAAATGTTAATAGTTTGTTAAAATAATTTTTTAAAATAATTATGATAATATAATTTTGTTATGTCCTAGGAAAACCTCATGTGAAAAAATTGGACTATTCCTTATAACCCGTTATGTTTTTAATAAAAAAGTATTTTTATATTCCAATAAAAAATTATCATATTTATAGAATTAATCTGAAAAAAATAAAAATCATCTTTTAAATTTTAATTTCAAAATTAGTTTACGGTCAATTTATAATTATTTTCTAAAATACTTTAATTTTTTTGTGAATAGAAATAATATTATTTTGGGTTATTTGTTTGATTGATAAATTAAAAATTATGTCACACTAATGTAATAATTAACTAACTACAACAAAAAACTTAATATATGTTATTTTATTAATATTAATTGTTTTTATGGATTTTAATTAATTTCCCATACTATAAATGACATACAAAGTCTAAAATTGAAACCTTGATTTTTCACAACATTACCTTATGAAAAAATTAATTTTTCATTAAAAAAGATGTAATAAAAAATGATTCTTGGATATTTTGTTTTGAAATAACTTAAATATCTCCCAAATTTTCAAAACCATGGTCACAAACCCTGGGAAAGAAAATGGGTTTTCCTTTTTCACAAAACATGATTTCCAAGGCCTATATTTGGAAATTATTAAACAAATCCTTCACATTCTCTATAAATACCCACCCATTTATCCATTTTTCATCACTCCCAATGGAGCCATCGTTATATTTTGATATTTTTTTCTCCCATGGGGTCCAACCAATATTCCCTCAATCCCCATTGGTCTCATTCATCATGATTTGTTTGTAACTCTTTAACTCAAGAGAAAAATCCACCTCCCTTTTTGATCTGAAATTCCTTTTATGGTATGTCATCTAATTGCAAAGAAAATAACTTTTTGTAAAATTTCAATTATTCCTTTACAGTATGAGTTTTTTTATCATTTGGAGAACTTGGTAGCCTCAATTTTTACCATTTTCTAAGATAGGTTTATATACCCATCATGTTATCAAATTTACTCCTTGTAATTTACATATTCTTCTTCATAAATTGTATTTTATTTTAATTGTATTTATTTATAAACTATTTTTTAATGGGTAATCACCATGATGTAAAAAAGGATTAATTTTTTATGTAATTTACACATCAGAAACCCACATTTATTTTTTATGGGATAAGAATTATGTAACGATCATGTCTTTAAAGACCATTTTATACAACGATTATTATAAGAAACCAATTCCTTATTCTCTATATGTTGTTAATAAAATAAATGATTATGATCCATTTAGATCACATGAAATTAATAAATATAAAGGGTGATCCTTGATAGTTCTACAATTAATTAGGTAAAATATTTAATTTGTAGAGATGAATAATTATTCAATAACTTTTTAATAACGTTGGTAATTTTAAATTTTGATCCTTGGTGAAAAATGTTTAAGATATCTTATGATGTATGATGTAAATCTTATTAGAAAATTTTCATGATGTGATTCATATTCATTTTATTATGATATTCATCTTTATCATGTATTTTCATTAATTATCCTTAATGTCTTTTTTTTTATATATTAATATCACATTCTATGTGTCTCTCTTTCATATACCATTATTGGGCCTCATACTTACCACTATCCTTGGATGTATGTCCCTAGGATATGAGATGTACAAAATGTAACATAGAAAGAATTTAAGAAGATTTGATTTGGGTGTATTAAATGATTTTTTTGTATTTATTATTTTCCAAATTTTCATGAAATTTAATATTAAAAGATCCCCTATTTTTTCCATGAAAATAAATTTTTAATTAATAAAATGTAAGGGTTTTGTAGATGGTATTAAATGACTATTAATTTTTTTTGGGAATTGTGATTTGAAATCATCAGTTTGTACCTTATATAAAATATTAAATATAGGAAAAAATCAATTTATATTCATGATTTATTAAGTATGTGGGTTTGTAGAAAATAAATTCTTTCCAGAATTTGAATAATTCGATGTGGAACTTCTATAAATTTATCTAGGGGTACCATCTGAAAACACAATATTTAGATACAGTCGATCCGTAACTGATGAACGATAATGGGCTTTGGTACAATTTTAGTTTGACACTGTCATGGGATATGTTTATTGAATCACATGATTTTTATGAACCATTATAAAGTATATATTGAACATGTATTTATTGTTAAAGATTAACAAATTTAAAGAATGATGTATTAATAAAAAATATTCCTTTAGAATTGGATGATTATTAAAAGGATTATATTTCTCATTATGATTTTATTCATTTATAAAATGGAGAAAAATAAGTATAATCACATAAATGATGATCACAATGGAAAATCCACTCGAAGACCTATGATGGAATATGGAATGGAAAACATTATGATAATTATCCACAAACTATCTCGAGTAATGACAATAATGTGAATCAAGTGTAGAATCCAAATTCACATCAATGGGAACAACATTTCATTGAATCATTTTTACTTAAAATTATCCCATCTTTTAGATGATCTATGAACCCATTTTTATCTAAATAATGGATAATATATTTAGAAATGATCATTTATGTACACGGTTGTTTAGAATAATAGAAATTCACCATAGTAGTATATGTCTTAAAAGGAGAAGCAGATGAGTGTTGGAAACTGATTGAAAACATGAATCTAGGAATAGATATTGATGTTATTGATTAAGATGTGTTTACTCATTTTAAAAAAATATTTTCCACATTTTATGTGAAAAAAAAAGTATAAGGAAAACCTTTAGTTGAAGAAGAAGAAAAATAAATCGGTGGGATGTTGTGAGAGGAACTATACAAGAATTTCATGTTACTCCTCTTGGTTTTTATGCATCCAAATGGAAGAGTTGATAAATTTTTTCGGTGAAATGATACCACATATTTAGAGTAATCTATAAAATTGGGACAAGGAAATTTATGCGGAGATACTCTGAATTGAAATGAAGGTTGAATTATGTGTTGCAGAAACCCAGTGGTCGCATATGTCGAATGAAATGAAGAGTGCAATGGATCTAAAACTAGGGAGGAATTTTGATCATAGAATAGAAGGAAATAAATTGAAACATACAATGTTCAAAAAATTTAGGAGGGATAATATAGGGAACTTATTTCCCATGACTGTAAAATTCTACATGAGTGGAAGAGATGGATATATACCATAGATTTGTCATAGTGAGGTGGAACCTCAACTTCTTAACACACAAAAAGTGAAGACAAGATAGCCGCTTTTTTAAGTTCAATGATTCTTGTGTGGGAATATGGGGTTATTTTCCAATAATTTTCTATACAAAAAAAATAGTGTTGGTAATTCACCATCAACCATAGAATAGTGAAAGGGACCAAATGTTGGAATATTTCTTCATGAAGGATGAAGTAGTGACTCCAAATTTTGTGTTTTTGTGTAATCTCTTTATTCTATCAATTATAGAAAGTACATTTTATGGTTCTAGTAATATTGATTATATAATTTAATGTATGATTCAATGTAATATAGAATAAATCCATGAGAAAGTAGATATAGATTTATCATTCAACACTGATGGATGGGTTATCCAACAATCAAGAGTGTAGAGAGAATCATGTATTGACTTTGGTGAGAAAAATATCATTTCCAATATAGTAGTCATTCCCTAGGTGGAATTTGACACAAAACTTAGGATGGACTGGGTCTCAATGTATAATACTAAGATCAACTGAAAATTCATGGAAATATCAGTAGTATTGAATAGAAAACCTATAGTTATTTTAAATGGAGAGATATTTAATCTCATTCTTTGTCTAAAAGGAACTCTAGTAGAATTTTATATCATGTTTATCATTTAAAAGGACGAATTAAAGTAAAGAATAAGAATTGAAATGATCCCATAACTGAAGAATACATTGATGTATTTCTGGGGGAGTTTCATGGACCTCCCCTATATAGATAGGCAGGGTTCTCCATTAAAATCAATCCTCAATCGAATCATATATCAAAGACCACATATTGAAAAATATATGTAGAGATAGAGAAATTATTGAAAACCTCAAAGATAATTTGGGGAATGGATTTTCCCACACAAGTGTATCGCCTTTGGTTGAAAAGTTCCCTTGGAGAAGAATATGGATAGATAAATGACACTATTCATCGATTATAGATAACCTAATGAGATCTAAATGAAGAACAAGTACCCTATCCCATGGATTGCTGATTTATTTCTACAGCTTTGTGGGGATAAATTCATCACCATGGTTTGTCATCTATCTAGTTATCATTAATTTATGGTGAATAATGAATATATTCTTAAGAATACCTTTCATTCAAGATATGGTAATTATGAGTTTGTCATTAAGTCCTTTGGATTGACTAATTCTCCAACTATAATAATTGATTTTATTAATAGAAAATTTAATGACAACCTTTATAAATCTATGGTAGTTTTTAATAATTATAGTATGATAGATAACAATATTTTTAATGATAATAGGGATCATCTAAGGGTAATATAAAAAAATTATAGGAATGAAAATCTATTTTGATAATTGAAAACATAGAAATATTTGTTAGAATAGGTTTCACTCTTAGGGAAAATTGTATCCAATGAAGGAATCACTTTTTACACTACCAAGACTAAGGATATAGGGCACTGGCCTTATCATATAATAGCCATTGATATTTATTGTTTCAATGGATTAGTAGGATATTATAAGAGGTTTTTGATAGGAATTAACAAAATTATAATCTAGTATCGATGTTTTCTGGAAAAGAGACTAATTTTTTAAGGACTAAGAAGTGTAAATAATATTTCAAGAAATTGACAAATAGATTTGATAATAAACTTATCATAACACTGCCCTATTTTGGATAAGGATTTAAAATTTTTTTTAAACATATTTGAAAGGTATTGGGTGGGTCCTATGGTAAAATGAAAATGTGAATGCTTATGTATATTAATAGTTAATAATTTATTATCATAATTATCTTATTTAGTACTTGGATATGTCTTTGGTATTTTTCTCATAAGATATGGAGGCACTATATTTATGGTGAGAAATGTGATATAAAAACTGAAAACCAATGTTTGACGTATATATTAGCATGTAAGGAATTTAACTTGAGAAAAAGTTGATATATGGAAATTCTTAATGGAAATTTCTATTCAATTCATTATCAACATGGAAGAGAAAATCGAGATGCTAATTCATTAAGTAGGAATGACACTATTGATCTAACAATGATGTGGATTTATGGAGATCAATTGATCAAGTACCAAGTAAGGTTTTAAATGGTAATCATGATGGAAGAGACATCCTAAATACTATCCCAATTGAATTTTTGACAATCATTTCAATAGATGATCAACAAATCTAGAAGAGAAGATCATTTATTACAAAATAAGATAGAGGATGTGAAGATTTGGATATTCCAATAGTTTAATATTGATTAATAGGGTGTACTGAAACTTCTTATACGGTTATATGTTCCATTTATTCTGGATATAATGAATAATCTAATGAATGAATCACATAGCTCTAAATTATCATTACAACCTCGACGCATGAAAATTAATCAGGACCTTTGTGATCGTTATTTGTGGGATAAAATAAAACACGGATTTACAACTACAATGAATGGTTCTTGAGATGTCATCAAGTGAAGGAAGAGCTAAATCATCCTAAAGGTGTATTACAACCACTACCCATAGCTACATTGATGTGTAAAAATAGAACTATGGAAATTATTACTCATCTCACAATATCATCCAAAGGAAACAATGTGATATAGTTTATAGTGGACCGACTAACCATGACTACCCATTTTATCGATTTTCTGGAAGACATATCTTATGACTAAGTTTCTATGATATATGTAAAATAAGTAGCGATATTTCATGGGGATCTAGATTCTATCATTTCTAATTGTGATATAGTGTTCAAATATATATGCTGGATATTATTTAATATGATCTAAATATTTAAGTGAATTTAAGTACCTCTGATCACCACCAAACTGGTGTCTAGACAAGAAGTCCAAATCAAAAACAAGAGGATATGCTATGAATATTCTCAACAAAACATAATTGATGATGGGATCAACTTTTCTCATTAGTTCAATTCACATACAATAGTAGCTCCCATCCATGTATTCAAATTCCACCATTTTGAGCTCTATATGGGAATAAATATAGAACTCATACATTTTTGGAGGACATTGGTGGAAGAAGAGTTCTTTGGCCTATTCTTGTGCTTGAGATGACCAGAAAATGATAATTCCCTCCAGCAGAAAGTAAATTTTTTATCAGGGTTGCAAAAGTGTTATGCTAAAACCCATGTAATTAACATTGAGTATGATTTTGATGAAAAATTTCACATTCAAATATCTCGAAAGAAGATATTCTTATGGGTTGCGATGAATGGGAACTTATCCCCATGTACATTTCCCACAGTTAAATAAAAGATCACATGGGATTAGTATCCTATCATCATGAACATACACCAAATAAACCTCACAATTTTTATGTCTTTCACATATCCCTCTTGAGAAACTAAATTATTGATCCCTCACATGTAATGAATCCGAAGGTGGTTCAACTCAAACATGAGATCTCTAATGATGAGAAACCAATGGATACTATATATGATATAAACAACATTATATAAAATAAGACTACCCACATATTCATGTTTTTGAGGAGGAACCATATATTTCAAGATGACACATGAAAGCTAGAGGAAACAATGAAGCATAAGAACCCTCACCACTTCACTACCTATAATATGAGTTTAAACATGAGGAGTACATTTATAAAGGTAGTATGTATGTAAAGGCCAATGGTTTTTTAAATTTATTTGTATTTCCTCAAAAAATTTGTATTATATTATATTACAAATACAAAAACCATATCTCTTTAATAATGATGAATACATTAGTCAACATTATTGGACATATATGAATTGATCGAATCTGTTAGAATTATCACACCCCTGACAAAAACTATTGAAATAATCTAAATTATTAGAAAATAACATCTTAGTAAAATGAAAATATATAACCTTAGAATTAATTGTATTGAATAATGAATGAAATAACCAACTGAAATTTAAAATGTATAAAGGGAAATGTGATCATTTGGGATTTTACTATTATATGTTCATTTTAATAATATGACCGTAAGTAAATATGAAAAGAAGAAAATTTGACCGTTTATAACAAAACCCATTTTTTATAATTTACAAATTATAATTACTGTTTATAAGAAGTAATAAATTATTAATTAAAAAATAAAATGGATAGAATTAATAAGTAGAGTCATTCCATATTAATCCCATTTGACAGAACATCAAATGGAAGGAGAATCATAGAGGTTCCCCCTTGTCCAAGATGCAGATGAGAATCAACATGTGAAGGTAGAATGAAATAACAGATGAGAGAAGTTCTAGTTGGGGTAAATTACAACCCTGTTGTTATTAGCCGAGCCGCCCCATGAATATATAACAATCTGTAACCATACCCTTTAGTCATATACAAGTTTTATAAGGGTTTATGTTTTTAGACCTTACATAACTAAATATTACTTCATTTTTACAAATAATGATTTAATTCCATAGAATCAATTTTAGGAAATATTTTAATATATATATATATATATATATTTAGTTAAGACAAATTTAAAACATTGATTTTCCAAATAAAAATTTTAAATTTCAAAAAAAAATATATTAAAATATTTTACATATATTAATGTTTATTTTAATTTTATAGTATATTAAGTCACCTGTTTGAATATAAATGATAAAATAATTTCATTATACCATATGATATTTTCAAGTGTTAGAAATTTGACTATGCCTTACAACTATCTATTATTTTAAATAAATAAGGATAGTAATTTTCAAAATATTTGATTCCAATAATTAGTGAATAATTCAGAATAAATAAACATCAATAATAAAATATTCATGTCAAAATAAAGTAAGGGTGAATTTATGATAATTTTCCAAAATATATTAATTTTATTCTGATTAGAAAAAATATAGTTTTGGGTTTTTTATATGATTAGTTTATTCAAAATGATTTCATACATTTTAAAATCAATTAACCACAATCCTAGACCTAATATATTCTATTTTATTAATAAAAACTCTTTTAATTGATTTTAATCCATTTTCGAACAACTAAATGAATTTCAAAATACACAAATGGAAACATTGATTTAGAAAAATCATAGCGAAAACATTAATTTTTAATTGAAATAAAGTAATGAAATGTGATGTTTAATTATTCTGGGATAGAAAAACATTAAATATGACAATACCCAAAAAAAATTCAAAACCCATGGGTAGTAAAATATCATTTAATTTTACACAACATTGATTTCAAAGGCTGATATTTGGAAATTATTAAAAAACCTCTTCACTATTACTATGAAAACCCACAGATTTTACAATTTTCATTCACTCAAAGTACATCTTCAATGAATTTTAGGTAGTTATTTCTCCAAAGGTGTCCCCATTACACCATGTTTCTATTCTTTAACATTTAGGATAAACTCTTCTAGGTAAGGGAAATAGTCACTTTTCTTTTCCATTCAAGATTCATTTTAAGATAGGTATTCCAAATCCCATGAATTTTTCTTTCTAGTTTCTGTTATCCCATTACTATAAGAATTTTATATTATTAATGGGAGAACTATTACCCATCCCATTTTACCCTATTCGAAAACAACTTTTAATTATTATTATGTTGCTGAATTTTAATCCCAAAATTTCTCTCTTCTCCATGAGGAATTTTTTTTAATTTACATTGTGTGTATTGATACACCTTATTCATTAAAATGGGTATTCACTTATATATAAACAATTTTTTATTTTATTTGATTATTTACACATAAGAAACCCACATTCATTTTTCATTGGCTAAAAATAATGTAATGGTATTGCCTTTAAGGTCATTTTTATGCACTGATTTCGATAATAAACCCAATCCGCATTCTCTGTGGGTTATTAAAGAAAATTTTGATTATTATCTATATGGATCAAATGAAATTAATACGTATTAAGTGTGTACCCCTATATCAATCAAATTAATGGGGTAAAAAAGTTTATCATTATATATAACTTCTTATATGATTCCATGGTGAATAAAGTTGGTAATTTTATATTATAACACCTTGGAAAATAAACCTAGTGGTTTTATTATGAATGACTCATTTAAATGTTGTAGCCACAATTACATGTTATGAATCATGTTATTTTTATTATGATACACTTTTTTTCCTTCATTATTTTAATGCCTAAATTTTTTACTAATACATTTAAATATTACATGGTATATATCTGTCCTTATTATTCCATTACTAGGCCACATGTTCACCCCATACCTTTTTTGTGTGTCCCCAAGTATTGATATATAATAAATGTGACTTCTGATGAACCATGAAGAACCTATTCGAGTGGATTAGAATAATTTTTATTGTTTTTATGTATTATGTTCAAGATTTCCAGGAAACTAACCTTTATAAAATCTTCTGATTTCTCCTATAAAATGAATCATTTATGTAATAAAAGGGATAATTCCATATTAAATCCATCCAAGGATAGACTTTTTTTGAAATCATAAGTATGTTACCCAAGGAAGAGGAACCATTATTCAATGAGAGTTTTTAATTTATTACTTATTTATCCTTATTCGATTCTTATTTAACCATGTTCACATAATAATGTTAGTATCTTCTATATAATGAGCTACTGTTATGTTTCTAAAATGTCATAGTACCCTCCATAATTCATCCAAATGGGTTATAAAATCATTTTTCCTGTGTACGGTGGACAATATCCTCACAAACTAATATCTTTCATTCTTCCATTTTCAAATCTCATAGTTGTGTATTATGATGGATATAGAGTAAATATATTATATTTATAAGGTTATTACACCTTCAGAGTGACCATATCTTAAATTTTTTTACGCTCTTTTTTTGAAAGGGATATGATAACCTCACTCATGTGTATGGTGGACTACCGCCTCACGGTGCAATGTGATTCTTCTTTAATAATGCTTTGCATGAATGATAATAACGGTATAGTTAATGAATATATGTGATATTCAGGACATATTTCTGATAATAATGTAATATTTTTTATTATTAAAAATCATATAAGATTTTATTTCTTACTTTTATATCACTGAAAGATGATAACATCACTCATGTACCTGTGGACTACCACTTCCCCGATTTTATTTGACTCCATAATTTCATCACCACACCTTATGAATTGTATTGATAAGAATATTTAATGAAATAATTTGTTATTAATGATATTATTTACATTTTTAATGATAAATATTACTGACCTCATTACCATAATGATCACTGAAAAATGGAGATGTTACTTATGTGTATGTAAAACCTCTCATCTCAATGATCGCAACATAATTATTTTCTCAAGACCACACTTCAAGATTAGTATTAATAGTATATATTATGAATAAATAGGATAAATATTTCATGATAATTATTATGTAAATTTATTAACCACGATAAATGTTAGAGGATGAAAAAATAAAAAATCAAAACATACACAAAAAACAATGTAGTCATTACTTGAAAGAAGTCTTTAATATGGAATTTTTAATAGAAGAGTAATAAAAAGTCATAAAAATCACATATGATATAATATATATATATATATTTGTGTGTGTGTGTGTGGCTATATAAAACAATTATAATAAGATTGTATTTATAATAAATTATGATTTAGTGTGTACGAGGGGACTTAAGACTTAATAAAACATATTTTAAGTCTCTCTTTTATTTAGGGGAGACATATAAAAATTTACCAATCATTCATTATGTGTGGTTTATATAATTCTCCTTTTAGATGTAATATCTTGAATACAAATATTTTCATGATATGTCAGGAATCTGTTCACTTCTTTCTTTAGTTGGGATTACCATCTAAAAAGCTTCTAAGGGTGGAACATATTTTCATCTCCCATTTATTTTTAATGAGACACAAACCATATTTAACAAGTGTTTAATTTATTTGGTGTAAATAAATCCCATGAATATATTTTATTATTTTTATCCTTAATATTGTGGGAATTTATATATCTATTTTATAATCTCTATTTCTTTGGTTTTATGATACATAAGTTACCAAATCATTAATGGACATTTTTCCACAATTTGATTTCTATGAGACATATGTTATATTATGAACTTAATATATTTAATAGGAAGTTTTAATAGACCATATGACATTTAATTTCATGAATTTATTTATTATAATAATATTTTATGATTAAATTACTTTTAATCTTTATGGGTCCTTCAATTCCAATTTACAAAAGGTGTTATCATTTTATCGTATGATCTAATCATTTTATTAGATTGTTTATTTTTATGCTTATGATATTGAAATATTCTAATGATTCTATCAAAAAATTAATTAATTTTATTATACTCTGTTCATATAATGAGAATACACTTGATACCTTTAGATTCCTCTCTTTTTAACTCATTATTACAAAAAAATCCAAAAAACATCTTTTCAGTAGAAAAAGATTCATAATCCAAATTTATGGTTTCAAAAAATGTTATTACAAATGTTTTTAAATTTAATAAAATAGTTTATCTAACAATATCATAACCATGGGTTAATTTTTTTAGTTTTATGGGAAGGAATCATTATGTCGTATTCTAAACGATACCCATTTGTATTTTATTGAAAATTTGAAAATAATCATTTCTTTTCTCATGCATGGCATGAAAACTATTTCTCACTCTCATGACTATAAAGAGATTTCTATATTACGTTATTTATTTTCAATGTTATTTTAAAATTAATATAATTTTAATATCTTTTCTTATGTTAAAAATGATTATCCAAAAAGTTATTTTCATCAAGACATGTTCGATGTGATCTTTCAAAAGTAATATTTTATAAAAAATGACATCATTGGATATAACCTATGTTTTGTTGGGGAAATGAACAAATTTTAAAATTATTATTTTCCCTATAAAGGGATTATGATGACAATATTTTTATGAAAGTCGTTTCCTTCCACATGTTATTCTATGTTATAATTTATATGAAACCCTCTTATTTTCCCATGATTTATGCTATGATGAAATAATTAAATTCTTATGAAATATATTTCATTTCCCCAAGTTATGTTAAAATGATATGTTACTAAAACCCATTTAGTTTATTTCTTAATTGTATAATGAATGTTTTATGATCTTGTGGAACATATTTTTATGGTTTCCATTTTGAGATAAGTGGGACCTATATCTCTCTCAAATAAATTTGGTAATGATTAATTTTATATGAGTTCAATTATTATAAAGGAGGTTACACTAATACTCAAATAGAAAACATATGAGGTTTTCCCAAGGATTAATGAGGGTACAAGGTAGGTTTTCACAATACTTAATGATGTAACATGGGAATTTATCCAAATAACATAGTAGATACATGGGTGTTTATACCAATCTTAATATGTTATAAACTTTATTGTGGGTATCCTTGAGAATAAATTTTTATATGCTTATGTACATGCTATAAGACATTTTATTATTACGATTTTATGTCGTCAAAGATCAAATTCATTGAGTCCCATATGAAACAAGTCTGATGAATTTTTAGTCATTATTTTATGACTTATGATTTTAGTATTTCTTATGAGGGGTTCAATTTCTAATGGTTAAGGTCATATTTTCATACCTTTATTTTCATTTTATGATTATGTATCTCCCTTCATTACCCTTAATGACCCTTAAATATCACATTTTCTTGTTTTCCCTTTCACTAGGTTATGAAAAATGATTTTATGTTGGAGTTATAAAACGGAATATATTTATGTGTTAAATAGATGATCTTTCATGAATTAATATTTTTTTGTTCATATTTCTAAAGGAACAAAAACATTTTGGTCTTCAAGCGTGTGTTTATGTAATGTTAGGAAATTTCATATAATTTTTTTATTATTCTTGTATGGGATTCCAGATAAACTATATACATATTTACACAATTTAATAATTAAAAAATTATATTTTTTCATTGATGTGATTTAAAAATATATTTCATAATCCCCCCATTAATTTTCATTTTCATTTATTTCCAAAGTTAATTGGAATTTTTTTGTCAACATCTATTTGTTAAGTTAAGATAATTTTTTATTATTTTTCTCTTTTTGAAAATATTCCACCAAAAATATTATTTTTCCTATAATGGATTTCTCTCTATATATTCTTGTTATTAAATTATTTTTTAAATTTTTTTAATAAAGATTATTTTTAATATAAAATTCTTTAAAAAGTATAAGGCTTAATGATCTAAATTTTCATTTATTGAGATATGATATGTATTCTGCAAAAATAATTAATTAGTTTATTTTTATATACTACCCCAAAAATTTATTTTAAACTATGTTTATTTCAATTTATTAGATTGATAAATCCGAAATAAATGATTTCTTTCTAGAATACTTGATTTAATATTTTCTAAAGAAACTAGGGTGACATTACCAATATTATATTTTACTAATTTTCTAAATGTTTTAATATAAATTTGGGAAAATTATATTCTCTCTAAAAAATATATTATTATCCCATAGTTTTTAACTAGGTTTAACTTTTTTAATATGGTCAATCCTTTATCTAATTTACACTTCAACATAAATGATTTTTTATAACCGGAGATAACAATATTTCTTTCAATCGGCTCGAAAAATTTATCCTCCATTTCAAAATTAATTTTTATTTTCTTTTAATATTTAATTTTTTCCACAAAAGTTTCCTAATCAAGTATTTTTCAACATACTGGAATTTTTACAATAGTAATCAAATTTTAAAAAAATTATTATGTCATTTTTCTGTTAAATTTGATCTCTATTGCGAATGTTTGAAAGGGAATTTTTTTTCAAAAAATTATGTTGAACCACATTTTACAATTATAATAATTATATTTCTATAAGAAAAATTTTCCTTAGGGTTTAATTTTTTTCCAATTTAATTTTAATTCCCCTTATTTCTAAATTATATTCATTTAGAATAAACAATATCGAAAAAGTAATGGGTTTTTCTTATTTTTTTCATTTTTAAATTTTAAATATATTAGTAAATAATTTTCATAAATTTCAACATACATTCATGTTACAATTTATTAAATAAAAATATTCTCTATTTATTATATCCACATTCATTTGGTAAATGATATGTTATAGTGTTATATGAATGTTTTCTTTATACTTGTTTCTTTTCGTGGACTGATTATATTATGATGTATCTTAAAAAATCTTCATGAATATGTAGAAAAAAAATTTATATTAATTAAATAATGTAATATATGGGATAGAATTATATATCCCATAAATTCATTAGTCTATGTTTCATATCATATGAGTTGACATGTGTATGCAAGTGCGTGAGCCTAATCCACTATATAGATCTTTCCACTTTACTTATGTGAATGTGGTGTGAAACCAATTTACAATGGGACCATATCAAGAATTTGATTATTGTCTTATTATTAATAATCCATAGATGATATGATTCAATAATATTACATATATATCACTTAAAATATTATTATTTCATGTTCTATATTATCATGCCTATTGACTCATGTTTTAAAACACTTGTTACTCATGCATTTGGTTTTTTTGAAGACGTAAACAATGATTCGTGATTTGTGATATATATTTTATTGGGTATTATTATATTATGTTATTTTTATAAACATTTATTGTTCACTCGTATACACTCATTCATCATATGAACATTGATTATATTTGAATAATACCTTGTATGTTTACCCATATTTATCATTTGAGATCACCCTTTCTTATACCTCCATTCTCAAGGTTAGGAAAAATGGTATTGTTTATGATGTTTCCAAAATAGTATCTCATAATAGTATTACAATTTATTATAATTCCAAATAATTTTTTATATGATTTTAATATCCAATTAAACAAGTAATTTTGGATCTGTGGTGTAATTTTGTTATAAGATTAAATGAATATTCAAGGAAAATGATATAATATTATTTTTCATTAAATTTTCAGATCATATAATTTTGAAATAGATTGGGGATTCACAATTTTATGGGGATTAAATTTGAATTTTTTTCAAAAAATTAAACAAACACTAATTAACCAAAATTGATGTTCAATTATCCTAAATTGGCTTTAGTTGAAAGGAATGTGTCATAATAAACTATTGGTTATGATTTATGTTTTCATAATGTTATAGAATACTGTGATATTTATTTATATATTCTAAAATTTACTAATATGTTTTTAGTAGGGTTCTAATGATAAAACCACCTATATCAACTGTTGATTAGTATACATAAAATTAATTTTTATATTATAGTTATATAAATTTTATTCAACATTGAAATTTATCATAGAATATTATTTCATGTAAGAAATGGAAATATACTGAATTATCAGAGAAAACTCATATTGGTATCTTAGTTTAATCCCATGTCCATAACTTCATCTTAATAGATATTTGCAGGAATGTGCTTTCTTCAAATCTAATTATTCTTCCCTTAGTTGAATTTGATGTGATTTTGGCCATGGATCAAATCTCTCCGCATTGATAAAATATTAATATGAGGGATAGGTAAGGAATATTTCATATATTGACTCAAAATATATCCATATATCAATTAAGGATTTCCATGAATTTCCTAGAAAAATTTCATCCATTATATGAGTATTAATTTCAAATCTTGAGGTGCACTAATTTTAACGGTTAGGAAATCCGAATTTTTAGAAAGTAATAATTATGTGAAGATATATTGATGTGTTTTTAGAAGCATTTCTTGTTTTTACCCAAAATCATGAGGTTGAATTTACGATCGACAATGAACTGGTTTTTTATTATACCATGTAATACATATAAAATTTTCTACATTTAATTGGTTGACTTGAAGAGGAAATGAAAATAGATTCTTGAAAACTGTTTTATATAACAATTTTCACCCTAATAAGGTGATTTTTTCTTATTTTTAAAAAATCAATCATAGATTACTTTATATATAAATTTATTATATTGATCATTATAAAATAATGATCAAGAAAAATTACCCCATAACCCATATTGATGCATCATTAGATCAGCTGTAAGGAGATCAATTAATCCCACCGATTTTCATTAAAATTTGATAGGACAAATGAATAATTTTAACAAATGATGTAAATAATAAAAGCATTCCTCTAATATATGGGAACTGTTAATTCAAAATATTTCCTTTTAGTAACCTAAATTCCTAAGCAATCATTGTATATCACTGAAAGTGAGTATTTTAATATTACCATATTCACAATGTAGGCTATATCTGTGAATCATTTAATTATTGAGGTTATTCAAGAAAAAGAGAGACTAACCAATATAATGATATTACATATTATTGTTGTGATAAATTATAATATCAAAAAAATATGATACATTTCTCATTATTTTTAAATATAATATTAATGATAAGTTGTAAGGGGTAACGTTCTTTTAGATTAATGAAAGTGTAGAAAACTTTGAGGAACACAACAAAATATTAGACACTACACAAACAAATAAACTTATATTTAGGGGATATGGATTAATAATATATAGTAATGAATAAAACAATGTATTGAGTTACTTTATCTTATAGAATGAAATGGTTTTATCTTATATATAACATAAATTAATGAATAAGGACATAAAAAACCAGATGATTTATTTGGAGATAGAAATGGTAATTTTTTTATCGAATATATGATGTAATTTCCTCTATAATAAATTATATAAAATATATTATAATCATTAAATGTTAATATATATATTCAAATAGATGTTTTTGATAATTTTGTAAAGGATATGGAAGCTAAATAAAACATAGAAACAAATAACATAACTAGAATAATGATAATTTATTTAAAATTAAAGATTATATTAAAAATGTAATAATATATAATATTATTATTTTGGATTTAATAACATTTTAATATGGACTTGATATAATGTTATGTGAATTCTCCTTTCAATTTCAATTATTTAAGACTTATTTTAGTTTCAGCCCATTTTTCCTTTTTGTTTATATATAAAATTACATAAAAAATTATTATTTTTATTATCTTCCACAAAATAATATTGTTATAAAATTATTTTCATCATCTATCATTCAATGTTCATTTGATTTAAATGTTATTATTGGCTTTTGGGATATTTTATTAAAAATTTATTTTAAATGTATTGAAAAAATTAACCCCAAATTAATGTAAAATTAAATAATTAATTAGTGTTATTATATGTTTTTATAATAGTTTTAATGATTATATTAAAAATACCTTTTTACTTTTTTTAAAAAAACTTGGGTTTTATCATTTTAAATTTGGGTCATTTTTTGATTCTTTTTACCAAAATTAAAAAGAATATTTGTAATGAATATACCATAATTTTGTTTCCTGATTCTCAAAAACAATGACTATTATGAATATTGCTCATAAATATTTCATGGATTAAAAATGAAAATTCATTTACCCATTATTTTATTTAATATAAAAATTTATGTATTTTTTAAAATAAATATATATTCCACTACATTATTTTTTAAAATGGATAGTGGTATATCATTTGGGTTAACGTAAGTTTTTAGGTGTTTTTATAAATAAAATTATATAATAAAAATATTCTCCCAACGATATGATACTTAAGAAATATAAATGATGGAATTTGATCCTCATGCGATAAATGATTATGGGTTATATTGATATAGGTCTCTAATGAATTAGGTAATGACTAGTCTTTTATATATAAAATAAGGGATATAACATGAAAGGATAATCTTATGGAATTAGTTGGGGATTTTTTTTCCAAAATGGTTTAATGACGTCTAAAAATGGGTTATGAATACGATACTCTGAGAAACATGGATTATTCTTTCTATGTGTTTATTTGATACTTTTTTAATTTTATATGGGAATAAATTTTTATAAGATTTTACTGGGGAAAGAGTTGTTTTTTATTGATTATTTTTATGGGTTCTTATATTTATGGAAATTCTATATCTATTTTAAATGTAGTTAATGGATTATAATGATTTTATTTTACAAATGTATGGATTTATCATTTGGAAATGTTTATTAACATCCTCAATGTTTTGTTTAGAATAAAGTAACCATTTTTATATGTTTTCATGTTTTCTATTTGAAAAAAAAATTCCAAATATTTTTATATCAATTACTAAGATTTTTCTATAATAAAATTTTGAAAATATTTTTCAAAGGACTAAATTATTTATGAAATAAGAACACCTATTATTAATCCTTTTTTTGTGGTTTGATTATATTACAGGGATTTATAGTAGTTTTATGGTAATAATTTAGAGATATATATGGGTTATGATATTGTTTAATAGGGAAAATGATTATTATTATATATTGGGGTAATAGTTGGATGTCTTCTATGACCAAAATGGTTACGATTTTATGGAAAATATTTGTTATTCATAACTGAGTCAAAATTT
This sequence comes from Viscum album, assembly GCA_963277665.1. Classification (NCBI taxonomy): domain Eukaryota; kingdom Viridiplantae; phylum Streptophyta; class Magnoliopsida; order Santalales; family Viscaceae; genus Viscum; species Viscum album. Next base: position 568,871,767 of record OY728126.1, on the reverse strand, counting down.
AAGAATTGGAGGTCACATTATGAATGACATTTCAATAATTATTTTTTTTCTAGGATGCAAATTTATGATTTGAAATAGTGACGTCAAACATGTTTTATTTTATTAAATTTATTAATTTAGATGAAACATGTGTAAAATATATTTAGGGGATAATTTAATGGTTGTCTTAAAAAATATCAAAACTGGATTAATGTAATTGCCTTGACCTAGTGGCCACTATCTGGGGCCCATAGCTATGTGGTCACATAACCTAAGGCAGACCTCCCCATATGCTAGAGGTTTCTGACCAGTAGTGTGGGTCTATAATGGAGTGTCGAATAGACTATACAAAATTTTCATTGTAATTCCAAAGAAGATATAATTTCAATAGATATAGTAACCACATGAAACCAATAAATGGAAAACATGAAAAAATTCCAAAAATTAACTGAATAGAACATGTTGTAACAACATGATAAAGGCACTATATGTCATGAAGTCATATAAGAATATCCAAAAAACCACCAAAAAGGTACCGTACTTGAAATCAAGTCTGAAATCAGTTTGGAAATACCTTGAACATATAAAAAACCCATACATGAACCAAACATCAAGTCTCTACACTGAACGTACACCTGAAATCTATTATCATTTATGCGGGTACCCATGATCTGTGGGGAAAAAATATGGTTCGAGTACAACTTAGTAGGACACCCCCAATAATGTCAAATAATTAACTAATCTATAAAATAGTGTATGAAAATGACATAGTGAACCATGTATACAAGGAAAAAATGAATTAAATTAAGTAATTATCTGAAATATTTTTTTATCCATTATGTATTATAGAGTCAACCAATCAACCTAACTATCATTGGTAACATTGGGAGTCTAATCAACAACACATGGGGTTACATATACATTTGACCACAAGGGGGGTCTACAAATCCCAGACTATAACATACTCATTAGTTATCAATATTCACCTAATTATTCATATAATTTTCCTGATGTGTCAGGAATTTACATCATTTACAAAATAGACTACGCTGATAAATTACCATGCATAAGGGGTAAGTTCTACTTTCTTATCTCACTAATGATAAACATTTAATAAAAAAATGCCACACATACATTGGAGCCTCAGTCCATGTGTTCTCATCAAGTTCAACTGTTGGGGGGATAGATCATCGGTCCACTTCTATAAACTGTGCATTATATGGGTGGGGTTTAAAGAATCAATCAAACCCAAACCGTGGGTATTGATCCTCAAGTCCCATTTTATCTAGCTAAGAGGGTCCACAACATATGGTTTCCAAGGAGGAGCTGTATGGTTTAGAAAACCATATGGTAACCATGTGATAATATTTTTCCAAAAGGGTCTGTAAGATTCATGGTTTCCTTGTCTAGGCACATGGGTTGTTCTAACTGTGTGCCAACCATACACTGTACACTGTTTGAACTAATTTCTCTACCTGTCATGTCCCATTCCTCCAAGATACCCCCAAAACAACTAATACACAAATGAACCACATCATTATCCAAAAAAAGTAATTTTAACCAATATCTATATAATGATATGAATTTAGAATGTTTTTGGATCATAAAACCTCACCCCAAATAATAGCTCGTCCAAAATCCATACATCCATAAAATATTGATCGTCTATGACATATGTTCATGACACCGGGGCAGAAGTCAAATTTCATTTCCCAACCATTTCCTCGGACATGTCCATACAGTTATAATATTCAGGCATTTTAAACAGTCCTATATAAAAATACCACCTCTATTGTAAACCACAAACATGAAATTAAGTCTCCTCATAGACACATCAACCTCTAACTCATCACAACCAACATGAATAGATTTATGGGTCTGAGTAACATCAGAGATCCACTATGAATAGTAAAACTTCAAAAAATGCATTAGCTTGAGAAGCCCAACTAGAATTCCCTCTGTATGATCATATCCACAACTCATAGCCCAAAACAATTGTTTCAATCACACATAATTTCAAAATGTATAACAGTGATAAATGATCAGAATAACTTAAGTGTTACATAGATTCCAACCACACTCCTCGACAAGCATTATTACATAAATTAAGGCCCAACTGCCTCTCCCTTCTGCTGGACACCCGATTTACACCATAGAATAACCATCATCTCAAGGCCCACCACCAGTGAAAACATGACCCAACTCTGGTCATCAATATTACTTCACCTTGATGGTTCCTACCTATTTGCATCGAAATTTTACAACTTCTACCATCATCAACTGAACATTTTTTCCCTATGGTGCATCACACAAAATAATTAAAATAACCACCAATATACTGTGGTCTTCAAAACCTCCACTATCAACATGGATACCAATAGAACCTCAACTATGGTTTTTCAACATAACTAATGTGTTTCCCATCTCATAAATCCCAAACTTCAACAAAAAACCGCCTAACTATGGCACTCATATTTAGCATTGATAACACCTAGATTAATCACACATTAATCATACCTATCTCACCAAAAGACAGCTTGGTTCTTCGTCAAAACCAATTATCATACTGGGGCGCACTTAACATATCAATATTAAATGAAGGTGTCTTACATAATTCAATATTCATTCCCTTTTATCAACACTGAGCTTCTCCATCCAAACTAGCTCACTATGTTGGTTCCCAACATCAACTGTGGGAATTCTGTCCTCTACTAATACATTATTTCTTATTATATAAGGCATATCCCATAATGTTTTTCACACCTACTATTATCCATTTTCAAAATCAAGTGAAAAATTACCACCATAGAATCCACTTCTCCACAACCCATTGTCGACTCTACAACACCCACCAATTTGTATCATTTAAAACACTCAGATCACCTCTAAAGCTAGCCCGAGTTTGATTCTATCACTCTATAAGATCTAAAAATACATTTTTGGCCCACATTTCCATCCCCAAGGAATATAAACATTCCCATACAGAATATCCATTAGAATCTTGACGACACCACATCCCCTCCACAGCCTCCTTTATTCATGTGTGACTGACCTACCACTCCCTACCTTGGGAGAATTGTTCGCATATTTTTAATCAATCCATTGCAACAAAAAAACACATGCTTTGATAAAAAGATGAATCCAAAAATGGATTTGGCTATCCAACCTTACCAGAAACAAAAAAAAAACCTCCATGACATGGTACTGGTTATCAGCATCTGAGAGTGGAATCCATTGAATATGCAAGATTACAGTAAACCCCGAGGGCTTCACCCACAACTAGTCGTTGATGTACTCCTCACCAAATGACTCTATTTATGTTTCCAAAATAACGTAACCTACATGATATACTATGTGAATCCTAAATAATACTCCGTACTCTATGCATAAATACAGACCGTTTTCAGTGAAACTGTAAGGATGTCAAGATGTTGGACATGATCATCACTAGAAAAAAGAATTCTATGAAATATTTGATGAAAAACAACATAAAATATCAATCACCAATGTGACCTACCTATACGAAGAATTTTTAACCTACTACATGACTCATGATTCCAAAACCTTCCAATGTTTCATTTTCACTCAAACACCACAACTCAAATAAGATTTTTAACCAAATCCCACTACTACGTCATGGCCCTATGACAAGAAATCACAACCCAACATTCCCCTTGTCAACATAGTTGTTAAAAAAACTTGAGTTATTCCACCACATCATTGGATATTTACACTAAATTCCTCAAACACCACATATATTCACAAACCCAAATACCTGATGTATAACATGAACATCCCACTATGATCCCACATGATTAAAACATGAATTTATATCAAACCAACTATTCATCCAACCTAAATTGAATCATGTATTTACAAATAAATCCCTCATATAAAAATCCTAAAAGCATTAATGGTCCTACAGATTCCTTTGAAAACACACGAAATCTGAATCTAGGTCACATAAATAACACATCACTTGAGCTAGGCCCAACACTTGACCACTCATATGACCACCCCTACTGTTCTGTTAACCTCATTAGACATGAGGAATTTATACACATTATCATCCATGAAAATAATAATTCATAAAAAAATTCCAAACCATGTGATCACTATTACCTCAAGTTTTGCATCCACACTAAATGTTCCAATCCATGTTTTGGTCACTCTTGTCATCTCAAACAAAATCAACATATGTTCCAACATCAAACACTATCATGTTAAAAATAAATGCACTTAACAACATTGAATCAATCTAAAAATGACCATAAAACCCACCATGAGAACTATAGTAGCTATTACGATGGAAAAAAACGCACAACTATACACTTTTACCAAACTCACCATCACTACATCGATCAAGTATCTAATGAAATGCCTTGTGATTTACATCTAATGGTACCTTCTACAATAGTCCATCCTTCATCGAGTGTACCCAAATTTTCCCAAAACTATAATCTAATAATCCCCACTCATTCCTCATTTACAAACCCATTAAATTTCCAAATTATCCCTTTATTCAAAACAATCACTAAGAAACATCACTTGTGACACTAACAGTGTCCAAAATTCCTACATGTGTCATACAAACAAAAAAACTAAAACCCTAATTGACCACTCTCATGGGTCATCATCAAAGGAAGAATGGTAAAAAATCCCTAAACATTAGTTAAATCATGAAAATATTACTATATCAATCTATCTAATCCATAAACATTAAACATAAACCAATTCACTCTTCAAGGTGTCACTATTCCCCCCACTCCAAATCATACTACGTCTAATGCACCCCAATAGAACATTACAATAAGACTCATAACTAGAACACCTACACACATATGTGTGAACGAGTAGCCAAAAACCCCTAGGGTATAACCAAAAACATGCATTCTCACAATACATAAGAGTAGTCACATCCACATTACAAAAAAACAAATCATAACCAACTTTCACAAACATATATAGGGAACAACAAGAACATCTCTTTTACTGTACAATTTTACCTATAAAGCCTTATGACTGAGTACTAAAGTTCTCAAATATGTCACTATTACTACCAAAACCACCTATACACTGGTTCTGATTAAAAAACTAGGTATACCCATTAATAATATACACACGACTTCCAAAAGGTTTCATCTATATTTTTAATTAATCTTTACAAATTCAACCCAATGAATTTATATTTCAATACTCAATATTTTTTTAACACCTAAGATTTTCAATTTCTATGATCATATTATTAACACATCATTTATAACAAATTGAGCAATGTTAAACTTCACTTTTCAAAATATTTAATATATCAAAATATTCAATTGAAAAACTGACATACCCAATTTAATAGAATCAAAGTACACTACCAGGAAATGAATCCCAAAGTACTATTATTAATAGAAAAAATGAGGATGGCCTATGAATCATATGTGACCATCATAATTCATGAAATCATAAAAAATATCATTCTATAAGGGGATAAGTGATAAAAACTCATAAATCCATAAATTCACATCAATGTGTGCCACTAAAGGATGAAATAACAATAACCCATAAAAGAATATTACTGAACATGAATTCCCACCCCTGGAGAATTTTTTTATATCATACATGGGTTTATAGGCTTGTAGGAACGTTGTAATTACCATTCCCAATAAGTTCATGGTATCTTATCTACCCTTACTGAAATAGTAATGAAAAATACATTCTATGATCCACTTTCTAACATCCCTGGCGTGAAGTACACTACTTGGTTCCCTGATCTTGGTCATAACATAACCTCAATCACATATCATCATATGGAAGAGGATCCCAACATGTAGGTCCAGTCTCTGGAAGAATGATATGGAGAATATACATACATTTCAGAGTAATTACATACCATAAATAATATAATGATGTATAGTAACTAGAGGAACACAACAAATGGACAGGATGCAATAATTCCAACATGTAACCCAATAGAACATGTTAGAAGATAATTATTAATAAAGTACATATATTTTAGGCATAAAATAATATCCAAAATAAATCCCAAAAAATTATCCCAAACATGGAACTGATTCCTAGCCAAGTACTGGCCTCCCATGGTCCAACCCAACAACCCATTCATGAACCATACATCTGGTCTGTTCCCAGAACATGTACCTAAAAATAAATAGCATCTACATGTGTACCCAAGTGACATGGTGGCCTAATCTGGGTGTGTGTACAACTTAGTAGGGCACTACTAATAGTGTATAATCATTAACCAGTCAATACTATAGTGTCTAAAAATTATCATTGGAAATAAGTGAACACTAAAATTAGGAATTAATTTAGGTGATTATCTAATGTCCATTTTATCCATTATGTTTGCTAGAGTCAACCAATCAAAAAAACTAGCTCATGTAACACTAGAAGTATATGAAAAGTCACAAGGGGTTACAGAAGGTTTTAACCACAAGGGCTGCTCACTAATCACAAACTATCACATACCCATTACTTAAAAATATTCTTCAAATCATTCTCATAATTTATCCATAGTCTTAGAATTTACATCAGTTTCACTATGGACGATGCCGGTAAATTACCATTCATAAGGGAATATGTAAAGTTCCCTATATCACTAGTGATAAAAATTTGATAATAAATACACCACATATACATTGGACCCCTAGTCTAGGTAGTCTCATCATAACCAACTGTTAGGGGAATATGTCCTCAGTCCCTTTTCCTAAACCATGCATTATAGGGGCGGGGTTTAGAGACTCAGTCTAACCTTACTCATGGGTGTGGATTCTCAAGTCCAATACCCATAACTACCATTCCATGTCAACATTCTTATTAATCCATTTACGATAGATACTAATCGAAAAACCATAAAAAACAAATACACGTAGCATGTAAAATTCACATTTCAAATAACATATGAATCATCATCAATAATTAAACCTTTACCACATTTACCATTTAAATTTCATTTCCCATTTACCCCACTTAGTTTTTATACAATAAACCATATATAATATTCATCAAATTGAATGAATTAACATATTTATGCATTTAATATTCAATCTCAGGAATGCTTTCCCACATTCACTTTATTTTATTTATCCATTTTTCACATCATTAGAAATAACCCATTTACTATATCATGAACTAATAAAATTACAAATTTATTTCATTTCATAATAATGTTAAAATTCCATCATAATATTTATGGTTTCTACATTACTAAAACTTATATAATTTCAATTAATATTTCCCCATAAAACCTTTTAAACTATATTATAGAAATAAAATTATTCCAAAACACTCATTTAAAATTGAATTAAGACAACCCTTTAAAGAAATTTTCTTCTACATTGATATACCTAAACAATCCCAAATTCATTCATTCTAATTTTTTTCCATTCAAAAAAACCATAAATAATTTCCTCAAGGAAGGGGATACTCTTCCATTTCAAATAAACATTTGTGATTAATTGACATGAATCCCTCTTAAAAATAGTTTTTTCCCACAAATAGTTTTTAAAATATTCCCCACATTAAAACATCAATTTTGATATTGAAAACCATGGTAGGTCAAAAAACCAAACAACATCTTTAGAAAAATTTCAAAATTTCCTTGGTATCTTAAAAATTTAATGTATGTTCAAATAAATTTATCCTCTAATCGATCTGACATACCAGATTATAATTTTACAACCAATCACTATCAAACATCTCATATATCACCATTAACTTGTTAATTTCACTATTTCAAGGGTTCGTTACACCATAAAGAAAGCCCAAGGTTTGGTATCAAATCAAAAACAAACCCTACGAGGCCTATGTAGGTTCCCACAAGTCAATATAAGGCCCAAAGCACTTTCCATAATTAATGAAAAATAAATTCAACAAGGGAACAAATTGGGAAAACCACATACCCATATAAAACATCATGAATATGGGAAAAGATTAAATACTAGCAACATAATTATCAAATATGATTACTTCCACAAGAATATCCTTTAATTAGAACTCAAACACCCTTTAAATCCCAAACATTGAATCCACTAGAATAGTGATGGTTTTAGGGATTTAGAAGGAGAGGATATATTCTACATGACCTAATCCTGAAAATAGAGTAAAGAAGAATATTTTAATCACATGGATCTTTGATTGTCACTGATACGAATTCAAAACTCCCAAGAATTGATGAAGACTCATCCATGGAGGAGGAGTGGGGTACTGGTTTGTCATCCTTTACAAAGGTGGTCTAATTGGGTGGAAACGTAATGAAGAAAGAAATAGGTTCGGGAGGGTAAAATGATAAATCCACACATTTTAAAGGCATCATAGTTTTGACACATGGTTAGCCAAACCATGCACAAACTATGAGGCCCCCTCTATCAAATAAGGTAAAAGATGCATGATTGGGTATGATCACCCACATTTTTTGGAAATACAAATTGCAACCATTGGAAAGCCATTATCCAAAAGGTTCCCCTAGCAAGATGGTTTCCTCGGCATGGTGAATGGTTTGTTAAAACCCTATTACCACTATGTGATACACACTATTTATCATATTTTATCCTAATTTCATGTCCCACACCCCCTCAATTACCTAAAAACATATAATACATCAAAGATCAACTTCGCTGCACAAAAAAAAAGGATAATAAAAATTTAAACAAGAATGTGCATTATTGAATGGTTATGATCGTCCCATATGATGCGGAGATAGAACTATTTTTCTTATACCTAACACTATATAAAATTTTTCTATTAAAAACAAGAACCATTAGGAGTTACCCAATTCACTAAATAAAATAGAAAAGTTGTTTTATTGTAATTTGTATGTTAATGATCATAAAGGTATAATGATACATCATCCTATGATTCGAGAATATGGGAAGAAGAACATACAAATATGTATCTAGGGACAGAAATATCTTTCATATATGTGTTATATATGCAATTTTCAAATTTCTGTCTCATTATTTATTAGTAAGATTATAAAAAAAATAAATGTTTTTATGGTATTATGCTAAATATGAAGAAACATAAAATGAAATATAAAACATTTAATTAAATTATAGAATATTTTTTGAAAATTTTTAATATTAGGGAATGATTTATATTTTTTATAGTAAATTACTATTAAGGAACAAGATGATAAATCATGATTAATGGATTATAATGATATTTTTTGCATTGAATTAATTATATATTGGTTTTTTAGATTTGTGATGTAGTAGAATTTTATTTAAGGGTTGAAAATTTTATGTATGGTAAAAATGCATTGAAACAATTTTAAATAATGTATTGGATGAGTGTTTAAGCCGATTAAGGATTACACCAAATATATTTATATAAATTTAATATATAAATAAGATACATATAATCCATAAATCATACATTTTTTAGTGAAAATTTTAGTGGAGGGAGAATAATTTTTATTTAGTGGTTAAAATATGGATCTTATTGATAAGTATTAGGGTTAATATGATTTTTTTTGAATTATCTTCACTGTTACTATGGATAAAATGTTCTTACATTTGGGAAATTCTTTATCGTATTGATTTCCAACTAATTGATATGTAATTTGGTTACAATGGGATTAATGTTATTTTCTAATATATTGATTATAAGTGGAACAATATTTGATTTAGGTAAATAGAATATTATTGGGATATAAGAGAATTTATATGGGGAATATATACTGACTTATTTTTATGTTGAAAACTAGAATTTTTTGTGAAATTATAATGATTCATGTTATTTTTGGAGAATATGAGGATATTTTAGGAAATACTTGATTAGGGCTTATAAATTTTTTTATGTGAAATTATTTGTGGTGAATATTGATTAGATGTAATTTTTATGTTTATATTGGATAAATATATTATAATTCCTTTTTTATTTGTCTATATTTAATTTTAACCATCTAATTTTGAAGTGTTTTAATATTATCTATTCATGGAATTATTTATGTAAAACATTACGAGTCATTATTGATGTTCTTGGGATTTATATATGATGGGATATTCATATTAATTATTATATAATATTTTTAAAAGATTTATTATATTTCTAGTATTATACAAATTGATGAATATATTATTATCCTATTATTATTGTTTTGAAAATTTTCTCATTAATCTTAGTTCAAATGTGATAAAAAATGAACAATTAATAATATTAGATGAAGAAGATGTGAAAAAAATCTCGAAACATATCCAAATAATTAAATTATTCTTATTGAATTAATATAATTCATGTAGTTATATTATCTCTTATTTATTTTCTTTATGTTAAAATGCATCATCAATTTATGGAATAAGAATAAAAATATATACAATATCATTATTCAATTTTCGATTCTTATTCAAAAGAATGAGTTTAGATATGGTTAATTATTATTTTAATAAATATTTAGAAATTGGTATATTTCTAGGTCCTTAAATTAGAATTACAATTAATTTAGAGCGAAAATATATCAATAAGAATTGACTATTATTTATTTACAGTTTTCCAAATTTCTAATTAACTTCCTTAATTTAAATTTTAAACCATTTTAGAAATCATATATTAGGAATTTGAAAAATAAATGTAGATTATAATTATTTAAGTGGTAGAATATAACACCACTATATTGAATAATTTCATTTCATTTAATAAAACTATATTTGATTTATTTTGGTACAAGAAACACTAAGCATAAATGAACCATGACCCTTAATAGAATTTTTATTATATATAGTTAACTGTTATAACCTAGCTATATGATTGGAGGGTATGAATAATATAACTCAAATTATGATATATATGTCGAATATTTTTCTAAAATAAAATTAATAAAAAATCAAACAATGATTATCATTTGTTTATAAATGATGTTATAATATTTTTTAGGTGAATGATATATTTTCAAAATAAAAATTTCTCTTGGAAATATTTTTCAAACCTTTATATTTTACATTATTTAATTTATAAATTTTTTTGGGTATTGGGTTGTCCAGGTGGAAGCTCGACGTAAAATATTTTACTGTTTATTTAAAAACACACATTTTTTTCCTTGTCAGCATTTATTGTTCCATAGTCAAAGCTGCTAGGCCTCACCAGGGGCACCGCAAAACCTCTCTTGGTTCCCCGGATGCCATCCCGATGTGCAACTAGTTAAATGAAATAAGTGGTAAAATAAAAAAATAAGAAAATTATGATAAAATTTAATGAATTCAATTTTAATGATAAGAGTAATATTATTATTTTTATTTGAATATATTTTTATTATTATTATTATTATGTTTTCCCTCTTTTTTAGGGTTCTATCCATATATTTCATTTTATTTTATTTTATTTCTCTTTTATTCCATTCTTTTTTCTTCCATATCCCTTCTCCCACATCTTTCCATAGGATCCCCCATGGCTTGTGTGCGAAACCCTAGCACACCCCTGCTAGCACTGCACCCCCTTTCCCATCGGTCCTCTCATATTTTGAACATGATGCGCCCCTTTCCCCATCCAGCAATACCGCGCCACACCCCCACACCACAGCCGCAACATCGCACCCACTGAACTTGTAACTAGCCAGTGACGTCACAGCCTACCTCCTACCCAGCTCGTCGCACTGCCTCCCTACCCCCCATAGTCAGCCCACTCATGTCATGTCCCGACCTACTGGACACCGCTGTCGCACACTGTACCTCTTCCCCAGACACTGTGGTCACACCCATGCTCCTAATAAATCCACAGTCACATCGCTGCTCCTTGGAAAAATGATACCGCTCCCCTTCTCCCAACTAGTAGCCTCGGTGGATTCTACTTCCCAACCAATACATCGCCCTTTATCCGCACATGAAGCCCATTGTTTGAATATATTTTCCATTTTATTTCTTCTTCATGGGTGTTCTTGGTGGTTTAGTAGGCATGGGATCGTTTAGGGGTTATTTATGACTATTGGGTTTTTTGAATTCTTTTTTTATGATCCAATTCGGAGTGCATGGGGTGTGCATTAGGTGTGGTTGGAGATTCACAAATGTTTTTGGGGTTTATTCTCTCTATGTAGGTGTTTCCACGCCATATCATCATTAGATTAATTTCATTTGTTTTTCTATATTTATTAATGTATTATTTGGTTTATTTATGTGGTTATTTTGTTGTTTTCTGAATGTTTTTTGATCAAATGATGACATTAGATTACTATTATAGATATTGACAACGCTTTGGTGTGTTCTTTGATGCAATGTTTTTTTAAAATAGGTTTTAAGTGTTGTTTGGGTGGCCGGAAATGTCCTTTGAAATATTTTTCACATTAACATGTGATATTGGGTCTAACTTTCATATGTGTCTTGTCGTGAGAGTTTATAGAAACATGTAATAAATTATTTTATGTGTGAAAAATATGATTTTCAAATAGTTAAATACATATCTGAGTTAGAAAATTATTTTTTTCATGAAAATAATTGGTTGAGTTTCGTGTGTATCATATTGTAGTGTTTCTTGAAATGGGTTCCATGGTCTATCATAAAAGTGAGAAATATTTTATAAAGCACATAAGATGAGGGAGTATTAAAAAATTTTTTAATGTAAAAAAATTATTTATTTTTGCAAGTTGAACTTATTACACACCTTTTTTAACATAAAATAGTTGTATTAGAAGAAAAAATGTTTTGGAACGGTTGTGTTGTACATTTAGTTATAAAGTTTTGTTTTGAAAGAAATAAAGTGTGTTTTAGTCTAAACAATCATGTGTTAGTCTAAAATGAATTATAAACCATTTTCATGAATTTATTTAATTAAATGTGTTTTGGGGATGTGGTGTTTGATAAGGTTGAAAATGTGTTGAATTTTAGGTGTCATTATTGTGTGAAAATTATGCTCCATTCATGTAAAAACCTAGATGTTACAATTAGAAATGTTTTATTTGTTTAAATAATATATTAATTCTTTCATTAATTCTCATAAAATCATTTTCAAACTACAGTCTTCCAACATATGTTTTTTAATAGATAAAAACATCCATAAAATTTACATTGGTATATTATTCCCCAATATAATTATTTCTCTAATGTCATTCAAACTCATTGGAATTAGAAACATCCTTCTATAGAGGGATTCACAATGAGTCATCTGAATGTTAGAGTGAATTCTATTTTTATAGAAAAATTCAAAAAAATGTCGGATTTTATTGTAACAAACATTGAAATCCATATAGAAGGATCTCAAAATGTCTTTAAGATATGTGGATGATAATCAATTATGAAATAGAACTCTATATATAGATCCTTTTGAAAAATTCTCTATAACATAGATTTAATCATCACCGTACCTGAATATTAGTTATTTCATATAGGCCATTTCAAATGGGTAAATTCCCTTTCACATCTAGTTATTGGACATGGATTATTTTTTATTGATGTATTATTATGTCACACATAGTAATATTTTGTGATAAAATATTTAATCTATCAAAAATAGTTATGGTGGGATTTTTGATTACCCAACACAACATGATTTCATGATATGAATATATGGTGGACTTGTAATTTTATTACAAACAACAATCCACTCATGAGAATAATTTAAATAGAATTACATTTTTTTGATAGAATTAATTATTTTATAATTAATATATCCACATAATAGCCCCACCTCATTCCTCTTTATCTCCTCTCATTCTCCCTCTCTCGAATCACTGAAATACACTACAGCCAGCCACATAGATGTGTTCCACTCCAACAGAAATTTTTTAATGTGATTTCTTAAATTCCAAGCTTCAATTTTCTTTGGTATGAATTCGAGATATGTTCTTTTTCATTATTTTTTTATTTTATTCATTTTATTACATGACTTGTTTCTAGAAAACCCTAGGATGAAATTTTTTTCTGATTTTCACCCTTTATTTTTTGTTTAGGATCAATGAAAACTTGAGATTACCTATTTTATAGTTTTATTTGTGTATAAATATATATTCTTTATATGATTTATATATGTACATTAAATCCCAATGTTTAATAATTTATCTCAATCTAGATTCAATTAACATTATTTATTTATATATAATTAATATAGATATTTTTATTCATGTGTGTATATAAATTATAATAAATTACGAGTTAAGTGAAAATAGAATAGACCATCAATTTTTAGTTCATGAGCAATAAAAAATTTGATTATCATTTCAATATGATTGGTACAAATTAGTTATTACTCATAATAGAAAGATTGAAAATTCTATGATTTACAGCAGTTTAGTATTTTTAAATATTCTATATTACATGAAAATATATTATTCTATTTTTATTAAATTATAAGAAGAATTTTAATTTACACTAATTAATGGTTAATATAAACCATATTATACTAAATTTTAAAAAAACTATAAATTAATAAAAATATACATTAATAAACTCAAAATCTTAAATATTTGTATTTTTTTGTAAATTTTTTTAATTATTTATAATTTTGTAATAATTTTTAATGATTTTTGATTTTTTAAAACTATATAATATTATATAAATTTTTTTAATAATTTATAATTTTTTTTATATTTTTATAATTTTGTTTATGTATATAAAAATCCTTAGTTTACTTTTTTATCTACTTCGACTTCGATTCACCATGTTTATTATTCCCATTTTTATTTTGATATTTTTTGTTGTGGACATATATAAATTATTTTTAATTACCATAAAATTGATAAAAAAATTGGACAGAAATTTTCATGTTACGAGCATTAAAAAAATTTCCTTTAAAAATGGTTGACTTGAATTGGTTATTTTTAACGATCTGAATAGAAAAATTTCTATAATTTATACTCTTTTAAAAATTTATAATAAATTTTATACATTATATATATATATACTAATTATTATTAACGAATTAAAAATTATGCTATATTACACTAATTAATGGTAAAATTAATCTAATTTATTCTAAATTATAAAAAATTTATAAATTAACAAGCTCAAAACCTAAAAGTTTTTATTTCTAATTTCCATTTTATATTCTTCATATTTTATTATTATATTTAAATTTTTTAATTTTTTAATTTTTTAATTTATTTTAATTACATTTTTTTATTTATAATTTAAAAAAATTAAATTTTGTGAATTTTTTTTATAATTCTTAATAATTATCTTTTTTTTGTATTTTATTTTAAAAAAACTATTATTTGTACCCTATCCACAGTCTATCAAAAATACTATAAGTTTCCACGATCAATCACAATTGGAAATTTATAGAAAAAATTGAAATTAATTTCTAATATAATATTTATCTATCAAAATTATATATTATATGCGATTGTGTGTCCAAAATACATTAATTTGTTATGTTATTTTTTTCCATGATACATTTTTTATGGAATCCCGTCACAAAAGTGTTTTTGGAAATTCCAAAAAATCTAGTAGGGTTGAATCTTCATGTGGTACAACAGAGTATGGTACTAAATAAAACCTTATTACTTCATCAATTTAAAATATGGAATTATTGTCAAAAAAGAAGTCTTATCTGATGGAAATTTATTTTTTACACTTTATATGGTGATCAATTACAACCCATTCAACATTTTCCCCTCTATATGTTCTATGGAGTCTGTTGAAATATTAAATGAGATGTTTTTTTCCATTTCCAGTCATGTTTGAGTGATGGTTGTACCATCTCCTTAGAACATTATCACTCAACTGTAACTTTTTTTCATTCCAATCACTGAGTTACAGATCCTAAAATATATCTCGTCATTCCATCACACAAGAAAAAATATTTAATTTTAGTATAGATATTAGTATAACCAGGATAAGTGGAGATTGAAGAATGATTAGATTCATCCAAAATCCCATTCTATAAATACAGTATGTACATGGCACATAAATGTTTCATAAAACTTAAAATTCAATTAGAAGAATAGTTAAATTATAGAACATTTCTCAAATTCATCTGAAGAACTACATCATCCTCGGGTTACTCTTTAATTCTCTCATAGTTAAGATGGTAAAAACTCATTTTTTGTAGTTAATATTCCTCCCATTAATTCAAAATTTTCAGATCCATAATTTTTAAATCCATATGTTTTAAATATTTTGTGATCCTCATCAAGGATAAGCTTGAATGATCCTTTCAACTCATAAAATATTCCGTATTTTCCTCCTACCACTAGTGGAAACATTGGGAGAGATCATAATCTTATTCATCTTCATCAATATTCTGTGGAACATATTTAACACCCACTATGTAAATATGCAATTAAAGCATTTATGATTTGTATATATATCACCCCTTTCAAAATATTGATATTTCCTCAATATATTAAATATAAATAATATCCCTAACAACTCAAAATTCTGATTTTGTTAATTTTTCAATTAAATTTTAACTAACAATATAAATATTTCATAATCATTTCATTTTATATGAGAACAAATCCAAGAAACATATTTTAAGTATCACTAATGATTATAAATCCTATTCAATGACATTTTAGTTTAATATTAAGAATACTGACTAGATTTATCTTATATTCAATCAAACTATATTTACATTAATATTTCCAATAGAACTTATCCCCCTTCAGACTCAACATGTTGAGTGGATGAGATAGTCATGATAGTCCTCTAAAAAATATTATGTTGTATATATCTAGACTAATGAAACTAAAAATTTCAATTTATATTTTTGGTCTATGATGCTGTTTTCAACACCTATCTTGAAAGGTTACATTTATATACACTGATTTGAGATTACATAACCCAAAAATTAAAAATCAAGAAAAAAATTATGTTGTAAATTTATAATAAAAATTATCCTTTATCAGGGTATTCAACACAATTCTGAAATGTTTTTCCCACTCTCCCATTCCATTTAAATATATAACAATATTGTATATAAAGACTAATAGAAACTAGAAATGGTAATATCTATAAAATATATTCATTATATACATAAACATAACATGATTATTGGTGGAATTAAAATAAAACATAATTAACATAGCTTATTTGGAAGGTTTCCTCGGTATATCAACCTTTTTATCCTAAATTGATGATATCAAAATTTATGATAAATGATGGAAAAAATAGAGTTCCTTATAATTGATCAAAAAAATTCATTTATATAGGGAAAATGATAAATTTTTTAATAGTGGTCTTCCTATGTTCATGATAATCAAGGTAATTATTTATTGACATATATTTCTTCTTAACAAAAATGAAAATTTTCACCCAATGTAGAAGATCTAGCCTGAATGAACCTCTTATCCTGATTCCCCAAGAATTTGTTCTTCAATTCTTTTATCTCAATTTGGGACATTTTATATAGAGTCTTAAAATTTTTCTAAACACCATTAATGATATATATAAAAAAAACATCACAATTAATAGGAAAAATATTAAAGTATTTAGGAAATAAATAATTATATTCTTTATAAATATTCACATTTTCAATATCCTCTTTATCCCCAACTTTAGAGGATAAATGGAACAATAATTTAAATAAAAACCATATAGTTGAATTAATTTCAATTATACAAAAAGGATCATTTTGGCACTGATATATGATGAAAGTTTGATTCTAAATATCATATGTTACTCCCCTTCCTTGAAAATTGATATGGGATATATACTGAGAGAGGAAACACAAACCAAAAATTTAATCAAATTCAATTGGTGTAAATATAATAAGATTTATATTATGTAAATTATCACAAATATATATCATAGATAAGATATATAATCCAGGTGCAGTCAACAAACAATATATATTTTTTAATGAAAACAAAATATATAATAAATTAGATGGTGAGGTGATACCATTAGAAATATAAATATATATAAATTATTTTCTAGAACTAGAATCAAATAAAAAATCAATCATGGGGTTGATAATAAGAGTACCTTTCACCAAATCTCCTTGAAATTAAATATTGGCTATAGTAAATCCATATTCATGGACGTCTCCCTTTTTATTATTTTGGGGAATGTTCCCCTGATTTTATGGAAATTGATTGGAATATAACCCCATATATTTATAGTTAATTAACTCTAAATTGATGGATTACAGATTACCTTTGCATTAATGATTATGGATAAATTTATCACCAAACATGAAGCAAAATTGTTTTCCCATTAAACAAATTAAAAATTATTTATTTCTATAAGTCTCACTTGTTTGAAAATGTTTCTTTATCTCTTTCCACATTGTATATTTTCCAATTCCATCTTGTTCTTATATTAATTTATTTCCAATCATTTAGACATGGAGAATTATTTTTATATCGTCTTTTTACATTATACTATAACCTCATTTGATAGGAATGTTTGATAGACAAATTCCCTCCAAATGATTTGATTATTCCTAAAAATAAATGTTCAATATTTACCTTTATATTACATATGTAGTAAATATATTGTCTTTTTAACACTGTAATGATTGAATCATATATAGACCATTTTCCTCTATTTTTTGTCCAAGACTAAAAAAATGTCTCTCTTTATTTGTTTTTTTGTTTAGTATAATATTTTTCTAGGGGAATTTTGATATAATCCTTCATTATATGATCATTGTTTCTTTATAATCTTAGTTTTTTTAATCTATAACAATCATAAATTTGAATCCTTTATGAGATGATAAACAACAATTATAAATATCTCTCATTCATTACTTCCCAAATAGATAAATATCATCTATATTTAATATATTCCATACTATCCTAAAAGAGGATTTGTAGTCCCATTGATTCATTGAGGATTATAGAACTGATGAAGTCTAACATTGTTACATGAAATTATAGATCATATAGCTACTTCATATGGTAATATTCATTTCACTTAAACTGAGTCAGATTCCCAAATATAGTTATAATTTATTTATCTCTGTCTACAGCTCTATATCTAGATTCATTATCATTCCAAGAAGATAAATCCATTCATGGACTACATGCATTTATATGGCTTCCATTTCTTATATTTGGAACCATTTCCCAATAATATAATGTAGCAGACTAGTTCTTATCACAATTTTGTTGTGATTTTAAATTTTAAAATAATAGAATTAATTTACATATTTTGAAAAAAAATATTATATAGCTATTATAAAAATGAAATCATGGTTTCATTGGTTATATTTTAAAACCCTAAATAATATTGGAAAATCCATCACAATGATATGTAAATAAAAAGGGAATTGACCCTATAATATCCCCTAGAAGTGTCATAGGAGTTTTTCAAAAATTCTATTAATCATGGACCATGTGGAAATTGATTCAAATCCCAATCCATCATGTTAAATGTTATTAAACCTAGGTAAAAAATTCCTTGAGACACATTTTTCAGTATCATGAAAAGGATTTATTAATAGTAAAATAACGTAATATACACATGGAAAACTTATTAGGATATTAAACATCACATAAAGTTATCCTCAAAGTCAAATATGGTATTATTTTCCTAATATTAGTTTCCCCTAAATCTTGTTAAAATGTTTTATACTAAAATTTTTCTTATACGAATAGTAAATATGAAAATCCATATATCAAAGAGTTAGTGATTATATAATAACATTATCACAAGATAAAAAGAATCATATCATAAATTATTTAATAATTTTCAATTCTTAAATAACTCGATACATATTTAAATTACTAATTACATTTGAAAATATAAAATCCAAAATATTTTTTATGGAACACCCTTACTCCCTTCAAAAATAACTTGAATATCAATAATTAAAATCATCTTAATATTATAGGTAAATGAAACCTAATAAGGGTATGATATGGGATACCGATGAAGGCTATTCATACTAATAAATCTAATAATTCATGAATAATTAGTTATCAATGAAATCATACTCAAATAATGACATTACAAATAATCACATAAGATAAAAAATTAACCAACAGTGTATGAGAAATTCAAATAATGACCTTAAAATAATTATTTTATTTCATAACAATGGAATTCATAATGTCATACATCTAATATATATTCTTGTCACCTCATTCTAGGACAACATAAACATTCAATCAGGGACTTATGCCTATACTGCATAAAGAAATGGGTAACGCCTTGAAAAAAATCCTATATTAGTTTGTCTCATTACACCTATAAATACATTAAGGGGATATTTCATTTTAGGGCCCTCCTATAACTTAATCAATCCAATTAAATACTAATTTAGAAAAGAAACATAATCAAAATACAATAAATAATAATAATTGTCTTTAATTAATGAAATTATATTATTAATAATAAAATTTTCTCTTGTAAAACTAATTATAAATCATCCATATCAAAATGGTTGATGGTATCATAATCTTATAAACTCAAAAATCAAAGTGTAAAATAATTTATTTTGACATAGATGAAAATAAACTAAAAATATCATAAGAAAATTTCGTTATAGAATTGCCAATTTCAATTAGGAATAAATATTAAAATTATAATTGTTTCACAAATGATAAGAATTATTCTTATTTTAAACATGTAATCATATAAATTAATATTCAAATAAAATATTGGTCATGAAAGTGGGAAACTATGTTCATTACCTATAATATAAAAAACATTTCTTTCAACATTTTGTTAATAGATCCAGAAGTACGTTGTTTAGAAAATTATGGGAAGATTATGCTTAATTTTTTAAAAAAACTCAACCACGATTAAAAATAATTTTTACCATGGATTGTATAATAATAAATTATATCTCTAGAACATTTTAGAATACATTTATATTGAAGAAAAAAAAATTTCTAGGGAACAAAAAATTAATGTCATATTTTCATATAAAAAAAATATTAGGGTATTAAGTAAATTGAGAGAGTAAAACATTAATGAAAACACTATAATTTTTATAAATATTCATAATATAAGCAAATATATTGGTTTTAAGATATATAATTATAAATTAATTCTCCCATTCATAATATTATCATAAGTATTTCTAAGTTTAGAATAAATTGGGAAATAAACCCATACCTCAGGGAAGACTTCATTTTTATGTTTAAAAAACTCTTGTATAATATATATATATATATATATATATTTATATTTATTAAAATTCTAGTAAATATTAGTAATCATATATATCACACCAGATATGATATAATTATAATCATTTATGACCTATTTGAAAATAATTCCTTATTAAAATCTTAGTTCACGGTAATAACTACTTGTTATATATATATATATATATATATATTTGATCGTTAGTATTAGTCCATGTACATTGATCATGTTCAAGACTCTATAGAAGGTTTAAAATTATATAAATATACTATATATTCATTTTATATGTATTTAGATCAATATATATAATATATGGTTATAAAAATATATTACCCCATTCATAGAGATGGTAGGTCGTACTTATGAATGATCCTTATTTTCACTTTTAAACATATAGAATGAAATAAAGGTAAATAATAATTCAAAATTTAATGTTAATTATTATAATATATATGTAATATATATTCAAAATCAATATCATTGTAACCATCCTTATAAAAATAAAAAGAATAAAGTAACACATCGCTTCATAGATTTGGTTTTCCACCAATATAGATCAGCCAAATTATCATTCCACATCAAATTGGATGGAACGAAGTTATATGTGATAATATAATTATAGAAAAATATTTGCGAATCAAAAGGAGAAATATATTCATTATTTCAATATTTATCACAATCTAGGTACATTTTTTGTTTAAAATGAATTACTCTACAACATGGAGATGATAAGAAATATGTATGAACAAGAAATGAATTTTCACATTTCGTAAGATGGAAAGGAAAAATAAAATATTTTTACGATAACAACAATAGAATATAAACATATTTATGATTCATTATTTATTATATTATTATGTCTAAATCCCATTAAGTACAGTTAGAGGATGAAATAAACATAAGAGAATTTATAATGATGATTACCTCTTCTTAGGTGGGCTTACTTTATATCTCTTTTGAAGAGACTTAGATTTTTTATTTTGGAATGAAAAGAACATATATAACTTTTATAAATATTCGTATAAGATGAATTTTTAGATTTGAATCTATCTAGACAGATGAAATTGGAGTAAAAAAGAGAAATGATATGTGTCCTTTAATAATTAAAGAAAGAGGTAATCTTGGAATTTCATATAGTATTAAATTAATATAATTATTTTTCCAAAAATTACCTCAAAAATGAATTATATTGAAGATAATGATTGTATAAATATAAATCCTCTTATAAAATAAAATTTGTGAAAGATGTGATCTTGTTTTTTTCCTTTTCTATTTTTTTATCCCCCCTCCTATTACCAATTTTTACAATTATCATTTTATTAATGTTTTATACACATTAAGTGCTAACTTTATTACAATAATAATAAGACCAATATATAAAAGTAATATAATATATTTTTAGAAAATTATCACCTTTTGTCAGATTAATTTATATTTCTTATAAAATTTTAATCATTTAATATAATATAATTTATTTATAAATATTTTAAATTACTTTTTTAAATGTATTTATATAATTTGACGTCAAATAAATCATAATAGAAGGGAAATTGCAATACCAGGAAATATCATTCTGAGGTAAAGCCTCGTACCATTTATTATGAAAAGAAAAGTCCAGTGAACAAGAAAATAAAGAGGAGATACCAATTACATGTCATAAAAATCATACCCATCTTCAAACACATGAAAATCCTCTACAATGACTAATTCCCATCCCGAGCTCTCATAGTGCTTGAGGATCTTCACATACTTCCTTTTGAGGTTCATTTTCTCCAATTATATCAATTCCTTAGAGGACTACATGATAGAGGATCTAGTTGCCACGGTCTTTGGCAATGCAGAATAATCCTTCCTCGGCCTTCTCTTTACAGGAGGAGGTTCCTCCATTCCAGAATTCTTCTTCCCGTCCTTTACAACATCACTATAAGAGGGCTTAACTGAACCATTCCGGTTTTCTTTTTCACTCTCTGACACATCCCCCCCATTTTCTAGTGATAGGATCATTTTGGCAAATAGCATGAACCTGCTCATATTGTCCTTTTCTGTCAATCAAAGCCAAACATTGTGGAGGCTCCACAAATGCATGACCAGCATCAACCTCCTTCCCTTATCCACCCTCCAAGCAAAACTGTAAGCTTTTATTCCTAATTGAAGAGATCCCCCCCCCCTCTTCATCATGGGAAAGCTCCTGGAACTGATTACAAGTGTCAATTGTGATCTGAAAAACACCATCAGATGTCGGCTGCACCTCCTCCAGAATAGCTAGATAGAGGGTACTTTCATCATGAACTGGCCCATCACCGGCTGGACCCAATGGCAGCTCTCCCTCATTCTGTTGATCATCACCAGAAAAAAATGGCCCACTGCCCTCGCCAGCAGTATCCTGACTCAGTCGATACATGCGATGTAGTTTAGCCCCAGAGGAGTCAAACACTCCTTAGCTGCCTCCAACACCATTACCAAGACCATTCACACCATTGTTCAATTGAAGATCTTGCTTCAATATGTCAAAAACTATAGCCATAGATGGATTAATGTGTGCACCACTTGCTTTCCCAACTATGAACCACCCAGCTCAATAGCATTGCCAAACATGTCAGCATCTGTACATATCGGCCCCTAACTAGATGACCTACCAGGCCTCTTCAACAATGCAGCCGCCCTTCATCTCCTTGCTCCAACAAGGCAATGACTGGCTGAATGACCCAGGTGGCTACAAATCGAGTAGAAATCAACCCAATCCTAAAAAACAATAGCCTTCCTCCATAGAAACTCTTCACCTACAGTAATCAGTATCCAATTTACCGGTGGCCTCGAAGCATCCACTTCAACACAAAGGCATGGATTTACCGGGTGGCTCATAAAAGATGTGTGGGGGTCATAGCATAAAAATCGACTAACAGGGTTTCCTATCATATGAATTCTAGATGGATTTTGAAAGGGAAAAGGGAGATTTGGCAGACTTACTCATGTCACAACCACATGAGGGTCCCGGTTCATGCAAAGGTCAAAAGGTCATCAAAAAAGAAATAATATGCATATATTGCATCGGCGATGAGCGCTGGGAAAAGAATGGATTAAATCATCCTCTGAAGAAAATTGTATCATCCTCTGAACCAAATCGTATCATCTATACCATTTGTGTTAATTATTTAATCACTAAGTATTTTAAATAAACTAATATCATGAATAAAATTTCATTTATTAAAAAATTAAAAATAAATATATTTCAGCACTTTATTTTTATCCTATGCGAACACGTAATTGAAATTTAAAACCAAGAGAGAGATATTTTTTTGACATTCTTTGTTTTAAATATAATATATGTCACTTTCATGGGAATGTGTCTTTTAGACAATCACATTTGGGATTATGGTTCTAAGTGTCGAATTCCCATTATATAATAATAATTAATATATTGCTATAATGTGGCTGTATCACTTAGTTTAAACCTATAATATACGGATTTTCCAATTAATGAGGTGAAAATTTTTACCTCGGTAAGAACTCATATGAAAAAAGTGGGGTTTATTTGAAAAATTTTATCATCTTAATAAAAAATATGGAATCTAGTTTTTCAAATTCAAAAAAAATATGTATTATGAATTAATTTTAATAATTTTTTTACAAAATATGTTGAATACTGATTTAATAAAAATATAGTTTTCAATGATAAAAGTTGATTTATTTTTACGTTGTGTTAAGTAAAAATATGAGATGAATTTCCCAAACATTTTAATAAATTTATAATATATATATTTCATTTAAATAATTTGAAAATAGACATTAATTTTTTAATCTAAAAACCCATTACATGCATATAATTTTTTTATTAAAAACATTTCATTTATATTAATATGATTTGTATTTTCATTAATAATAAAGTAGTTACAAATTAAATCATTTTTCCATGTATAAACCAAAAAATTGATTAATTTGTTAAATTGGATTCAACCAATATAATTTAATGTCTCTATGATAAATGAAATAAAATTACAGTTTAATACTATATCGTGGGTCATTTATACTTGTTGTTTCGTATAAAATAAATCAAATTACTGAAAGAGGAATATGATATAAAATATAAGGTTAAAAAAATAATATATTTTAAAAATATTAATCGAAAGGTTATTTTAAAGATTTGAGTCTATTATATATCATATATAATGAATTATCATTCATTAATATTGATTATGGGATAAGTAAAATGAATATAAATTAAATTCTTCAAAAAAAGGAAGTCTTAAAAATTATATTTTTTATTCATTTTGTGCCTCAATATTAAAACAAATTTATTTAAAATTTATTAATTTTATATAATGGTAATATTAATTTTATCAAAAAAATTAGAAATTGTCTTAGAGGAAATTTATTAGATGTTTTCATAAGAAAATTATTTTTGAGTGGATTTTGAAAAATGATAAATTTTAATAAACTACAATTACATTAACCTAACAAATTCATTTTAATTCCCCACACTATTTTAGATTGGTTTTTAAAGAACCATAATATTTTTCTAAAAACATTATCAATTTAATTTGATCACAATTTATATATTATTTTATTTTCCTTAATGCTAATTTTTATTATTTTTTCTAAGAATGGGTTATCATTAATTTATGAAGTTATATAATAATATTTACTTACCACTTCAAATTTTTGAATACAAAAAATTATATTTCATATTCAGAAATAGGAATTCCAAATTGTGTAATATGATCAATTTTATTTTTAACCCTACTGATTAGTATCCATGGTAAAATAGTTTCCATCGCGTTAAAGTATAACATTGATCATTAAAGTTAAAACTCAAAGAAATAGTTAAAATATATCTTTCTAGATGTTTTATTTTTAGTGAATGTAAAACTTTTATTCATATATTATAATGAATATTTAATTTTCCAATTAACATGTGTAATTCATTTATAATATTCATAATATATGAATTATTACATGTATATTGATATCCTCACTTCTAAAGGGTCACCACCACTCCTCACTTCATCAAACATCATGATCAATTTATCTCAACTAATAAATAACCAAATCCATTATCAAAAATACTTCCTATAAACTAGAGGATCTTGTCCCACAAAAGGACCACTGAAATAATTCTTATGTTTTATTACAAAAAATGTATCCGATATAAGATATTTACCTCTTAACCATGTGTTATCATGTTTATTTATTCTCAAAATCCAATAAATATTATAAAAATATTCTTCTATAATAACAATGTTATAATATCAATAAATAAATGTTATGATATTTGTTTTAGATAACATTTTTAATCTCCTTTCCATGAAATGGGAAATTAAAGCATCACTCATGGGTATATATAGACAATCATCTCGATGCAGATATGTAGTTCATTTTTCATCATCACCTGATATAACTAGACAAAATGATAAATCATGTTAATATATATGATATTATTGATATTATTATAATTATAGAAATATAATATATTAAATTACCTATAAAACTACTAAATTTTTGAAAATTTCAATTTCTCTCATTTGTACATATGAACTAACACCTCAATGAAGTGATGTGGCACAATTTTCATTACCAAATATAACACCCTAAGATAAGAAAAGATGAAAGTCATCTATAATAGAATGTAAGATATGAAACTCAATGATTATAATAAAATATAAATGTAATATACTTTATGATTTATTTCACATTAAAGAAATTCAATTTCATCAATTCACTGTGATACATGCTACCTCAAGTTTAATCAAAACAATACATTGTACTAAAATATTATTTAAACATGTCCATTATTTCATAAAAATTAAATTAGAGAGATTGAATATGACTAAATAAATAAGGAAATATATACTATTTACACATGTTCATTTTTTATCTCTTTATTAGAATTAAATAAATAATCAATTTGAAGAAAAAATAATTCTTTATGAAAATTTTGATTTATTATAAGAACACAGTTTCATCAATTCATGAAAAATTATGATGAATTTAGTTTTAAAACATATTTACAAAATTTATGTGATAATATGATATTAATTTTGAAAATAATTATTTAAATTTTTTTTCTTCGGTTATTATTTGTTATTTATTCTGAATATAATAATTTTTCATGAATAGTTGAAATATTGATTTTTATTGAATACTTAAACATCATTTAAAATATTGAAAAAACTATTTTATATTTTAAATTATAATTAAATTAAAATTTCTAAAAATATTTCACAATTTAACTACTCTTTTCCTTTTTAATAAATTTTATCTTATTTTTGGATATAAAAAAATTATTTACATTTCAGAATTTTCTCTAGGGAAAACCACTCTTTTCGTCGCATCTATGATATTAATTTTAAACTGAATTCTACTATTTTAACGAATAGTATTTGAAAAATGTTTTATGTATTTCCATTAAAAATAACTTATATTATAAAATATTTTTACAATTTTTTTACAATAATGAATGGTGGAAATAATAGAAATTAATTACTCTGGTCAAGTTAAAAATGATTTTTGGATTAAATAAGAATATATAGGCTAAAAATGATGTAAAACATGTCTAATAAATATTTTATATTCATATTTTGACCCTTTCATCTCCAAACAACAATAATTACATATTTTGGATTTCTTTTATTATAAAAACATGTTTATCATATTATCCTTTTTAAAAACATCATGAGTGTCATTTCTCCAACTTATAAAATTCCACTCTATCCACTCAAATTATCACAATTATAAAAACATCCAGAATTACTAAACCTTACCTAAATACACTCCATAATTCTTTAAAAAAATATAATATCCTTTATTTGTTATAAATCATTTCTCTGAGGGATTTGGGTACATACCTAAAAGAGTTCTCCAAATAAGATGTATCATTCTTAATGTGTGTATTTGTTTTACTTCTTCATCAACCTCCTTAAAATATTATTAAATAGTGATATTATAATATACCTATTTTTTCACATTTAATAATATTAATTTATTTTAGTGTAATACCCTATATCCATCTTTACTTCCATTAAAAGGAAAAATTAATTGTCAATCACTTATTTCATAGAATTCCACCTTGTGACCCAATCATATTAGTTTTCTACCATCACATTAGTAATTTTATATAATTATGTATTTAAAATATTTATACGATATTTACTAAACTTACATACTTTTGGAATTTTTATATCACATATACCTCCATACATTCCATTGTGTGGGGGATACGGTAATGTTGCTCGTGTGCAAGGAAGAGTACCACCTCGAAAAATGAAGTGATATTTTTCTATTATATTTAAAATCAATGGTATTAAGGTTAAAATAATGAATATATTTGAGTTATGGCATAAAAATACTTTATTACATATAATATCTCATCTAATTTCTTATGTTTCAATTTTTTGGAAAATAATAACGTCACTCAGGCATACGTGTTGACTACCACCTCCTCCTAGTGGTGTAAAATAGTTTCTCTTTATTTTTATATGGATGGTAATAAGTATAGATTAAATGAATATATAAGAAAATTTTATCAAAATTAATATTATTATATATATATAATATATACCTTCTTACATATAATTTCATTTAGAATAAGATATAGTTTCTTGTGGTTACAACATACTACCATCTAATGAACTAATGTGATTTATTTGTAACAATTATGTCACATAGAAGATAAGAAAGATTAGTTAAATAAATATATTTGATATATATTAAATTATAATTAATATAGAATATTGATATATTATATACATTTCATTAATTATGTTAGTTTTCTAAAAAATGAAACAATATTCATGAATATGTATGGTATACCATCTCCAAGAATGGCTTAATCTATTTTCAATCACAATATTTTAAATATTATATTAAATACACATATAATGAATATATGTTATATTAATGTCATTTTTAAAATTCTAGATATGAAATAATCGTGATAAATGTAAAATTAATGTAATAACCCAACCTAAACATAAATTGGAAACAAAATAGTTGTCGCATGAAATGGTGATTTTAATTGAAATTTTTTAATGAATGGGTCATAAATGGGTACAGGAAAAACCCATATTTTTTGAGATATAAAATTATGATTGTTAATTATATTTGTAATAATAGTATATTTATTATATAAGAGTTTCATATTCATATGAATGAATTAGATCCTAAGGTATGGGTTTCTCATGTCATATTTACATTCATGAGACATACACCTTATTTAACTATTATTCCGTTGTGTGGTGTATATAATAACCCTTTTTATTTTATATTCCTGAATCTCTTTATATTTTTTGAAATTTATTTTTTATTTTATGCTACTTCTTTTACGCTGCTTATGATTTAGATGTTACTAAATTTTTAAGGGTTTATTTCATAATCTATTCATTATTCCAGATTATTGCGTTTATTTATCGCCTTGGGGAATTTTTTAAAATTTATAAATTAAACCAAATATATTTTATTAATATTTTATAAATCATTATATTTTTTTCGTAATACAATATTTTTTCACACTTATAAACTTTAATTGATTGAGAAATGTTTTCTAACAGAATCTGATTATTTTATCTCGTTGGACGAATAACATTTTTCATCCAAAACATTGAATTATAAAAATAATTTCATTTTTTAACCATTTTAAATGATTTATTTAAAAAATATTCAAATATTATATTAATATTTAAATTTTTTTTCTGATGGATTATTCTTGAATTTTTCTAAATAAGGACCCTTTTATTTTATACAAATTCAGAATGAAATAATTGTTTTAACATATTTAACATGAAGAAAATTACTAACCATCGTGAACTATAAGTATTTTAAAAATTCATTTATATGTCATTTAAAAAAATTAATTTTTTTTATACTATTAGTTTTAACACTAAATTTAGAGTGAAAAGGTTATTATTCTCAAAAATGGTTTAATGAAAATTTTATAGTATTTCTATTTGTCAAGGAAAAAATCCCTTCATGGTATATATAATAAAATATGTATATATTGTATTAATATCATCCATATTATTATTTTTGATTGTGTGTGATTAGTTTTACGTGGGATTTACAATTTTATTTCAACCAACCATATTACTCAAGATGCTTTGTGACATTGTTTATTTCATTATTGAATGAATTAACATTTCATATGTTAGTTTTTCAATATGAATATTTCTGTTGATTAATTTTCTCCCCTTTTCATATGAATAATGCATTGTAATAATAATTGAATGTGGGGCATGATTATAAATAGCCCCTCCATGCATCAACGTGTCTCATGAGACAAATTAGTTGGCCAAATTAGATGGGTCTCTACATACATATGTAAACTATCATGACAATGGTCTTTAATGAATGTTAAAGATGCCTAAAATTATAAATTCACTCATTATTAGACAGGTAAATTATATTAATGTGATTATTCGATTAGTTAGAATATCCTTTTATACATCTCATGATCATGTTATTTTTTATATGGATTTATTTGATCATCTTGTATTTTTACAATATTATGCTTTAATTATTTGATATATTGAATGTTTTTTAATTATTAACCTTATTAAATTTAGTATGAATATCTGTTCATGATAGATTCAACTACACACATACCCCTAATAAGCATATGAGTGCACCCCTTTCTTATGATTTATATTTTCATATATACATAGAAGTGATTTCTAATTGATATGTATGGATATGATATAGGGAATAATGGAAATATAAAATATAATAATTTTTATGATTTCAAATTTATGTGAAACTCATGTATGTAAATTTTTTAGAAAGTCTACAAGACTATTCTATCCATCAGTATTAGATACATTGTATATAGGGAAAATATAATTAAGAACCACATACTCATATTTACTAGGGTGGGTGTCATTAAAGTTTGTATCAGAAGATGTTTTATACAATCATTATGAATGAAATATATGAATTTATAGATTTGATAACAGAATAATACAAATTAAATTGAGGATAGCCTTGTGTGAATATAAAAATGTTTTAGTGAGGATGATATTATGTGGTCTTTCCAATATATGCATCCATTTTTGGATACTGTATTTCTGTGTGGGTCTAGAATATATTATCAAATGGGTAATAACATTGAATGTCTTGTGTTGGTATTATCATGATTATTAATTGGAACATGAGAAAGAACCTTAATGTTCACATGGATTGAAACTCACTAAAAATAATCATGGGCTGATTTATATTTTATTTATAATCCATTATGATGGATTTGAAAATATTTTTATGATTTTAAATCCTTCCTAATGAAAAAATGTTTATGATTATGAAATTTTCCATGCATAAATTTCTCAAATTATGTTATGTCTTTCACTCGTACTAGGATTATATATTTTTATTTATAATTTTATAATATAATATTTTATATAATATTATTTAGAAGTATAAGCTATCACAATGGGTGTGAACCATATTAGTGAACACAATCTAAACAGTAAGACTGATTATTTCTTTTGTTGTAGTAATGAAATCCGAAGAGGGGAACTAGACTCCAAAATAATGTCAGCATATGAGGAAATAAAATGATGTTATATCATGATAGTGAAGTTACTCTCTATGTATTATGGAATAAAAAAGATGATATAGAATTAGGGGATGACAGTGAAGAAAACATATAATGGGGAGAAGCAAATGATGTATTTTTCCACATCTAATTATTTTGGAAATAAACACAGTAGTAATTGTTTTTTGAAAAAATGAAATTATGGTTCAAATTTAGAGATATTTTCCATCATTTGTGTAATGGTATGAAATAAAAAAAATTGAACACTATTTTTATTATATGGATATGGTGAACTATGAAAATTAAATACATAAGATTACTGGTAGTATATGCCTTAATAACCTAAGAGATTAAGGTCCAGATTATGGTATTACTAAATACAATGTGTAATGATGAAATAGATTATGTATTTGGGTTCATGAATTATGGTATAGGTGTATTTTTAGTGTAATATTATGGGTATAAGAATTAATAAATGTATACTGAATGTTTTACAATTAATTTTCATTAGGGATTTGAGAGATTTTGTTGAATGGTACCGATCACTAAGAAAAATGATTCAGTGGAAAGTTAAATGTCATGGAAAACACTTGATGGATAGAAGATAACCCATGACATATACTCCACGTTGACAAAATAAATATAAAGTGATATTCATGTGATAATCTATCTGACCAAAATATTGTTCAGTGGTTGACGATTTCTATAATGATTTCTTGATTTTACTACATGTTCATATTTATTAAATATATTTAAAAACCTGGGGTCTAATTTTTTTTAGAATAATTACTGTCTTATTTGATTTTATAAAGTAATATTGGAATTCAAAAAATATGTATTTTAAATTAAAATCAACATTATGTAGTTTTAGAAATCAAATGATAAGTTGATTAATGAAATTTAATGATCATACTTTAAAATTTTATAACATTGAAATTAGAATGATATATTTTTTTACATTTTCTTTGGATATCAATCAATATAAGGGATTATGTTTGAATTTTTTGTTATTGGATATATTTTAAATACCATTTTGGTCTTGGGGAATTTATAGAGTCATGTGAAATGACTTTTAATTATTTTATTGGGATAATGAAATATTAAATTTTAATTTAATTAATTTAGAAATAAAATTTTATATTACATATTTTATTGGCATGGATATATGTGGTCCAACCCTATAAGATTTTTAATGTGTAGTGGAGCTTATAAAATGTTTGGAATAATCATGAAGTTGTTGGATATTGAAATTATGGATTCATGGAGATTAATAATCGTGTATCTGAGGTTTATGAATTTTTTCAAGTTTTTTAATGACGTGTAATTAATCAGGGTTAAATAATAAAGAGTGGATGTGATTTTCAATGAATTTTTACCCTTGACATTTACACAACATATAATCTATTTACAAACCTTTTAAATATCTTGTGTAGTGTTTTTATAAATGTTTCTAGCTATTTAGGGTTCATAAACCCAAGAACTACATTTGATTCTAGGAAACTAGTAACTACCTTTTTGATGTTTATAGTTTCTATTGATGAGAATCCATACTTGGGCTTCCATATTAAATATTTTGTGATATATGGTGATGCAAGGGTCTTCATTCCTACTTTTTCAATTGGTTTTCCTGATTTGATATCTTTCCTCCCATTTGACCATGCCATTTTATGGAGCATGATTTCCCATGGTTATGATTGATTTATATGTTGTATTATTGTTCTTGCTATATAATTATCATGGGCTGTGACTTGATATTATTTCATTGTTTACATGTGATTTTTCTAATATATGTTGTGTTATAATTTCTTGATAATTATACCATTGAGACATTTCATACAGTCATGGATCGGTATGCCTATATGGGTACATGTTTAGACGCTGCATGGGACTTGATGAAGAGACCAAGATGGATGATGGGGGTTGATGGAATTTTTTTTCATGACCTATGGGTACACCGATCATGAGTGATCCACACTATATGGGATGATCGTGAGGAATGATAATCAAGACTAAATAAAAATGTATGGAAACAATGTGGAATGATGGTCTATTTGATCTGACCTGATGATATCTCTAGGGAATGATGGCAACTTGATTCCTGACCTAGAGGCATATAGATTTTATGGGTATCAAGAAGCATGATATTGGATCTAACACAAATAGGTTTCTTTTTTTTGGATGTTTTTTGTAATTAACTGATAATAGTATGACAACTGGGTTTGTAGATTCATGGATAGAATCCTTCCACTCAATTTTGGATTGTATGTTCATGATTTTACACATTCATAATTATTATGTAATAAAACATTATACTTAATAACATATTTTTTTGGATGTATAGGTTTTGTCACACTCTGTATTGTACTCACTCCCTACTCAGGTATTTCCACACGCTTGTAGATTGCATGAGGGATCTAGTGAAGTGAAAGGGAACTATAGAGGATAGATTAGCATATCATTATAGATCTTGTACAAAACTCAAAAAGACTCTGTAGGATCCACTATATAATTATTTATAGTATCTAATTTCATTACATTGGTAATGATTGAATAATATGGGAGATTCTTAATTTATTACATGTGTATGTCCTTTTCACTTTTTTGAATGTTTACAATGATTATTTATTATATTATTTATTATTTATTATTATCATATGAAATGGAATTGATGGTATAGTCTCTACACAATAGGAATCAGAATGTCACTACTAGTCAATAGCCTCCTATATACAGAGAGAAGTGAATGATGTCATGTGTAATTACAGCCTAGATTCAGTGGTTTGGGTTAAGATGTTGCAAAATGTAATTATATTAATAAGGATTTACCAAAAAAATTCAATTATATTTCTTGGGTTGGTAAAATTTAAAAAATGTATTGGAAAATCAAAATCAGGCTGGGTAACTATATAATTTATTAACTAGAACTACATAGTAGACATTAGAGTTTCTGTTTGGAAAAATTTATGTTCTATTGTTTTTGTTAATAAAATTTTCCTTAGGTGACACAAATGATGTTATATGTGATTTCTGAGACCACTCATATGTTTCATCATCACAAATACGCATTTCGGAATGGATCCCTTATATATACCTATTGTTGTGTTGTATAATAGTTTATCAATTAACTATATTTGGTTTTTTCTATCTGTTTGAGATAGTTTGTTCTGTGTGATGTATTTGTTTTTTCATTTTGTGTAATATATCTCTAATATAATTAATTTGATGAAGTAAGAATATTTTTTATGTCAATATATACATATATATATATATATGATAAATTTTTTAAAATTATGGGATGGATAAAAGTATTAATTTTTGGAGGGTTATACCATGGGTAGATTGTATAATCGTTGGATAATATTGTGAGACCCCCTATACTTGTTAGGATCTACTAATGTTCCTAATGTTACTTCTGCTACAAGAGAGTCTTCCATACAGTCATCTGATGGGTCTACTGGCTATAGTAGCCCATGTTTCACCAATTCCACCACTAGTTGTAGAAATTGATATATCCAAGCATTCTTTTATAATGGCACCATGTATTTATTCTACTGATCCCATTCAAATGATACTCTTTTCAATAATGCATGTCCATGGTGGAGCCACATAATATACCATAACTAATAATTCCTGGAAATCCTACTCTATGAACCACTTGTATTCCAGGGCACTGATGACCCTCAAGATACAAGGTAGTATAGGGACTATAGTGAGATCATTTTGAATCTAGTACAAACACAAAAGGATGGTGGGTAAATCTAGAGGCCATTATGTTCTAAGGACCCACTAAGAGATGGTAGATTGTAATAAATCAAGTTGCGAGATGACACGGTCTTACATGGTTGACCATCAATGAGTTTTTCCTCAAATAGTAATTCCCCAAAATGATGAATATGAACTGCTCCCAGGAGTTAATGGAGTTACAATGGGGCTATATAACTATCCTTCCATTCTTTTCTCAGTTTATAAAATTGTTTCTTTTTTTCTCTATTATTTGTTAGAAATGAACCACCAAAATCTATGAATATTGAGGTTGAATTTATAACATGGCTCAAGAATTTAGTTAGAGTAATTGAATTGATGACATACAATCAAGTGATTTATATGTTTATAACTATTGATAATATACTATAGGAGGACAAGAAATCAGACA
The DNA here is from genome assembly GCA_963277665.1 of Viscum album. Taxonomy (NCBI): domain Eukaryota; kingdom Viridiplantae; phylum Streptophyta; class Magnoliopsida; order Santalales; family Viscaceae; genus Viscum; species Viscum album. Next base: position 568,836,144 of record OY728126.1, on the reverse strand, counting down.
TACCTTCACCCAACATTGGCCCACAGACTGAAAGTTCATGTACAAGAAGTTCTATTTTTGTCGTTAGAAAGAGGAAATAAGTTTACTAAAATAAATATAGTAGAAGAAAATCATATTTGAGCAGAGGATCAGCAATACCTCTAATAAGAGAGGGAGGTCCCCAGTGTTACAACTATAGGTATTGGGGTCATTATCAATCTTCATTATCAAAGCAATGGAAAAGGTTCCAACAATGCTGGATGGAAAGGCATCTACAACACTTCTTCTCAAAGGGATCATTATCAATGTCTAATGGGGGTTTGAGACAAAATCAAACCCCAATCTAGGGGATAAAATGACCCCCTCATCGGCTGGATCAAACAATAAGGACACATGTGAGTCATGAAGAGGTTCATGGAGTCGAGGTAGATAGAATATATAAAATGGGAAAAAACCCTATAAATGGTAATGAGGAACATATTAATATTTGATGTATGGTCTTGAACATATCTATTTGATAATTTTTCTTTTTTGATGTTGTTGAATTCCATTTTATCTATGATCTATGACTAGAAATGCATTGCAAGTGTAGTTATATTCTCTTAACACACAATTCATTGAATAGATCATTGAGTGAAAATGTGAATACCACAATGTAAAAGGGAGTGGATGTCAGTTATTTAATAAATGAGAGATTCCAAAGGGAATTACATATTACTATATGGATGGAAATAATAGTGAAATTTTTGATGGGGATATCCAAGACCTTGAGTATTCAAGATGTTGTATGGCTGATTTTCGATCAACTAATGAAGCTTTTCACTTTTTATTGGTCAAAGAGTTTCACTCTGTGGATGATTTGGTAATGATATATGTCTGAGAAATCCTACACCTCCAAGGAGTCCTATTGAGAATTCTTTTTAGATAAATATGTATATAATTAAATCATGGTTCTGGAAGGTCTTGTTAAAATCCCAAAGGACACAGTTGAAATTTATCATAGTGTACCATCATCGGACTGACGAATAGTCTGAGTGGACTACACTCTTATTGGTGGTTCTAATTTCAAAGAGAATTTTTATATATAGATGACATTGGTCACCACATGGAATATAAAAATGAAATATACAGACTTTAGGAAAAGACCCTTAGAGTTTTCTATAGGATATAAGGTTTTCTTGTTATTTAATGATCGGTTGGGGAAATGATTTATATGTAAGAATGAAAAGTTAATAATAAATTTTTTAAATCCATTTTAAATTACTGAGAAAATAGGGGAAGTGGAATATTTTATTAAAAGACCTTATCTAGATCAAGGTATGCATAACATGTTCCATGTGTCACAGCTTCATAGGTAGGTACCTAATCCTGTGCATGTTTTTTATTGAGATTATGATGTGTTGGAGACTGATGAATATAATGAGGAGTATATTGTGTAAACCATAGATCGATGTGATAATAATTTGTGAGGATAAATTTTACAAATAGTCTGAATTCAATGTTATCATGGACGGGTCCAAGAAGAGACAATGGAACATAATTATTATGTAGAACCTCTGTGGCATGAGTTTTTCGATCAAAACCCTTAGAGATAAATTTTGGGGATGAGAAGTCAATATATGGAGATAATTGTAGTATCATATTTTCATAAAGAATGTAATACCCCCTTATTAATAAATTATATGTTTTTATGGGAAAAAATATTTATCAATATGAATCAATTAATAAAAGTACTAATGTCCATGAGTATGTGTGAAAAACCTGTTTAACACATTAAAAATTCGATCTAATATTTTCAAAGTCAGACACTATGTATGTTTATGATTCTGAGGCCTATAAATCCCTATATTAGATTGGATAATTATATTTAATATATTATTTTATGCATCCATGATTTATTCAAAATAATTGAATAAATAAAAAATAGTGCATCATATAAAAAATGTAAGACCACCGTAAGGTCAAGAATTTATTGTTGACCCTATAAGAGGGATATATCATTTATAAAGGTTTGACGTTTGAATATATTCCTCACAAGAATTATTTATTGAATAATTGTTTTCGTATTATTTTAAAATATAATTTAATCTCTAAAAAATGGTTCATCATGTAATGGCATGGACCTCTCCAGTCCACTACTTTGTGAAAATGCGGTGTTAGAGGTGTTCCGTGAGGTCAAGGTAACTTATCCCCAACGCTTTTCCAAAATATTCCATTTTGATGAACCATTTCAACGGTAGACAATTGTGAACTATAACGTCACATTATGCTTTCATGTACTTTTTATGTTTCTAACTACCTTTGTTTTTGTGTAGTGACTTGGGGGGTGCGTTTGTGTGAATATTTAAGGAAACATAAAGGGCAGTAGATTTTGCATGGGCTACACACGGTTTATCTAAACCGTACGGCCATACCGTGCGTAGATAATATTGGAGGCAGTGGCTAATGCATGGTCAGTGCACGATTTGTCTAACAGTGCGGCCTAACCATGCGAGGAGTGCTTGAAGAGGCTGCAGTGACCACACGGTTAGCGCACAGTTTGTCTAACCGTGCGATAAAACTGTATAGGAACATAAACTAGATCCTAAAATTGTGGATCTCAACCATTTTTCCTCTAACATGCTCGTTTAACCACCTAAGTGGCCATAACACGGGATTACCCTCCCTTGAAGGTATGAGAACCTCTCCCAAGATTTTTGGAGGTGATCCGAAGGCTTTTCTTGGCGAATCAAAGCCAGTTTCTTGAAGTATGTGATCGTTCTTGTTTGGTTTCTTAGATCAACTTAGATCTACTTCTCCTATTCTCTCGGTTTCATATATCTATTCCCGTTATGGGTAGATATATGTGTGTGGATGCCAAATATGTTGATATTTGGTCTTGGTTGTGTTAGGAGAAGAGATCTAAGTCGGATTCTTGGAGGATCTACCTGAATTTCTTATGCTTTCTTCGTTTGTTTGGGTTTTCATCAAAAACCATTGAGGTAGAGGATTCGTTGTTTCTCTTTCTTTTACTTGCAACTGTAGTGTTATCATGTTTAATCCCACTGGATGACAATGGAAATTGACATAATAATTTTTTTGAATTGGATAAAGAAATAGCATCGACTGTATGTTATTGCCTCTGGTTTTTCTAGATAGCGTGATATCTATGCTTTATTTGCATAGCTATTTATCTTGATGGAAATCGGTAAAGAACGTAAACCGGGATTAATTGATAATTTTTTGGATAAAGATAAAGAGGCATGAAAACGAATATGGTTGTTGATGTAATTTTATTTTGATCAATTTGGCATAGTATGCAAGTTTAATCATTTGTGATAGCTTACTGGTTTGGTTTCCCAATGTTGGAACCAACGAATTATAAATCTGTTAATTCAAGATGGATTAAAGAATTTGATTTTTTTGACAATTCCTTGAAGGGTTTTGAGTTACCCCCTGGATTGTTAATGGGCCATAGCCCAATTTATGTGATGGTTGTTTTTTATGCTGCTTGTGTTGAGACGTGATCCTATAGGGGTGTTGTGATATGTGTGGGCATAGAGGCCCTTAGGTTGTGGCAGAAAATGATGCCTAGAGTGGCGAGATGCATCAGTTTATGCATGTGGGTGTCAGGGAGGACACTAGGGATGATGGAATGGGATGGATGTGATTATTGGATGATTTATGATTGTTATTGGTTGATTATCTTCTTTACTTTTCCCCACTGCTCGAGGAATCTGTTATTCCTTACCTTTCTTTAGAAATATGTGAAGACAAGCGGGGTATGCCACGTGCATCCATTTTTAGCTTCTCATGGAAGGATTGGTATATGATATTACTATAAGTGGCAAAGACTTGATGAGTAGTGCATCTACTCACCATGTTGATCCCCTTGTGTTTAGTAGCATAGAATTTTTTTCAAGAATGCTTGGAAATGTGGGAAAATAATTCTATAATGAATAATTGAATAAATGGTGTTAACCATGGGGATAGAGTTGCTGGAACATAATGATGAGGTCTTAATTTTGAAGGAACAATTGACATTGGGTGTTAAGCTAATGACATTTAATGTGGAATTGTTCATGGTTAATTAATTTCTAAATAATTAATTTACTTAATGTGGAACTGATAAAAAAGTAATGAATTAATCTAATAAAAAACTTTAAATGGTTGTGTGCTTATACGATATATAGTCCAAGAAGTAGTAGACTAGGGTCTAAGAGAGGGTAGCTATAGTTGTGTCTAAGAATAGGTTATGCCCATAGAGTGGTTGTGTGTTATAGTATAATCTATACCTTTTTTGTTTCTATACGATACTCTACCCTATCAGTAAGGGAAACTGACACCCTGGGGATTCATAGCCCTAGAGGGGGGTGTTTTCCCAAACATTCCAATGGGATGATGGATGGCTGACTACCCTCTTTGTCACAGCTCTCTTCTCTTGGTAGTTACTGGTGCTGGCAGTCACATTGGTTAGTTTTCCCCATATATGCATGTTGAGGGCTGTAATGTATTATGGATACTCACAAACATATATTCTGGATATAGTTTTCTATGGACTACTATAGGTGTAATGTGTATAGGCTGTGATGGCATAAGGATCCTTTCTCGGTGTATGGGGTGTAATGGCATGAGGTATAATACCAAACATATGATACACGTTATGCGAGCTGTGGTGGCTCCCAAAAAAAACATGGTTACTTTTCTGTGTGTACTTGGTGGTTTTTCTTCTATGAGGTGTATATTGTGGTGCTTCGTCTAGGTGTCTACAACAAGCCTTTTTGGAGAGAGATGCTCAGGACGTGTGACATTGGGGCAAAGAGGAAAACCAGTGGGGAAGTAGTAGCGTGGTACCCTTGATATTCTTTATTATATGATATGTTCTTGTATGAATTACATGGTGAGAGTTGCCATGGTGTGGTTGGGAACTTTGTATACCTATTTTGGTGATGAGTTAATTCACTTGTTTTTTCACTGTGCTTTAGCATTCTTTCTTTACCATTGCACAAGAGGCTTCAGAAGGGATCCTACTGAGTAAACTATTATACTCACCCTATGTATCCATAAACTGCTTTTCAGGTCACTTGGAGCTGGTTGGAGATCAAGCTAGTTTCTACTAGCTTGTGGTTACAGGAGCTGTTTGGGCTTGTAGTTGCGGCTATTTATACTTTATTTTCAGTACATGCACTTTTTCCCTTCCAGTTGTAGTAATTTTTCCTGACATTTCATACGTGCACTTGGGATTATTTTATATTTCTGTTCTAAGTTGGAGTTTGTTGGTGTCTATCATATATCTCTCTTCCCCATGTGTTCTCCTAGAGGGTAATGCCTCCCATTTTGTGTGTTACTATACCCTCGGTGCTAGTCACCAACTCGGGGCCTACAGGAGGCGGGACTCAGTGGTCATTATCTCCCTTCTCACATTGCCAACCCAGGAGGGGTACACTTTGTGGGTAGGGGATCATGATAGAGTGGTATAATAGGTCTGGTTGAGGGATAGGATGGAGTTTGGAGATAGGAATAGGTGAGGTAGCATGGGTTGGTAGGCAACGGTGTCATTCATGTATATAAAGTGAGGTAAACAGTAGATACTAGCTGAGAAATAGGCACTTGGGCCCCCTATGATCAGATTTACAGACCTTTAAGTTTACAATGACTACTAAACAAGGTGACACTAGTTACATGTAAGAGACCTTGGAATGGATCATGAATCATTCTTCTTTGTGCATGTGTTTGAATGGGAAGACCTTGGGATAGGTTAGTAGAAAATGAATAAAAGAAAATAATTAATTAATTAATGTATAGTCTTATATATTATAGTATTAGAAGCTGTAACAGTTTTTTATTTTATATGTATGGCTCCAGGTCGATGTCCTCATCAAGTTTTCACAGAAAATGTCCAACAAGAATTTCTAGCAGATCGCCGTAGGGTAGAGGTTGACGATGACGACACACAGAGGAAGACACTCCGAGAGTTTCTGCGCCAGAGTCTACAGAAGTACGAGTGATCCATTTTTGATTCAGTCATAGAAGACTGGTTGGAGGAGGTCGTGATAGGCTTCAGTTGATCTGTGCAATGAAAGAGCTCTGGGTGTCCTTAGCTGTGATGATGCTACATGGAAAAGCAAGACAGTGGTGGTTCTTGTACCTCGGGGATCATGAGGAGTCAGCGAACTCATGGGAGGAGTTTCAAGACAAGTTTAGAGTTGAGTTCTTTTCATCGACTGCAAAGGCGTCCAGTCACTAGGAGCTTCATACCCTTTGACAGGGGATCTCTTCTATACAAGATTTTGGAATCCGTTTTAGGATCCTTTTACAACATGCTTCATACCTGTTACCAGATGAGGAGGCCAGTGCGAGGCATTTCAAGGAGGCTTTGCATCCAAAGATCCAACGCCAGGTCACCCCATTTATGATGAAGACATATATTGAGATGCTGGTGAGGGAATAAGTTGTCTAGAGGACTTTGGCCAAGACCGAATCATCAAGATAGGGGGATCATCATGATCCCTCACGATGAAAAGTTGTGGTCCGGGGTTCTAGGTTTTCTGGGAAGAAGCGTTTTCGTTCATCCGAGGGTAGGCCCCAGCCCTTCACATCATGTTTCATTAGAGGCAGAAACCCTCAGGTCTATGCCAAGGGATTAGGTGCTTGTTTTTTTATGGTGGTTGTGGCCATCAGCAGTGAGAGTGCCCAACCTTTCAGAGTAGTCATCGTGCACCAGGGGCAATGCTCCAGGTTCCTCTGTTGAGACAGTTACAGCTGAGGTATTAGTAGCTGGTTTCACCAACATTATATTACCAAAGGGTAGATGGGGCAGGCAGAGGACGACCACATGACACCCCCATCCTCAGAGAGCAGAGCGCGGCCATGATTGTGATCGTCATCAGGGTTAGAGATGTCATGGAGGAGGTCGTGGTCATCTTCATGCTCTAGCTTTGCCAACTCCAGGCGAGCCAGATGTCGTTCGAGGTACCCTTTTCTTGTTTTCGGCCTTGGTGTATGCCTTTTTTGATTGAAGAGTGACACACTTCTTCATATCACCTACCCTTGTCCATGCTTTGGGACTTGATGTAGAGAGTCTTACAATGCCCTTGGCGTTGACTATGCCAGTTGGAGGTCGAGCTGACTTGTTTGATGTATGTAGAGACTGTTAGCTAGTGTTGGGGAAAGACCTATCTTGGGGATATTTCCTATGTTTGCAAATACAACCATATGATGTCATCCTCATCATGAATTGGTTGTATTCAGTGCAGGCTATTTTGGATTGCTTCAAGAAGAAGATCATTTTCATTGGTCTAGATGGAGATCAAGTGGTGTTTGTTGGTGAGAGAGATCCTTAGATGGATCATAGGCACGTTCCATTCTTATCTTCCATGATGGCTGAGATGATTCTGAGTTCTTTAGAGGATTACAGTTGGCGTTTCGTAGGGTCATAGAGGAGAACCCTTATTTCTTTCCAGAATAGGTTATAGCATTACCCCCTCGACGAGAGATCGAGTTTGGGATCAAACTACTGTGAAGTGCATCTCCTATACCTATGTCTCCATATAGGATGGACCCTTGTGAGTTAAGAGAGATACGTATACAGCTTGATGGTCTATTACAGTGTGGTTTTGTTCGTCCAAGTGTGTCACCGTGGGGTGCACCCATTTTTTCGTGAAGAAGGCTAACAGTAGTTTGCGGTTTTTGTGTCGATTATCATCACTTAAACAAAGTGAAAATAAATAATCGCTATCATATTCTGTGGATTGATGATTTATTCAATTAACTGAAGGGTGAAAGTTGGTTCCAAAAGGTCGAGTTGCAGTCAAGATATCATCAAATTCGTCTGAAGGATGAGGATATCCCGAAGACTGCTTTCCATTGTCATCAGGGGCATTGTTAGTTTGTTGTAATGCCATTTGGCATGATGAATGATCCATCTATTTTTATGGGATTGATGAATGATGTGTTCTATGAGTTCTTGGACATGTTCGTAGTAGTTTTCATCAACGACATCCTTGCGTAATCCACATCTGAAGAGGAGTATGCAGAGCATCTACAAGCCATTTTGGGAGTTCTTCGTCGACATAAGCTATTTGGGAAGTTGTCGAAGTGTGAGTTTTGGGCTCGAGAAATCCATTTCTTGGGGCATGTTGTGTCCCAACAGCGAGTAGCTATGGATCCTTCAAAGATATAAACAGTTTTGTCTTGGGCAGCCCCCAAGACAGTTTCAGAGGTGCGAAGTTTCATTGGCATCGCAGGCTACTATAGGACATTCACAACAAATTTCACATGATTTGAGACTCCTCTAATATATTTGACCAGGAAGGATCATGAATTCATATGGACTTATCTGTGCCAGATAGTTTTTGAGTATCTAAAAGAGATGTTAGTAAGTGCTCCAATCCTTTTTCTTCCAGCTGAAAGAGTTCAGTTTGATGTTTTCTGTGATTCTGCACATCTGGGGTTAGGCGTTGTTCTCATACAGTAGAGGTCAGTTGTTTCATATGGGTCTCGGCAGTTATATCCCCGTGATTGAAACTATGCCACCCATGATCTTGAGTTGGCAGCCATGGTGTTTGATCTAGTTTTAGAGATATTACTTCATTGGTGAGCGCTTTTTCATTTTCACCGATCATAAGAGTTTGAGGGATGTTTTCTCCTTGCATGACCTGAACATACGACATCATCAGTGGATGGAGTTGTTACATAAATACGAATTTTAAATATTGTATACACCTGGGAAAGTGAATGTTGTAGCTAATTCACTAAGCCAAAAGTCACGTAGTGATACTGTGCATGAATCTAGTAATTCTTTTAGAGTAATGGAAGAACATTAATCATTACATATTGATATGGAAGTAGTTGGGGGTAGAAATTCTCTTTTATAGATGATGGTGCAGTAATCCCTGATGAAGAATGTTGAAGAGTCCCAGTTGGGATATCTAGAGGTGGAATTCTAGAGACACCAAGTTGATTGTGGTGAGGCCCCTGATGGTTGGAATGATGATGAACAACACCGAGTTTTGTATCATGGAAGGATTTGTGTTCCTTTGATGATGTGTGATACGGTCCTCAGAGAGTTCCATAGTTCAGTATTAGTGATACATCCTGGTGTGACAATGATGTACCAAGCCTTGAGAAGTCAGTTTCGGTGGCCTGGGTTGAAGCATGTTGTTGCAGACTTTATGTCTCGATGTTTAGTCTGGGAGAAGGTGAAGGCCGAACACCATGTTCCTGGTGGTATTCTCCAGCAATTATAGATTCCTCAGTGGAAGTGGGAGAATATCTCAATGGACATTATTTTTTGTCTACCTCGATCTCTGGGATGACATGATTCTATTTGGGTGGTAGTGGATCGTTTAACAAAATCGTCCCACTTTATAAAAATCAAGGATTCAAGCTCAGTGGATGTTTTTTCAGGCATTATCTAGAGGGGTGGTGAGACTTAATGGAGTCAGTAGGATGATAATTTCTGATTGAGATACTCATTTTACCTCGAGAGTGTGGAGAGGTCTCCAACATGCTTTTGGTTCTCAGCTATCCCTTAGCACTGATTTTCATCCTCAAACGGATGGTCAGACAGAGCGAACCATCCAAACCCATGAATACATGTTACACTCCTATGTTATTGATTTCAGATGTTCATGGATGAGGCACTTACCCTTTGTGGAGTTAGCTTACAATAATGTTTTTCACTCCACCATCGGTATGGCACCATTTGAATCCTTTTATGGCCAGCCTTTCCATTCTCCATTGTTCTGGACTGGGGTCGGAGAGTTAGAAATTCTTGTACTAGAACTAGTGCAGAAGACAGCAAAGTTGGTTTAGGTGAATCGTGAGAGGATGAATATAGTGCATGATCATCAGAAATCATATGCTGATCAATGAAGAAGACCCTTAGATTTTAAAGTTGGATCATGTGTTTCTGATGGTGACTCCCCATCGTGGGAAGCAAAGCTTTGGTCATGGAAGTAAGCTTTCTCCCCGATTTGTTGGGACTTTCTAGGTGTTAGCTCATGTTGGAGCTGTGGCATATCATGTAGCACTTCCCCCATAAATGAGTCAGATACATGATGTTATCCATGTATCATAGCTCCATTGTTATCTTCATGATGACTATCACATCACTGATTGGGGAGAGATCGATGTTGATGATGATGAAACCTTTGAGGAGCGACTTATGGAGATCCAAGACCGTAAGGATAAGGTGTTCCATGGGCATTCTATTCCTTTACATCATTTCTTATGGCTACACAGTGGCATGGGGGAGAGTACCTAGGAACATGAGTCATAGATACATGCTCAGTACCCAGATTTTTTTGATGTTTAAAACTTTTCAAGTAACGATGCGCCCTTTGTGGTTATACCTTTCATGTTTTATTTATGCATTTCTTTTGTTGTTTTGTTGAATTTCTCTCTTTTGAGAGGTATCTCAATGGGTGGTTGTTCAGACCCTATTTCATTTTCCCTTTATGTGGGTTTTGGATTCTCAAGGACAAGAATGTTTTCAGAGGTATATGATGTAATGTCCTGGACCTCTTCGGTCCACTAATTTGTAAAAATGCGTTGTTAGAGTCGTTCCGGGAGGTCAAGGTAACTTATCCCCAACGCATTTCCAAAATCATCTTTTTTGATGAACCGTTTCAATGGTATAAAAATGTGAATTGTAACATCATTTACGCTTTCAGGTACTTTTGATGTTTCTAAATACTTTGGTTTTGAAGTAGTGACTTGGGTGTGCGTTTGGGTGAATCGTTATGGAAAACAAATGGGCAGTAGATTTCGCATGGGCTGCGCGTGGTTTGTCTAATCTGGGCGGCCATACCGTGCATAGTTAATATTGGAGGTCGTGGCTATCGCATGTTTAGCACACGGTTTGTCTAACCGTGCGCCCTAACCATGCGAGGAGTGCTTGATAAGGCAGTAGTGACTGCACGATTAGCGCATGGTTTTTCTAACCGTGCGATAAAATCGTGTGGGCTCTTAAACTAGATCATAAAATTATGGATCTCAACCGTTTTTCCTCAAAATTTATCGCTTAAACTCTTAAGTGGCCATAACTCGGGATTACCCTCCCTTGATGGTTGGAGAACCTCTCCCAAGCATTTTGGAGGTGATACGAAGGCTTTTATTAGCGAATCGAAGCCGGTTTCTTGATGTATGTGATCATTATTGTTTGGTTTCATAGATATACTTATATCTACTTCTCATCTTCTCTCAGTTTCATAGATCTACACCCAATATGGGTAGATCTATGTGTGTGGATTGTAAATATTCTGAGATTTGGTCTTTGTTGTGTTAGGAGAAGAGATCTAAGGAGGTTTCCTAGAGAATCAACTCGGCATTATTGTGCGTTCCTCGTTTGTTGGGGTCTTCGTCAAAAACCTCTAAGGTAGGGGATTCATTTGTTCTATTTATTTTACGTGAAACTACATTGATAGAATGTTTAATCCCAATAGATGACAATGGAATTGAAATAATAAATATTTTGAACTGGATAAAGAAATAGTATCGATCATATGTTATTTTCTCTTGTTTTTCAAGATAGTTTTATATCTATTCTTGCTTTTCTTAGTAGTTGTTCTGGATGGAAATCAGTAAAGAACATAAAACAGGTTTAATTGATAATTGTTTGTCTAAAGATAAAGAGGCATGAAAATGAATCTGGTTCTTGTTGTAATTTGATGTTGATCAATTTGGTGTAGTAATCATGTTTAATTTATTGTGATAGCTTACTGGTTAGGTTTATTGATGTTGGAACCAACGGATTATAAATATGTTAATTCAAGATGGATTAAAGAATTTGATTGTTTGATAATTCCTTGAAGGGTTCGGAGTTACCCTCTTGGTTATTAAAGGGCCATAGCCCAATTGATGTGATTGTTGTTTTTTCCTACTTCTTGTGTTGAGACGTGACCATGGAGGGATGTTGTGATATGTGGGGGCATATAGGCCATTTGGTTGTGGTAGTGGATGATGCCTAGATTTGTGAGATGCATCAGTTTATGCATGTGGTGTCGGGGAGGACACCAGGGATGATGGAATGGGATGGATGTGATTATTGGATACTTGCTGATTCTTATGGTTGATTATATAGTTTTCTTTTCCCCACTACTCAAGGCAGTTGTTTTTGCTTACCATTCTTCCAAAAGACACGAAGACATGCATGGTATCACACATGCTTTTCATGTTTATATTCTCAATGAAGGATGGGTATATGCTATTTGTTTAAGTGGCAAAGACTTGATGTGTAGTACATCTACTCACCGTGTTGATCGCCTTGTGTTTAGTAGAATAGAATGTTTATCTAGAATCCCTAGGAATGTGGGAATGTAATTATATAATTAATAATTGAATAAATGGTGTTAACTGTGTGGATGGAGTGGCTGGAACATAATGATGAGGTTGCAATTTTGAAGAAACAATTGACTTTGGGTGTGATGCTTATGAAATTAAAAGTGGAATTGTCCATGGTTAATTAAGGTTTTAATAATTAATTAATGTAAAGTGTAACTGATAAAAAGGGAATGAATTAATCTAATAATGGTCTCTAAATGGTTGTTTGCTTATAAGATACCTAGTCTTAGATGTAGCAGCCCGGAGTCTGAGAGACATTAGCTGCAGTTGTGTCTAAGACAAGGTTATTCCCGTAGTTTGGTTGTGAGTTATAGTATAATCTGTAATTTTGGTGTGTCTATATGCTACTCCACCCTGTCAGTAAGTGCAATTGAGACCCTGGGGATTCTGAGCATTGGGTGGGTGTTTTCCCCATAATTCTGGTGGGTGGATGGGTTGCTAACTACCCCCTTTGGCCCCTCTCTATTGTCTTGGTAGTTACGGGTTCTGGTAGGCACATTGGTTAGTTTTCCCCATATATGTGTGTAGAGGGCTTTAATGGCTTGTGGTTATTCACACACATATATTCTGGATATAGTTTTATATGGAATACTATAGGTGTAACGTGTATAGGCTTTGATGGCATGAGGATCCTTACTCGGTGTATGGGTTGTAGTGTCTTGAGGTATATTACCCAACATGTGATACACGTTATGTGGGTTGTGGTGGCTTCTGGAAAATACCTGGTTACATTGGTGTGTGGACGTGATGGTTTTATTGCATGAGGAGAATATTGTGGTGCTTTGCCCAAGTGTCTACGGGAAAGCCTTTTTAGAGAGAGATGCTCAGGACGTGTGACGTTGGGGTAAAGCGGCTAACCAGTGGGGAAGTAGTAGCGGGGTACCCTTGATATTCACTATTATATGATATATTATTTTATGAGTTACTTGGTGAGACTAGCCATGGTGAGGTTGGGAACTTAGTATACCTGTTTAGATGACGAGTTAGTTTCACTTGTTATTCACTGTGCTTTAGCATTCTTTCTTTACCATTGCACGAGAGCCTTTAGGGAGGATCCTACTGAGTATACTATTATACTCACCCTATGTATACATAAACTATTTTTCAGGTCACTTAGACCAGAATGGAGATCCGGCTGGTTTCTACTAGCTTGTGTTTGCAAGATCTATTCAGGATTTTGGTTGCTTCTATTTTTACTTTCTTTTGGGTACTTGCAGTTTTTCCCATCTAGTTGTATTAATTTTACATGGAATTTCATATCTTCACTTGGGTTTCTATTATATTTCAGTTCTGAGTTGGAGTTGGTTGGTGTCTATCTTATCTCTCTATTTTGCTTGTGTTCTCCTAGAGGGTAATGCCTCCCATTTTGTGTATTAATATATCCTCAGTGCTAGTCACCAACCTGGGGCATACTAGAGGTGGGACTCGGCGGTCATTATCTCCCTCCTCACATTGCTGGCCCAGGAGGGGTATACTTTTTGGGGGCGGGGGTCATGACATATCATATTCTAAATCGAAGACCTGAATGGGGTCTAAAAGATGGGATTGACCCTAGTGTGGGTATAAATCTAATGACTGTTGGTTATTTGGAAACATTACACGATATAAATTTTTATTTGTTTTATTATTTATTTATTCAGTTTTATAATTAATAAATAATTGATTTTCTCTCAAACATTGTGTTGTATGAAAAATAAGAGACCATTTTTAGGTCGAAAATGTTGTTTTTACCCTAGATAGGGCATAACAACTGAGCACAATGGGAATTTTTTCATATTTCACTTAACATTAATGTAATTAATTATTTAAATTAATATAATTAACGATACATTTTTTTATTATTGCTTCCTCATCAATACTTCCCCAAACATCCTTTTTTGATTTATCATTAATTCCAAAACCATTGAATCTACCATTTTTTTATTTATGTAATTCAAAAAAACATTAAATTGGTGAATTAATTAATTCATATTCATATTTATGTTGAATCACACATTTAAAATGGGTATTAAATTTTCAGTTTTGATTTACCATATGTGGCTAGATTTGAAATGGGTATAACATCGTTTCAATATAAGTTGCTACATATTTTTTTTATGTTTGTAAGATGTTGGTTCTTATTATTCATGTTTAGTGATGTAGTCTTCTTATTACCTCACTCATACATTCTAGGGAATATGAAAAACCCTGCTCTATCCTGTTTATGGCACACAAGGTGTTCATTTTTATTTAATTTTTATTGTTTTTATTTCTTTTATCTAATTATGTAAAGAATATTTATTTTAAATTAAATTATTAGATATAGATTTATAAATGATCATCCTGATAAAAATTATCAATGAATAAATATACATTATTTTTATTATTATTATAGCAGAAAATATATTATCCAAATTATTATACTATAAATATGAAAATTAAAATATGTTATTTATTAATATTATTTAACGATAATTTATCGATTATCAAAAGGTAATTATTATAATTATCAAGTGATAAATACTAGACTATCGAAGGATCATTTTCAAAATTATGAAATGAAAATTTATAGATTATAAAATGATAATTATTAAATTTATAAATTGATAATTTCTTCATTATTAAATTATAATTTTTATAATAAATTTTAAAATGTTATATATAAGTGGATATTTAATGGTAAATTATAAAAATATAATAATAAAAGGATAATCTCTTATAAATTACAGAAATATATTTATAAACGGGTTGATTTAGAAGAGATTATCAAAATAATAATAATTAAATGATTAATATAGGAGTAAAATTTATAATTATTTATCAAAAGGTAATTATAAAAGGATTATTTATAATAAATTATCAATGTATAATTTGAAAAAGATAATTTATAAGAAATTATAAAAAGATAATTATTTTGTAAGAGAATATTGTGAGCAGATGCATTGACCTAATGATAATTTTTTAATTATTTTGGTTAAGTAACATTGCATGTTATTTTTTAATGATAATTTAGAATATACTTGGAAAGATAATATATTAACACAAGTGATAATATGTTTTTTACAATAAGATTTTTGGTTTTTGGAATCAGGGATCCTTGAAGTACCTTATTCTTTGTCATGATAAATTTCACAATAATAATTCCACAAATAAGGATCTTTTCATTTTTTACTACCTTTATTAATTGATGTCATTTTTGGTAGGAAGTTCCATACCTTCTTGGTATCTCTTCATTCAAGTTCCCATGGTATGATTACCATATTTTCATATTTGATATCCATGATGGAAATATGATTTCTGGTGGGTGTGTGTTTATCCCATGACAAAATATAACAATGCTCCATGAGAATTACTGAGATATCTAGATTACATGATCAGGTTTGAATCGCATGTTATAATATTTATTTGATATATGTTTCGAATAACGCCTTCCATGATAGGATTCATCTTTTCATAGAGATATGTCTGATACATGGTATGCTCTTATATGTGCTAGGTATCTATGATATAGGTGGACCCATTATGGATCAATACCCCTAAATGGGGAGCATGTTTAGGCACTGCATGTGAAATTATAACCAGATAGAGATGGATTACATGGAATGATGTCTTGGTGTGGCCAACCCTAGGGTCCTAACAATCATTAGTGATCAGACCTGTAAGTGATTACCATGGTTCAGGAAGATCATGATTGATCATACCCACATGGAAACAATTTGGTAAAGTTTCCTGTATGATTTTAGAAGAATATAGCACAAGGTATTGATGGCCTAGTGTGTCCTGATTGAAAGTCATAGGGCCTGAACAATTGTCGAGCTACTTGAGGCTATTTCTTATATAGATATGTTTCCATGATTATGTTGAAGTTTTCTATCATTGAGATGAAGCAGGTATGGTCAGGGGATTGTGGCATCTCAGAAAACACAAAACCACCTAGAGTTGTATTGGATATTTATTATTGTTACACATTCATCATTACTATGGAATGAAGTTTTATACATCATCACATCATGTTAAAGATGAATTGGTGGTGTCTTAATGAATCTTTTACTCACAACCTACTCAGGAATTTTGATGCACTTTTGGATTGGCTGAGGGATCTTGAGATGGGAAAGGTCCCTATAGTTGATAGTAGAGAATAGGAGTGTGTAACATGTGGTAGGATATGAAAGACACTTCAGGATTTTCTATTAATTTATATACATTATCTACATTATTTCTTTAGGACACTATTTGAACTTATTTGAGTGGATTTATTTTATTAAATGTTCTTCATCATTAATTTTATATTTGTTTTCATAATTAGTATATTGTTTATTTTTGAGTTTATAACATGATATTAAGGGTATTTTATCCCCACTGATGGACTTAGGCCCTCACTACTAGTTGAAAACTTCTTGTGTATGTGGGGACACCCATTAGGTGACATGGATTTCTTTCTTGGAGAAAGTGATTCATGTTACTATGTTACATAGATAATCTCCTACATTATACCCCAAGACACATCACATTTCATCATTAGCATCCCTATCATTTTTGATATCACAATTCATGAAAATATAGAATATTATATTTGTTCCTTATTTCAATCCATTTTCTATTACGATGGTTGGGGTTGAATTTGTTTAACAAGAAGTGAATGGTAGAGAATCATGGTTATTCTTTTTATGGAAACCATGAAAAAAAATCATCTTAAATCAATGACTATGATGATGTTTGTAGGATTATTTTTTTGAAATTTTATTAAGATGAAGAATATAATCAACCAACACATTTTTATCAATGAAAATGTGTAAGAGAAATAAATCAATGAAACAATTTACCATAAACAATGGCTTATGAAAAACCATAAATTTCTTCTTAATAACACGTATAGGTTTTGGAATAATTAAAATAATTTAATGGATCAATCAAAAATTAAATTCCATAGATCTTATTAATTGGATGACACTCAATAAATCTATCCATGATTTATGGGAATCATTATTTCCCACTAGAATATGGTTCTTGAATCTCTAATCAGATTTTTGTAGTAAAACATGACTATGAAAGATAACATGGAAATAATATCTAAAGGGTATATTTATTACACACCACTTAGGTTATTGTGTATTTAATTAATGTCGGAAAACAATCTTGTCTAGGGTTTTTAAAACCAAAATATTGATTACACAGTTCTTATCTAAAAACCAATGTCCTATCATTATCATGGTGTAAAAATACTAATCCAAACATCCATACAATAGGTATGAACTATCACACTTCTAGAAAGAGTTTTAATTTTTAATAGATAAAAATAACCAATAAAATGTACCTCATATTGATATTAAAAAATAATAGAGATGATGGTAAAATAAAAAATTTGATATCCAATGAATTTTTGAATTTTTTTTTTCATAATTTCAAAAGTTTAATTTAATATTATACCAATTTATGTATCCATAGACAATGAAACTCATAAAATGTGATATTCCCTAATTGATAAATCCAATATATTTTAAAAAATCAAAATTTTTTCATATTGATGGTAACCTTTTTTATTTTACATAATATATTGTGTATTTTTAGTTTTAGTTTTTCATATTATGGTGGATTTGTGAATGTTTTTCCCACATAATAAGTATGTATATTCTGATCAGTCAATTTTTATTATCATGGGTCAATCTATGGATTATTATATTATATTGTGTATTTTTTATTTTATATAAAACTAACACCCAAAAAAACATTCCATATTAACTATTTAATGGGTATATTAAATGGTTGTTTTTGATAAATTTTTTTATAACAATTAAACATCTATTTACAACTAAACTAATTGTTGGGGTCATGTGGTGACTATATAGAGGGAATGATGTATACACTCCCTAAACATAATATACAGTTTTTCATAGACTTTATGTTAGATAGTAATCAATTTTTATTATTTATCATATTATATTTTATGTAAATAAACTGTTAACCATTTAGAAAAAATATTTAATAAATGGAATATTTTGGTTTAGAGTATTTTATGGTTTGGAGGATATTAAAGGTATTTATATCTAAAATTAAAAATTCATACATTGTTAAAGTATATATTTTGACTAAATATATTTTTTATAGGGATTTGTATTTATGTCAAGATATTACACCCTTGTAATTATTTATTTTTTCTAATGGTTTCTAGAATAATATTACTAAAATAGAAAGTATAGACTACAATCCATGAGAAAGTACTATGTTTAAACTATTTTTGTAAGAGTTAACATTGAAGAATGGTTTATGTATTTTGGATTTGAGGAATTATTTTGAAGAAATATAGAACAGATAGTGTATTGTAAGATATGAATCATTAAGCTGGGGTGAATGGATATTCATTACAATTTGTGGCTCATGTCACAAATGGTGGCATTGAATTTTGGATTATACCATAAATATTGTGGTTAAACAATAATGTGATGGTAATATATGTTTTTATTTTTAAAATATTTTATTTTATAGATTGTATATGATGATTAGGAAAATAATTTTATACGTATGAATATTGTGATATAAATTCACCATAATGAATTTTTTTTTCTATAATGGGAGTAGTTATCATTATTTTGTGTTTTCAATATTATTCAATCATTGATGTCATGGAATGAAATTTTATGATATAAATAGACCAATAATAAATCATGGATGTCCTAGAAAATGTATGGTGGAGATATTATGATCATGAAATAATTATACGGTATTAATGGATTGTATCCACTTATCGATATCTAATGATGTGAATAACAATGATATTTTAGAGATAATGAATATGATTTGAGGTATTTATATGGATGAAGATGTGAAATTTTACTATTCCTATGAAGTTTAATTTTTTAAAAAAATATACAATTGAGGTGATGTGGGATCTTATTTTTTGTGTGAAATGTTTTTCTTATTATGCTCGTATTTATGATACAATTGTAACAATATGTCTAATCCTAGATGTAACACCCGAGATTTTTATGAGTAATATTTTGTTTTTATGTTATATATATATCATCAAAGGAATCTTTCACTACACACTAGCTTGACTTACTTTACACGCAATCGCGACCTTCCTTGATAGCTTGCGTCGTACGCAATACCGAGTTTCACTAAACAACGATATGCTATTAAAATATTATTAAAACTATCCATTATGAATAGTAATAACCACTTTTTTAAATTTTATAAATTTTATTTTTCAAAATGGACTTCATTTTTGGATTTGGAATACCGAAATTAGCCTAGGGTGAAATTTTGATATTTTTCTGAAAACTTTCAATTTTTGATGAATAGTGAAACCACTAAGTGGTAGGTTAAAAACTGAATTTTGAATAAAACTTAATTTTACCACTTATGTGAATGGAATTTCGAAAATCTGACAGACACGGTTGATATTAGTAAGTAAAATGTGGTTCAATGAGATAAAAATAATTTTTGCTGAATAGTAACTTTTTACTTTTTTTTACCGCGGTTAATAGTAAATAGGGTAACTAAGGGTAAATATGATATTACTATTACCCTAACACATGTCCTAATTCTATTGGATAAGTATAATTCGACCAAAAACATCCTTATGAATATAATATGACCATTTAGGTCCACTTGGATTAGATTATGACATTTAATATTATTTTATTTAATGAATAGTTAAAATAGTTAAAATCAAAGTTTAATAACTAAAACATTTATAATATGGGGTTATACATAAGATAAATTCGACTATAAACATTCATTAGAAAGATAAAAATATTTAATACATAATGATATTTTATTTATAACTTTTAGACATTAAATAAATTAATTTATTTATGACACAACGATGATGCAGTAATTACCCTTTTAAGGAAATGTTAACATAATTGATGTTATAAATGCTCAAATAAATGTAATTTGAGACTTTTTATGAATTAAAATAATTTTCTAGGTTACTATGATATATTAGTGTGGATTTAATCAACTTTTTTCTAACATATAATTCTGTTATGACTTTCACAAAAATCATATATCAAATAGTGTCAAAATTGACAAAAAATAGTTTTTAAATCAAATATTATATTATTAATTGTTATTTTATTCCTAAAAATCTAAGGTTCGGCCAAATGAGTTATATAAGGATATATATATTAATAATAAACAACTTGGGGTTCGTTTGTCATGTTATAGTAATTGTATTAACCATATAGTGTAAGAAAACAAAAAGTCACGGTAAAAGTCAAATTATTTAACTTAGAGTTAAATCTAATTGATAAGGTTAAAATAATAACCTAAACATGTCTAAATCCTACTGGTTGATATTATTTCTACCCATCTCCACTTTACCTTCGAAATAAGACCCTTTGGAACCATTATAAACCGATTTTGACTTTAATATAAAATAATATTTTCAGATATTCTTAAGGTGCCCCTCTCCTCCCTTATAAAAGGGCACCTCCTCCCCCTCCTCCTCATACAAATTTGAGCACTCAAGCTCGGCCAAACCCTGCCAAAATCCCTTCTCCACTTCCCTAGAATAATCCTAGAGGTCCTGGTATTCATCAAAGACCAATCTTAGTTCCCTAAGTGATGGATTCAAAGAGGCGTTTCAAAGAAGAGGTAATATCCATTACCGATCTTATCAATTTCTTTCTTCTTCAAAATATTCTTCATTAGTTGTTTCATGATAAAGTAATAACATAATTATTACTTACATACTGATATGTTATTATAAATATGAAACAACCCTAATTCACCTTCTATCCATCCTACAGAAAAATGAAATCACCGCGCGTGCGTACGTACGGAATACTGTCTCCACGCCGTGGTGTAATCTATTTTCCACCATCACCTTACAAGGATTGGTATAATTTTGTAATGAGTAACTATATATGATTATTATAAATTTATATTGATACTGAAATAGTATAAATACACTTAAATACAATTCCACGATCATGGGAACAATATCATCGCTCGTGCGTACGTACGGAATACCGTCTCCACGATGTGATGCGACTCGTTCTACATGATCATCATTACATAATAATTATATAAATGAATTGAATGAATAAATATGATATATGTTACACTAATACCATTCTGGATATAAGGTACCTATAACCTTAAAATAATAATAAGAATTTATTCGGCAAAACACTCATAAGAACAAAAGGCAATAAAGACCCGAGTAACAAGTAACAATGAAATATTACTAATAAGAAGCTAAGAATATGACCATATATGATATCATATCAATATGTATTATTCTGGAATAAGTCAATAACATTATTTAAACCATTATACAGGAGCTTCAGACATGTACAAAGCAAATCGGACCTAAGGTAAGGGAAATATCACAATCTCATTTTTATCCGAGATTGTTTATAATTTACTATTTACTGGGGTGTATTTTATCATCCACATCCATGATTCCTAAATATGTAATATTATTTACATTCTCCTAAAATTGTTTAAATCCTATTTTACCCTTCGGTGAGTTTTTAGTAAAAGATATGAAAGGAATCTTTTGTCGTTTTTCGTACGAGGTACTTTTTTGACTTTTCCGACAAAAGTACGAAGAATGTTTTTTTAACTTATACGGCAAGAATGGATTTTTAAAACATTATTTCCAAGAATATTCCTTTATAAGTTTCCAAGTTTATTTTTAATCATCATATTTTATTTTATAATTGTATGACATGTTAAGAAAAGAAAAGTGTTTTGAAGTAGAAAGGATATTTCCCTCAAGAATGGAGTTCAAATGTTTTATCAAAATTATTTTCCATCTAAGATAATATAGGGTTCTGTTTTTATCCTTTTTATTACATTGATTTGATTATGTTTTGAGGGAATTATTTTTATGAAGTCATTTACCTTATATGATTTGTTTTATGATGTCATGATGTTTCAAGAATCCCATTTTTGTTACATGTGTTATGCGATGATGTATGATTTATGATTATGTGGTACACATAAGAAAGGATTCATTATAAGATGGGTGGGACCTATATCTCCCTCCAATTAATTGGGTAAAGATTTATATCTCATGATATAGACATGGCTGGAACGAAAGGTTATTTCGGTTCAGTGATACAGGACTGAAACGAGGAGTGAACTCGGTTCAGAAATGGACTTTGTCCACTAAGATAGTCTTGGAAATGAGTCATGAATAACAAGAAATGATTTTCCATGATTTTGTGTGCATGCCACAAAGTTTCAAGTTTTATGTTATGATTATGGGGATCTCATTTTCACTTCTATGATTTATTCCATGTTAAGATATTATGATGTCTTTTGCAGGTTATGATTTTCAAAAAGATATGATATGATTTTTATTTCCTTTATTTGCCCAGGCTGAGCATTTGAGCTCACCCTTTTTTGTATGTTTTCTTTTCCCCAGGTCAGGAAGATGGATATTAAGTAGAATATGCTAAAAGGGACCTTAGATATGATGAAATAAATGGGAGACACTGTAGAAGATTTATGAACCAGTTGTTTATGTTTCCCAGTTTCTAAAGACACTATACATATACGGTCCTTTGTGGTTTTGTCATATGTTGTAATAAGTGTGCTTCAATTTTGATGTATTAATAATTTATGTAAAGTATGGGTTGTTATAGTTTGTATCAGAGGAAAGGTATAGTCAACCTTTGGAAACTAGGATTTGAAAGCCTTAGTAAGAACCCTAAGGATAAGTCTAAGCATAGAACACAATCTTAGTGTTTTAGAAATGGCCATGAATATCCTAGGATAAGACCTTAAGTGTGAAAATTTTATTCTTGAATTATGTGGTTTTCCTATTATAATTAGTGTTGCTGGCACTATTCTTCTTTGTTTTAGTCAATGGCTGGAACCCGAAGGAACCGTGTTAATGCGGAATGCGATGGGAAATGCAATGATTGTCCCCCTGAGCAACCAAATGATATGGGAGCTGGAATAAAAAACCTTGTAGCCATGATCACACAACTTTCTCAAGCTATGAATCATGCAGGACTTCCAAACGAGCAAATTAAGGAGCAACATTCTGTTGAATCCTTCATGAGGTAGCGTCCACCTTCTTTCAGTGGGTCTACTGATCCATTAGTTGTTGAAAAATGGACTAGTACTACTGAAAAGATATTTTCAGTTCTTCAATGTTCTGAACTTGATAAAGTCATCCTAGCAGTGTATCATTTGGAAGGAGATGCTGATCAATGGTGGAATCTTATTAAGAATATGAGGCAAAGTGATGAAATTGAGTCCATGGAATGGGACGAGTTCAAGAACTTATTTTTCAATAATTACTTCCCTCGTATTCTCCGAACAAAGATTGATAAAGAGTTTCTTGAACTGAAGCTAAGGGATGATGAATCTGTTGGTACCTATGAAGAAAATTTTACAAGACTTGCAAGGTACGCTTCTGGTATTATTATCCAACCTGAGATTAAGATCGATCGATTCTTTAGTGGCTTAAAACCAAGTCTTCGAAGGGTGTTATCCATAAGGGACTTCATTAGCTATGAGGAAATCGTTCGATGTGCTCTCAAAGTCGAGATAGAGATTGGAGTAACCCATCAGTCATATGGGTTTGATAAGAAGAGGAAAATGGAATTCGAAGGAATGTCTAAAGAGCACACTGAAAAGAAGATGAGCTTTCCCTTATGCTCAAAGTGTGGAAAGAAACTTGGAGGGAGTTGTCTTCAAGGGACAAGTAAATGTTTCAAATGTTGAAAGGAAGGTCATCGAGCATTTGAATAACACGATAATGGGAAGAAGATGTCTAATGATGCAAAAAAAGGAAGGGATACACAAGAATGAACCTACTACACTTCAATGTTTCAAGTGCAAGGAGATGGGGAATTATGCCAATCAATGCCCAAATCCAAGGGTTGATGATGTTGGTCGACGTCAACAAACTCTTAAGGCTAAAGAAAAAGGAAAGTCACATGCAATTTCTATCAGCTATGTGGAGTACGATAACGAAGTGGTGAAAGGTACACTTACCATCCACTCTAAAGTATCAAATGTTTTATTTTATTCTGGATCCACCCAATCTTTTATTTCTGAAGAATTTTCTAAGGGTATCACCGTATTACCTCAACAATTAGATGTTGAGTTAGCTGTGACAACACCTAATGGCACATCAATCGCATCAAAATTTTATAATTCTTATCCAATTGACGTTTGTGGGAAAGTGATTCCTGCAAATCTTGTGATCCTTCCTTTAGTGGAATTCGATGTGATTCTTGGCATGGATTGGCTTTCTTTATATGGAGCTCATATCAATTGCCAATGAAGAGAAGTCACATTTCATATTCCAGATCAATCTATGATCGTCTATCAATGCAAGGATGAACATAACCTTCCAGTGGAAATTTCTTCCATTTTATGGGTATTGATTCCACTAAATGAAGGTTATTTATCTCAAATGGTTGGTGAGAAACTCGCGATTAAGAATATTCCCATCGTACGGGAGTTCGATGATGTCTTTCCGGAGGAATTACTGGGTCTTCCACCAAATCGTGAAGTTGAGTTTTCAATAGAACTCGTACCGTGTGCTTTGCCTATTTCAAAGACACCTTATAGAATGGACCCAATTGAGTTGCATGAATTGAAGAAGCAACTCCAAGAGAATCTTGATAAGGGATTCATATGCCCTAGTGCGTCACCTTGGGGAGCACCTGTTCTATTTGTTAAGAAGAAAGATGAATCAATGAAACTCTGCATTGATTATCGAGAACTTAACAAGATCACTATCAAGAACAAATATCCTCTCCCATGCATTGATGACTTATTTGACCAACTACGCGGAGCTCAATACATTTCCAAGATTGATCTTCATTCAGGGTATCATCAATTAAAGGTCAAAATGGAGGATATACCAAAGACGGCTTTCCGTACAAGGTATGGACACTATGAATTTATAGTGATGCCATTTAGTCTTACTAATGCCCCTGTTATCTTCATGGATCTAATGAATAGAGTCTTTAGAGACTATCTTGATCAATTTGTGGTAGTCTTTATAGATGATATTCTTGTCTATTTAAAGAGAAATGAAGAGCATGATGATCACTTGAGAATTATATTGAAGACCCTGAGAAAAGAGAAGCATTATGCCAAATTTACCAAGTGTGAATTTTGTCTTCAAAAAGTTGCATTTTTGGGTCACATAATCTCAAAAGAGGGGATATCTGTGGATCCAACAAAAATCGAGGTTATCGAAAGATGGTCGAGACCAACAACAGTAACTGAGATCCGATGTTTTCTTGGTTTGGCTAGATATTATCGACATTTTGTAAATGATTTTTCACGATTATCTAACCCACTCACCAAGTTGACTCGGAAAGGAGTTATGTTTGTTTGGATAGAGGAATGTGAAGAGAATTTCAAGGAGTTGAAAAGAAGGTTATCCAATGCACCTGTGCTCACACTGCCTTGTAGTGGAGAAAGGTTTGTGATATACAGTGATGCATCCAAGAAGGGATTGGGGTGTGTTCTTATGCAAAATGATATGGTGATAGCTTATGCCTCACGATAGTTGAAAATCCATGAGAAAAATTACCCAACACATGATTTGGAGTTAGCTGCGGTAATCTTTTCATTAATGATTTGGAGGCATTACCTTTATGGTGAAAGGTGTGACATTTATACTGATCATAAAAGTTTAAAGTATATTTTCACACAAAAGGAGATGAATATGCATCAAAGAAGATGGTTGGAGCTGATTAAGGATTATGACTGCTCAATCCATTACCACCCTGGGAAAGCAAACAAGGTGGCAGATGCATTAAGTCGACAAGACCATGCTAGTTTATCCATGATGAGGATCACAAAAGATCCAATATTTATGGATTTACAAAGGATGGAACTGGGAATTATAATGGAAGGGGTAAAATCTTATATTTCTCAAATGAATGTTCAACCATATATACATGTGATGATTAAAGAGGCACAGAAAGAAGATGTCGAGTTACAAAAGAAGGTGGGAAATGTTCCTGAATTCAACCTTGATTGTGATGGGATAATAAAGTTCCGGAATCGGGTTTGTGTTCCTACCATCCCCAAATTAAAGATGGAGCTGCTGGATGAGGCTCATAGTTCTTCATTCTCTATTCATCCTAGAAGCACGAAGATGTATAGGGACCTGAAAGAGTACTTCTGGTGGGATGGCATGAAAAGAGATGTTTCTGAATATGTCTCTCGATGCTTGGTCTGTCAACAAGTTAAAGCTGAGAGACAGAAGTATAAGGGGATGTTACAACCATTACCCATACCCAAATGGAAATGGGAAAACATCACTATGGACATTGTCACAAGACTTCATAAAACATCCAAAGGCAATAATGCTATCTGGGTCATAATTGATCGTCTTACAAAGTCTGCACACTTCATTGCTATTAGAGATGATTTCGCTCTAGATCAGCATGCCAGGAAATATATAAATGAAGTGGTAAGATTGCATGGAGTACCACTTTCTATTATATCTGATCGGGATCCGAGATTTACCTCGAAGTTCTGGCGAAGTCTTCAGCATACTCTAGATACAGAGTTGAGTTTCAGCACTGCTTATCATCCACAGACAGACGGTCAGTCTGAGAGAACAATTCAAACCCTAGAAGATTTGTTGAGAGCTTGCTCTATGGATTTCAAAGGAGGTTGGGATCAACACCTACCTTTGGTGGAATTTTCTTATAATAATAGATTTCACTCCAGTATTCAGATGGCTCCTTATGAAGCTCTCTATGGAAAGAAATGCCGGACTCCAACTAGCTGAAATGAAGTTGGGGAAAGAAAGCTATTAGGACCAGATCTCGTTGATGAAATGGCAGAAAAGGTCAGATCTATTCAACAACACATAAGAGCAGCTCAGAGTCGACAGAAAAGTTATGCCGACAACAGAAGAAAAGACCGAGAGTTTGAAGTGGGTGATAAAGTGTTCTTACGAATATCTCCCTGGAAGAGGGTTATGAGATTTGGAAAGAAGGGGAAGTTGAGCCCTAGATATATCTGTCCTTTCGAAATACTAGATCGTGTAGGGAAGGTAGCTTACCGATTGGCGCTTCCACCAAATCTCTCTCAAGTTCACGATGTGTTCCATGTATCTCTCCTGAGAAAGTACATACCTGATCCTTCACATGTACTAGGCTCAGAAGTTGTACCGCTGGAGCAAGATCTTTCTTAGGAAGAACAACCGATAGAGATTCTGGATTGTAGCGAAAAAGTCCTACGAAACAAGACCACTCGATTGGTGAAAGTTTTATGGATGAACCACCAACTTGAAGAAGCTACATGGGAGCTTGAGGATATGATGAGGGAGAAGTATCCTCATCAGTTTGTTACAAAGTGACGAATTTCAAGGGCAAAATTGATTTTAAGGGGGGTAGAATGTAACACCCGAGATTTTTATGAGTAATAATTTGTTTTTTATGTTATATATATCATTAAAGGAATGTTTCACTACACACTAGCTTGACTTACTTTACACGCAATCGCGACCTTACTCGATAGCTTGCGTCGTACGCAATACCGAGTTTCACTAAACAACGATATGCTATTAAAATATTATTAAAACTAGCCGTTATGAATAGTAATAACCACTTTTTGAAATTTTGTAAATTTTATTTTTCAAAATGGATTTCATTTTTGGATTCGGAATAATGAAATTAGCCTAGGGTGAAATTTTGGTATTTTTCTGAAAACTTTCAATTTTTGATGAATAGTGAAACCACTAAGTGGTAGGTTAAAAACTGAATTTTGCATAAAACTTAATTTTACCGCTTCTGTGAATGGAATTTCGAAAATCCGACAGACACGGTTGATATTAGTAAGTAAAATGTGGTTCAATGAGATAAAAATAATTTTTGGTGAATAGTAACTTTTTACTTTTTTTAACCGCGGTTAATAGTAAATAGGGTAACTAAGGGTAAATATGATATTACTATTACCCTAAAACATGTCTTAATTCTATTGGATAAGTGTAATTCGACCAAAAACAACCTTATGAATATAATATGACCATTTAGGTCCACTTGGATTAGATTATGACATTTAATATTATTTTATTTAATGAATAGTTAAAATAGTTAAAATCAATGTTTAATAACTAAAACATTTTTAATATGGAGTTATACATAAGTAAATTCGACTATAAATATTAATTAGAAAGAGAAAAAGATTTCCTACATAATGATATTTTATTTATAATTTTTAGACATTAAATAGATTAATTTATTTATGACACAACGATGATGCAGTAATTACCCTTTTATGGAAATGTTAACATAATTGATGTTATAAATGCTCAAATAAATGTAATTTGAGACGTTTTATGAATTAAAATAATTTTATAGGTCACTATAATATATTAGTGTTGATTTAATCAACTTGGTTCGAACATATAATTCTGTTATGACTTTCACAAAAATCATATATCAAATAGTGTCAAAATTGACACAAAATAGTTTTTAAATCAAATATTATATTATTAATTGTTATTTTATTCCTAAAAATCTATGGTTCAGACAAATGACTTATATAAGGATATATATATTAATAATAAATAACTTTGGGTTCGTTTGGCATGTTATAGTAAGTGTATTAACCATATAGTGTAAGAAAACAAAAAGTCACGGTAAAAGTTAAATTATTTTAATTTAGAGTTAAATATAATTGATAAGGTTAAAATAATAACCTAAACTTGTCTAAATCCTATTGGTTGATAGTATTTCGACCCATCCCCACTTTAACTTCAAAATAAGACCCTTTGGAACCATTATACACCGATTTGGACTTTAATATAAAATAATATTTTGAGATATTCCTAAGGTGCCCCTCTCCTCCCTTATAAAAGGGCACCTCCCCCCCCCCCCCTCCTCCTCACACCAATTTGAGCACTCAAGCTCGGACAAACCCTGCCAAAATCCCTTCTCCACTTCCCTAGAATAATCCTAGAGGTCCTGGTCTTCTTCAAAGTCCAATATTAGTTCCCTAAGTGGAGGATTCAAAGAGGCGTTTCAAAGAAGAGGTAATATCCATTACCGATCTTTTCAATTTCTTTCTTCTTCAACTTCTTCTTATTTAGTTGTTTCATGATAATGTAATAACATAAGTATTACTTACATACTGAAATGTTATTATAAATATGAAACAACCCTAATTCACCTTCTATCCATCCTACGAAAAAATGAAATCACCGCGCGTGCGTACGTACGGAATACCGTCTCCACGCCGTGGTGTAATCTATTTTCCACCATCACCTTACAAGGATGGGTATAATGGTGTAATGAGTAACTATATATAATTATTATAAAGTGATATTGATACTGAAATAGTATAAATACACATAAATACAATTCCACGATCATGGGACCAATATCATCACTCGTGCGTACGTACGGAATACCGTCTCCACGATGTGATGCGACTCGGTCTACATGATCATCATTACATAGTAATTATATAAATGAATTGAATGAATAAATATGATATATGTTACACTAATACCATTCTGGATATAAGGTATCTATAACCTTAAAGAAGAATAAGAATTTATTCGTTAAAACACGCATAAGAACAAAAGGCAATAAAGACCCGAGTAACAAGTAACAATGAAATATTACTAATAAGAAGCTAAGAATATGACCATATATGATATCATATCAATATGTATGATTATGGAATAATTCAATAACATTATTTAAAACATTATACAAGAGCTTCAGACACGTACAAAGCAAATCGGACCTAAGGTAATGGAAATATCACAATCTCATTTTTATCCGGGATTGTTTATAATTTAGTATTTACTGGGGTGTATTTTATCATCCACATCCATGCTTCCTAAATATGTAATATTATTATTTCCATTATCCTAAATTTTTTTAAATCCAATTTTACCCTTCGGTGAGTTTTTAGTAAAAGATATGAAAGGAATATTTTGTCGTTTTTCGTATGAGGTACTTTTTTGACTTTTCCGAAAAAAGTACGAAGAATGTTTTTTTAACTTATAAGGCAAGAATGGATTTTTAAAAAATTATTTTCAAGAATCTTACATTATAAGTTTTCAAGTTTATTTTTAATCAACTTATTTTAGCTTATAATTGTATGACATGTTATGAAAAGAAAAGCGTTTTTAAGTAGAAAGGATATTTTCCTCAAGAATGGAGATCAAATGTTTTATCAAAATTATTTTCCATCTAAGATAATATAGGGTTCTGTTTTTATCCCTATTATTACATTGATTTTATTATGTTTTGAGGGAATTATTTTTATGAAGTCATTTACCTTATATGATTTTTTTATGATGTCATGATGTTTCAAGAATCCCATTTTTGTTACGTGTGTTATGCGATGATGTATGATTTATGATTATGTGGCACACATAAGAAAGGATTCATTATAAGATGGGTGGGACCTATATCTCCCTCCAAAGCATTAAGTAAAGATTTATATCTCATGAGATAAACATGGCTGGAACGGAAGGTCATTTCGGTTCAGTGATACAGGACTGAAACGAGGAGTGAACTCGGTTCAGAAATGGACCTTGTCCACTAAGATAGTCTTGGAAATTAGTCATGACTAACAAGAAATGATTTTCCATGATTATGTGTGCATGCCACAAAGTTTCAAGTTTTATGTTATAATTATGGGGATCTCATTTTCACTTCTATGAATTATTCCATGTTAAGATATTATGATCTCTTTTGCAGGTTAATATTTTCAAAAAGATATGATATGATTTTTATTTCCTTTATTTTCCCTTGCTGCGCATTTGAGCTCACCCTTTTTTTTATGTTTTCTTTTCCCCAGGTCAGGAAGATGGATATTAAGTAGAATATGCTAACAGGGACCCTAGATATGATGAAATAAATGGGAGATGCTGTAGAAGATTTATGAATCAGTTGTTTATGTTTCCCAGTTTCTAAAGACACTATTCCTATACAGTCCTTTGTGGTTTTTTCATATGTTGTAATAAGTGTGCTTCAATTTTGAAGTATTAACAATGTATGTAAAGTATGGGTCGTTATACTAGAGGTGTTCATGTAGTGCACCGTAGTGAATTTTGGTATATGGATACATTTATGTAGTTATTATTTTTAATCATTTCATAGTATTGGTGTTATACTAAAATTATATTTTATACATATTCTTTATTTCTTTTTATTTAGAGTAGTATAGGGTAGTGTATTCGCTGACTATGAAACTATATCATTATAATGAGATACTTTAAATTATAATATCCTGATTTACCCCCCCCCCCACCCTCTTAGGGTATCATCTATTCTTAGGGCTAGAAAGACGTAACATAGTGGAATTATTATGTTTTAAGGATAATTTATATAACTATATTTTTTTAATGTGTTCTTATCTATACAAGATTTATGATAGTAATAATTAAGAGAAAAATTAATTACAATTGTCAATGGGAATAATATCTGACGATAGATGAATTTTAGGAAAAATAATATTTAATAACTAATAATAACAATATGGATTTATTTTATTTTCTTAATATTAATAAAAATATAATTTATAGAACTCATTGAAGTATATTATATTAACTAGTATTTTAAATCTATATTAAATAGTTATCTAGGGTAAATAATAACGAATGAAAACAATATTATGTTCTTTTTGTTTATATCCTCATATTAAATAATGAAAACTTATTTAAATATTTATATATATAACTAAAAATTACATGATAAAAAATTATATGTTTTCTGGGAGAACTAAGATTAAATGATGAAGCATCTTGATGAATATATTTATCCATTCTATGTTCTGTTGAAAGTGATTATGGATCAAAAGAATATAATTTAGTAGAAACATGAATATGGAAATATTGTTATGTGGATTAGTAGAACACTACATATCCTTTTTAATTTAGAAATATCTGTTATTGAGTAAAATTATCAAAAGAATATGTTTTTTTATAATATAAAAGGATACCAATTACCTCTAAGATTAACACTAACAAAAATGAATAGATTTTGATAGAAATATCGAAATAAGAGGAATTTTTTATGGTTTAAAAGTTAAATGTTTGGAATGAACTAAATAAAAATTAGTTTTATGAGTAATGTTGTATCGTTCCTCAAATGAAAAATTAGTATATGGAAATTTCAATAAGAATATTATAATATCATAATTATTATATATAAATATCAGGAACCATTCCATTAAGAGTTTGGAAAATTGATAATATGATGGGGATGTTGAGGAACCATTATTGAAATTTTATTGTGATGTTAAAACTAATTAACATGCCTAAGGTAATTTCATATAATAAGAAAACACACTTTAATAAAAGATAATAAAAATATTGGAATTAGAAAAAGAGTTCATTGAGGAAAATAATGATAACAATTAAAATGTAATTGTGAATATTAGAGAATTTAAAAAATATTTCAATATAAAGGAACAAATGTTTATTTTGTTTGAGTTTTTGGAGTCAATTTTGAATTAGAATATACTATTCAAGTTATATATAATTACAGAAATATAAAAATAAGGATAATGTTTGGTTTTGTAAATTTAATCACTATTTTCATATACAAAAATTATGAATAGATTAGATATTGGATGATTTTTTGAATATCACATATAAAAATCCATAATAAATATAAATTTATTAGGTTCATTATAAAAATTACTGATCATAACATATTAATTTTTGGATTAGAAAAATCAAAAATATTAAGATTCAAAAAATATAAAATTATTACAAAGAATTCATCAATAATATATGAAATGATTAATACCTGGTGAAAGTTTTTATTCCACGATGAAAATTTGAATTTTAGGTCACAACGGATATGGAAATGATCAATAAAGGAAATATTAATAACAATATCTTGATTGTGTATGTCATAAAATATTAATCCATTCCTAATGAAATAAAATTATGTGTGGTAATTAATCATTAAAAAATGTGAATAATTGTTGATGTAGAAATATAATATACCAACTTTATGAAGAATAATGATTTGGGAGAGAACCAAAATACCTCAACATAATTAATTAAGAAACATAAAATTAAACATAAAATTCAATGGAATTTATTTGGAAATATCACCCATTTATAAAATTTATTTTTTACAGAAAATAGGCACTTCATGGTATATGGGAAAATAAAATCAATTAGAAAAAATTAAAAATCCAATAAATTTTGTGAAGAATAACATTTTTTATGTGAGAGTTATTGATAAAAATAAATGTGTTACACATAACTGTTATTATGGAATATTCTATGGGATACTTATAAATGTAGTATAAAATATCTTATGAAGTTATATAGAATTCTAAAAAACAGGCTAAAAATTATAATGAATAAGAAGATTAATTATATACTGTAGGGGAACATTCATATATACCACCAAAATATATAATGACTATATATTGGTTTAAGAAGAATAAGGACGATACAACTATAATTGAAGACATTTATTTAATTTAAATGAATCATGATGTAGTTTAGATTCTAAATTTTCATTGTATATCGACTTATATGGTAAATATGTATGTTTTAGAGAGAATAAAATATGAACTGGTAGGAGTTACAATGTACAGTAATAATGATTAATAGGATATTGTAGGCTGTGGGAAGGAAACATTATAATAAACTACAAGATAAATATGGATTTCCGGGTTTTTAAATGATATAGTCAATCTTTCTCAAGTCTAAGACAATTGTTTCACTCCAGACATGCTATATGATTCACTAAAAAGTATGCTACTATAAATGGGAATTATAAAGAAATTATGGTTGAATAGAAGTGTGTAAATGTGAACATATACCCTATAAATAGTAAATATGACATGAATTTTTATTTAAATGAGAATTAGAATAAATTATTTTATAATTATTATAGCTATATTGTTGAAGCAATATGGTTTCCGTATGAATTTTTCATCCCTCTATGTTTTAAAAATCAACAACACAATATCTTAAGGAAAATTATATTTCCCTAAGGATTATGTAATTAGGTAAAACTTTCATTTTTTAAGGAAATTTTTATCCATACCATGGTACTCATTAGGTCATTTTATGTTCTTCTAAATCCGAGTTAATTTTTTTACTAATTAAAAAATTAGGATTCCAATCTAAAAACTCAAAATATTATGGCTTTGTGGACATATTGTATTTTCTTTTTAGACTCCGAATTCTCTGAAATCCAAAATCTGAATTCTCTGAAATTCAAACTCTGTGTTCTATGAAATTCAGACTCCAAATTATCTGAAATTCGAACACTGAATTTTCTGAAATTTGCCTCCAATTTCATTGAAATTCAGACTCCCAATTCGTCATAATTAAGACTCGGAATACCTCATAATTCATACTCCAAATTCATCATAATTTAGACTCTGAATTCCTTAGAATTGAGACTCCGATTTACTCATAATTTAGACTCTGAATTCATTGGAATTACGACCTCCAGAATCTATATAATTCATATTCGGAATCCTCGGTGAAACAAAATCTAGAAATCCATGTTTTCAAGAATTATATTGTTTATTTGTTTAGATTACAAATTTTATTTTTTCCTTAGATTTAAGATATTGAGAATTGTTTATTCTAAATAATTTTTTCTTAAACATGCTTTTATATGTATGTAATGATGTCATACATTTTGTTTCTAACTAACCATTTGTTGATTTATAGATGAATAGGTCCCCCCTATATTCATGGGAAAATATGGCCATTGTTGGAGGGAGCAGACCATTGTTGTTTTTCCTATAATTTTTTGTCAATTAAATGAGCTCCTTATCTTTCCATGATCCTAGAGATTACATGTTATGATGTGATTTCTATATAGAGATGGAGTCTCATCCTTTGTGTGTTTCATGAATATCTTTTTTAGTAGAGAACAACTAGTTTAGTTTTTCTCATGTCCCTATTATTGTTTCTGTGTACAATCAAGTGCTTCTGAGGATATGAATATTGAGGTGTCTACTACCTTAATGATCGATGGATTTTGTCAATAGTAAGTCATAATCTAGTACTCCTAATGAGGGCTTACCCTAGTGCGTGTAATACAGAATTTGTTGAAAGTATAAATCAAGGTACCTTTATCAAAAGTTGTTGGATAACCTACTATTTTGGGTGAAAAGTTTTCCTACATGTTACTTTTTTTGCTTCATGCTTTTATCTATTTTTTTATTATCTTAAAGGAAGAAAATATAACATTATTAAACATTATTGTACTTTAAATAATCTAATAAATAAACTTTTATATGCTTTGAGGTAAAATATTCATTTAAGAAAATTGATCTTTTGTTTAATTTCCGGATTGATATTTCCAAACCATAAGAATGATTGTTTCATAGAACTAAAAGAGGATCTGTGAATTTACCTTGATTAAATTTGTAATACATATCTTACTTATGGTTAAAAAATAATGTATTTAAACTCACAATTCACTCACCCTCTTGTAATTTTGCTTCTATATACACGATATAGATCCTATAATTGGTAGCAAAGGAGGTCCCTGAAATACTTATACTCCCATATATGTTTTCCTGCTCTTATGATTCTTGTTAATAATTTTCTATCATAAATTATCTTGTCCATGGCTTTATTATATATTTTTATATAAGCTTACAAGTGTTCTAAATTATATGTTTTTTTTGGAAATGATATTTTAATATTGAATGGAAGGAATATATGTTGGTTCAATTGAAAATATAAACTGTACTAGACCACCAATTTTTTATGGTAATGATTATGTTTACTAGAGAGATAGAATGATGTTTTTTGTTATTAACACTAAAGTATACAATTTTTTATGCACACTAGAGACTACAAAATTATAGACAAGGAATTCAGAACCTTTACCAACCACGAAAAATCAGAATATCAACTAAATTTTAAGGTACACGATACTTTTTCATGTTTTACAACAAGGAACATATATAGTCAAATATATTCTTGTGAATCTGCAAACATTATCTGGATGAAACATGATATTAAACATATTGGGACTTCCAATGTGATAGAAACTTGAATTTCTATGTTAAGAGATGAATCCCATGGGATTATATTTCCTGGTAGAGAACCTGTTTGCAATATACAACAATGATTTATGACCTTTGTCCACATTCTTAAATATATTGGACTGAATGGTCTTGATGATGTAGTTCATGTAGTTAAAATAATTGACACCATACACAATTAGTGGGAATAAAAATGGTAGATAATGATGAGAATATAAATGTTTCCAATAATACTATTAATGAACTTTTTAGAACTATTCTCTAACATGAAATAAGAATTAAATGAGATGATGATATGAATAAGATGAAGAATGGAAATGGAAGTTTATAATTTACTACTACTAAAGTCATGACTCTAGAAAGGGTTACTGGATCTAAGACTAAGAAAGTCATTGTTCTATCTAATTCTAGTTAAAGTGAACATTATGAAAATGAGTTATATAATCTTTCTTGAAGGATGAACATGATAGTGGGAAAAAATAATTTTAATATTGATATAAGAAGAAAGATATAATAGACAAGAAACACTCAGAAGTCACTTGCTCTGAATGCAAAAGTGCTAGACAAATAAGGCCAAATTGTCTAATTCATAAATGAATAGATAGGAAGGAAAATCAATCAGAGAGAAATAGGAATGACGTATTTCAAGAATATAGATAAGAAAGTATTGAAAGAATATGAAACATGGATTTCCAGTGGTGGTGAAACAATAGATGAATCTTCATATTATGAATCTTCTTGACAGAAAAATATTGGTCTTATTGCTATAGTACCTGTTGAAAATCATTGTCTTATGGCTAAGGTACACAATGTTGAATCTCTATCCAATACGTCTTTAAATGAATATTTTACTAATTAAGAATATTAAGAATCAACAGATGATGAATCATCATCATCAAATGATACTAAATTAACTTCATTTGAAAAATATTGTATATTTTCCAAACAACATGAAAATGAAAATATTAAGATAAAAAAAGATAAAGGAAGAAAAATATATAATTTTTGTGTTAACTAATTTTGTATCATATATTTCTAAATATATTTATCATAAAACTTTTAACATATATGGTGTTTCTAAAAACCAGAAGGACATTAATTATGAGAAGGTTAATCTTTCTAAGGATCGTGAAAATTATATTTATGTGTTAAATATTTTAGAAGAAAACTCTATGTTCAAAAACTAATATGTTTTAGGATAATAACTTGGTTATTAAAATATATTTTGAAATATTTTACTTAAGGAAATAAATATCAATTTTTAATTCTGGTTTGGAAAACATCTACAAGATGTATTCCCAAATTCGTTCTTTAATGGATATTTCCGGATATTGTTATACACATTCAAAATCTATTTTTAGTAACAATAATTTTCCCCCAAATTGCTCCATTGTGTAACAAATATAATTTTTTTGGAAATTGGGAGAAATATTATTCGTTAAATAAAACCCCATATTTAGGTTTTCTTAATGATTATTTTTCTAAGAAAATATGGATACCTAAAATCTTACATTATGAAATTTCCAGACCCAAGAATGTTTGGATTCTATAAGTTTAAAATTTTTATTCTCAGGAAAATAAAAAAAGTACTTACAGTAATAAATTGTACACGGATAGTAGATGTTCCCAGCATATGAATGGTATCAAAAACATGGAAAGTATTATCAAGGCAAAATAAAAAAGGTATATTTCAGTGATAATGTTTAGGGAGAAATTTTTGGTATAGGGAACATGGTTCTGCTTGAAAAAAATATAAATTTCAAATGTTTTATTAGTTAAGGGACAAAATCACAACCTCATTAAAATATGTCAATTATGTGATAAATTTTACCTAGTGAATTTTAGGAATGATAAATGATTCGTACAAAATTTAAATGAATATTTATTCCTTTTTCCTATATGCATGAGAATATATTCACAATAATCATAGAAGACATAAGTTAACAAGATCTACCTTTCCGTAGTGCGATTGAAGATCAATAATCATTATTGAATTAAAGGTTAGGATACTGAAACAAAGTAATCTATGAGTACTCTCAAAGAAAATAATTGTTAAGGACTTATTGGATCTTAGATTTGAGTCATAGATAGTTTGTGATCCTTTTCAATATGGAACTAAACATAAATCTTGTTTCAAATCAGTTGGTGAAGTCTCAAATTCTGATGAATTATAGTTAGTGAATATGGAAATTTTGTGTCCAACAATGATTAAATGTATTAGAGGGAAGTATTATGTATTTGTTTTAGTTATTGACTACAGTAGATTTACATGGGTCAATTTTCTAGAAAATAAATATGATGATTTCTCATATTGTAAAACTTTTAGAGCCCATGTTAAAAAAGAGAAAACCTTCAACTGATAAATATTCTTAGTGATCATTGAAGAGAATTTATAAATTCATATTATATAAATGGTTTTATATAAGAAAGGAAATACTCCAAACGTCTCAGCTCCATGATCACCTCAAAAGAATGGTGTTATTTGAAGATGAAATTGAATCTATTAAAAGATATCTAGAACCATTTTAGTTGGATATTATATCACTAAACACTTTTGGGATGAAGGTGTTAGTACTAATTTTTATACAATAAATTGATTTTTATTCAGCCATTTTCTTAACAAAACACCTTATGAATTGTGGACTGGTTGAAATCCTAGAATTTCAAACTTCAAAGTATTTGGTTGAAAAGAATTAATCCTAAATAGTAATGATAATTTACATAAATTTTCACCCAAATCTGATGAAAGAATATTTCCAGGATACTCCACTATTTCTATGGATTATAAAGTTTTCAATAATAACACTTATACTATTGAAAAACAGTTTATATTAAATTCAATGAAACTGATCATTTTTTTAGACAACCAATCCTATATCATTAGATTTATTTTTAAAAAATGGTAATCAACCTTTGATAGAAGATTATTCTAATAAATAAAATTTTCATGAAAAATATTCTTAAGTGGTTACACCCATAATATTAATACCATATGATGATGAATAGGTTTTACAAAAGCCAAATAAGGTGTTTCTTAAGAATCATCTTAATGATAGTATCATTAGTGATGCAAATCAACCAAGAGTTTCTTTATGAAATAATGCATAACATCTTGCATTCCTTTCCAAATTAGATCCAAAATGAACTAATGAAACATTAAGTGATGACGATTGGATTAAAGATATGTAAGATGGGCTAAATGACATTGAAAAGAATAATGTTATGATCTTAGTTGAAATACCTAAAGAAACTTCTATAATTGGAGTAAAATGGGACTTAATAAATTTGTCTGATTAAAATGGAATTAAATTAATTAAAAAATGTATATTAGTTACTAAATCCTATAATAAACAAGAAGGAATAGACTTTGATAAAACCTAAGTTCCCCCTAGCTAGACTTGAATCTATTGTCATTTTACTTGCCATTTCATATTTCATTAATTTTCAATCATTTTCAAATGGATGTAAAGTGTGATTTCTTTAATGGGTTTGTTTAAGAGGGTGTTTATGTTGAACAAACTCCATGATTTGAGGACACAAAACATCTTGAATATGATTCCAAACATCCCAAATAATTATATAGACATAAACAAGATCTTAGTTCCTTGTATGATTTAATTACCTGATTTTTTTTCAAAACAATTATGCTAAGGGTAATTTCAATCCAACTGTTTTTCTTAATAATTATTAGAAAAATATTTTGATTGTTCAAATATATGTTAATGAAATTATATTTTGATCAAATCAACAATAAATGACTGATTTTATTGAATCTAATGATATATGAATTTGAAATGGGAATGATGGGTGTGTTAACATTTTTCTTAGGTTTACAAATTTCTAAAAAAACGAGAAGGAACATATATATGACAACATAATTATATTAATGATCTACTTAAAATTTATGGATATGAAAACACTAAAAATATATGCACTCCAATCGGTACCTCAAATTTTCATGATCATGATGAAGATAAGAAACCATTTGTTCAAAAATTATTTAGAGGTATGACAGGATGATTACTATACTTGATAGTGAGTCATCTAGATTTAATGTTTTCAGTATGCTTAGCTAAAAGATATCAATTTCATCCAAAAAATTCCCATTTAAATGGAGTGAAAATAAATTTTTTTATTTAAAAGGAACCACAGATTTATGACTTTTATACACTTCAAAAAAAGATTTTATTATAAAAATAATATAAGATGATGATTTTGGGGTATGTAGAATGAATATTAAAATTACATCCAGAACTTGTCATTTCATATGAGATTCATCGGTATCTTGTTCATTAATGAAGCAACACTCGATAACACATTGCACTGGTGTAGCTGAATATGTAGCAGCTAGACGATGTTGTGCCCATGTGTTGGGGATGCAATACACACTCACAGACTGTGGAATTAGGTATACCAAAACATAGATATTGTGTTATAACACTAGTGCCTTTTCCCAAGTCAAAAACCCTACACATCACTCTTGTGAAAAAAACATATATATTAGGCATAAAATTCTTAAAAACCACACATCTAAAAGATATATAATTAATTAATTAATCATAATGCAAGATCAAAATGATAATATTTTTACAAAATATTTACCCTCATATAGATTTTAGTACATTAAACAAATGTTAAGAATTATAACTTTAAGTTAATCTTCTATATTAACTTTTTGTTGTAACCTATCTTCCTACATTATGAAACTCCTTCTTATAGGGGGAGTACATTTTCTTGTTAACATTTTTTTCTTAAATAAAATTCTTCATAACCTATTTTTTTTACTTAGTAAAATTGTTCAAAACCTATTTTTTTCATAATAAAATGTTTTTTCATAACCATATTTTTTCAGAACCCAAAATTCTGGAATAAAAAGTTTTCATTCCTTAAATTTTTTTTTATAGAATCTAATATTTTTTCACGAAGAATATTTTACATTAATGAATTGTTTTTGTAAATATAGAATGTATGTTTCCTTACATAAATTTCTGTTATTTAATTTATTACCTGTTGGTGTTAAAGATAAATTTTATCGTATTCACTTATCATAAAACTGAAATTTTCGTTAAAACCTCTATTGATAAGAACCTACCAAATCGTTCTCCGACTTTTATATCAACTATCAGAATAGTTTGTGCTCTTTTAAACCATTAGTTCAAATCGGAAATTCAATCCATCACCTTGACACTAATATAATGGACTCCTATTACTCATCCAACATTATTTTTCATTGTTTTGTATGTCGAAGCTCTTCTTATCTTCAAAAATATCATTCTGCATTACCATTTTTTCTTAGACTATGGATGTCGTTGGAAGCCTCACCAATGAAAATGTTGTTTTCAATTTTGGAATTTAAGTAATTGAAAATCTAAAGGGAATGGTTGGATGATCTATGATTCATTACTATGAATAATTCCTTGATTAAGAAAATAATTGAGTTGAATGGACGGAGGATTTTTTACATAGCCAATCCAAAAATCCGGATCTAGTTTAACCATATTTTCTTATAGAATTTTACGATGCAGAAAGATTTTATAAAAACTGTGGAAGGGAGACGTTTTTCTTCATGTTTTATGAGAAAAATTATTCTATATCCTTGAACATGGTAACAAATATTCTTGGAGTTTCATATATAGGTGAAGCAATTTTCTGCACTCACAAGATGCCCGATCAGTCATGATGTTTTGAGAAAGAAAATGATATTGTTTTTCTTGGTCTCAAAAAGTAAAATCACTTAATATTTAAAATATTTGAAATACATCAGATTGTTAGTATTATGGGTGCTAGGGTTTCAGATTATGAGAAAATGAGTCAGGAACTCCATACTGAGAGGTGACATCTTTATTTTCTTTTGGTAAACCCCAGGAAGATAAATCTTGTGAAGTATATCCTTATGAAAATCACAATATCATGAATGGAACTCTCAAATACCAAATCAACATGCATCATAAATGTTTTTCTATGATTATAGTACTATGCTTTGAATTGTTCAAAATTCCCTGAATCTCTAAACTATGAAATTTAATGAACATACTTATATGTGTTGATAACTTAAAAATAATGAATGTTGGTTTCAATACCAAGTCTAGAAAATTGTATGATGTTTTAGAAATTGAGTTTGTTTCTTTAGAGAATAATTTGAATGTAGAAGAGACATCCAAGAAATAACATAAGAAGATAAAAGAAAAGGAACCGAAAAACAACGAGAATCCTTCATTTTCAGAAACTCAGTCAGCACCACCAATGCCAAAAAAGAAAAAGACTTTACCCGATGAAGCAGTAGAGAAGTAGAGGGAACAGAGGAAGAATAAAAAATAAGGGGATCCTAGTTTTCTTCAAGATGTAACTGAAGAAAAATATTTTACAATTCACGGTGTTAAAGAGTATGAACGACAAGAAAAATAGAAGATTATAATGAAGAAAATGTCTGAACCTGAGATCATTAATGCACTTATCAAGGATACTGAGAATGTGTCTGAATATATTTATGTACCAGAATCATTCTTCTAAGAATCAGTACAACTATAGACACTGGGAATGAATATATAAATTCCAAATCTCTTTGTAGAAAATGATATAGTTCAAGAAGAATAATTTGTAGAATAAGAATATGATTAAGAAGAAGACAATTATATTTTTATAATGCAAGTTAAAGAATATCATAAAAGGAATGTTCTTATAAAAATCCTTAAATCCTGACATCCCAGGTTGATTCAACTAAATATTTTTCTCAAGGAAAAGCGCATGAGGATCAGGAAGAAGTTAATACTTTTTCTGACGATGAAAGTATAAATCATGACTTCATCCAACCTGATGATCTTAAAAAATATGATGAGAAATAAGAGGTTTATGAAGATAAAATTGTACAACATTTAGATAGTGATCATGTATCTCTAAAGGATGTGGTGATTATTTCTAAAGGAGAAAAAGGAAAACAGGTGATTGATGATACACATGTGAATGATATGTTTCTTATGAAGGATGCTGGAGGATCAACAAAGAAGAAGGATATAGATCATGAAAAAGAATCTTCACCTACAAGGGAATCAGATTCCAAATCATATTCCATGGGTCAATAATCTAATGCTACATTCTCTAAAAAAGTTAGTATAAATTGTTCCCTTGTTTTTGAGTATTGATTTTAGGTGTCAGCTACTTTAACAATCCTTTAATCAGATTTCTAATTCTGTAAGCAATCTAAATGAGAAATTCATCAATCATTAGACTGATTTGAAAACCTTTTATATCTGTTATGATGATAATTGGAGATATTGTAAGTAAATTAAAAAAATTCAATGAGACCGATTGAAGACAAGATAATATTTTATGAATTTAAAGAGTCATTAAAGTATTACTTAGATAAGTCATAGGACATTATAAACAACTTTAAATCATGTTATATATAAATTATTAACCATGAAATGGTAGCCCAGAAGCAATAAGAAAATGATATTTATTATCATTTGAATTCAGTAGATATAAATTTTAATAGAGAATGGGAACTCCAGTAAGAGTTAGAAGTAATTTTCAACAATAATGATGAAGTACTAATGTGTTAGGTAGATATAACTATGTCTCAAGATGAAAAAAATAAAGGATCTATAAAAGAGAAATTAGAACCAGGAATAGTATCTCAAGCGGTTTGATGAAAATCATAAAGATCTCAATAAGTTTATGGATACCTTAAGTTATATAATTCCAAAGGAAAAGAAGGATGAATATATTTTTCCTCTCAATTCCCATCTTTTGTTTTATTTTGTTACCCTATATCAATTTTACCAATCATAATGAATTTGTTTTTGTCCTTTATTTGTTTTTTTATTGTTCTTATATTTCAGGTACCATTTTTTATTCTCTCTATTACTTATTGAAAATCACAAAGGGGGAGAATAGAATGATTGAATGAATAATATATATAAAGAAAAGAATTCCCTATGAAATGGGGAATTTAATTAAGGGGGAGTATACTTATTTAAGAGATTATAATACAATAAAAAGTATCATTTCTCAATAGAAGTCATGAATTTGATCCCTATGTATTTCAATAACTAAGAGGGAGTTAGTCGTATTCATAATGATTCATAATTAATGGGAAATAAGTTTCTATTTTAATATTCATAATGCAAAATCTTATTCCTTATATTCTTTTTCGAAATATTATTTGTGCTTTCCAAAAAGTGGGATATTTTCGATTGAATAAGGTTTCCTTATGACTTTTCCACTCCTCTTGGATTTGAAAATCAAGAACACATTATCATAAGTAAAATTATCTTTCCCTAAGAATTATTTTATAAAGGAAAATTTACCTTCCCTATAGAGACTTTTATCCTTTCGATGGTTTTCATTGCCTCATTTTATGATCTCTCAAAAACAAGTAAATTTTTTTACTAAGTCAAAAATTTTGATTCTTATTTAAAACCTCAGAATCGTATTGATTTTTTGAAGATATAGTCTTCTCATTTTAGACTCTCAATCCTCTAAAATTCAGACTCTAAATTCGTTAAAATTCATACTCCAAATTCCTTGAAATTCATACTGAAAATTCCCCAAAATTTAGACTTAGAATTCCACAGAATTTAGACTCCAAATTCCATATAATTCAGACTTCGAATTCCTTATAATTCAGACTACGATTTTTATA
The DNA here is from genome assembly GCA_963277665.1 of Viscum album. Taxonomy (NCBI): domain Eukaryota; kingdom Viridiplantae; phylum Streptophyta; class Magnoliopsida; order Santalales; family Viscaceae; genus Viscum; species Viscum album. Next base: position 568,791,266 of record OY728126.1, on the reverse strand, counting down.
GAATTTAGACTCATAATTACTCATAATTCAGACTCTTAATTCACCATAACATAGAAGTGGAATTTATGATAATTAATACTCAAATTACTCTGAATTAAGACTCTAAATTCATTGGAATATAGAATCTATAATCTATAGAAATCAGGTACTGAATTCATTGTAAAACATAATCTGAATATCCATGTTTTCAATAATTATAATGTTCATTCATTCAGATTCTGAATTCATTTTTTTGTTAGATTCCAGATATTCAAAATTGGATAATATAATTGATTTTTCTTTTCACATGCTTTGTATGTAAGAAATGATGTTGTAAATTTTGTTTCTAACTAACCATTTGTTGAGTAACATGTGTACTTGTCCCTCTGATATTTAAGGGACAATATGAATGTTGTAAAATGGGGTCGATTGTGGAAGTTTTTCCCATAAATATGATCTCATTAGAATGATCTCATTATCATTCTATGATCCTAGAGATTACATGCTATGACGTGATATCTAGAGAGAAGAATACGCTACTTCTTTATGTGTTTCATGAACATCATGTTCAATATTGAACATATTGTTCAGCTTGATTCATGTGACTCTGATTGTTTTTTAGTATAATCGAGGGCATCTTGGGATAATAAGATAGAGGTGTTGTCTGCCTTAATTATCAAGGGCGTTCTGGGATAGCTATAAAGAATATGATATTCCTATCGAGGGCTTACCTAGGTATGGGTAAGAATGCATTTCTCGAAAGTATAAATCAGGTGACATTAATCCAATGTTGTTGGAGACCCTGCTTTTTGGGTGAAAATATTTCATACTTGTTACATGTTTTTTATTCTTGTTTTTATTTACACTATATTTTGATAAATGAAGAATGTGTAGAATTCTTATACATTATGGAACATTACTTTCTCTTATAAATACGATTATATATGCTTTAAGGTAAAATCTTCATGAAAGATATTTTTTCTTATGAGTCATTATTGGAATCATATTTCTAGACCCTAATGGTGTTTGTTTCATAGTACTAAAAGAGGATATGCGAATTTTCCTTATTTAACATTGTTAAACCTATTTTTCCATAGCATTACAAATGAATTTTTTTAAACGTACAATCCAACCCCCTCTTGTAGTTGAGCATATAGATACAGTATTTTGATTCTACACACATAATATTTGAATCCTAGAAATAGTAAAACATGAAAATACAACTGATGTCCCTATGATTATAGATTATTTTTCTCACATGTTTTTTTTTTAAAATATATAATGATCATTTATATTAAATTCTATCTGAAAGTTAAAAATTATATATGGTTGGTGAATTTGGGATATGTTTTTCTAATATCACTTTGATATATTTTAATAAATAGATAATATTTAATCCAGAATTATTTTCAAAGAATAATAACATAGTAGATTTTGATTACTAAAATATTAAATAGTGATAAATGGTAAAACCCATTACTTGAGATTTAAGTAAAATGTAACAATAAACAAACTATTAGAATTTATAATGAAAGGGGTGAAAAATTAACTAACATCTAATAGATGGAATACATTAAGAATAAGATATAATGGTTCAATTTTTATTGGTGAGAACTCCCAAAAAATAGGTACAATTTAATTAAAAAACTAGATAATTAATAATTTGAATTGGAAATTTGATGTATGTAATTTTGTTTTTGAATTAAGATTCATAAAATTATTTAAATTCATTAAAATACAATATAACAGACTACATGGGTTTGATTTCACAATGAGGTAGATAATGTGCACTATTAGCCTTTCATAAGTTATTTATTTGATAAAAAGGATTCCAAAATTCTTGATCAAATGGGTGTTTTTATATAAATATAAATATATATTGAATATAAAATAAAAAATAAAATTAACAAACAATGAAACTATAATGAACATATAATTAAATGAAACCAATAATGTAAGAAGAATGATTTCAAATAATGATTAAAATTAATCTGATGTTTAGCATCTCGTTTTATGAATTCGTCATCATTTAACTAAGTTATAACTCCCATTACCAAATATGTAAACATCCAAATTTTAAACAAATAATTAATTTACATTAAACCAATTTACCCAGTCAAATATTTCTTCTTTATTACAATCTTTATTATCTAATAGATATATTTCAATAAAAAATTTCCCCAATCCCACCATCGTAACATTCAATCATTTCAATTAAAACATCAATTCAATCCAGAATAAATTAACTAAGGTAGTAAAAAATGATTTTAAATATTGAAGATGAAAATATTAAACTTTTAAAATTTAGAATCAACTAAAATATACCATCAAATAAAAAAATAATTTAATTCATAAACATTAATTAATATGGAAAATTTGAAACACATAAGACTAATAGTCTGTCACCTAGTTGTTAATACCTAATTATTCCTTTATCACATTAAATATTTATGTTTATAACAAAAGAAAGAATGAATGTAATAATAGAAACTGAGCCTTAGTTTATAAAAAATGTATATTCTGTAACAATGAAAACAAATATGAAGTTGATCCTTGAAATAATGATTTAGAAATGATGATTTTCTTGAAAATAAAACATCAACCTTTTTTAAATAAGCAATGTAAATTTTTTGAAATCAGCTTCAATGTAACTAAAATATTTATAGTCGAATCTCAAACTGTTTTCATAGGATAACAGCAGTTAAAATCTAACTGTTTTATCTTAATACCATAATAGAATATTTTCCAACACATGTGACTCCCCATCATTAATAATAAATACAAAAATAATCTATTTGTAAAATGAAAAGGTAATATTTTCTATTGATAATTCAAATTTTTTTAGTCAATCTAGTTTTCATAGTTTGATTTTTCAATTACTATTTGATGTTCATAAATTCATATAATATATCTTGTATACACATGATGCCTATCATATTAAACAAAAAACTGAAAAAAATGGTTCTTCAATCACCAAAAGGAGATAGTTTGGAGAAATAATGAACTTATAACTCATAGATGAATTTAATTTTATAATACCATTAATTCATAAAAAATCCATGTGTGAGGTATTGTTTCCTAGTTTTTTTTATTTTAAACCAGTAATTTATTCTTGATCAAAATATATTTAAATATTATTATGAAATTAATAATATTTATTATTCATACTAATATTTTTTCCCCAGTAAATAAACATATAGTAATAAAATCTTAAATGGTTTCACATTTCCATATAATAACTGATGGAATCCTCGATTTCCAGTTTTTATTTTATAATCTCAAAGAATTCATTTTTCACCAGCTATACAAATACTCGTTTGATAATACATAGACTCTATATTTTATTGATTATTCATATATGGTCAGGATGATCCATATAACGAGTCTAATATATTTCTACTGTAATTAGTTATTTAAGTTGAAACGTTAGTAAATTAATCTTACTTCTTAGAGATGAAATAACATTAGTAATTAAATAATTTCATATTAAAATTACACATATTGAAATTGTAAAAAATGGACAAATAAATATAGTAACTTTATATATACACTCAATAAAATATTTAATGAAAAATAAATTAAAACTGCTCTAGTCACATTCATAAAATCATTCTAAGTTTTAAAAAATTTATTTAGAAACATTTGGGGACTAGATAAATAATTTCAATGGATTTTACAAAACCACAAATTATTTCACATCATATACACTAATAAAATCTTACATAAAAATAAATTCATTTTATAACACCCCATAAAATGATATCATACCATTTCCATGGACCCCAGTATAAATTTTTTCTTTAAAATAAGGGTATGTATGTTTGTTATTTTAGGTTTCAATTTAGATCCAATAATTTTATTTATAGTATCCAGGGCTATAGGATCCCCATCATTTTACACATAACATTCAAAAAATTTAATCATAAAAAATCATCATATTAAAATCCATGGATCCTAATGTCTTGTGTCGTGGAAGACTAGGAACATAAAACATTATACATAGGACTAAATATAAAATTTATATTTCTAGTCTTCATAAAGAGATCCTAACTTCAATTTTTCTCACACAAGTTCATAGGATAACCAAGATATAACATTAAAAATGGATGATCTAAAAATCCAACCAAGAGAATAAACTGGAGAAATAATGCATTAACGCATTGTTTAGAATAAATAACATAAAGATATAAAAATTTATTGAACATATTGTATCATAACATATTCATGTGTTCTCATTGAAACATGTATTAATAGTAATGTGGCTGTAATATGAAATATTAATTTAGAATGATTCAAGCCTCATTGCACAAGTCTTCTTTAACCACCAATACTATTGCACATGGTAGCATGAGTCAAGGATACCACAAATACAATTGCACATAACATCTAATTATAATAAACATTACCCAGTTAATTTGGGAAATATTTGGGCACACCCATCATAACATGTTCATGAAAATGCCTTCCACAAATAGAACCATACATAATTGACCATATAGAAAAAAATGGCACCAATGTAATGAAATGGGTATCATAATCATGTAATAATTCATAATAAAGGGCTGTATCATACAAGTTTACATTAAAGAATTGAATTAAAATATACATGAAAATTGATAAGGTAAAATTGGAATATATTATTCTAAGTGATGTCAAACAGAAGTGACTACATTTTAGAAGGGTATTTAAGAAATTTTATCCTGAAAACATTTTAGTGTGGTTTTAGGAAAAATACTAAAGAGAATTTAAAATAAAAAATCGGATAATATTTTATGTAAAAAAGTGATCCAAGATGGTTTTCATAATAAAAATAATGATTTTATAAAATAAATGGCGTCTTAATACAAATTATATAGTGCAATAACAACTAAGTAAAAATTTGGGATGTTCCCAAAAATGGTCTTGCTTATCGGGAATAATTTAAGAGGGTATAATTTTAAAAATGTATATCCCTAAAAGAGAGGGATGAATGAATATTAATACCTTATTTTTGAGAATATACATCTAATTTATAAGATATGAATATATTGAATGTATTACATTATTAGGGTAAAAATAATGATAAAACAACACGAAGGGATAATGAATGTTCTGGTAGATTCCCATATAATGTTTCGAAATGGTATCCAATGAACATAAAAGAGACTAGTGAGATTGAAAGTGGTTTACCCAAATTTATATATCATGAAGACATTATATGTGAGGTTTGAAAATATACATCATCATCATGAATTATAAATTAAATGCCATAACATAGAAAATAATATTGAATAAATGTGACAAAGAGATAATCCCTTACAATATGCTCGAAAGTGTTCCTCGCTTGATCTTTGTAACCTAAATAATAATATAAGGTACAATAATTAATAAGTACCCAACCTCCTCTATATGTAATATATTTTTTATAACATGTTATTCATGGCCTTTTTGAGGGGTTAAGATGTCTAATTTCATTGTTTGGGAGTGTTAGTTTCCTTGGATTTAATGATCAGTTTACATATATTCCTATACTAAAATTTTTGTATGATGAGAATGGTTGTCTACAATTGAAGTTAGATGTTATTAGTTATCATATATAATATAAAATGGTTATAAAAATCCTTTTTTTTATTTTAATTGAAGTTTAATAATTCTACAAAACATTAGTGATAAATGCTCGGATTAATTTTCATGATTTTGCTCACAATTATCTTGTTTTTTATTATTATTTTACATCATGAAGGAATAAGTATTACCAAACATTAAGAAAGTTAAAATAAATATATAATAGTTTATTTAAAACATAAAAATGGTCTCAAGACTGTAATTGAAAATGGTAATAAAAATTAATAACACATGGTCCTTGAATGTGATAAATTAACACATCTCAGACAATGTTTTCTTTTCATTCAAATAAAAGGATGGGAAATGAGAGATAGTGATGAATTATACCATTATCATAACAAAATTATAGTACATTTATGTTACTAGAGTTATAATTAAATTTGGATTAGTATATGATAGGAAATAAAAGAGATCGAAGGAACATGAATAGAAAATGAATGAAATGAAAATGATAATTTACCATATCAATTATTCATCGTTGAGAGCCTATTTAGGGGAGAGTATTTGGTTTTTAGAAGCGAAAAAGGGATGATATTACACTAGGAGAAACTTTGGGATAAATTTGAGTTGAATTTAGGAATGGAACAATGCTTTAGAGGGGTGAAGATAAGAGGGGAGTGTGGGTGGTTTTTATAGTGGAGGGAGGAGGGTTTTCTTAATATTGTAATAATTAGTTTATTATTATCCCATAAGAGAAGAAATTGTGATGATTACATGAATACATAGTAATAAGTGTATGTGTGTTCTCACCAATGGATCTAAAATTAGTGATGATTCTATGAATATTTTATTTAATACCCTTTTGTATATATCAAATAAATTACCGTATTTCACTTTTCATGAAAAAATCATGAATTTTAAAGAAATCAATAAAATTCACCCTAATAATTTTAAAAAATTTAGACCAAAAAATGAAATCGATTTTTCAAAAATAATATTATTGATATTATTATATTAACTTTTCATTAAAAAAAATTATATGAAAAATAAAGATTTTATAATTATAACTGAATTGATAATGCTTTCAAATTTTATAAAAGTCATTATAAAATTATCATCAAACCAAAAGAATTAGAATTGATAATTTATGAACACATTTTAGGAAAATAATATATATATTAAATTAATTATTTAAATTTATTTAATTATTAATTAATTACAAAAATACCAATACTTTTACTATGGTCATATTAGCACGTATAAGATAACTAAATTTTATTTATACATTTATGGTTCAAGATACTATTCTTGTAAATGATTTAATATTAATGAGGATCATATTACTATTTATAATGGTAGGGTACTAATGAATAAAATTATGTTTGTTCCCACAGACCTTAAAAACACTATGAACACAACTGTGTTAATCAGATTTTCGAAATTGATTACACAGAAGTGGAAAATTTTAGTTTAATAACTATTTTATAAATATTTCATTAAAAATTGTTTTTTTACATAGAATTAATGATCAATTAATTTAATTAAATTTATTTTTAAATACTTGAGGTGATACATTCTTCCCCCCTTATTAAATTTTACCCTGAAAGTTTCATTTTATATACTAAGGTGAAAACAGGCGAGGGTTTGAATATTTATCTAATCAGCTGAAAAATGAAACATTAAACATAAAAGGATAATATATTAAAGTAATCTTATATCCTAACATGTGATTTCCTGGGTTCCATTCTTGGTTATCTATGATATATTTTCAAACATATATTCTTATAGACTACATTATTTTTTGTTCACTTAATAATGGTCTGAACTATGTTTATGAATTTACCAAAGGATGTCCCCTGGGAGTGTTAAACTAAGAGTGAATCAAGGCCCATTATAGAGAACCTATTACCATTCAACTCTAACTCAATGAAGTGTTTTCAGGTTTAACCGATAGATACATTCGTTCTAGATCCAAATCTACCTATTTGAATCTTGACTGGGATGTATTTTCTTTGGAAACCACTTACACTATACTTACAAAAAATTTGGTGTGTTTTCTTATACAAATTCTCATACCTAGACTTCATACGAAAGTTCTATATTCATAAAATCTAAAAATAACTAGTCCTTTCCTCTGATAGTAAATAAAGCTACCCTAGTCTTTACACATAACATTAGATGATTTTAAGCATAATAAGAGAAAATATTAAAAGCCAAGGATCATAATGTCTAGTGTCTTGTAAGATTACATAAATAAAATATAAATTGTGGGACTAAATGTAACATTTCATTATTTAGAATTCAAAAATAATCTCATAAGTTTCATTGTGATCATACATCTTCATAGGATAACCTGGGGATAACATGAATAATAGAGTGAGCTATAAATCTCAGCAAGGGAATATTCATAAAAAAAATAATGCTTTGTAACAAGGGTTGGATGGAATTACAGAATGATATAAAAAGGCATGGAACATATTGAATAATAACATATAAAAAATGGGGACATATAAACATGAATTCATAGTAATGTTTATGATTCATAAAACAATACTTTGGTACGAGTCAATGGTCGTTTCTAATAGAGGGGAACATGTCAAGGTTATCCACCAAGACTGTTGCACATGGAATCATGATTCATGGAAAACCGCCAAGACTGTTGCACATAACATTTCAAAAGACTCAACATTACCCAAATAATTAGAGTTATATTTTGATTCACCCATCATAACATATTAATGAATATTCATTCCACAAATAGAATCATACATAATAAAACATATATAAACAAAAGGGTACCCATGGAAGTAAATGGGTATCATAATAATGTCATAATGTATAATAGATCAGCGTATCATACAAGTATCAATGAAATAAAGGAATTAAAACATACATTAAATTTATAAGGTAAAATAATAATATATCCTAGTTAGTTATGTTAAACAAATGTGACAACCTGTAAGAAGAGTATTTATGAAATCTTAGCATTAAAACATTTTAATGTTATTTTAAGGAAAATACTAAAGAGACTTTAGAATAAAAGTGTATAATCTTTTATATGAAAAAATAATTGAACCATGAATGTTTTCATAATAAAAATACTTATTTTATGAAATAAAATGTTGTCTTAAAATTGATTATAGAGTGTACTTGAAACTATGTTAGAATTCGGGTTGTTCCCTAAAAACGAGCATGCTTATTGTTAATAATTCTGGAGAATCAGTTAAAAAAATTAATATCCCTAGAAGATTGTAATGAATGGTTATTGATACATTTCTTCGGATCATATACATAGAAATTAAGTGATCTTCATAAAATTATAGATAACATCATTTAGGTAAAATAATATAGAACAACCTAATTGAATAATAATGTTTGGGTAGAGTCCCTTACGATGTTTAAGCATGGTAACAGGTGAACATAGAAGATATTAATGAGAGAGAAATGAGTATATTGTCATTTATATATAATAATGAAATTTTGGGTCAGGTTCAGAAACATACCATATCATTAGTAATTAAAAATAAAAGGTCATAATATTGAGATATTCATGAATGAATGTGCGAAAAAGAGGATCACTTACAATAAGTCTAAAAGTGTTATTAACCTGATCTTAATGACATGAATAATAAAATTAGGATCACTAAATAGTATGTCCATAACCACATATATATGAAAATTATTTACTCTAACCTATTTATGTTCATTTATTACCATTTTTATAGTTTAATATGTTTAATTTTATAGTTTTGAAGCATTTTTTCCATGGTTTTAATGGGCAGTTTACATATATTAATGTGTCAATAAACATATATGAAAAGAATTATGGTCCAAAATTGATGTTATATGTTATTAGTTGACATTAATAATATAAAATGGTTATAAAATTCATTTGGTTATTTAGAGTGATAGTGAATCTTTATATAAATCATTAATAATAAACGCTTGGATTGATTTGGAATTTTTTTCACAATTAAAATGTTTTTCTTATTATTTTACATAATTTTTGTGTTAGGATTGAATAACATTAGAAATGATAAAATTAATATATAATAGTCTGGTTCAACCAAAATTGTAGTTTCATGACCAGAATGGAATAAGTTAATATAAATTGATAACTCATTATCATTGAATGTTATAAATTCCCTCACCTCAGACGATGTTTTAATTTATATCATATGAGAGGAGGAAAATGAGATATGAAGATGAATTATCCCCATATAATTACACCATTATAGTACTTTCATCGTTCTAGTGATATCATACCATTTTTATGGGAATATGTTTGGGAAGAAAATAGAATAAAGGGACATGAAAAAAAATTAATGAAACAAAAAGAGGAATTTACCTATTCATTTAATAATCCATCAGATAATCTCTTAGGTAGAGGATTGAGTGTCTTTAGGAAACAAAAATAAGTTTTACGTGGGGGAGGATCATGGTGAGACATTTGAGCCTAATCAAGACCAGTCACAAGGCATGTGTGGAGTGAAGAGAAGAGGCGATTGTGGGTGGTTTTTATAGTGGAGGGGAGGATGGTTTTCTTAATATTTTGACCATTAGTTTATTATTTTCCCATAATAAAAAAATATTTATTATTCCATTACCATAAATTGTAATAAGTTTATGTTAGTATAAACCAATGGTTATTACATCAGCAAAGTTTCTAAGAATAGTGTATTTAACTATTATGAATATATATGTTAAATTACCATACTTCACAATTCAAAAAATAAAGTATTTAAGGAAAATAAAAAATCACCTCATACATTTTTCTACATTTAGATTCCAAAAAAGCAAATCCAATTTTTCAAAATAAATTTATTAAATATAATTAAATTAATTTTTAGTTAAAAAAATATTTACTTGGAAAAAACAGATTTTAAAATCACAACAGATTATATAAGACATTCAAAATTTACATAAGGTCTTAAAATATTATCATAAAACCATATGTCATAAAATTGATAACTCATGAACACTTTTTACAAAAATACATTTTATTTTAAATTATTTAATTAATATTAATTTATTATTTATGAATTACCAAAATATAAATACGTTTACTATGGTAATATTATCGCTTATAAGATGCCTAAATATTATATATAAATTCATGGATGAGGTTTATAATATTTTATAAGATTTAATATTAATAAGGTTCATATTACTATTCATAATTGAGGGTTACTATTCATAATGGTAGGTTACTATTCACCCTAAATTATGTTTGATCTATAAGACCAAAAAAACCCTAAACAAAACCGTGTATCTAAAATTTTTGAAATTCAAAAAACATAAGTGGAAAAATATAGTTTAATTACTTGGTTATAAATATCTCCTTAAAATAATGTGTTGTTTTAAAAATGCTACGTGTTTCATGAATTTCATTAAATTTATTTGTTAAACCATAGTCTATTACATTATTCTCCCTTATGAAATTTCACCCTAAATTTTTTTTTAACATACTAAGGTGAACAAAGGTAAAGGTTTGAAAACACATCAAAAAATATTAAAAAAGAAAAGTTAAACATACAATTATAAACTCTTAAAGAAATGGTGTATATTGAATTTTGATTCCCAAGGTTTAAATCAATGTTTTCCCAGATCTATTTCCGAACATATATTCTTATGGTACTGTTTATTTTTTGATCCCTTAATAACAGTATCTAAAATGCTTCTGAATATACCAAAGCATATACCCCATGAGGGTCAAACCAAGAGTGCATTAAGTCTCGTTGTCATTCAGTTGTTCTTGTTTGAGTCTATCTCAGTGTGGGGTATTCTGGTTTTACCTTTAGATACATCTCGGCCAGATCCACCTCTACCTATTTGAATACAAAAAAGGATTTATTTTCCTGGTAAACCAAATTCTCTAAACAAACCAAAATTTAGTGGTGTTCTGTTATACTTATTCTTTTCCATAGGGTTCTTACTAAGGTGCTCAATTCAAAATCTCAAAAACTAACTAGACAATTCCTCTGATACCTACTATAGCAACCCTATCCTTTTACACATAACATTACATGATTTTAGGAATAACAAAAAATAATATTATAGGTCAAAGATCGTAAATTCTAGTGTGTTGGTTGACTTGGTAAATAAAACATAAAACATATGACAAAATATATCATTTATTTATTTTGTCTTTATAAAGATCTCCTAAATTTAATTTGGATCGTACATCTTCAAATGTTTAGTTAGGGATAACATGAAAAAAATGATGATCTAAAAAACCTGGCAACGCAATAAACAATTTAAATAAATCATTAAAACACATTGGTTAGGAGGAAAAACATAATCATATAAAAAGGCATGGAACATAAAGAATCAAAACACATAAACATGGGATCATATATATATACATATGAATTTATGTTAATGTGGAATAAATATAAAACCTGGATATAGAACTAGTCGTGGATCATTTCTCAGAGAGGAGAATAAGTCAATGTTAACCACCAAGGCCATTTCACATGGTAGGAAGAGTCAATACTAACAGACAAGACCGTTACACATAACATCTCATGAGACTAAAGATTACCCAATGAATAAGAGGTATATCTAGTATCACATATCATAACTTTTTCATGAATGATATTTCTACATATAGAATCATATATAATCAATTATACATAATCAAAAGTGTACCCATGGAAGGAAGTGGGTATCATAATCATATCATAAATCATAGTAGATGGGCGTATTATAAAATTGTTCATGAATGAAAGGATTTAAAACATACATGGACATTTATAATGTAAAAATTGGCATATATAATAGTATGTGATGTAAAACAAAAGTGACAACATGTAATAATTGTATTCAACAAATTTTAGCATTAAAACATTTTAGCGCAGTTTAAAAGGAAATAATAAATATCCTTTAGAATATCAAACCAAATAATCTAATATATAAAACCATAATTGAACCAAGATAGTTTTCATCATAAAAATAATGAAATTATATAAATAATTGTGACTTAAAACATATTATTGAATATACTTGAAACTGGGTATGAAATTTAGAAGTTTTTTAAAAATGGTCTTCCTTATCATGAATAATATAAAGGAATCAGTAAAATACATGTATATCTATGAATGTTAGTGATTATGGATCTTGATACAAGAGTTTGATAATATATAAATAGTTTATAATATTTTCCTAAAATAATGGATAAATTCAATTGGCTAAAGAGATCGATATAAAAACATGAAGAAACAATGATGGTTTTGGTAGAGTATGTTATGTTGTTTCAACATCATAACCAGTGAACATACAAGTGATTAATGAGAGAGAAATGAAAATTTCAGAATTTATTTATCATGATTGCATTATGGGGGAGTTTTAAAATCATACCACATTATTAAGAACTACAAATTTATGTGCATAACATAGAGGATATTCGTGAATGAAATTTAGAAAGAGAGTATCATGTACGTTATGTCCGAAGGTGTTATTCGCCTGATTTTATTGACAAGAATAATAAAATAATGTTAATTAATTAATTATTAACGAAATTATTCTATATTTAAATGATTTAGTATAAAAATTTTATGTTCATTCAGGGACTTTCTAAAGGGTTAATATGTTCAATTTCATTGTTTTGGAGATTTTGTAACATGGTTTTATTGATTTGTTTACTTATATTCATGTACGAATAAAAATTAATGATAATAATGGTTGTGCAGAATTGATGATATATATTATTAGATAAAACTAATTATATTACATGGTTGTAAAATTTCTTTGTTTATTTGGGTTGATGGGGAATCATTATATAAAACATTAATAACAAATATTTGGATTATTTGTGTGATTATGTGCACAACTAACTTCTTTTGTATTATTATTTTACATCATTTGTGTGTATGGATTTCAGAAAATTACACAAGAATAAAAAATAAATTTTTTTGGTACAACCAATAAAATGGTATAATGACCCGAATTGAATATGGAAATATATATTTATAACCTATCATCCTTCAATGCGATAAATTAACACATCTCGAGAAGTGATTTCATTTCAATTTTATAAAAGTAGGTTAATAGAGAGATGATGATGAGTTATCACATTTGCGTAAAAAATTGTAGTGCATGTAATATAATAGGGTTATCATACCATTTGGATGATGATAGTTTTGGAAAGAAAAAATAATAAATTAAAATAAGTGAAAATTAGAGAAATGAAAATATGAATTTACCTATTCAAATAATCTTCCATGAGAGCCTCTTTAGGGGAGAGGATTTGGTCCTTTAAGGTGACCAATATATTATAGACATGGTGGAGGATAATGGGGAGACATTTGAGTAGAAATTAGTCAAGGAACATGGATTGATAAGGGGAAGAGAAGGGGGGTGTCTTGGTGGTTTTTATTGTGGATAGGAGGAGGGTTTTCTTAATATTTTAATCATTAGTTTAGTTTTTCCCATAAGATTATAAATAATGATAATTTTATGACCAAAAAATATTAATAAGTGCATCTGAGCTCGCATTAGTGGTTATTACTTCAGAGATTATACTATGAAATTTGTATTTTACTCATAATTTATATATACTATAAATTACCGGTTTTCACTATTCATAAAAGATCATGTATTTCTAAAAAATACCAAATATTCAACCATTTTTTTACATGTATAATCAAAAAATGAAATCCATATTTCAAAATTGATTTTAAAGATGAATCATTTAATTTTTAATTAAAATCAAAATTTACAAGAAAAATACATATTTTGAAATTATAACTAATTTTATAATGCATTAAAAATTTACAAAAAGTCTTATAATATTATCATAAAACCAAAAGTCATAAAATTTTTAATTTACAACCATATTTTAAGAAAATAAATTTTATTTATAATTAGTTAATTACTTTTAATTAATTACTCATGACTAACAAAAATACCAATACTTTTACTAAGTTTAAATTATCACTTATAAGATTTTTAAATTTTATATATACATTAATTGGTTAGGTTACACTTATTTCAGAAAACTTAAAATTACTCTTGGTTATATTACTATTAATTAGGGTTGGTTACTATTCCCCAAAAATTATGTTTGTTCAATAAGATCTGGAAAAAAACCACAAACGTAAAGGTGTAGTATTTTTTTAATTTTAAAACACATAAGTTGAAAATTTTAGGTTATCATATAGGTTTTAAATATATCATTAATAAAGTGTTGTTTTATAGATACATAGTGTTTCATGAATTTCCTTAATTTTTTTAAATCTAGAGGGTGTTACATTCTTTCCAACTTATAAAATTTCACCTGTCACACCCTTCAATTTTACGTTATTTATTTTACCAAATTTGTTTTTGGTATCAGGGAGTCGGGGTGAATCCCGACTTAATCTTTTGAATTCTTATTTTGAAACACACATTTTTCCCTTGATGCGTGACTTCACCGAAGTTGCGCGACCTCTCCCGGCTCATCGGGGCTTGACAACATGCGACGCATGGGCGAGGCATGTTTTTGAGACCGAGCCGTCTACCTGACTTTCAAAATGAGTTGAAACATAACAGAATAATAATGAATAATGAAATAGAAATAAAATTGAAGTAAGAAGTTTAATAAACGTTAAGAAATTGTTTTAATGATAAATAATAATAATAAGAATAATAATATTGTCGTGTGAGATTAATAAATATTATGGTTAATATTATGTGATTTTATTATAATTTTTATTATTATTATTTCACTTATTTCATTTATTTATTTTATTACTTATTTATTATTATTATGATTATTATTATTATTATTCCTATTTTAGTTTACAATTGTTTTATTAAATTTTTTATTATTATTATTAATTTCTTTTTATTATATTTTCTTGTTATTTTCGTTTCTTTTTGGGGCTAGGGTTGCGGTGCCTCTTTTTCCCTCTCCCCCCCGTTGCGGCACACCCGCCTCCTATCACCCCCTTTCACATGGCCCCCTCCCTCGCCGAACCGCCCTCTTCCGGCGCAGCGAACCGCCACCCCTACTCCCTTGCGCCGCAACGCACCGCTCCCTCATGCCGTCACGCTGCTGCCTTCCGACGGAGCCCTAGCAGGTGCGAAGCCCCATGCCGGTGCACCCCTATTCCGATGCGGCTGAGCATCCGACAAACCCCAACACCCCCCCCCCTCACCTGGTCCGACGAACTCCATACCCCCTGCTCCGACGAACCCCAGTGCACCCCTGCACTCCTCTATCCGACGAGAAACCTCCCCGCCTGCGCACAGCGACTGCCACTGGAACCTCCTCCTCCATGACGCGGTGGTCCCCTTGGTCGAGAGCCTCCCCGGCGCGCTGCTCCCCATGGCCGAGCTCCTCCCCGGCGCGCTTCTCCCTCCGGGTGAAACCCCTCGGTTTAGGCCTCTCTTATATATTTTTCTTTTCTTCTATATTTGTGTTTTGTTTTTTGAAGTGAATTTTGAGTTGGCTTTTGAGGTTTAATTGTTTGTTTTATGGTTTTAATTTGATGTTTTTGGGTCGAATTCATGTGTTTGGGTTCACGTTAGGTTCCTTGTGGTGCAGACGACACGTGATTGAAGTTTCGCGTTAGGATTTGAAGATTTCAAATCAAATTTCTTGGTTCGCCGCCGAGGTAGCTGGTTCCGTGCATGAATGTTAATTGATGAATTCATTCGTTGATTTAATTAACTCAATATGTTTATTAATAATTTAGTTTGATGAAAATTTTTATTTTTCATAAGGTTTAGTGTGTTTGATGTGTTTAGTAGTGTGTTTATAAAATAAGTATATTGTTGTGATACCAATGTTGAACTGGTTATTAGTTTTTTTTAATTTGTGTAGTTAGTTTGTTAGGGCATGCAGAGGGTGCGGTTGTCATTTCAGTATTGCGTCTATTTGCATTTAGTTGGAAATGTCATTTCAAATAGTTTTGGGTGTTTAATGTCATGCAGTATATCTTGAAATTGTTTGGAAAATGTTTCTGGCAATTTGTTTAATTATAGAAATGGCCTTTTAACTATGCGGATTGTTTTAAAGTGGTGCCTTGATATGAATTTGAGCGAGTTTTGGTGTAAATTTCATAGTGTTAATTTGCAAGTGTTTTATAAATGGCTTTATTGATTTATTCATTTGTGTGTGTTGTGCGAAAGTGGTCTTCAAAAAGATTAAGTATGTGTTTGATATTTAAAGTGGCTTTTCCTACGTGAAATTGAGTGTCTTTGTGGAGAGGTCTGGTTTTGCATCTTGGGAATGTTTTATTATGTTTTTATTGATTTATTAAATTATCTTGTAGTGCGTTGGTCGTCGCATGGTGAGTTTGTGTGGTTGGCAACAAGCGACTACATGTATATACATGGGTAGGCATGTATATATATACATATCCTCCTTGTGCATGTTCCCTTATGGCGCGGGGAATATTTTCCTGGATCAAAGGATATATATATATATATATATATATATATATATATATATGAAAATGTATATGTGTGTAGGCGAAGCGGTCTTGGGCTACCATCGTCAAGAGCTGTGTGTCTTGAGGTATGTCCCCTATGCCCTAATCTTTAATTAGAATTTTCATTTTTGCTTAGTGTTCTTTAAATGCGTCTTCTGCTTTTATATGAGATTCACAAGCTATATATGTATGTGTATATACATAAATGGTCATGGTTCTTTAAAAGTGGTTTCCTCAATGATTTTAATGTGTAATAAGTATTTCTAATGTTTTTTTAGATTTAAACATGTTTTCTAGCTTGCTTTTAAATATGTAGCACCTTGGTTGTTTAATTGAACTTTCAAATGGTTTTGGAAACTTAAGTGTTGGGTGATTATGTGTTCAAAATGAAAAATTTTTATTTTGATTAATTAAGCCTACTTGGCACTTTGAGAATGGGTTGCGAAAGTGAAACAAAACCCCTCTTAATGCATGCCCTGTTGTTGTAGAAACATGATGTGTGTGTTAAGTGTGTGATTTGTGATATGTGTCGAATAAAGAGGCTTATGCGATGTTATGTGACATAAAAAGGGGGATACGCTTAAGGAGGGAGAACGGTGGTGAGAGGTAAAATGAACTTTGGATAAGAAAGTGTTATTTCCTTTATATGTTTTTGATAAAACCTCACCACCCTTTGAAATAGAGAACATGGGAAACCTTCGTTACCTAGGTGGGCGACCAGGACTAGTACGTTAGATGACACGGCAGGGGTTCATCCCGATTCGTCTAGCAGGATTGACTCAACTACAACACTAACTAAACATATGAATTTCTGAGGGTCGTGGCCTTCTAAGCCACGTTTTCTGAGGGTCGTGGCATTCTAAGCCACGTTTTTTGAGGGTCGTGGTCTTCTAAGCCACGTTTCACTGAGGTACGAGGTCTCTATGTTCCCACTTGTTCCAGCTACCTATAGGGATTACCCATGGTGCTCATTTGTGACATACTGCTAGTGATGTAACTTTATTTTTAGTTGTTTCATACTTACTGTCTCATTGTGAAAAACCCTGTTTCAAACTAAAGTACTATCTTGCAGTTTTAAAAGGTGAATCCACCTTTGGAATCAATTTTAAAAAATATGGTTGAATTAAAAAATGATTTTCATAAAAATGTCAACTAGTGATTTGGATTTGAAAAGAAAAAAACATTATTTTATTATGTCTTATTTTCAAACTAGCATAATTGGATTTCGTTTTAAAGGTAAGGGTATAGGGCGTGGTTATTCCTTAGCTTTCCTAATGAGCATCTCAGTGCTCATGCCTACTTTAATTTTCAGTTTCAGGTTATAGACTTGGATCGCTCTTCGAGCGAGCGTGGTTATAAGTTTTGTGGTGACCCATGGGGTCTCTTGGAGGTATTCTTATTTTCCTATCTTTATTTTATTTCCCGCTGTTAGTGTTTACTTGTTTTGTTCTGTTTTTTTCTATTTATTTTCCCTTTTTATTTTCTGGGCTAAATCATTCCCAACTACATATTTTGATGCTCGACACTAGTTTCCAGCCCGTGGGGATCGGGGACGCCCTTCGGGCCATGTCGCGGATCGGGTCAGGCGCCAGGTCGGATGGCGACCCGGCCTGGTTCGTGACAAAATGGTATCAAAGGGAAAAAGGTTTTCTCTCTTGGGTCATTTTATTTTGGGATAGAGTTACGGTGGACTTGAGTTAAAGTTGTCGGGACTCGAGGTCCTGGCTACGAGTAAGGTGCCTGGCCAGCACACCTCTTGGCGGGACTCAAGATACCAAGGTATGTTAGGGTTTGTCTGAGTTTTTGGTCCTTGCGGTTAATCTTGTCTAAGGGAAATGAAAAGGGGTAAGGTCAGTGGTCCTAGTGAGCTCGCAGGGTCTGGCAAGCCATGTGGAGCCGGGGACACTGTCCTAGAATTCCCTCCGTGCCGGCGGTGTGACTGGCGTGTGGCCGCCAACCATACGTTCCAGCCAACCACTGACACAAGTTTTCTCTTGCGTTGTTTCTCGACTCTTTGTTTTGGATTCGTGGGGATTTGGTTTTCAGGTACAAATGTTTTGGTCCTGGAAAAATGTTTTCAAACGAAGTGCTTTAAAAATGAAATGGTGTGTGAGGTTTGGAAGGTGTGGGTTGGATGTTTTGGTTCTGAAAAATGGAATGGTTTGATTTTTATCATTGGTGGTATCGTGGGCAACCACATGCATGAGTGTATATGGGAAAAGGAAATGGTTAATGGAACGAGCGGATGAGTTCCTTGATGGACATGAGATGTGTGCCAGTGTGGCACGGGAACATGCATGTGTGAGGCTCGTGGGATGCCATTGTTGCTTGTGGAACCCACTGGGTTTTCTTATTTTCAAAATGTTTTGTTAAAGGGAAAAAATGGTGTTTTAGTAAATGGTGTTTGTGCAACATGTCCTTGTGTTTAAGAAATGTCGGATGTGAGGCTTTTTGAGCCAAGGATCCTTTCTGAATGATTTGTGTCCCGAGTTTGAGTTCTTATTTGTAAGTTGGTATGCAAGCGTGTATTTAGTAAAGTCCTTTGAAGAGTACATCGGGGAGCCCTTGTAGTGGTTTCCCCTGCACGTTTGGTGTTTTCTTGTGGTATGCCTTGACCGTTGGACCAGTTTGGATGGGTCCATAGTTTTCTTTCTTGACTAGTGTATGCCCCCCATAAAGCGTTGGCATGTGATTGAGGTACAACTACGGGGAATTCCCCGTTGACCGGCACCCCAGTTGATCGAAGGACTCTCTTTTTGAATTCTAGAATTGAACCCACCTCTCCTTTTTACAACTAAGTGGATCCTCTCGCAGTGGGATGACGGATGCGAGGGGAGTTGAACAGAGTTTTGGTTTCTATGAGTTTCCTGAGTCGTCGAGTATGAAATTTGACGTCGTTGCGCTTAAAGTTTTCCCCTGGAAACGGCGAAAGAAAATCCAGCGGGGAAGGGTGAAGGCGGCTCAGAATTTTCAGTGTTGACCAGTTTCTTGAAGGGCTTTGTAGTATTTTCATCGGTTGAAAGGGTCATGTTCGGCGACGTCTTGCAGAAGAAGGTCCCTTTGGTAGTCAATGGTGGTTTGGAAGTGGTAGAGGAGACTCCAGTGGGATTGAGGTGGAAGCGACCCTATGTCGTTGGTGTGGTCTATCATTCTGAATAACCTCTGGTCGTGGTTTGTTTCATTTAAGAAAAGGTTCGTGGTAGGCTACTAGTTGGAAGACCCAGTCGTATGAGGCTGTTATGGTTGTTTGTAGGAATCATGTGTTGTTCAATATGCGGTTTGAAGTCTCTCTCAGCGTAATGCCTCTCTCGACGGTAATGATCGTGCTCTGTGACGATTTGTGGTGTCGTATTCTCACCCAGTGTGACAAAGGGTGATGCACATGCACCATTCAGCTCTTTTGTTGGTGAATGTTCCGCGTATGATTAGTCAGATGCTGTAATGTGTTGTGTTGCTGGTGTCGTCTCAGTTGTAGTGAGGTTGCGTGTGACACCAAAAAAAGAATCTCCGCACGGGCGTTCTCAATACCTGACTACGAGGCAGGGGATGCCTCAAACATCCGGGCTCCAGCCATAGGCCTCGGAGTGAAGCTGGCGCGTGGTCAGGAACCCCGGGAGTGTACGGGACCCCAACCTGATTTTTGTCATCGGTGTCGAGAGTGAAAGCAACATAAATTGTTTTCTATGGTCGTTCCGCTCTAAATGGGTCATCTGGTTGCATAAGGTTTTCATGACCATGTGGATGAATGTTCGTCTCGTGCATTAAAGTCTTGGGGGTCACGTTCCACTTGATATAATTGCTTTAGTGGTCCTTATAAGAGTTTATTGAGTAAATCTGTCTTAAATCTGAGTATTGCTCATCCAGGAATGTGGAAATGCTGGTTTGTCTTGGGTCATGCTTTTGACGCCCGATAGTCGGGCCCCTCCCTCCCCGCCCCTTGTGGTGGGGTGTTTGGTCACTATCGAGAATCTTTTTTCTAATGTTTTGTATCTTCTGTTAGTTCTAATGGCGGGGAGACCCACATCAGATCTCGTACAAATATCTCTGGAATGAATCGAAGTTGGACTCTTCTTTAATGGTGGGGAGTCCGTTCAGACCTCTCGATGTCGTTTTCCCAAACCCATCATGGGCGATAGTAGGTTCTCAATGGTGGGGAGTCCGCCCTGGCCTCTTCTTGTTGGTTTTCCAGTCTCGTCTCAAGCGATAGTGTGTTCCTAATGGTGGGGAGCCCCTTGGGCCTCTCCATTTTGATCTTTTGTTCATATTTTTAAATATGGCTTGCTGATAAGTGATAATATTGTTCCGTGGACGTGGTTTGACCTTATTTGTTCTTTGTAGCTAAGTGGTGTGGTTTCGGTTTCATAGTGCTTGAGGTGTTTCGGCTTGTGAAGTTGGTTCCTGTGGGTTCAAGAGTTCGTTTTCGAAAACAGTCAGCTGGAGGCGTGCTAGCTCTTTGGGGTGGGCGACACATATCGGAAAGTCGTTTTACGCATTTCTTGATGTTGTCTTTGAGTCACTTTTCTTAGCGATGTTTTTATCTCTGTCTTTTTGCTTGATGTTTGTGGGGATCCTATTTAATCCTTAGTGGGGTGTCGTTTCCTAGTTTGGGTTTCTGCCTTAGTTGTGGCTTTCTGGGGACGGAAAGCTTTATGGTGGGAAGAATTGTCACACCCTTCAATTTTACGTTATTTATTTTACCAAATTTGTTTTTGGTATCAGGGAGTTGGGGTGAATATCGACTTAATCTTTTGAATTCTTATTTTGAAACACACGTTTTGGCCTTGACGCATGACTTCGCCGAAGTTGCGCGACCTCGCCCGGCTCATCGGGGCTTGACAACATGGGACGCATGGGCGATGCATGTTTTTGAGACCGAGTCGTCTACCTGACTTGCAAAATGAGTTGAAACATAACAGAATAATAATGAATAATGAAATAGAAATAAAATTGAAGTAATAAGATTAATAAACGTTAAGAAATTGTTTTAATGATAAATAATAAGAATAAGAATAATAATAATGTTGTGTGAGATTAATAAATATTATGGTTAATATTATGTGATTTTATTATAATTTTTATTATTATTATTTCACTTATTTAATTTATTTATTTTATTACTTATTTATTATTTTTATGATTATTATTATTATTATTATTATTCCTATTTTAGCTTACAATTGTTTTATTAATTTTATTATTATTATTATTATTTTATTTTTATTATATTTTCTTGTTATTTCCGTTTCTTTTCTGGGCTAGGGTTGTAGTGCCTCTTTTTCCCCCTCCCCCCCCCCCCCCCGTTGCGGCACACCCGCCTCCTATCCCCCCCTTTCACACGCCCCCTCCCTCGCCAAACCGCCCTCTTCCGGCGCAGCGAACCACCACCCCTGCTCCCTTGTGCCGCAACGCACCGATCCCTCACGCCGTCACGCCGCTGCCTTCCGATGGAGCCCTAGATTGTGCGAAGCCCCATGCTGCTGCACCCCTATTCCGATGCGGCTGAGCATCCGACGAACCCCAACACCCCCTCCCTCACCTGGTCTGGCGAACCCCATACCCCCTGGTCCGACAAACCCCAGCGCACCCCTGCACTCCTCTATCCGACGACCAACCTCCCCGCCTGCGCACAGCGACTGCCACTAGAACCTCCACCTCCCTGACGCGTTGGTCCCCTTGGTCGAGTGCCTCCCCGGCGCACCGCTCCCCATGGCCGAGCTCCTCCCCGGCGCGCTGATCCCTCCGGGTGCAACCCCTCAGTTTAGGCCTCTCTTATTTATTTTTCTTTTCTTCTATATTTGTGTTTTGGTTTTTTCAGTGAGTTTTGAGTTGGCTTTGGAGGTTTAATTGTTTGTTTTAGGGTTTTAATTTGATGTTTTTGGGTTCGAATTCATGTGTTTGGGTTCATGTTAGGTTCCTTGCGGTGCAGACGATGCATGATTGAAGTTTCACGTTAGGATTTGAAGATTTCAAATCAATTTTCTTGGTTCGCCGCCGAGGTAGCTGGTTCCGTGCATGAATGTTAATTGATGAATTCATTCATTGATTTAATTAACTCAACATGTTTATTAATAATTTATTTTGATGCAAATTTTTATTTTTCATTAGGTTTAGTTTGTTTGATGTGTTTAGTAGTGTGTGCATAAAATAAGTATATTGTTGTGAAACCAATGTTGAACTGGTTATTAGTTTTTTTAAGTTGTGTAGTTAATTTGTTAGTGCGTGCAGAGGGTGCAGTTGTCATTTCAGTATTGCATCTATTTGCGTTTAGTTGGAAATGAAATTTGAAATAGTTTTGGGTGTTTAATGTCATGCAGTATATCTTGAAATTGTTTGGAAAATGTTTCTGGCAATTTGTTTAATTATAGAAATGGCCTTTTAACTATGCGGATGGTTTTAAAGTGGTGCCTTGATATGAATTTGAGCGATTTTTGGTGTAAATTTCATAGTGTTAAATTTCAAGTGTTTTATAAATGGTTTTATTGATTTATTCATTTACGTGTGTTGTGTGAAAGTGGTCTTGAAAAAGATTAAGTCAGTGTTTGATATTTAAAGTGGCTTTTCCTACGTGAAATTGAGTGTATTTGGGGTGAGTTCTGGTTTTGCATCTTGGGAATGTTTTATTATGTTTTGATTGATTTATCAAATTATCTTGTAGTGCGTTGGTCGTCGCATGGTGAGTTCGTGTGGTTGGCAACAAGCGCCTACATGTATATACATGGGTAGGCTTGTATATATATACATATCCTCCTTGCGCATGTTCCATCATGGAGCGGGGAATATTTTCCTGGATCAAAGGATATATATATATATATATATATATATATATATGAAAATGTATATGTGTGTAGGCGAAGCAGTCTCGGGCTACCATCGTCAAGAGCTGCGTGTCTTGAGGTAGGTCCCCTATGCCTTAATCTTTAATTAGAATTTCCATTTTTGCTTAGTGTTCTTTAAATGCGTCTTCTGCTTTTATATGAGATTCACAAGATATATATATGTGTGTATATACATAAATGGTCATGGTTCTTTAAAAGTGGTTTCCTCAATGATTTTATGTGTAATAAGTATTTCCAATTTTTTTTTAGATTTAAACATGTTTTCTAGATTACTTTTAAATATGTAGCACCTTGGTTGTTTAATTGAACTTTCAAATGGTTTTGGAAACTTAAGTGTTGGGTGATTATGTGTTCAAAATGAAAAATGTTTATTTTGATTAATTAATCCTTCTAGGCACTTTGAGAATGGGTTGCGAAAGTGAAACAAAACCCCTCTTAATGCATGCCCCGTTGTTGTAGAAACATGATGTGTGTGTTAAGCGTGTGATTTGTGATATGTGCCGAATAAAGAGGCTTATGCGATGTTATGTGACATAAAATGGGGGATACGCTTAAGTAAGGAGAACGGTGGTGAGAGGTAAAATGGACTTTGGATAAGAAAGTGTTATGTCCTTTATATATTTTTGATAAAACCTCACCACCCTTTGAAATAGAGCACATGGAAAACCTTGGGTACCTAGGTGGGCGACCAGGACTAGTACGTTAGATGACATGGCAGGGGTTCGTCCCAGTTTGTCTAGCAGGATTGATGCAACAACAACACTAACTAAACATATGAATTTTTGAGGGTCGTGGCCTTCTATGCCACGTTTTCTGAGGGTCGTGGCCTTTTAAGCCACGTTTTCTGAGAGTCGTGGCCTTATAAGCCACGTTTTCTGAGGGCTGTGGTCTTCTAAGCCACGTTTCACCGAGGTACGAGGTCTCTAGGTTCCCACTTGTTCCAACTACCTATAGGGATTACCCATGGTGCTCATTTGTGACATACTACTAGTGATGTAACTTTCTTATCAGTTGTTTCATACTTACTGTCTCATTGTAAAAAACCCCGTTTAAACTAAACTACTTTCATGCAGTTTTAAAAGGTGAATCCACCTTTGGAATCGATTTTGAAAAATATGGTGGAATAAAAAAAATGATTTTCATAAAAATGTCAACTTTTGATTTGGATTTGAAAAGAAAAAAAACATTATTTTATTATGTCTTATTTTCAAAATAGCATAATTGGATTTCTTTTTAAAGGTAAGGGTATAGGCTATGGTTATTCCTTGGATTTCCTACTGAGCATCTCGGTGCTCACACCTACTTTACTTTTCAGTTTCAGGTTATAGACTTGGATCTCTCTTCGAGCGAGCGTGGTTATAAGTTTGGTGGTGACCCATGGGGTCTCTTGGAGGTATGACTATTTCCCTATCTTTATTTTATTTCCTGCTGTTAGTGTTTACTTGTTTTGTTCTATTTTTTCTGTTTATTTTCCCTTTTTATTTTTTGGGCTAAATCGTTCCCAACTACATATTTTGATGCCCGGAACTAGTTGCCAGCCCGTGGGGATCAGGGACGCCCTTCGGGCTATGTCGTGGATCGGGTCAGGCGCCAGGTCGGATGGCGACCCGACCTGGTTAATGACATCACCGATGATATTAAGTTTTACATAATAACGTGAAAAACTATTAGGGTTTGAATTCTTATATAATAATCTAAAAAAAGGAAACACGAAACATATAAGGGTAAAATGTTAAAAAAAATGTGTAAGTTATCTTGTGATTCCCTAGGTTTTAATCCAATTTTAATCTTGGATGATCGACGATGGTCACCTGCCCCCTTCCTCGATATGGGAGGGGGAGGGTGAAATTGTTCATGCTACCTTCGTGCTCACGCATGACTTTTATCCCCTTTTCTAACCCTAGTTTCCTCATGAATTTCCCAAAGATTTCGTTAAGCCTGAAGGTTCCTGATTTTCATCTTGGTGGTCTAATGCTACAAATTACTATGTCAAATTTCTATAATGTTTGGATCTATCTAGACAAAGCACTGGTATCATGTTTCAACATTATAAGGCCTTGGGATGACGATATTGATTCATTCACCTTCAGTAAATAGGAAATTCTAGACTCTATAATTATTGGTCTTCTTCATAAGTGACACTTCATGATTTGGTTTGCTTCAGAAGATGATCTGATTCAAGCCTGGTCCAGTGCCCCCAGGGATGCAACGACTGCAAGTTGTTTCTTCTCTGATGTTTATTCGATCTCTCTAAGAATTGTGATCCACCCTCCAGTGCGATATGGGTAAGACTCCCTCAACTACATCTACCTTTTGAGAATACATTAATTCTTCATATGATTGGATATACGATGGAGATTTTTCTATGTTCTGACATTCATACATCCATTGTGAGTATCCTTATCAACCAATGTATCTGTGCTGAGGTGGATTAGTCAGAGCCTCTTGTTGAGTAGATTTGGATCATATTCGGTGCCGAGTTTATATGTAAACAAGTAGTTTTATTTGAATTCTTTGTCAGTTATGGTTAGAACAACTATCTAATGGGGAATTTAGTGTCTAATTATTATAGTGAAGGTGTCAATAAGAGGACACGTGATCTGAAGGTGACTTCAGGTGAGGGACACAGGCAGATGCATGCAGTTGTTCCTAGAAAGTCTTCTTGTTTGGCGAATCAGGGTGCATGAGAAGTGGGGAAGGATCCAGAGGCCTCTTTCAATCTAATTGTCTCTATAGTGTTTTATTGGCTAAGAAATGATCTTCATGTGGGGGATAGTGTGATTTAGGTTGATGCTATGTGTGTCTCGTGTGGTGAAGGTGATCTGGTTAATAGCAGCATGGATGATGCTTGGATTGAGGAGTCAAGACATGTGGAAGTTGAGAATTTATACCCAGCTGTGCATGATGATGGTCTTGTAGTGGGGGAAAGAGAAGTTTTTGTTGATTGGATAATTGGATGGGATGATGATGAGGAAGGTGTACTGATTATGGTTTTTATGGGTAAATGCTTTCATGATTTGGTGCATGAGGATGTGGAGGAGATTACCCTAGTAAATAAGGGTGTCAAATTGAAAATTGGGCTCCATACTGAACAGTATGCTTTTGGAAATGAATGAATTAATATATGGCCATGTGAAGGTCATGATTTGGTGGAATATCCAGAATGTTTATCAATGATCGATGCTAACATTCACTTCGAGTAGAATGAGCTAATGAGCTATCAACAAGTAACTATTCCTGGCAGATGGTGTGATATTTATGAGAGTGATAAAGAGAACAATGGTGGAATGGACAGACCCTCATATAATGTCATTATCTAGGGATGGAAGTTAAAGATGTATGGGAACCAGGAGGTGATGATTGTCTCACTACAAAGAAGGCTGAGGAATTATTACTTCTTTTTTTTCAAAGCCCGTGTCCTCTTGGTCATTTGTCGGAAAAGTAGGCGGGGAAGTCTCTAGACTCAATTAGGCTATGCCACCTCCTAATGATTTTATTTCATTGAAGCAGGTGAATATTAGGAGGATTTATGCCAATCCTAAAGAATTATGGAAGATCATAATGTGAATCAGCTACTATGGAGGAAACATTCTACCATATATCTGGAGATGGGTATGGTTTTTATGATTTTTAGTTGTTGTTTTCGGGTTTGTGGTAACTATTTAATGAAATTTTATTTTATATTAATAAATGTTCAATGGTTTAACTCTGACATAATTTTTAAATATATTTATATGGACATCTTAAATTTTTGTTCTCTTGATAATGGTCCATACTAAACTAATGAATTTACCAAATCATATCCCTTGGAAGTGTCAAACCAAGAGTCCAGCAAGACCCATTTTCGTGCACTAGTTCTCTTTTGATTTTAGATCAATTTGATGTTTTGGGGTTTTACCCAAACCTATATATAGGCCAGAGCCACATCTACATTTTTTATCTAGATATAGATTCATTTGATTAGAAAACCACTTAATCTATACATACGCTAAATCAAGGGGTTTTATTTAAAACATGTTCACTTGCGAAGGGTTTGTACAAATTTTCTTTATAACTAATATCAAAAAATAAATATAAATTTCCTCGGATAGCAACTATAAAGACCCTAGCCTTAACACATAACATTTCTTTATTTTAATCATAATAAAACATCATGTTACATGAAAATGGTCATAAAGATTAGTATCTTGGAAGACTATGTTCATAAAACAAAAAACATGGGACTAAATATATGATTTATTTATTTATTATTCATAATGAGCTCCTATATTTAATTTTCTCATACAACATCACAGAATAACATGGGGATAACATGAACAAATGGATTAGCTAAAAATCAAATCTAGGGAATAAACATGAGAAATAAACCATTACCATAGGGGTTAGAAGTCATAACATAATCAAATAAAAGGCATATAACATATGGAATCATACCATATTATCTTGAGGGCATATAAATATGAATTCATTTCAATATTTTAGTAACATAATATATGAATTTATAATGATTCAAGGCTCCTTGCTCATATAAGAGCACAAGTAGTGGTTAACCACCATGACCTTTGCACTTGGTAGCATGAGTCAAGGCTAACTACTAAGATCGTTGCACATAACATCTCTGAAGACTCAACATTAACCAATAAATTGTAGTTCTATCTAGGGGAACCGATCATAATATGTTCATGAATAAGTTTTCCTTATAAAGAATCATAATTAATCAATTCTACACAAATAAATGGGTACCCATGGAATGAAACGGGTATCATAATCATGTTAAAAAGAAAAATAGATGTTTGTATCATCGAAGTGTCAATGAAAGTGTAATTAAAACAAATGTGGACATTGCTAAGGTACAATAGGAATATATCATTCTATGTGATTTCAAATATAAGTGACAACATGTAATAGGAGAATTTAAGATATTTTAGAAATAATGCATTTTAGTATGAATTTAATAAAAATACTCAAAATACATTAAAATAGAAAAAGGGGGAAATCATTTATATAAAACCAGAAGTGAACCAAGATGTTTTTAAAAATAATATTAATTATTTTTTAAAAACAATGGGGTCTTAAAATAGATGATAGTTCGCAGTTGAAACTGGGTAGGAATTTTAGATGTTCCTTAAAAAGGGATTTCTTATCACGAATAATTTTGGAGGGAATCATTTAGAAACATGTATACAGCAAAAAGATAGTGATAAGTGTATCACGATACTTGAGTTTGGGTAATATTCATATCATTTAGAAGATGTTCCTATATATACATGATAAATTTATTTCGATAAAAATAATGACAGAACAACCTGATGGAATAATGATGTGTCAGGTATTGTATCTTACATAGTTTTGGCATGGTAATAGGTGAACATAAGAGGGTTTAATGAGAGGAAAAGGGTTCTGTAATCATTTATATATCATGAAGAAATGATGAGAGAAGTGAAATAACATACCCCATTATTAGGATTTGAAAATAGAATGGCATTACATATATGATATTCTTAAATGAAAGTGGGAAAGAGATGATCCCTTATTATAAGTCCAAATTTTTATATAATTGATGTTATATTTCACTACTTAACATCCATAATACTACATGATTATAAAATTCATTTGGTTATTTTTAGTTCGGTTGAATCATTACATTAAAGATTTATGATAAATGATTAATAGAATTTGGGGATTTCTCTCATAATTAACGTCTTTTGAATTATTATTTTACATCATGTGTGAATAAGAATTACAAAATATTAAACATTGTAAAATAAATATATAATAGTATGGTTCAACCACAAAGATGCTTTCATGACCATAATTGAATATGGTAAGAAAAATTGATAACCCGTCATCTTTGAATATGATAAATTAACACATCCCCGAATTTGTTTTCATTTATTTCGTGTAAGAGAAGGGGAAATGAGAGATGATGATGAATTATACAATTTACATGAAAACATTTCAGTACATGGATGTTATTGTATTTATCATACCGTTTGGATTATGAGAGGTTAAGAATGAAAATATAACAAATGAACATGAAATGAAAATGAATGAAATGAAAATATGAATTTGCCTCTTTAATTAATCTTCTTTGAGAGGATCTCTAGGGGGATTTGGTTTTTTGAGGAGATCATGGTCTTCTATACATGGGGGACTATCTTGGGGATAGATTTGATCCAAATTTAGGCAAGTAATAGGGCTTGATAGGAGTAAATAGAGGATCATAGTTTGTGTGGTTTTTAAGTGGAGGGGACGAGGGTTCTATTAATATTTTAATTATTAGTTTATTATTTTCCCATAATATAAGAAATATTGATGACTCTATGACCAAAATTAGTAATAAGTGAATGAGAGCTCTCAAAAATGGTTCTTACCTTAGGGATGATGATATGAATAGTTTATCTTACTTCAAATGTATATATAATGTAAATTACACGATTTTACTATTTATTATAAAATCAAGTATTTCAGAAAAATTCCAAATATTCAACCTATTTATTTTTTGACTTGTGGAATCAAAAAATTAAATCCATCATTAAAAAATAATTTTCCAAATATAGTTAATTTAATTTTTAATTAAAATCAATATTTATATAGAATATACAGATTTTAAAATTATAAGTGATTTTATGATGCTTTTAATATTTATTTAATGTATTCTAAAATTATAAAAAACTAGAATCCATATAATTGAAAATTTTGGAACACATTTTAGGAAAATAAATTTTTCTATAAATTATTTAGATAATAATAATTAATTATTTATCACTTACACAAATGCCAAAACTTTTACTATGGTCTTGTTAACACTTATAAGATGCCTAAATTTTATTTATGCATTCAGGGGAGAAGTTAATATTATTTTGGATGATTTATTATTGATATAGTTCATATTTTTATTCATAAGGGTATGTTACTTTTCTAAAAGGTAAGTTACTATTCATAAAATAAAATATATTTGTTTCATCAGTCCCCAAAAACCCCCCTGAACGCAACTGTGTTTGTCTGATTTTCAAAATCGGAAACATTAAAGTATAAATATGTAGTTCACCATCTAGGTTATAAATTTATCCCGAAAAAGTTTATATATATATATAATGTTTGATGCATTTTGTTACATTTTTTTGTAAATCCTTTGGGTGTTATAATGGAATTATATTTCATAATAATTTAGGTACATTCAAAGTATAAATATAAAAAAGACCCATTCAATTCATCTTTGAACTTCATTATCTTGACACTTTAAATTTCAATCATTCATGGGAAACAACTACAACATTTTCACTATTGAAAAATATATATCACACAACCCCAATAATGATAGTATTGTTTGATTTTTAAAAAAAATTATAACAATCCTATGATGTATATAATTTTTTATGTGATGGTTTCCAACAAATGATCATCATATTTTACATAAAATCTATTAAAAGTTCAATAAATAGTCACAAAAATAAATTTCAACATTTCAATTTTCACTTGGAAATCAAAATTTTTTATAACATAACTATTTAAAATTTGTTGTGTTATGATTCTTTCACATCACCTCAAGAGACAGAAAATATTAAAACATAAATATAAAAACACCTATGTCGTTGTAATATGTCTTTCCAAAAAGGTATCTCTTAAATTTTTTAAAAGTAGAGTAATTGTTTTTAACAAAACCTGTTTAATTATATTTTTTTATTTATAAAATATTACCAATGATTATTTTTGAGTCGTGGATAATAAAAATTTTTTTTTTTTCATACTGATTCAAATTAAATTAAAAATTATAATTATATATAAACAAAAAATAAAATAATTTTTTTTATTAATACGTCATAGAAATTAAAAATAAGAATGTTTGATTCAATTTTTATGGAAGATATTAAGGTAATTAAATAAATATACACACCCCAAAAATATTTATTTATGTGAAACAATGAAAACCATGATAATATTAAATAAAATATATAAATATAGTATCGAAAATTATAAAAATATTAGGATCACTCCCAGAGGGATGTTGTGTTTTTATTGTAAATAGTTGGATAGTAAAAACCATTATCCCATATTCAATGGGAGTTCATGCTTATTTCATAATACTAACCAAGTATTTTTAATTTTTAATATTCCTAAAGAATTTGTTTCATATACATATAATAACAAAAAAATACTTGGGATATACATTGAAAATATATAATATTGTCTCTAAATTGCCATATTTTTCAACATCACTTTTATCCTAAGGAAGGTGAAACAAATATAAAAGGAGATTATGCGTCAAATGAACTTTAAAATTAAATTTTATCATTTATACACTATAAAGACTCTTATACATTGTTGGTTTCCATTATTAGATATAATGTGTGTTCAAAATACTCAATTTTTTCATAAAATATTGAGAATCTTGTTTTACGTCAACACTTTTATGAAAAACATATATACAAGATGAGTCAATGTAGATAGATATTTGGGACTCAGTATTCAATTAAGTTTGTAAAAAATTTGGATCTAATGAATTATAATTTAATTTATCCCCATATATATTCTTATCTTGACATTATCTCTACATATGATATTCAAAATTCAAAATTTATTTCATAATTATCTACTAATAATGATATTTTTTTAACATAAAATAATCTTCCATGGTGGATAAATACTATTTTTTTCTTCCTCCAATATAGTAAACAAATTTTTATAAATTAGAGTAAATATCTACAAGGATAGTTCGTAAAAATTTATCAAATTATGAAATTTATATGAAATGAATTATTTGTACAATCTTCCCCTTTCACATATATAGTTTGTAAATTTTTTCAGGATGAAACACTAATATTAATATAATTACATTAATTTAGGAAATATCATAACTCGATTGAAAACACATGACCCCATTGGTGTTGAATTCATTATATATATATATATATTTTTATGTCATATAGTGAATCTAATTTACTAAAACCTAGAATAAAAGATTCTATATCAAGTACATTTTCAATGAAGGTATAAAATTTGATTTTTAAAATAAAATAATTCATAATTTTATAAATATTAAATGGCGATATTACATCAACAAGAATCATAGTGGAATTTGAATAGAAATTGGTAGTTATTCAACCACTACCATTCTCCCTTCCAAATTAGTAAACTCAGGTGCACCATACTCTTTTAGAAATGTATGTATTATGGGTTCTCTATATTCATCAAGTGGAGAAATATATTTCATATTAATTAAAAAAAATCTTACTAGACATATAAAATGCATCGATCTACAATAAAATAGTTTCTATTTTTTCATTAAATTATATCAATAAATAATAAAAAATATTATAATGTAATTATTCTGTGGAATTAATATCATATATCAAGTAGTTGTAAAAAGAAAAATTCAGGTGGAGTAATCTTTTTTCACTATCCAAAATTTGTTGTTTTTCATCATCTATCATATGATTTTATAGATAAGAGAATCTATAATTTTTGTCTCGATTTCAATAATTTAAAATATAAACAGATATTTATGATTATTTATATAATTTAAATTATATATTTTGTACAAAAATATTATCAAACACTTCGAAATTTTTATTATTATAATTTAATTTATCAATATATTAATGTACAGTAAAATGTAATATATAAAATTTTAATTGTAGTGTAATCATAAAAATTAATCATTGATAAATGTAGGAATATTTATTTTTTGATTTTTCTATAATTTTGAAAATTAATAAGATTGAATGACTAATATCAGTCCACTTTTATAATAGATAATTTGTTATATGATGTATTTATATTGAAGTTAATATGAGAATATTTTATTTGTTGGAAAAGAATTATAATGTACAATATTTGGATGATCTCGCAAAGAATCTACATATATACATTTTTTCATTTTTCACATTAATTATTTGTTATGTAGAATAATAAAATACATTAGTAAATAGATTATTTTTATGAAAATTGATATATGAAATATTTAAACTAAAAATAAAATCTAAATTCAATTTAGTTGGTAATAATATACATAATGAAATTCAACCACAAATATAAAATAAATTTAGTAACTTCAATGGAAGAATATAATTTAATGTATTAATTTATTTTTAAAAATCAATCTAAATATAAATGAATGTGTAATTTTAGAATCATTCACATAATCATCACCGTTATTTTTAAATTATTAATTTCCATTATATCCAATTATATTATAGTGCACTATTAATGTATTACGATTATAGTTAGTTAGATTAATACTCTTCAGATGAAGAATATTTTCACTAACCTTCCTTTTGAATAAATAAATACTTTATACATTTAATCCATAAATAATTCAATCAAACTAAATATGTGGGAACCATTTGTATATGTGATAGTGAAATCATAAAATATGCAACAATACGTAGGTACAATCATTTATCTGTAATTATAGATATTATTTGAAATCAATGAAATTCAAAAAAGATGAAGAATATTATAATTCAAAATAATCATACTATCTCACTTATAAAAAATTACTAATTAACACTCTTTTTCAATTGATATATAATATTTATTACCAAGAATATCTGAGTAAGGAGCCAAATAGTAAACCCTCATTTCAAAAAATGAATCACATAGTCATAAAAAATATGAAACAATAATGGAAAATATAATCCAAAGAGTATTATATTAGCAATTTTAAAATATATCATACCATGGGAATGGATTATATTTAATCATAACAATGGAATCATTTATAAATAATAACTATTTACATCATATCCACATATCAATAAATTGCAATAATTTTCATCTCTATTTTAATTTAACTCTAATAGATCTAGATTTTTCACCCAATCCATAATGTTGAACCATATACGAATCAATAAATAAAATAATATGTATACACTATTAGTTTTTAATATTTCTAATTAGAAATAATCAACAGAACTTATACACATGCCTTTACATATTAGTATACTCTAGCTTTTTTGTGATGTAACATCTAACATTTATTTTTCTGTTTTATATATTTTGTAATGATTTCATATTTACATGATGCAATTATAAATAATTATTATCTTTTACTAATCTTCACACATCCATGGGCTGGTTTTTTGTGTTATAATTTACTTAATATTTAATAAAATTAATTATATTTTTAAATTTCATAAAATATTTAAAAATACATAAATAAATGATTGTTTCCTGATTTATTAATATATGATCTTTAATATATTCTTCCATAAAAAATATTTTAATATTATGTAACCCTTACTGAATTTTTATTAGAAATATGTTAATGCTTTCCCCAATGTTAACCCTACACTAGATTAATTTATTCATTTGTGGCACCACATTTCCTTGAACTGTCTTATATATGCCATGATTTTTCCTTTTAAAATCTTTTATATTATTTTTCATCCCTATTATTTGAATGATAACTTAATTATATTTACTCCTTTGAGAAATAGTGATTATACATATATTTTTGGGTAAATTACTTTAACATATGTAGAGTAATATCATTTTAATCACACATGAATAGAATAATCAATATTTTATATGTGGTTAATTTGAAAAATGATCCAAAATAGTACGGAAATTTCAAATGAAAATTAAAAAAACTAATATTACCTAAATGAAGATGAATCAATTTTTTGTACAAAATTTTTAAAATAATAAATATTATTTTGTCCATGATAGACATACACACATAATAAGAAATTTGTTTATTGAATAATAAAAAAAATAAATAGGAACACATAATACCTACAATTATTATTATTAAATTCCACGATGTGGAAATATAGATGGATACAATATTTAAATTACAGTGTCTATAAAATATATCTTTGTTGCCTATAGGTAAAGAGAAAGAACCATATGAGATGTGGCATGTGAATATGCAAATATGAAATTACATTTGTGTATTTGAATGTAAATAGTATATTATAAACAGGGATAACAATAATTATATATTTTTATTTCAATGTATTGAGAAAATATTTATTGGATACTATATAAATATAAATTTATGTAATATAATTAATAGAGGAAGAGATAAAAGTAAATCTATCACTATTCAATAGAACCTAAATATTTTTTTTGTAATAAGAGTGAAAGAAATATGGAGATAATATGTTCCAAATTGAGTTTCTTATAGAGATTCAAATAGAATTGTCTTAATTACAAAGATTTTATATATTATTATCATATTCTAATAGGTTTTTCAATTGAAAGGGGTCTATAATTGATTATAAGAATTTCATTAGAGATGGGACAAATATAGTCTAAATTAGTATAATGAGGTACCCTTGGTAATAAAATAAATATCACATTTAGAGAATAATATTTTTTCAAAATAATTATATATATATATATATATATATTTATTATAAAATAAATAAATAAAGTGTTTGATAAAATAGAAAAGATTAAAAAATAATTTATTGTTCTGGTGTTAGCTAAAATATTGTTTTCAAAACAATTTGGGTTTCCATGAACATTTTTAATGAATAATTACATTTGATTTGAATCAAAAATTGAAAAATTTGAAAATTATAAATCATAATTTTTATGATAATATAAATAAGATTCTATTTCATTCATGATTATATTAGAAACTATTCATTTATTCATGTTCAGGTTAGAGTAAATGATTCTCAACAAATATCAAATTAATTATAATTATCATTTTCCCAAAACTTTCTTGATGATTTTTTACATGGATTAGATAAATTATTTGAACATTATAATATAATATTAGTGTATTTATCTTGAATTAAATTCTTTATGACTTGATGTATGCAAAAAATAACTTAGTATTGTTGGAATAATAAATAATTTTATATTATTGTATTTCATCATGAAAGACTATTTATGACATATATGATCATATAGATGATTAAAATACTTTATAAGGATGGTAGAATATTTACCACGTCAAATTAATTTTAATTATATAATTTTAAAATTTCCATGATGTGTTAATTAGAAATTTCATTGATTTGTGAATTATACCCATTCTATTAAATCCATGTTATATAAGGAAAATTTTGAAATTCCATATCTCAATTTAATTATGTCGAGAAGGTATTAGAATTATTTATCATTGAGGATGATGAAGCTAGATGAATTAAAATTTCTAGAAATATAATGTTGTAAATATAAAATAATAGAAACTTTTCCAATATTATTTTATATTGGAAAATCATATGAAGGATTACAACCCCATAAACATATAAACAAGACATTTTATTGGACTCATTCTAAACAATGTGATATCAATCCCTTCTCTTTAAAATACATATATAAATAGTTACAATAATAAAATAAAAGTTTAAAGGTATAATTATTTTTATATTTTTTGTAAAAGAATGTAATAATAGGTGATATTGAGATACATGGATACTAATTGGGATTGTTTTTAAAATGTTTTAAATTTTGTATTATGAGGGTAAATTAATCTAAAACCCATACATATTTCTTGTTTGAGAAATAAATTATATTTTATAATGTTATGAACAAATAATAAAAAATATATTTCCACTATTATCACTTACAATAATCATCTATGAATAAAAAACAAAATGAATATATATATATGAATATAAAAATTATCATATTTTAGTTGAATATACTAACTCTACATAAGTACAACACTTAAAATTATTATTCATTATTTAATGAATAATGAATAATAGATAATTTATTTCTTCGAAAAATGGAAATATGATTATGTGCAATTGAAATTAAATTATTTGTCTACTAATGATAAAATTGAAGATATATTGGTAATGAAAAAGTGCATTGAATGTTTTGTGAGGAGTCAATAAGATCATGGATTTAAATCATCACCATTCAATTGATGGTTTAGATAATTGATACTTATTTCCCTAAATTTGATTATCATTCAACGTTTTGATTTCAATGAGTGGATTCCTTATATAAAAAATTCATTTTCTATTACTATACATGACATTAGCTTCATGATAATCAATGGATTCTCTAAATAGTTGAGTAATGGTGATATTAATACTTAATTATATCATTTAAAGAATTACTCTTGGGTTTTATTAAAAAACAATTAGAGATGCTCCAAAACCATGGGGGAGAAATAATCATGTGTTTTCACATAAATTTGAAATCAAATATATTTTTCATTTATAAATGGTCATAAAATCTCATCAAGGATTATGGATTAGGGGATGCTATTTTATTATTTCATCTGTGGGAAAATTTAATTTTTTAGAATATAGTGATTGAATTATTAAATGTACTAATTTGAATAAGAAAATACTAATTGGGTCAATATATTCTGTTTTCAATGATTTTAATTGAATAACTATTTTTTAATTCTTATTTCAAAAGATGATAATTATTCATACTATTATACGTTAAATAATTTTTTATTTAATTTGTACACTATCCAAAATATTCATATAACATATGGAGATTCATTTTAATGTGATTGTCCATCATGAAAGACATAGAAGGAATTTTTTTAGAAAAAAGCATTGATTATAATTATAATTATTTTATACTTTCTAGTGGAGGTAGAAATCATTAAAAACTTCAAAAAGATAAAATTATTAAACCTTTTAATTTTAGGTAAATGTAGTTTTCATAATTTTCAATATGTTTATCTTAAGAATGAAAAAAACCTTAAATAATCATTTAAACGTTATTACATTAAACCATTATTCCATGATATTTTATTTTTCTATGATTCCAAAGATATTATTATGTGTGGGATATACTATTTTCTCTTGATGAATTTTAGTTAAATTGAAATTCATAAATTAAATAGCAATGAAAAAATACTAAACTATGATTTTTTATGTGACAATGCATCATGTTGAATAGTTTTATTAATAGGATTTTGGGTAAATTTACACTATACAATAACACATAGTAGATTTTATATTGAAATTGTTCTATATAATTGGGTACAATTGTAGATTTATGGCCTTTCAAAAAAACCTCTAAAGATGTACATGTAATTTTATTATGTCATGTAGATATTGATTTAACCACAATGTAATGATAAAATATAACTTTAGATGTTCAATCATTCCTTTTTTATATAGTGAAGAAGAATATTAGCATATTTTTTTAGGATTAATTTTATTGATAGAATTTATAAATATTATAATTTGATAAACCGCAATGATAATGGTTCAATATGTTTTTATGATTTAGAAAATAATCTATATTATATTTTATGACATGTGATTAGGTTAGACAAAAAGAAATTATTTAATATTTACAATAATAAATATTGGTAAAATGTTGAGCTTCAACATTTTAGAAGAATTTTAAAATATATAGAGATTCTAAAAACTGATAAAATATAAGAAAATTTATTATATGATATAAATATATATATATTGAAATCACAAAAATTTTATCTATTTTGACCCAATATTTATGTAAGTAAAATAATATAATTTTTAATGTATAATATAAAAGATAATTATTCTTAAATTAAAGGGTTTAAATAAATTTTCTATGTTCACAAGGATTCATTCAATTTTGAATAGAAAAAGGAACTATTTTCCTAACATATTATTCGATAATAAATGATTGAAATGGGAAAACTTGGACAAAAATATATTTTAAAAGTATATAAAGATAAATATGAAATTAGATATAAAGAGATGATGAATTAGTAAAATGAAATTAGAATATATCTCACTCAATAAAAAATGTTTTGATTTGTAACCATGACTCATTAATATAAGATTATCATTCAACCTTTATTTATAGACAATGGTTGTAAAAATGATTTTGAAATTTTTATTTTGATGTTTTTCTTTTAATGTCATCAAGTACTCATTATAAAATCTATTCTCATGTCATTTCTTGTTATTGTATTAGAAATAATTTGTAATTAGATATTCAGAATATCAAAGGATCAATATATTTTTAGGGTTCATGGTTTATAGTTTAGAATTATAAATTTTGGTGATGGGTTCCTGATAAAAAATAAACAATGAAATTCTATAAAACAGGACTAATAATATATATTTTATTATAATTCATAAATAAAAATATATATATAATAAATTATTTTGAAAATAATTTAACAATTGTCACTTTCTAATAATCCTAATAAACTATAAGAAATATTTTATAATTAATAAAATGATATAATATACAGTACAATATTTTAGATTATTTCCCTATGAGAGTATCATTCCTCTCCCTATAAAACATGTATACCATTTTTAAATTTACACCTCCATTATGGTACTTAAAAATAAATTAAACATTTATATCATTAAAATTAAACATAAAAATTAAATATATAGGTTCGAAAATTTATTTTATATAAATTCATAATTTTTGGAATTAAAAAGAGATATTTTTCTTTTATTCTCTCGTAGAAACATGAAATCTATTTCCCAATATTATCATTTTTCCATTCATCTCTACAATAATTAAATTTTATTAAAAGGAAAATGGAAATAAATATTATATATTTCAAAATAAATGAAATCCAAGACCCTTAGATAGTAAAATACCTACACACTCTGGTTGGGGGTCCCATGCTAGATAAAATATTAGAATAATTACCTATATATTCCCAAAATTTTTGAAAGCATTACATTATAACCATTTCACCATGTCTAGAGAACCATGACCTAATTATTGATGATAATATTTATTATGAACATCTGATAAGTGATAGTCTAATGTATTTTGGCATTATGCTATATGGAATTGAAAATAATGGAAGAGTCCATTTCAATCGAGGTATGAATAAAACCTTAAGTGAAGAACATCACAAGACTGTTGGTGATGGAACATGATTCTACGATTAGTTAATCCCCTAGATAATGAAATATAATAAATTTAAGACCATAAAACTAATTGAGTACTGAAAAACCCACCCCCTAATATAAAAAATATTTCTAAAACATTAAATAATTAGATTGAGGATATTTATGGGATGTGGGTCCAACAGACCCATATTACTTATTCCTTTTGGTTCACAGAGGGAAAATATGTTCTCCAATGAACTGTTAACATTTATAAGGAGGTGAAAATTTATCATAATTAATTATGAATGATATGGTTAGCCAACAATATTTTGGACATGAAATGAAAATTCAGTAATGAGTTGTGGAAGCCTTCAAGCATAGTCATGTTCCATTCATTCTATATAATCCCACAATATTCCTCCAAAAACATAGATCCAGCCTTATAATCCTAATTATTTCTACCCACAATATTGAATGAGGATGAAAATAAAAATAATTTAGTGGAACCCTAAAAATAATGCACACATAATTCATTAATGTCATTCAAAATATAGACTTTGCACTCACCGTTAAAGAAAATATCAGATGACATTTGATTAAAATTTATCTGATCCACATTCATCGAAATTTTTAGTTAATAATTTTCATTTTGAAGTATTTTTTTATATATTCATGTTTTCATACTATATAATACTAATATATAGATATATATATATAAATGTACTAATTTTATCATAACTAGACATCTAGTATATTTTAAAATTCCGAAAAATAGTCATGTTCAATTTTTTAATATCTATAAAGATGTCATTTTTATTGAATATATCTATACTAATTTAATTTCACATTAGAAATGGTAGAATTGAGGCACTTATATTTTTTGACTCATTAATAATTACATATTCTTTATTGGTAGATATATAATTTTCAACAGATGTCATTGGATTCTTAACATCTACTTTTTATCTAATATCATGAAATAAAAAATTAAAATTTTCTTTTGAAGTTTCAAATAATTCATCGTTATCCATAAGAACATACTTATTATCTACTTCTATTAATTAATGATTTCTAATTTCATTAAATATATTAATTAATTACAGAAATTATCTTATGTTTTATAATCAACATGATCTATCCTTATATTGTTTATATTTTCATAATAATATTTTAAATCATAATATATGTTCAGATGAGAGATTCATATAGATTATGTTGATGATTAATGATTTTTATAGGGAAAATATATTTAATTTGTATAGTTTTGTGATGTATATAAACCAAAAAATTCTATATTTAAATATACTTATGTTTTTTCAAAATATTCTTCTTGAATTCACAATTCTAAAAGGAAATAAGAAAATTAAATAGAATTTTTATCTAAATTATTCTCCATTTAATTTCTATATTCCTTTATATAATGAGTTAATATAAATATATTACATTCCTTTATAAATGAGATACATTATTTCTATTTACTTATATAGTTATTAGTTCTTATGTCACCCATGGTTGTTTGGATTAAGTGAAATCCTTATTTATCTTTTATATTTATGTCAATTTCATTGCCACTTCACTAATATTTTATAACTCGACTTTCTCTTCCTTAGATTCACATTTCCTTCTCCACCCTTTAATCTTCATCCATTTCATCTATTCATTTTTTTATTTACTCATCATTCATTATATAATACTCATTGATGTGTAATCCTTTTATAGTTCTGATCATTATTTAGCTAATTAATTAATATAGAAAATCATTTCCAAATCATTCACATCATCGTGATCCACTATATTACTTTTTTATTGGAATATTAATCATCTGAACAATTATAAACTATTTTAGGTGATCTTAGTATTTTTACTAATACATATATTTAGAATATTATGTTTTTAAATTTTATCCAACATATATCTTCTATTATGTTATTAATGAGTATTTATTTACATCCATTCCACCTTATTTTGAAATAGTAATATTCATGTAATTTTTTTCAATGATAAATTCAATAGTTTATGTCTCTAGATTGTCCATGGGTTAAATATATTTTAAAACATTTTTTCCAGAACATCTAGTAATATATATTTTTATTATAATCCAAGTTAATCATGATGATATTTTCTATTATAATAATATTTATATTAACATTAATTAGTTTGGTAATGTTTATTTTTCCTTTTTATATCAAGAAAGTTAAATATATATTATTTGAAATCCAACAAAATGGAATAATCTTAAGAATGAAAATAACAAAAAATTGATTAATTATATATATCAACATTCTAAAACATATCTCTTTAGAAGTCAAGTTTCTATTATTTTATTATCATAGTATTTCATTAGAATAATACTAGAAAACAGAAGAATGAATTTAGATCTTTAATAATGTGAAATTATTTTTACTATAAAATCATAAACAAAAAATTATTATTGCGAGATTTTTTAGGGATTTAGAATAAAATAAATGATTCAAATTAATGTGATAGAATACCCATTTACAAATTAAATATATGATTCAATGATTGTTATATAAAATGGAATAGATGAAAGCATTTCATTCCCACCAAAGAAGTTTTATCAATATTGTATCGCAAAATCATTACTCTATAATTGAAAAGAGTTGATTACAAATAATATTTAAAATTAAAATAAAGTGTTAAATGTAATGTTATGTGAGGACTTCTAAATATGGTATTATATGAATTTTATTTTCTACTCAAAAACATTTCACTTCGAAATATATATTTTATAACAATTATTAAACAAAAGTATATTTTTTATCATTTCCCACCATTTTCATTTATATTAATTTTTTATTATTTTGATATTATATATTTCAATTAATTAACTAAAATTATTATTGACAAATTTATTCAAAAAAATTCCTCAAACATTTAACATGATTTTTCTCAAAATGAAGTTTAAAATAGAGAATAAATATTTTATTACCTAAAATCAATCCATCCATATTTTTAATTTATTTAAATATTTTAAAATATACTGGTTTCTTGGAAATATATATTATAATAATTATTTTTTAAAAAATAATTGAATCAAATATCTTATTTTTTTTGTAAAATCGTAAATGATGTGGATTTTTTCATTTTTTTTGTATGTGATATACTGATTTATATAAATATATATGAAACTTGTTCTATAACTAGTAATCAAATTCTTC
Source organism: Viscum album (assembly GCA_963277665.1). NCBI lineage: Eukaryota > Viridiplantae > Streptophyta > Magnoliopsida > Santalales > Viscaceae > Viscum > Viscum album. The sequence continues at coordinate 568,747,575 of OY728126.1, read as the reverse complement.
ATGAAACACAGTTTGAAATCCATGATTGTGTTCTTAAACCATAATAAATGAGCCTGAAAAATTTTGAGCTACCATTTAGTTTTTTTCCAACTAGAATATTCTACAAATATTAAGTCCTTAATGAACCATAAAAGAAAGTACTGTCTAAGATGTGACACGTTTTAGACACACCATTTCGATTCATTTTAAATAATCCATTGTTAACAGAAGAATAAAATTATATAAAAAGTTAGATCTTAAAGTATTGAAATTATTATTATTCAATGTTCCATTATGAAAATAAGAAAATATAGTTTTTGATTTATAATTAGAATCTCAATTCTTTAATAGAAATAAACATAAAAATAGTAAGAAATGATTATATCTAGTTAACCATCTTTTATGTATATTAAGATTATAATCATCCCTCTATAGTGTGTTTTACAATCTTGTATCCATGATTAATAAAAAATAAGTTTATATTGAGTAATAACCACTATAAAAATACCATCTCTATTATTATAACATTATAACATATGATATAAATGTTTTTCATTTTCTATTATAAAAATAGTAATTATAATTTTAGATAAATTTGAATCCAAAATGAATATATGTTCACCCATTATAATGGACATAAATTCCCTATTGAAATGTTTGATAAAATATTCTGGTTACTTTGATGTAGATTTTAATATATATATATATGTATATATATATATATTTGATAATGGAAACCTCATATACTTTCTAGGTGGATGAATTTATATCTACCATTCATTTGGTAATGTTTTATTGAATTATAAATCAATAAAATTTATCATACTAGAGCCTCCTAGGATTTAATGTATACAAAGTGCTTTAATTAAATTATTATCATGATAATTTAATTGAAGAATTTAAAACAATGATTTTTAAAAAATAATAAATCTCATAAAAATTTCAAATAATGAATTTTGTATTGAGATATTATAATAAGAAATATTATTTTGTTTATAATCACTAAAATGTATAATTTGTATAGAATCTAGTACTGCTATGTGGTAAAATGTTATTTATAATATTTTTAATTTTCTAATGTATTACATTTAATAATAAGTCTTTTATTATGGAATTAAAAGATTCCATTTTAGTCATATTTAACTTCTAATACCAATTATTATTTAATAAAAGATGATCATCAATTCACTTATCATATGATTTATCATTTTGGGGTTTGAATTAATTTTTTTCAAGGTGAATTCCAATTATCCATCTTTTTTCACCTAAGGAATAATTTATAATTTAGATTCAAATTTTTATATGAATACAAGTTATACAAATTAATTTGTAATTGAATTATTATTTTTAATGGTTAACTAACATCACCAATATTATTATTAAAAAAATATTCCTTTACTAATTTCTCATTTTTGATCGAATAGTTAGTTTTTCAAACATCTCTTATGCTATACTATTTTATAAAAAATTATTTAATTTTTTTATTTAATATCTATATGTCTCAATAATCATATAAAAAAGATTATTATTTTAATGAATATATCCTAAATCATTTTCATAATATAGCTCATTATAATGTGAATATACAAATAAACGAGTTTCATTAAATATCATTTAAAATATTTCTAAAAAATTACATTAACTATTGTTGAAAATATTATAATTTTTACCTATGGTGGCGTATCAAAGAAAATTTACATCATATTCTAATATGAAATTTTATATATTATATTTATCATTAAAATTTTATATCATGAATTTCAAAACTCTACGGTAATCAAATATGGATTTTGTTTTATTGTTTTAATTTATAAAAGTTTTCAATAAATGTTGATGAACTAAAATATAGTTTCAATTATAGTTGATAATGTTAATCATCTCAAACTAAAAATAATATTTTCTTGATATTTATACATTATATAAAATGTTATATAATGAATAATTCAGTTTCTTATGTCTCTAATTATTTTTTGTTATGGGGATATTGGTTCAAAAATTTTATTTTTAATTCCTCTACATATTTTAGATATATGAAAATAAATATTATTCATTTCTCAAAAAATGACCAACCCATAAGGTTAAAAAAATGAATTTGAAATTTTAGAACAACATTAGAAATTTTTTAAATAATATTTTTTATTTTAATATATTTTTGTAAAATGTAATATCATTTTTAGTTTTTAAAAAGATATATAAGATTTAAAAATTATTTTTTCCATTGATATGATCATTTTTTTTGAATAAATAGATTCTAATATAGTATTTTTAGTGGTATGGATGTTGTAAAATAACCAAAACTTTTTAAACTAACCTTGTTTTTCTTAACATATTAAAAAATTAAGATTTAAAGTCATATGAAAATTCAAAATAGAAAAATAACATTATAAAATATTTTCTCAATATTTTTAGATAAATAAAATATTCTCATAATTTAGCGTTGAGAATTGTATTTGAAATTAACATATCAAACATTTATGTTCTTCATATAACAGATGTTTTATGTTTTTATATCATATTTAAAAATACCTTATATCTATGAGTAATTTTTATCTCCAATGGTACAAGGCAAATTACTATAATATAAAAAACCCTTATATATTAATATCTAATATTAATTAGATATAGAAAAATCAGATAACATTTTTTTATAAGACGCATTCTTATAAAACATTATGTTGAATCATATAACAATTCAAATAAATGTAATAATTAGATGTTCTAAAAGATTAAGGACATGTCATGGATCATTAATGTTTATTGGTTCCTTAAATTTGACTTAAAATAAAAAATATATCACTATATAGAAAAATATTACCATAATGAAATGTTGTATCATTAGGGATGTATATTTAAATAATTATTTAGGCCAATGATATTATTTAATGTTTATTAATACCCGTATAATTTTACTACATTTCATTACATTGGATAATGAATTTCTTGGGATTTTGATTATATATTTCAGTTAACAAAACCTCAATAAAAAATTTGTTAGACCTCTAAATATAAATGAAATATGTAAATATGTTTAAGTTATTCATGCAATTATTTTCATTTTATATAGAAATAACTTCTTTAGCATTATTGTATTCATTTAATAATATTTTAAAATACCTCTATAGTTCATATTCATATTAATCCATTTCATAAATTATTTTAGAACCATTTTTTATACCATGTAAAAGACCAAAAGAATCAAAAGATCAGATTTATCATTAACAAGATAAATATTCCAAAAATATTATTTTATCCATAATAATACTTATAATAATGAAATAATTTTTTTTACAATTATCATCATTTTCTATGATTTAATCAAATTTTAATTCTACATTTTCACTCCACATGAAAATTGTCTTCCTAATTTTTATTCCACAATATTAATATGATCCAATAGTTTGAAAAAATTTGGAATACTAGATATAAATAAATATTAGGATTTTTAATTATTTATTTAATTTATTTATATTCATAATATTTAGTCAACAATTTTCTCATTAGTTTTACTCATAAAAGGAATTGTTTTATATAAATAAAGTTTTTTTCAATTAGTGGCATGGTTTATTAAATTATAAGTATTTTGATTTTAGAAATTTAATTTTTTAAAACAAAAATAATATTTTGATTTTGAATAAATAGGGTAATTTATTAGGTTTATTTTTAAAAAATTATGTTTTAGTAAGGAGTTCGGAATGCAGATTTTAAGAAAACCATCATATGTTATTTAAATAGAATAATTGAAAAATAAAATTATATTTTTATTTAATTTTTCATGTTAAATATTTAAAATTTTATGAATAATAATATAAATATTTCCATATGAGAAAACATTTTATTTTATGTCAATAAATGTTAATTTCTAAGCATCAAAACACAAATTTTGAAAAAAAATAATCTTATTTTCCAAACATTTATCAAATCTAATTTATGACCATTATATAAAAATAATCTTGAAAACTAATTATCTAATTTTAGTGAGTTGGTTTAAATTATTAAAAATTTAATTTTAATTTTTAGTCATTGTAAATAATTAACATGGAAAAAAGAACAAATCAAGTTAAATAATATAAATACAAATTGATAATGACCAAAAATCATATTTTAATTATTATTTGTGGATTTTTTTAGCACCATATATTTGAATTTTTATTGTTTATATTCATATTTTAAAATAATTAGAATTAATATTATTTTAAAATTTTTAATTATAACATGTGTGTAACCCCCTCACTTTTAACAGAGGACCACCTCCCTTCCCATACTAACACAATTTTCATGATATTGATTAGTAAATACCCTTAAAAATGTATACCCAACATTCTTGACCAAATATGAGTGGTCTTGTTCTCAATAAAATAACAGTCCTCAAATGCTTAAGGTGTAAGCCAATAGAGGTTCACCAATAAAGAGGTAAAACTCTTAACTATGTATGGTATGGATTTTTCTTCCCTAAGATAAAATATTTCATAACAATTATGAAATAATTATATTAACATGTTATATAAAATAAATTTTTCATTTGATTTTGTTAAAAAAAATTCTTCCTTACTGCCTTTTATTAAATGAAAATATCACATTAGTGTGGATGTTGACTTCCAACACCATTAAGCGATGCATTTCTTAATAACTGGGTGATTTGTATGGTTAAAATAATAGAATAAATTAAAATATATAAATTTTTTTATAATTATTATTTTTTAATGATAATATATTACTTAAATTTTTACCCTTGCTTCATGTTGTAAATTGAGGAAGCCGTTTGTGCGGAATTGTGGAATACCACATCCCTAATGAAATGTGATTCAATTTCCACGTCGATAGTGTGAGGATAGTAATAGGTATATAACTAATTAATATATATGACATGTATAAAATATTTAGTATTTAATAAAATTCAAATATTATCATCATTATTTATTTTCCACCAATTATAAAAATTTAATAACATTTTTCACGAAAACCTAAAAAGTACAATCTGTATGAAAGAATTTATTTAATTTTTTCATGAAAACCTTACTTCAGTGGTTAAAAGTGTTTTTAATTTATATAATTTATAAATCTAAACATTATATGAGTTTTCAGTTAATATATCCATATCCCCATTGAAAAAGGTCTACAAACCTATGATTTCTAAGCTAATAAATGAAACGTCCTATAAATAATCAATGTGAACTCATCATATTTATTTGGAAAATAGAAAATAGAAATAATTCAAAAAAGAAAATAAATAAAATTCTATGAACTAGAATTTTTTTTAATAAATTTCAAAACTAAGATTCTTTTATTACTCATTATCATAGAGTTTCAAATGAAATGGTTTTGGATTTGATGAAAGGTATTTAACCTTCTATATATATTTTTAAATGATTTAAACAATTTTCCACCTTATACATGTTGAAATAATAGATTGGAAACTATTATTATTTATATAAAAATGATCATATAGGTAATTTTCAACTGTTTATTAATTTCATTAAATTTTTTAAAAAATAAATTTTAATCTTTTTTCGTAGGATTTTTTATTAAACATTTTAAAAGGGTAAAAAATGAGATTTTTTAAATAAATAATTAATGATTTACTTTTCACACGATCATATAAGTCATTTATTCTCATGATTCTTCATCAAGATTTTATATGATTTTAAAGAATATCTTATTCAATATCTTATTAAATTTTATAAATTTTAAGTGTTTTCCATGAAAGAACTTATTCTTATTATTGTTATGCAAAAATGGAATGTGGTTTGTCTATGTGTTCAAAGGTGTTATCAAAGATGTTATGATGAGACATGAAATATTATGATATTTTCATGATATAGTACTTGGGATTTTTTGATGATGATTGTTGAACATGAGATAACTCATGATGAAGGGTATTATTAATATATCTCTTCAATTCACAAGGTAATGATATAATCTCCGAATGAGAAAAATTATTGAGTTGACATGGTCAGTTACTCTTTAGGAAATAAATATGTTAAAGTTATTCATATTCATGTTTGAAATAATTAAAACATTATAAAAATATGATCTTACATGTTACCTATATTATTAATTAAAAAAAGTTTTTTATGATAATATTTTGATTTTATGAGGTAAGAATGATTTAAAGGAGAGAAATAATTTTTCAAAATAATGATTTCATTAATTCTAATACTAATTTAGATTATTTATAATAGTTTAATTTTTTTTAATTTTCATAGGATGGTTCCATTGGAGGAAAGATTGTTTTTTTACAATTAAATGTTTTTATTTATTAAAAAATTGATCCATTGATGAAAGGTTAAATATTTTATGTATTTATATATTTCAATAGGATAACAAGATTTATTTATTTTTAAATCACAAAATAATATTTGTTTTTATCATACAACATTTCTAAATTCATTTCACATGATCTAAATATTTTTATCAATAAAATAACATTCATAGTGTTCTATTTGTTGACTCATCATAAATGATGAAAATATGCTTGAAATATTAACATGGTTATAAACATGAAGATATATTTATATAAGTAAAATGTATACCGTGTGAATGTGTACACTTTCTTATATATTATGTTTACATAATTATTGAAAACTATAAATTAAAATGGAAATGTAAATTTATAGTGGGGAAAATATTATTATAAGTCATGTAATTATGGGTTTCATACATTATGGGCCCTTACAGTTGGTATAAACTAAAAAGAATACATTCCATTAAATATTAAGGTAATTTTTAAAAATTCTTTTAAGACTCTCTATTATAATGTTATATTACAATGATATAGCAATTGAATATAGTATATTATAGAACAGATATCTTAGTTAGAACATTTTATTTATAGCAGAACCTAAGAAATAATATGATCAAATTATCCCTAAAAGAACATTTATATAGTAGTGAATTTGAAGAAACAATACACTTTAGTATTTGTTATATCTTCAAATATAGTGAATGATTATGTACTGATAAATAAAATGGAGAGGATAATTAATGTTTTTGGATTTATAAAGCATCTCATAATTAATCAATCGATTTATAATTTTGAAAATGAATCTAATTTATAGTGGAATAATGTTTCATACAATAATAAAATGGTTTTTATTGATGTTATAGTGTAGACTAATAGCTAAGAAAATATGAGTGGGTAATATTTTCAAAAAAATTTTTGAATAGTATTGAATTTTTTTTGATGAAGAAGGAAGTAGACTTAATGGATTTTCATGAGGATAATATTACAAGATATGCAATGTATTTCCATGTTTTTTTATAGATCATGATAGAAAAATTTAAATATTTCTAATATATATAAAACCATGTTTATGATTATAATTTTCTTATCTTGAATTTTAATGTTTGGCGTATTTTTTTTGTTGATAAATATACGATGAATTTTTCAAACCCTTATGTACTTATAGATACAAAAAGAATGATGTTTTCAAGGCCTCATCCAATGTGGATACAGTTAAAAAATAAATATAGTGTAAATAGCCATTTTTTTTTGATTTTTTGTAATTTAAATTTTAAATAATGTTTATTTTGATCAGAAAACTTTTAAAAATGCAGTAGTCAAAGTGATTTTTCATATGATATTAATAAAAAGTGTTATAATAAAACATATATGTTTAAATAGATAGTCATATAGTTGTGATATTTTCATTATATAAGAAGTTGAATTATTATGAAAATTTATATCGAATGATAATATTTCATCCTCGGAATAATCCTAACCTCAAGAATAAAAGATGGGCTAATAATTTTTCGTCCACTACATAAGAAATAAGACTATAATAGTTAGTGTATTATGGTAAATTACATTTTAATTTAAATTATTCAAATATATTATTTGATTAACGATCATTGTGTAAATAAATATACGATTAATAATTAAATTAAAATGAATGTGATCCTTAGGGAATAAAATCATAACATCTTGTGAAAACACATATTGATAGTAATAATTAAGTAATTATTTATAAAAAAACTTCTTATTATTGTTATTACAGTTGGTTTTTCTAAAAAATATTTTTTATTTTCCAATTGTATAGTTTTATATTTTATGGGTTTGGATTGAATTTTATATTATCAAACTATGATATACTATAGTGTCAATTAAGCCATATTCAATTTTAAGATTGATATTAAACTTATATAAATGAATGAGTTACTACCTTTGATTTCATTTCTTGAATCATAAAATATAATTTAATATGGAACTGAAACATATATTTTATATATTTGTTAAATTAATTACACTATACAAATTAGTGATTTTAATTTGGTAAATTATTAAATTAATTTATTTCCTAATTATTTTCACACTATTGTTTGTAAATAGAAAGTTCAATTTACCAATGAAATAGTTATTAATGTGATGTGAGTGCTAAATCCAAATTATTAAATGGATTCAATCATGTTAATGAAATTTAAAATGTAGTTACTTGAGTTTCCTTATGGGTGATTCATATACCCTATCAATTCATTTTGTGTTTCTCTAGTTTTTTGAATAAAATTTTGGTGTTTCTATAATAATGTTAATTTATTATAGAGAACATAATAACATCAAAATTCAGTACATATAGATGTTACCATATATTTATGAATTGATTGATTATACTAAAGGGGATTAGTATTTTTGAAATATTAATATAAAATCTAGGAATGAAAAAGTAAATGTTAATGGGGAAGACTTTTTTGGATTTAATTCGATAATAGGTATGGTCATTAAATGACCAGGGTTATTCCATTCCATATGAAAAATGTAACCAATATATTTTTGGATCTTAATAATATATTTTCCCATTTGTATTTGTGTAAATTATTGGAGGATTTAACTTATATCATTATTGTTTATTATAAACCATATAATTTACATAGAAAAACATATGTATTATATTAATGAAATAAAAAATAATATGTATGAAAAATTTAATAAAAGTCAATTTTGGATATTAAATATTTATTTTCATTGAAATCTTGTATCTATGGTGGCATAACTATTAATAATTTCAAAAAAAGGTGGGGAACATTCGAAAAAAATACAATTATCAATTAGATTCAATTTTTCCTTTATATGTTTACTAATGGGGTCATGGGAGAATGTTTCTATTTTTGATAGTCCAAAAACATTGTTAACTCAAAAATGTGTTAAATTTATATTGATAAAATAATGTGATGCATGATTGGAGGAAACAAATATATTATTTGTTTATTGTCAAATTTCTTAATAACTAATAATATATGGTGCATTAGATTTGTTTATAATGATAATTGTTTGAATAAAATTGATTGGGTCTTAATGAAATATGATAATTCAATTTCACATTCTTGATTTCTATTAAAAATAGATGATAAAAATTACCTTATGCATGATCATGATCTTTGAAATGGGGGTTTTTACATTCAAAATTTTTTTGAATCAATATATTGTGTTAAAATAATAAATATATACTTATCATAAATGTTTGAATAATATATTCAATAAAAAATTAATTAACAGGAGGATGAGTAGATAGTTGGAGCATCAAGATGTAATGGTTTCATGATAAAATATCTTATAAAAAAATAAAATTACATACATGTCATGACCGTCCTTGGGACCCGTGACGTGACTACCCCAAGTACGCCTTCCATAGGCCAGGGGCTGGCGACTAGTATCAAAGGCCTAAATCCGAAAGATGGGAAGGCATTTACTTTAAAAATATTAGTCAAACAAAATCTTATTACACAACTTGGAAGAAAAATACTAAGTAAAACCGAATACAAATGTAGTGAGGAAAGTAAGTGGGCCAGTATGAAAACACAACTGAACGACAAGAACAAGTACAATTAAAAAAGGGAAAACATCTCCTGGATCATCCACCGAGGAATCCTACAAGAAGGACAGGTACATATCTCAATCAACTCGCCCCTGAGGTACGTCCCATCTAGTCCAGCTCCGAGCAGCCTCCCGTCCATCACCCGTAGCCTTGATCACTACTGACCGTCATCTACACATAACACAACGAGGTGTGGGCGAAGCCCGTTCTGAGGTAAGTATAAAAATACTTAGTAGTGGACCTCGAGATCCCCGATGGTCTCCCAGAATCCACTAAGAATAAACTAGAGTAGTAAGATACAATCATGAAGTATCAACCATCCCTACTTAGGTATATGCCAATACATATACCTATGTTTCCATTCATATACCGACTCCAACTCTTGAGCCTGTCACATTCTGTTCACTAGTGTAGAAACACTCCACAAAGAAAGTTCAACACAACGTATACTCCATAGGTACAACTCATAGAAGAAAGCCATGTGGGCTTCCCATCCATGAAGAAAAAATCATGAAGAAACATCCACGAAGAAACATCCAAGAAGAAATATCCATGAAGAAACATCCACGAAGAAACATCCACGAAGAATCGTCCACACTTACTTAGGTATATGCCCATACAAATACCTAATTCATCAAGAGTACACATTTCAAACATGAGGTAAACATGAAGGTAATGACTCAAGTCCCACTAGGTATACACAACTTAAAACTGAGTAAAAGATGATTAGTTATAGCCACAGAATAATCTTTCATTGTCAAACGACAGATATCCGTAGAAACCTAAAACAACATTCTCTCGAATTAGTCGATTCTACGTGGGATCTCAGTAAAAAAGTTGTCACTGTAGAACACATGGAGGATCCAAGTCAAGTCTCATCAATGTCGAACCCAGGGAGGATCCAGGTCCCATCTCGTCACTGTTGAACCTAAGGAGGATTCAGGTCCAGTCTCGTCACTATCAAACACATGGTGGATTCAGGTCTAGTCTTTTCACTATCCAACCCACATGGAATTCAGGTCTAGTTTCGTCACTGTTGAACCCGTGGAGGATCGAGGTCCAGTCTCATCACTGTCAAACCCACATAGGAGACAGATCTAGTCTCGTTGTTGTTGAACCCATAGAGGGTTCAGGTCCAGTCTCGTCACTCTTGAATCCAAGGAGGATCCAGGTCTAGACTCGTCAGTGTCGAACTCACAGAGGATCCAGGTCCAGTCTCTTCACTGACAAACCCACGGAGGATCTAGGTCCAATAAAATCACTGTTGAACCCACGGAGGATCCAGGTCCAGTCATGGTCGTAGCCAGCCATAGGGTTCTCGCACACAGCATGCTCGACTCTGGGAGGGTCCGCTCCTCGAGTCAAGTATCAATAAATAAACTATCACAAATTCTTGAGTTGATGTATCCCATAGTTCTGTCTCATCAGGAAGAACCCAACGTGACAGACGTCACGTCAAATGGACGCCCGATCTGTGAGTTAATGGCATTATTGTTCCAGGGGCCCAGTTGGTTTTTAGGATGAATCCAACAAGACTGTATCCCAACTATGTCCAAACCTCAAGTATGATATTCCAAAATAATCGTCTTGCTCCATGAATTCCATCGCCACAGGCGGTTAATCAATCGGGCACCCATAACACAAAAATAGCGGCGAAAAGGTGATAACTGGCTATAACGGGTCTGGGTTTGGTCTGACTAAGTTGGAGCGACCCAACCTGACCCAGTCCAAATCGGGGTCCGACCTGGTCTGACAGTCCGTCTCGATCTGTGGGTGTGGCCCAACCCAAAGGTGCGGCCCAAAGGCATGGCCCCACCAGAAGGTACTGCGCGACCTGAGGGCGGCCTAGCTGAGGCAGCCCGTACGAGTGTCGACCCTACCGTGGGGTGGCCTGGCCATGGGGTGGCCTGGCAATGGCAGCCCGAAAGAGGGGCATCTCGGCCTTGGCGGCCCGGCCATGTGGCGGCCCAGGAAAGGGGCAGCCCGACCGAGGGGTCGCCCAACCGTGGCGGCCCGACCGTGGGGCAGCCCGGCCATGGGGCGGCCCCACCGAGGAGCGGCCCGGCTACGGTGTCCCAGCAGAGCAGCGGCCTGGCCGTGGGGTGGCCACCTGTGGGGATACCCGACCTAGGGGCGTCCCGGTAGCGGTGGCCCCGCCGTGGGGCTTTTTCGGTGCGGCGCGACGGCGTCACCCATCTTCCGTCTGTTACAACCCTCATGGTGGTGGTTTTTCATTGGCACGGTAAGTCGGCACCACGCCCTTCCGGGTCTTCCTCCGTCGTCAACCAATCGAGAACGAATCGGAGGGATGTTAGGTCATGTTTGTTCAGCCCGCGCCCTCCGCATTAGGTCATAACAAGTGGCCATCATCTAACCCAAATAAACGACTCGATGTGCAGGTATGCCCCGACCCGAAGGCGCATCCCGGCCGAGGGGCGGCCCGGCCGTGGCCGCCCGGCTGAGGGGTGGCCCAGCCCTGGCGGCCCGGCCGTGGGGATACCCGGTCGTGGGGATGCTCGACCGTGGCGGCCCAGCCGAGGGGCGGCCCGGCCTTGGCGCGGCCCGGCCGGGGCCTCCCAGCCATAGGGCGGGCTGGGCGAGGTGGCCCAGCCGCAAGGTGGCCCGGTTGTGGGGCGGCCCGGCCACTGTGGCCCAGCCGTGGGGCTTCCTCAGTGCGGCGCGACAACGTCGCACCTCTTCCTTCCCTTGTGCCCCTTATGATCCCATTTCTTCTCTGGCACGGTGCGTCGGCACCAGTCCCTTCTGGCTCTTCCTCCATCGTCAACTAATCAAGAACCAATCATAGGGATTTCGGGCCTTTTTTGTTCAGCCCACACCCTCCGCCTTATGTAATAACAAGTGTCCATCATCGAACCCAAATAAACGATGATGAATGAGGGTATAATTAATATATTAAAATAATCAAATCCCACTAACTTTTAATCGATGATCGCTTGACGGAGTTGTGGGAAGGTGGTGCCATTCCGTTGATGTAGGGATGAGATGACGTCGTCATTGGAGATGTTCTTCATGGGCAGTGTCTTCTCTTTCTTGCACTCATCGGAGAGGGAGAAGATGACATCATTGTTCCTTGGTGGAGACGGGGGTTCTTCATTGGAGAGGATGTCATTCTCCATGAATTCTCCAAAAGCTCTCCCAAAGTTCCACCACCAAGAATCACTAACCAAAATAAAATAATGGATATCCATTATTTTATTGTTTCCATGCATTCCAAAAAGAATTCAAACCATTTCAAATTAATTAATTAATTGTTGTTAATTAATTTTTAGGTGTGTTGGCACCATAATGAGGGAAGGAGTAAAGTGAAGAGGCTCCAAAAATTTATGGGGAGTTCCAAGATTTAATGGGAGTTTAAGGGGGTTTGATGCACGTGTGGGCCCCACATTATAACATCCTCCCAAGAGTGGTTATGTGCTGGTGGCCCCACCACCATCCTCCCCTTGAAGGTTTTAACTACAATTCAAATTAAAATATGCTACACATATTTTTATTTATAAAACCAAAAATTAACTTCCACTCACGATAAAACGCAACAGCGGGAACGGTATCCTTAAGAGAATATCGGTGTTGTGTGTTAAATGGTGTCCTCAGATTTCAATTCCAAGCACCTATTCAAAAGATATAAATTCTCTCTCATACATTTACAGAACATACCCAAACAAAACATCATAAATTGATTCCAGGAACACCGGGCCTCAAAATCAAGTGCTGTCAGAAACTGTGGACTCGTAAAATTCCCATGTATTTAAAACAAAATTACACAAATTTTCTAGATCTTTACATTCTCGCCACCTCAGGGCCTACGTACCCATAAGGTAAAACTCACACTAATGAAAAAAGGGGGTACTAAGCACACATTTGAGTCTCCCACTCCAATGTGCTCTTTGGGAGGTTCCCGTGTTGCAAGTGAACATGCACCAGAGGCATCGACCGTCCACATAGGACCCGCACTTGTTGATCTTAAATCTCTATTGGAAACTCCCTGAAATTCACCCAATCATCGATGTCTTGATCCCCATGGTCGATGATGTGGGATGGGTCGTCCATGTATCTCCTCAGCTGAGATACATGGAAGACGTCGTGCACCCACTACAACTGAGTTGGAAGGGCCAGGCAGTAAGACACCTCTTCTACTTTGCTGAGGACTTGGAAAGGTCCAATGAATCGCGGAGATAACTTGCTGCCTCAGCCAAATCTCCATAGACCTCGTCGAGGTGACACCCGTCGAAAGATGTGGTCACCATCCTCGAACTCCAATGATCTCTATCTCCTATCAGCATAGGACTTCTACCTGCTCTGTGCAGTCTTCATCCACTCCTGAATGATCTTCACCTTCTCTGTCGTAGCTCGTACCATCTCTGGTTAGTAGAAAGTCATCCGACTTGGTGAGTCAGTCGACGATCACCCAAATAGAGTCATGTCCCCTGAACAAACATGGAATACCCGTCATGAAGTCCATGGATATCTCATCCCTCTTCTACTTTGGAACTTCTAAAGGTCGTACCAAACCTGCTGGTACCTGGTGCTCTACCTTAACTTGTTGACAAGTGAGGCATCGTGAGACATCCTATGCTACTTCCTTCTTCATACCTGTCCTCCAATTCTGTCATCGATGGTCCTGATACATCCTTTCCACTCCTGGATGAACCTCAAGAGGGGAAGTGTGTAACTCTCTCAACACATCCCCCCTGAAGTGCAACTGGTACCAAGGTACATCCTCTAAAGAAGATGACGTACTCCCCACCATCAGAAAATTCATCAGTTTTCTACCTTGTGGATATTTGAGCACATCGTGTCACACAGTCAGAGTCCCCATGTTGTGCCTCCATAATCCACTGAAGAAGTGGAGGAGTGATTGTAAGAGAATGTAGTTAGGTTGATCCATCCCTATCCACAAAGGATATATGTAACGCGGCCAACTGCTCTGTTACCCCTCCTAGAAGTTATATGCCTGATCTCATACTAAGATAATCCACAACAACGTCCCCCTTCCCAGTAAATTTTGTATATCTCGATGTCATAGTCCTAGAGAAACTCTAGCCATGGCCACTGTCTCAGGTTCAAGTCCTTCTGAGGGAAGATATACCTGAGACTCTTGTTATCATAGTAAATAATAATTTATTCACTAAAAGAACTATGGGTGAGACTAGCCAATTTTAACGAACATGAGTGCACCCTTCTTCAACTACATCCTACAAGAGCTTCTAAGATTTCTCCTTTGAAGAAAAGAGAAATCTGGTCTCATCAGCTAGATGAAACACGTACATTGCCTAATACAGTCAATCCTGAAATGAACGGTTCTAATTTATGCCATGGAAAATATCGTAAGGCCTCGACGCTACTGTCAAGAGATCCAACCATTACTCTCACCACCAAGGGTTGAGTCACACCGTCAGCATCATTGTGTGGTCATTGGGTCTCCTCTAGTAGGAATCTCGAATGTGAGGGTCAAGTCAACAGTTTTAACCGGAACCTCTCAGAATCAACAACACAAAAAGTCAGGAATAAAAATGTCACAAGGACAAGTGTCTTGTATTAATCCAGTTCAAGGTACAAATACACAGAGGAACCACAAAAAATGACATCAACAAAGCTAGAAGAATCATGAACAAAGTTCTCTATCCCTGGAGCTAGTCCCACTCATGTCCACATGCTCCCGGAGCTCAAGGTGAACCGTCTAGGGGTGGTGGTAGTAGTGCTCGATGATTCAGACCACCATCCATTGATGGACCTCCTCTTGATGAGTCAATAAAACGTTCCTTATGACATTTCCATTGCTATTATTTTGAAAATCACAAACACCTTTTCTAAAAAGAAATTCTCTTGATACCCTATATTTCACTTCAATGAGGAAAAATTTCCTTCCCAATGGAAATTTATATTTATCAAGTTTTCATTTTCCATATAATAATTTTTATAAGTGTAAAATTCTAATTTAAATTCAAAACCTCAGAATCCTATAATTACCATGATATGAGGCATTATGTTTTAGGATCCGAATTCTCGGTATTTTGGTTACGAACTCTTTTGAGTTCTGACTCCAAATTCTGATTACAAATTCTAGTTACAAAATGTTTTCAGTTCTGACTCCGAATTTTGAATACGAATTCTCGATAGGAACACTTCTGAGTTCAGACTCCAAATTCTGATTACGAATTCTGGTTATGTAGTCTTCTGTGTTCTGACTCCAATTTCTCAAAATACAGACTATGAACTAATATGTGTTCTGACTCTGAATTTTAATGAACTCTGAATCTGAACATTATGAGTTATGGTTCCAAATTCTCATGAATCCAGATTTCAAATTTTTCCTGATATTCAGTCTCAAGAAATCTATAGAATTCAAGTTCTGAATTTTTAGAAAATAGAATCTGAATTTCCCTGTATTTCAGACTCTGATTTCATTTTTGGTTAGAATCCGAACATTCATATTTAATTATATTCCGAATATTGGATTTTAGTTATGTAACCATATTTCACTTACACTTGTTTTATTATAAAAATATGTCATGCATTCAGTTCCAAACTCACCGTTGTTTGAGTGACACCTGTACAGGTCTCTTTGAAATTCATTGAAAAATATGACCATTGGAAGAGGGAACCGACTATTGAACATGTGCCTATAAATAGGAGTTCATTTGAATTATCCCAAGGTTGTTCAATGAATCTAGAGAGTAGATGTTGTTGAATTTATTTCTAGAGAGATACATTCATTTCATTGCGCATACTAAACTTCTTGTTCAGATTTTCTTTGTGCGACTTTGAATGTTGCTGATTACATTCGATGGTTTCTGGGGATAAGAAGACAGAGGTGTCGACTACCTTGAAGTTGAGGGCTTCCTTGCGGAGGAAGACAGAGGTGATGACTACCTCAATGTTAAGGGCTTGCGTGGATAGCAAGACTGACTCTGATCATTGTATCGAGGGAATATCCTGGTGTGGGTAAGACATAATTTTTTGAACGTATAAATCAAGGTACCTTTATCCACGGTTTTTGGATACCCTTCTCTTCGGGTTAAAATATTTATTACTGTTACTTGTTTTGTTACAAGTTTCTATACTACATTTATATTTTTGAGGAATGTATAACCATCTTATACATTCTTATACTTGTACGCTGATTTAGTTAGATTTGATACGCTTTAAGGTAGAATCTTCATCTTTGTAAAAATTCATTTCTGAATTCACTTTTCTTGAATTTCTTTCTCAGAATCATATTTACTGAATCAAGAAAGTGTGTAGAACTAGATTTTTTGGGAATTATCTTATTTAACATTGTTAAACATATCCATATTTAAAAGTTCCATTGGAATTTTTAAAAGTATAAAATTCACCCCCTCTTGTATTTGAGCATCTCATATTACATTTTTGATCCTACATTTTGTATTATATAGTATATCATACTCACATTCCATCCCTATAATTGGTATCAAAGGAGGTAACCACTGAATTAATCACACGATTAAATTCAGAAGAGAATTCATCTTCTTTTTACATTTTTGGAATCAGTTTTTTGGACTTGTATAATTTAGATTAATTTTTTCTAGAGATACTCTTGTTCTATATTTTACTTTATTAGGAATATTTTCCTTGTTTACGAACATTTTCTATTAACAAGTATAGTTTGGAAAGAATTTTATATAAGATGGAAGGAATAAATGTTAGTTTCATAGACAATCTCAATCAAAATAGACCACCTATCTTTGATGGAAATGATTATGAATATTGGAGAGATCATATGAAGACTTTTATTATCAATACTGGTGTTGATAATTTTTTATGCTTACTAGAGGATCGAAAATTACTGAAAAAGAAGTTAGTACCTTTACCAATCCTAAAAATCATGAATATCAACTAAATTATAAGGTACTAAATACATTCCTTTAAACCATTACTATAAACATATATATCCAAATATCATCTTGTGATGCAACAAATTTTATATGGAAGAAACTTGAAGTTACACATTTTGGTACTTGTAAGTCATTGAAACAAGAAGATCCATGCTCAAAGATGAATATCACAGTTTCTGATTTCCTTTTGGAGAACCCATATGTAAAGTGCAACATAGATTCGTGAATATTGTGAATAGTTTACTAGCCATGGGTGAAAACGGATTAGATTATGAATCTCTTGTTGATAAGATCATAGACATCATGACCAATGAGTGGGAATCCAAGAGGACTACTGTTCATGAGAATAGATAGGTTACTAAGATTTCCTTAGATGAGCTATTTGGAAGTCTTCTAAAGCATGAGACTAGAATGAAGAGAGATGCTGACAACATAAAGAAGAAGAATGGAAATGGATGTGTTGTTATTACAACAACATCTAATCATATGAATGATAAGACTCCTGAGAGAGTTACCAGATCCAAATCAATAAAGGTTTTTATCCAATTCGAATCTAGTGGAAGTGCATCCTCAGAGAAATGAGTTATCCAATCTTTCTCAAAGGATGAACAAGATAGCCGGATAGAGGAACATTAAATCCATATACAAGAATAAAGAAAGGAATGATAAGAAGGATTCAAAAATTACATGTTATGAATGCAAGAGAACTGGACTTATAAGACCTGATTGTCCTATGCTTAAGAGAAATGAAAGAAAGGAAAAGCATTCAAAGAGAAACAAAAATAAGTATTACAAGGCTAAAGATAAGAATGTATTGAAAGCTAATGACACCTGGAGTGACAGTGGTGGTGACTCTTCAGATGAATATTTGGATTATGAATCTTATGGACATAAGAATCTTGGTCTAATGGACAGACTACATATTGAAAATCATCGCATAATGGATAAGGTGCACAATGCTGAATCAATGACCAATGATTCTTTAAATGCAAATTATGGTAATGATAAATACTATAACTCTTCTGATAAATAATCCTCTTCTGATGATGATGATACTTTACCATCCTATGAAGAAGTTTCACAGTTTTCCAAACTTCTTTAGATTAAGAATTAAAAACTCATGAAAAATATTGATAAGGAAAAATCTAGAAATACTATTCTTACTAAGGAAATATCAGATCTTTCTAAAGATCTTGATAAGAAAAATGCTGATTTTTAAAGTATTTCAAAAAATCATGAGGAAGTAAATTATGAGAAAGAATAATCTTTCTAAAGATCTAGAAAACACAATTTCTATGAAAAATGTTTTCAAGCCTAGCTCTAGTTCTATATCAAATGATTTTGAAGACAAGAACATGGTTATCAAACAGAAATCCGAAATATTTTCCTGGAGGAATTTTTTGTCAAAATTTACCTTATGTAAAGAAAATTTTGATAAAATGTATTCTCAAATACAAACTCTAAGGAATAGTTCTGGTTTTGGTTATACTAGTTAAAAACAAATTTTTAGTAACAATTACTTTGTGCCAAAATGTGCTCCATTCTGTACTAAGTGTCAGTGTGGTTGACATTGGGAAAACAATTTTTCCCTAAGAAATACCCAATCATTAGGATTTCACAAAGCCTATTTTTCTAATAATAAATGGGTGCCTAAAATTTTTCTTTCTTAAATTTCCGGATTCAAGAATGTTCGGATTCCGAAAACCTATCATTTTCTTATTTTCAGGAAAATAGAGAAGGTACCAACAGGTATATGTGGCACATGGATAGTGGATGTTCCTGACATATGACTTGTAACATAAACTATTTTGATAAAATTATCAAGACAAAAGGAGGGAAAGTAACTTTCAGAGATAATGCTCAGGGAGAAATTATTGGTATATGTAATATAATTCTTCTTGAAAAAATATTGATTTAAAAATTTTTATTTGTAAGGGTCTTAAGCACAACCACATTAGCATAGGCCAATTTGTGATGAAGGTTACCTTGTGAATTTTAGGAATGATAAGTGCTTAGTACACAATTCCAAGGAAAAATTTGTTTTTTATGCCCATAAGCAAGAGAATGTTTACACACTAGAGATAGATGTCCTTAGGATCTAAGATCTACCTTTCCCTAGTTCAATAGAAGATCATTCTTGGTTGTGACATAGAATGTTAAGACAATGTAACCTTAGGAACATGTGGAAAATTTCTAAGGATTAGTTAAGGATCTACTGGAGTATATATTTGATTCTTCAAAAGTTTTTGACCCTTGTCAATATGGAAAGAAACATGTATCAATATTTATATCAGTAGGTGAAGTCACAACTACTGATGCATTAATGCAAGTGCATATGGACCTTTTTGGTCCAACAAAAACTGGAAGCATTAGAGGCAAGTACTATGTATTTGTTCTGGTTGATGATTACACTACATTTACATGTGTCTGTTTTTTAGTAAATAATACTCACGTTTATTCTTATTTCAAAATATTTAAAGCCCAAGTTAATAATGATAAAAACCATACATTGAAAATAATTCATAGTGATCATGGTGGAGAATTTCAAAATTCCAATTTTGAAACTTTTTGTAGTAGAAAAAGCGTTAATCATATCTTCTCAGCACCCAAAACACCTCAAAAAAAATGGTGTCATTGAAAGAAGATATAGAATTATTCATGAGATAACTAGAAACATGCTGAGTGAGTATTTTGTAGCCAAGCATTTTTGTGATGAAGCTTTAAGTACTGCTTGTTATACTATAAATTGAGTTCTTATTAGAAATTTTCTTAATTAAACTCTTTATGAGTTATGGAATGGTAGTAAACCAAGACTTTAATACTTCAAGGTTTTTAGTTGCAAGGTATTAATTCTGAATACTAATGATAATCAATTTAAATTCACACCATAATCTGAAGAAGAAATTTTCTTAGGCTACTCCACAACTTCTAAGGCATATAGGGTTTTCAACAAAACACTCGTACTGTTGAAGAGAGAGTATATACTAAATTTGATGAAACTGATACATTTATTTTTAAACAAAATCATCTTACATCTTTGGATGTGTTTTAAAAAACTGATTTTCAACGTTTGATAGAAGATTCATCTAATAAGGAAAATGTTCAAGAAAATTTTTCCGAAGCATTGACCCAAGAAGATTTCCTACCCTATATTGATGAAAATGCTTTACAAAACCCAAATCAGTTGTTTCTAAAGAATCATCCTAGTGATAGAATCATTGGTGATGTGAATCAACCTGTAAGGACTTGAAGATCATTAATAAATGAAGTCGAACATCAAGAATTTCTTTCCCAATTAGAACTAAAATGCACTGATTAAGCTTTAGGTGATGATGATTGGATTAAAGCTATGTAAGTTGAGCTAAATGAATTTGAAAAAAATAATGTCTAAACCTTGGTTTAAAGTCCTAAGGAAACCGTTTTTATTGGAGTAAAATGGGTTTTCAGAAATAAGTTTGATGAAAATGTAATCATTGTATGAAATAAATCATGATTTTTTGCAAAAGGCTATAATCAACAAGAAGGAATAGACTATGAAGAAACCTATGCTCTAGTAGCTAGACTTGAATGTATTTGTATTTTACTTTCCTTTACAGCATTCTCCAATTTCAAACATTTTCATATTGATGTGAAATGTGATTTCCTTAATAGTTATGCTCAATGGGATGTTTTTGTTGAACAACCTCTTAGCTTTGAAGATTCATAACATCATAATCATGTTTTTAGACAAACCAAATCCTTTTATGGCCTTAAACAAGCCCCTTGATCTTGGTATGATAGACTTACATGATATTTTCTTCAAAATAACTTTGTTAAGGGAAATGTAGATCCAACCCTATTATAAATAAAGATGAGAAAAATGTTTTTATTATACAAATTTATGTTGATGACATTATATTTGGTTCAACTTAGAAAACCTTAACTGATTCTTTTAGGGATCTAATGAAATATGATTTTGAGATGAGTATGATGGGTGAGTTAACATTTTTACTTGGTTTTCAAATTTCTCAAAAACCAAAATGAATCTATATATCCCAACATAAGTATATTAATGATATTCTAAAAAATTGTGGATATGACAACACTAAGAGTATAAGCACTTTCATTGGTACCTAAAACACACTTGATGTTGTTGAAGTTGGAAAACTAGTATATCAACCAACTTTTAGAGGTATGATAAGATGTTTACTTTACATTATATCTATTCATCTAGACATAATGTTTTTAGTATGCTTATGTGAAATATATCAATCCAATCCTAAGGAATTTAATTTAATGACAGAGAAAATATTTTTTCGCTACTTAATGGGAACCATGGTTTTAGGACTCTTTTATACTTCTGAAAATGATTTAGTTTTAAAAAGATTTTCGGATATAGACTTTCATGGATGTAGAATGGATAGAATGAGTACATACAGAACATATCATTTCTTAGGAGATTATTTTGCATCTTGGTCTTGCAAGAAGAAACACTCAATAGCACTTTCCACTACTGAAGCTGAATATATAGTAGCTGGAAGTTGCTATGCTCAAGTGTTGTGGATGCAACACACACTCAAAGAATATGGTATGAATTTTACCAAACCAAAAATTTTGTGTGATAATACAAGTGCCATTTCCCATAGAAATAACTCTGCACATCCCTCTCATTAAAATCACATAGATATTAGGCTTTACTTTCTTAAGTATCACACACAAAAAAAGAGATAAAATTCTTCAATTTATCGGAATGCAAGATCAAATTTCTTATATTTTCACAAAATCATTACCTCTTGATAGATTTGAATAGATTAAATAGATATTAGGAATGACAATCGTAAGTTAATCTTCTTCAATAAAATCATGTTGAACAAATATCCTTACAGAAAGAAAATTCTTTTCATAGGGGGAGTACATTTAGTAATGATGTTTTTCATATTTTTCATAATAATGTTTTTCATATTTTTCATAATCATTTTTTTCATATTTTTTATACTGAAGTTTTTCATATTTTTCATAATGATGTTTTTCATATTTTTCATAATTAAGTTTTTTGTAATTAAGATTTTATAAGGGAAATTTTCGAAATGAAAATTTTCATAATGAAGATATGTGTTCTCAATAATTTTTCATACGCATGTTTTTCTTTGGAATCTAATGTCCTTGAGGAATAATTTTTCTCAATATGAATAATTTCCCTGACAATCTGAAAAGTATGTTTCTTCCTTTAATTTTCGTTACAATCTTTTACTTGTTGTTAGTTTCTTTTGTTTTTAAAATTTCTTGTATTCTAGATTCCTTAAATCCGAAATTTTTCCTTTAAAATCCTCAAAAGAACAGATTCCACCAAATTTTCCTTAGGACTATCATTTCAACCATCAAATCAGATCTAATGAATTATCAGCCATTGGATTGAGCTGGGAATTTCAATCATGGTTTCAATATCTATAAAAGGGGACCCCGATGGTTTTCCCACATCGATTTTCAAATCTTGTGCGTGTAGAAGCTATGTCCCTCTTCAAATTCCAGTTGTGAACATTTTTGAAGTGCTCAATTATAGATTTTTGGTGAAGTACCTTTTCAAGAGATGTCCACTGTCAAGCCGATTGTGGAGTGTAAGATATATAGGGAGAGTTTGGTACATCCAAATTTCTTTAATAAATATAACTCTATTATCTCCAAGAATATCAAACCTAATGGATGGGAAAGTGTAGCTATTTCAATGCCAGAAGATCAGGATGTAGTGTATCCATATTTGCTGATATAATTTTATGAGTCAACTTCTTTTTAAGGAAGATGTTATGGACAAATTTTCCTTCAAAAGTTATGGTAAAACTTATGCACTTTCTTATACCATGGATGCTAGCTTGATATGGCTATCTTATGAAGGAGAATCTGATTTTGGTTCCCACAAATTGTCAGATGTTCATGGAATTTTTGTAAAGGTGAAGCATATGCAAAGTCTTGGACTTACAGATGTCAATACAGAAAAGTTTCTCACTTTTATACAAACTATCATATCATAGAGTTATGGGTTCATGGTCTTATTGTACCGAGAAAGGGTGTGAAGGAAACTATTAGGAAAAGTCATATGTATATCTTAAATTTTTTGGTAAATTTAAGGAAAATCAATCTGATGAAGCATATTCTCATTATGATAGATAATATTTAGAATGGGATTTTAAGAGCACAAGTAATCATGTATCCTTCCCTACTCTCAGAATTGATAGTTTGGCACCTTGAATCGTTCAAGATCTCTTGTAGTTCCAAGCCGAGGAATTGTAATGTTATGCTAATCAGTGATGATACACTCAAGAGGATGAATGTTGGTTTCTCTAAAGAGTCATGTGAATTTTATGATCTACCATAGGATGAAGTCGAAGTTGTTCTGAAAAATGTAGAAGAGGCTGATCCATCAAAGAATCCTAGAATGAAAAGACAATTGAAGTAAGTAGAAGTTGTTAATGAAACCCCTATGGCCAAATAAACTCAATCCACACCTCCAAATCCCATGAAATAGAAAGCATATCCGGATGAGGTTGTATTCAATTAGAGGGAGTATAAGAAGAACCAGAAGGAAGGGGAACCACAATTTCGTCTAGATCCTCTTAAGGCCAAGGATTTAAAAGAGAGATCCGCGGAATAGCTTAAGAAGAAATCCATAGAAATGAATATTAAGAAGAATATTTCAAAGGTAGATATTGTGGAATATCTTTTGAAGGATACTGAATTTCCATCCGAGAACATTCCCGTACCGAAAACATTCCTAGTAGAACAATTACCTGAGACTCTAGGAAAGAAGTTCATGTCTCGGGATAAAGAAAAAGAGAAGGATTTTGAGAAGGAAACTGTGGAAGAATAAAAAGAAGATGATCTCTCTGAAGATACAGCTGATATGATAAATAAAGTAGAATAATTTCATGAGAAGGAAAGTGCTTTTGAAAAATTTTCAATCTGTACTTCTCAAGCCGGATCTTCAAGACTTGAAACTCTGGTGGTTGATAGAAAATATGTAGAGGAAGTGAAAAAATTATTTGAAAAAGATATCCATAATAATGGCTTCATTATTCTTGAAGATGATGAAGCAGGAGGTGAGAAATAAAAATTTGATGAAGATAAGTTTGTTCAGTTGTCTAGAAGTGAGGATGAGTCTCCAGATGATGAAGCTATTCGATGAATCAATACGGGAAAACAAGTGGTTGTGGATACCCAACGAAAGAAATTTTGAGGAAGAATGAAGATGGTGGAACTTCTAAGAGGAAGATAGTTGAGTTAGAAGAAGAACCATCACCATGAAAATTGTCAGATTCAGAGTCATCATCTTTAGGAAAAGACTTTGTCATTCGATCACTAAAGAAGCTGGTGGACACCATTCCGATCTATCCAACAATTGACTCCAGATGCCAGATGCTCCATCATAGCATAAATCGGAAACTAGACTCTATATCCATGGTGATGGGTAGGTGTGTAAATACTGAGGCTGATCACAAGAACTTTCTTATCAACTATGATTCCCACAGAAAATCTTGCAATTAAATGACCAGCAGGTCGAGGAAGATTAATGAATATATGAGAGAGCTTGATCAATTTCTAGAAGATGTCAAGGATTCTTTTGATACTAAATACACAAAAATCAAGGATCATATTGAATGGTTTGAAAAAAAGCTAAATGTTGACAAAATACTCAAATTCAGGATATCAAAGACCTGAATGGGAAGATGAATTATGTTTCTAATGTTGGAAAACCGAATGGGATCTCTGAATAGAAATTCAAGAAATGCTAGTAAAGAAAGATGAATTTCTAAAGACTCAGGAAGAGTCTATGAAGGCTTAGGATGACAGGATGAAAACATTAGGAAAGCAAGTAGTGGAGGATCACAAAGAGCTAACGAAGCTGAAAACCATCGTGAAGAAGCCGATACCTAAGGAAAAACAACCAAAATAGATCCAAATCTGATCTTTTGTTGTATCTATTTTTCCTTTTACAAAATCGTTCAATACAAATGAAATTGTGTTTGCTTGTTTTGTTTGGATGTTTGTACTAATATTTCAGGTTCAATTTTTTTTTGCATTCCCCCAAACTCTTTTTGAAAATCAAAAAGGGGGAGAAAGGAAAAAGAATTCTATGTAAAAGAAGAAATATCCCTATGAGAGAGAGAGTTTATCTAAGGGGGAGTTCTCATTATGAAGATTTCCATACTCAAGATAATGACATTTATCATTATGGAAATCTAGAACACTATCCTTAGTGTTCCAATTCCTATGGGGAGTTAGTCATATTTACCACTGACCCTGAATATTTGGAGATAAGTTTTAATTTTCAAAGTCTAGAAAATGTTTCTATATTCTTATATTATTTTTCATAAGGATGTTTGTGCTTTCCAAAAATGGGGAATATTTTTTAGTCAATAAGGCTTTCCTTATGAAATTACAATTAATCTTGTTTTGAAAATCACAAACACCTTATCTCATGACAATTATCTTATTACCCTATATTTTAGTTTTAAAAGGAAAAATTTCCTTCCCCAAGGAAATGTATCCAAATCATGTTTTCATTTCTCATATCATAATTTTTCTATCTGTAAAATTCGGATTTGAAACCAAAACTTCAGAATCCTATAATTACCAAGATATGAAGAAATCTATTATAGGACTTGAATTATCAGAATTCTGGTTACGAACTCTTTTGTGTACTAACTCCGAATTCTGATTACGAATTCTAGTTACGAAATATTTTGGGTTATGACTCCGAATTCTGATTAAGAATTCTGGATACAAACTCTTCTAAGTTAAGACTCCAAATTATGATTACGAATTCACGTTACGAACTATTCTGAGTTCTGAATCCAAGTTTTCTAAATAAAAAATCCAAAATCCTATGATTTCTAACTCCAATTTCTCATGAACTCTGACTGAAAAATTTATGAGTTCTAGTTCAAAATTCCCATGAATCCATATTCTGATTTTCCCTTAAATTCAGTCTCTGAAAATCTATAGAATGTAGGTTATGAATTCATAGGATACAGATTCCGAATATCCCACTATTTCAGACATCGATTTCATTTTTTGTTATAATTTTATCTTTCATATATCCTTAAAATCTGAATATTGGATTTTAGTAATGTAACCATATTTTTTACACTTGTTTTATTATAAAATGATGTCATTAATTCTTTAACTTACTAACCATTTTTTGAGTGACCCGTGTATAGGCCCCTCTTAAATTCAAGGAAAAATATGATCGTTGGAGGAGGGAACCGACCGTTGAACCCATGCCTATAAATATGAGCTCATTTGGAAGAGCCCAATACTTTTTCATGAATATAAAGATTACATGTTGTTGAAGTGATTTCTAGAGATAGACTTTAATTGCTTTGTTCGTACTGAAATTCTTGTTTATATTTTCTTTGTGAAACTCTAAATGTTGTTGATTACATTCGAGGGCTTCCGGGGATAACAAGACAGAGGTGCCGACTACTTGAAGTTGAGGGCTTCCTTATTTATGAGGACATAAGTACCGACTACCTTTAAGTTGAGGTCTTGGGGGGATAGCAAGATTGACTCTGATCTTCGTATAAACGGCTTACCCTGGTGTGGGTAAAGCAGTCTTTCTTGAAAGTATAAATCAAGGGACCTTCATCCAAGGTTGTTGGATACCCTTATCATTGGGTTTTAAGATTTACTATTGTTACTTGTTTTGTTACAAGTTTTTCCGCTCAATTTATATTGTTGAGGAAAGTATAACTATTTTATACTGCCTTATACATGTAATATGATTTAGTTAGATTCTATATGATTTAATGTAGAATCATCATCTTTGTAAACATTCATTTCTAGATTCACTTTTCCAGAATTGATTTCTCAGAATCATATTTCCTGAATCAAGAAAGTGTTTAGAACTAGAGGTTTTGTGAATTATCTTGTTTAACTTTGTTAAACATAGCCATCATAAAAAGTTCCAAAGGAATTTTTAAAAGTATACAATTCACCCTCCTCTTGTATTTGATAATCTCATTTTAAATATTCGATTTTACATTTGGTATTATAGAGTATATCATACTCACATACCATCTCCACAGCTCAACTTTCTCATCCACCACTCAGCTAATGCTCATGCTCCTGCCGCTGCCTCTGTCTTGGTGGCTCCTCCAATGCTTGCTGATCAACTGCACGGGGAGTCGGAGAGTCATGCGCTCTATGACCCCATTCCATGCTGGAATAACATATCATTCTTCGTTCAAAGCTCCCTCGGCCTCGGGTTCCCTGCACCCCCGATGCCACATAATGGGGTCATCTAACTGTAGATCTAACTCGCTTTTTCCCCCGTTTCATCTACCTACTGCCTGCTACAAATGACTCGACTACTGTCAAAAAGACTTGTGACAAGATTTATAGCTCCTGAGCATGCACAGAGCGTATAGTCGATGGTACGAACATCGCCCTGAAAAGTCCCTTGAAGTTCCCCTAGGTGAGGGTCCCCTCATCATAAAACTGGAGCACTATGATCCAACCACACAGCTCTTGCCTGGAAGCGACTAACAGCTAGGTGCACCATCAAGTCAGCGGGTGTCCCAACTGTGTGGAAAACTCGTGCTACAAACTCCAGCACATACCCAGCTATCTGAAAATATGTCTCGACTTGAAACCACAGAGGCCTCTGTCGTAAGAACCCGTGAAACGTGCTCAAGCGGGGCTCACCCTAAACTGTTGCGGCTGGTAGTAACGGTAGCCCAGAGTTTAGTGGTACCGCTGGTGAATCTGTTTTGATGGGGCCCTGCACCGAGGCCCCGTCGCTCAGTGATCGACCATCACACTCTCCACTCAGAGCCCGCATTGACTGAATAAGAGAAGACATCCTGAAAAGAAACAAGTGTTCCACAATAAAAACAACATACCTGCTGAGCTGACACAAAGTAATCACGAAGAAAACTTTTAAAATGAATCACACTCACAATTAGTGTTTTCGTGCACTGAGTTGGAAATCAGAAGTCATAGTCTTAGTGTATGGATATATCGGTCGCTACACCAAAACCGGTTTCCCTAAACTGATAACCGCACTCAGTACCATTAACACTATTGCTTCAGAGAAAAGGAATATCAGATTCTTGTGTTCTACAATATAACTGACTCCTCTGATACCAATTTGTCACGACCCATCCTCAGGACCCTTGTCGTGACTACACCAAGGCCATCTTCCATAGGCCAGGGGTTGGCGACTAGAACCAAAGGCATAAATTCCTAAGTTTGGATGGCATTTCCTTTATAAAAAGTAGTCACACACAATTAGAGTACACAACTGTAATCAAAACACTATGTAAAACTGAATACAAATGTAGTGTTGATAGTAAGTGGGTCAGTATACAAACCCAACTGAACAACAAGAACAAGTACATGTAAAAAGGGAAAACAGCTCCTGGATCATACACCGGGGAATCCTACCTGAAGGGTAGGTACACATCTCGAACAACTTGTCCCTGAGGTACATCCCATCTATTCTAGCTCCGAGTGGACTCCCATCTGTCACCCTCATCCTCGATCACTGTTGACTGTGATCTGCACAGAACATAAAAAGGTGTGGGCAAAGCCCGTGCATGGGTGAGTATAAAAATACTCATTAGGGGGCCCCGAGACCCCCGAAGGACTCCCAGAATACACTATGAATAAACCACGGCAGTAAGATACAATCACGAAGTATCAACCATCCCTACATAGGTATATTCCCATAAATATACCTAAGTTTCCAATCAAAGACCGGATCCAACTATTGAGCCCAACACATTCCATTCCAAAAGTGTAGAAACACTCCACAAAGTTTGTTCAACACAATGTGTACTCCATAGGTACAACTCAGAGAAGAAAGCCAGATGGTATTTTCATCTGCGAAGAAACAATCACGAATAAACATCCACAAATAAACATCCACGAAGAAATATAAATGAAGAAACATCCATGAAGAAAAATCCACTCGTACTTAGGTATATGCCTAGAAATATACCTAAGCCGTCAAGAGTGAACATCTCAAACATGAGGTAAACATGAAGGTAATGACTCAGCTCACACTAGGTATACACAAATTAAAAGTGAGTAAGAGATGACTAGTTGTAGCCACTGAATCATCTTTCACTGTCGAAGGGAAGATATCTGTATAAACCTAGAACAATAGTCTCTCGAAGTTCTCTATACTACGTTGGATCTTGTTAAAAAATTCATCACTGTCGAACCCACAGACGATCCTGGTCCAGTCTCTTCACTGTCGACCCCACAGAGGATCCAGGTCCAGTCTCATCACTGTCGAACACATGGAGGATTCAGGTCCAGTCTCGTCCCTGTCGAACCCACGGAGGATTCATGTCCAGTATCGTCACTGTCGTACCCACGGAGGATTCAGGTCTTGTCTCGTCACTGTTGAACCCAAGGAGGATCCAGGTCTAGTATCGTCACTGTCGAACACATAGAGGATCCAGGTCCAGTCTCGTTATTGTCGAACCCACGGAAGATTCAGGTCTAGTCTTGTCACTGTCGAACGAATGGAGGATCCAGGTCTAGTCTCTTCATTTTCGAACCCACCGAAGATCTAGGCCATGTCTCATCATTGTCAAACCCATGGGGGTTCCCGGTCAAGTCTCAGCACTATCAAACTCACAGAGGATCCAGGTCCAGTGTCGTCACTGTCGAAACCACGGCGGATCCATGTCCAGTCTCGGTCACAGCTAGCCATAGGGTTCCCGCACATAGCATGCTCGACTATAGGAGGGTCTGATCCTCGATTCAAGTGTCGATACGTCAACCTCACGAAGTCTTGAGTTGATGTATCTCGTAGTTCCGTCTCATCATAAGGAACCCAACGTGACAGACGACATATCAAATGGACGACCAGTCTGTGAGTGATTGGCCTTTCTGTTCCAGGGGCTCAGTTGGATTTTTGGCTCAAACCAACCCGACCATATCCAGAATGTGTCCAATCCTCAAGTAAGATATGCTAAAATAATATTATTGCTCCAGGAATTCCATATCCAAAGGTGGTTCATCAATCGGACACACGTAGCCTAGAATAGGGGAGAAAATGTGATAACTTGCTATAATGGGTCCATGTCCGGTCTAACCCAGTCGGAGCGACCCGAAATGACCCGATCTGAACTGGGGTATGAACCGGTCTGAGGGCCTGACTCGGTCCACAGGTGTGGCCCGACTTGGGTGGTCGTCCAGGCCCGATTGTCAGGCCCAACCGAGGCGGCCCAACCGAGGGGGGGGGGGGCGGCCCAGCCGAGGGGTGCCCCGGCCGGAGGGCCGGCCCGACCGCGGCTGCCCGGCTGGGGTGTCCCAGCCAAAGGGCCGCCTGGTAGTGGGACTTACAGGCCGTTGGGCGTCCTCGGTGCGGCGCTACTGCACCACTCCCTCTTTGTTCTCCACAACACACATGGCCATGACAGCATTCTTCTGGCAAGGCGTGAAGGCACCACCCCGCTCAAGTCTGCCGCTACCGGCATGGTCACAGTTTTTTTCCAGCATGGTGTATTGGAACGACGCCCTTCTGGCTCCACCTCCATATTCAACCAATCAATAACCAATCCGAGGGATTTTGGGCTGTTTTTGTTCGGCCCGCCCCCTCCATATTTGGTGATAACAAGTGGCCGTCATTGAACACAAATAAACGATGAGGAACGAGGTTATAATTCATACATTAAAATAATCAAATCCCCCTACCCTGTAATCGATGATTTCTTGACGGAGACACGGTAAGGCGGCGTCGTTCTGTTGACGTTGTGAGGAGATGACATTGTCGTTGGTGACATTTTTCACAGGAGACGTCTTCCCTTTCTTACCCCGATTGGAGAGGGAGAAGATGGCGTCGTCGTTCCTTAGTGGAGACGGACGTTCTTCATTGGAGAGGATGTTCTTCTCCAAGAATTCTCCCAAAGCTCTCCAAAGTTCCACCACCAAGTATCACCAACCAAAATAAAATAATTGCTACTCCATTATTTTATTATTTCCATTCATTCCAAAACGAATTCAAACCATTTCAAATTAAATAATGAATTGGCGTTAATTAATTATTATGTGTTTTGAAACCTAAATGAGGGAAGGTGGAATGTGAAGAGGCTATAAAAATTTACGGGGATTTCCAAGAGCTAAAGTGGGGTTAAGTGGGTTTGATGCATGTGTGGGCCCCACATTATAACATCTTTCCAAAGGAGGTTATGTGCGGGTGGCCCCACTACCAACCTCCCCTTGTTGGATTAAATTACCATTCAAATAAAATTGTGCTACACATATTTTTATTTAATTTTTATTTAGAAACCCCAATAATTAACTTCAACTCACAATAAAACGCAACTACAGTAAATGTCTCCTTATGCAAATAACAGAGCTTCGAGTTCAATGGTGTCCTCAGATTCCAATTTCGAGCACTGGTTCAAATGATATAAAATCACACTCATACGTTTACTAAACGTACATGAATAAAATTTCAGAAATTGATTCCGGGTACACCGAGCCTCGGAATCAAGCTCCATCAGAAACTACAGACTCATAAAATTCCCATGTATTTAAAAAAATCGACAAATTTTTCTGGTCTTTACAATTAAAGATTAAATGAGTACAAAATTTAAATATTCAAGAACCATTCAATGATTCATAAATGATCCTATTGTTAACGATTTACACAATGTGTTCCCCAAAATTGTGCGTCCATGAAATTTTAATCTTTTTGTTTTTATGTAAGAACAATTAATGTTAGTTGAAATAATTAATAAGACACATCATGAGGATCCTGATTTTCAATAATATGTAGAAAAATTTAATAAGTGTAATTAAATTGAGCTCAATATTGGTAAAGGAGTTGATATTAAATAAGGAAAGTGGTTATGTGTTCCAAATTATTACTACAGGATGTATAAATTTTTAAATGAAGCTAATATGTATTCATTATTTAGTCATCAAT
Organism: Viscum album; assembly: GCA_963277665.1. NCBI lineage: Eukaryota > Viridiplantae > Streptophyta > Magnoliopsida > Santalales > Viscaceae > Viscum > Viscum album. The sequence goes on along the minus strand of OY728126.1, from coordinate 568,714,996 downwards.
GAAATACGATGGTGTCTAAATACCTTTAATAAAATTATTTGTAGGAACGTATGAAGTATGGTATTACAGGACTTAACATGAAATATTTTAAATTTAAATAGGTTAAATTTAAGAGTAAACTACGAAAGTGGTGATTTAGAAATTTGTAATACCCAAATAGAAAGGGGGAATATATCAATGGATTTGTAGGGGCCATTAACAAGATATCTCTATGTGTTATTACAATTTCTATTATAGGCTATCATTATCCTAAATTTCATCATTTTATTAATATACAATATACTATGTATTTAGATGACGGTGATAGATATTTTCATAAATATATATTCATATTATTTTGAGTTCAACTCTATTATTTCATAATATAATACTTGATATACCTCAGTTTTTATGGAATTTAAAAATCATTTGAAATAAAACAAGGTTTTAAAACAACATATCGTCCTCAATGTGATGGATTATTCAATCTCAAAATTTGAACACTACATTATATGATTTCCTTCATTTCATTAAATTAATAGTAATGCTGGGATAACATCCTTTCATTTTTTAAGATTTTTCAATAATAACACCTTTTATTCTATAATATAGATGTGAAATTTTGAGGAAATTTATTGTATGATTTTTTTATATGCCATCAATTTTGAATGAAGCTCGTAAATTCATATTTCATGGAAAATAATAGTTAGAGCATATTCATGAGAAGGTAAATATTATTCACAACCATATTAAAGAATTTGAAATTATATAAAAGAGTCATGCATATAATAGGTGGAAATAGAAACCATTTAATGTAGGTGATCAAGTTTATAAGTAATCTCCTTATAAAATTGTAATCAGTTTTTGGAGAAGGGAATATTAAGTTCTTAGGAAATTGGACACCATTTATTTATTGGAAAAATGGGGTTAATTTCAAAATAATTGGGATTTCCTCCATTGTTATCTTAAATAAATGATTTGTATCATGTAACATTACTATAAAAATATGTGCCTAATGCATATCATGTGTTGATACTTGAAATGGTACCATTAGACGAGACTATCCTTTATAATGTAAATAATGCTTGGGTTTTAGATTGAAGAAAATATTTGTATAAATTTTTTTTGTTTCACCAGGTAAAATATTAATGAAAAAATCAATGTATTGAGTAAGAAAAAGTGAAATTTGAAAATAATTTGAGGTAAATAGTACCTTACATTATGAAATAATAAATAAAATTTTAAAGAATGAATTTTGTAAGGGATGAAGAATATGAGATCATAGGTAATCCGTTTAATATATATATTTTATTATATATAAAAATTTAATTTATTGATAAGTATTCATTATATTTTTCTATATAATAATATAAATGATTTAAGTCAAAAAAATAATTTTATTCATGTTGAACTTTTCAATTAAATTTTTTGGTTTTAAAAATAAATGTTTTATTCATTTCGGAACTAATATTTGATAAAAATAAAATCATTTTTTGAATAATAATATCAACAATATCTTTCTGTGAATTGTTGGATTTTTTATAAAAAAATGATTTATGAGAGAATAGTGAAAATTATGATTTTTGTAAACACATCATTTTTTAAAAATGATAAGTAATTTAAATGTAACATGATATTTTGGAAACATTTTTAATTAAAATAAGTTCCATTTTATTAATCATATTTATATTATTCTATTTTAATGTATATTATATTATATTTTTTGATAAGTTCATATTTTTAATTAAAAACCATTATCTAGAAAATATTTTTTAATAAAATTTTGAAAAATATATTCAAATTAATTTCTAGGAATTATTTATATTTTGTCTTGAAAAATGGATTAAATACTTTAAAAATGGGGTTTCCAAATTTATTATGGAATTTAGTTTACTTATGGTCATTATGACTAATAATCAAAGAAAAAATATGTCACCATAGTAAAATCGTTATTTAGTTAATTAAGTTAAAAATCAAATGGAAATAACCAATTTTGTATATTAATTGTTATTTAGTTTGTATATTTCAATCATTATCAGAATATCATCTAATATGAGTTGTTGAAGTGAATGGTATCCCAAAATATGACTTAATATAATTTTAAAACATTAAAAAATTTCCAACTTTTCGTTCAACACACTTATTAATGGGATATTTATCTCCTTTATTCCTCACAATACTTTAATACCATAGTTATTAAAATCTTTACAAATATATCTCCTCAACACACCTCCACACATCTTAGAGGTTCTGGTGTTAAAGATATAAAAATCTAGAAACCTTAATGTGGAATAAAACGGAAGTTTCACGAAGAAAAGATATAAGTCTTAATTGACTTTTTTTCATGATTATTTTTTATTTTACATCATTAATATATTATATAACAATGACAGAATAATAACATAAGTATTCTCCATATAGTAAAATTTTATTACGATAATGTTACAATAATTTTTTATCCTCTTTTCTATCATATGGGAGATGAATACAATAGTCTTCTTTATGTGGAGACTACAACCTCCATTAAGTGATGTGTTTTAGTTTTTATCTCCAATATATATAAATGTATATATGGTTAAAATATTGATTATATTATTATATATTATATCTATGAAGTAATTTAAATATATTTTTTTCCTCTTACCATTTCCTTCTACTTGTAATTGACAATTTCGTTTGTGTGTATGTATATAATACCACCACAAGGAAGTGATATGATTCATTTTTTGTACCCACATTACAAGGAAGGTCATTAATATGTATCAAATCAATAAACATTAAATATATAACATATTTATGGTTCTGAAGATTCATAATATTATCTTTATTATTTCTTTTTCACCCATTAGAGAAAATTAAAATGTTGTTGAGGTATACGTACAACCCATTTTTCAATCAAATAACCTCGATTATTTTCATGAAATTATTTCATGGTTCATTTTAAATGTTCATTTAAAGTGTAAATATTAAAATAATAAAATGTTTTAGATTTGGGATAAAATTTAAATTTAATAACATTCACCATGTTCAGTATAATGATGTTATTTTGATGTTATTAAATGAATGTCCCCAAAATAACTAATTCATACATAACCATTTAGGTTACAAAATGAAACATTGTAATAAATGGAATAAAATGAAAAATTATAACTAAATTAAAATTAAAATTATTCTAAATTATATTTAAAATTAATATAAATTTATTACTCAGGAGGGTTGATATATGAATAAAATGATTTGAGACACGAGTTAAGTGACATTTCCTTTCATGTTTTCTTTTGAATGTTAAAAAATATTTCTCAAACATATACATAATATTTTAAAATTGTAAACAATTGTATTATTTAAAATTAAAAAATTTCTATTGTTCTATTTAAACTATATTTATCTCTCTTTATAGTTGTATAAAAATGAATGATCTAATCATTTTCCATATGAGTTATTATTGACATTTTATAATAGTGAAGGGATAAATGTTTCAAATATCTTGCATGATAGAATATTGTTTTCACAATTAATATTAATCATTATCATGATTATTAGAAAATTTATCGTGGTATTTATAATATTATTGTAATATCTATATTCTTGGATTTTTTTTTATTTATGAGTTTTTAAAGAAAAAAAATTTATTCCTCATTATTTTTATACAAAAATGGGAATTTTTTATGGGTTTCCATTATTTTTCCTAGGGTTTGATGAGAAAGTGTTCATGGTTAAAAAGTTATTTTGTTTTTGGATATGATACATGAAATTTATATATAATGGAAGATAAGTTTTATATATCTCATAATGATGGTTGAGCTAATATAGTATTCCATGTATTTTTGTAATGATTTAATCTTAAAATGAAACAATAAGGGTGTTAACCGGGTTTGTTACTCGCAATGAATTAATTATGTTATAATTATTATAACATGGGTAAAAATTGAATGAATAATGTTTTTAAATATGATACTCCAGGTTACTATATTAATCTTTCAAAATGAGTTTTTATGAAATGTTATCATAACATGAGTTAATGTTAGTTTTCATTGTGAGTTTTTTAAAAGAAATATTTTTAAGTGTTCCCATATGTCTCAAATTGTTGGGATGATTTATCCTATGCCTAATAGTGGTTTTTTTATAGTTTTATTCTAAATTTTATTTATTTTCAAATTTGGAGATATTTAATATATGTGCCTGAAGAATTATTATTAGATTGGTAAATGATTTAATGTGTTTTATATTTTTCAATAGGCTAAATGTATTAACTTATTTTAATATCTTATACAAAACATAATTTTTATCATAAAAAAGATCAATATTGTTTATAGGACTTAAGTATGAATATTTTTTTATAATGGTCAATATTTATACTTTTGGAACTTCTCTTAAATGAAGAAATAGTGTTTTGAATAAAACAGTTGTGTAAACATAATGACCAATTTTTCATTGTAAACTTGTACTCTATGCGATTGTTTCAAATTTTTTATGTAATTTATTTATCTAATTATACACAAATGAAAACCAAAAAGTGATCGTAAATGTAATAAGTTACTAACCATTCCATAAACTCTCTAATTATTAGTATATTAAGTTACATTATGATATATATTACAAAAATATCTCTTTTATTCATCCATGGATAATCTGATATGATATGTTCAACATTAATGAAGGTAAAAAATATAACATCCCTAGAATAATTTCATTTTTATACTGAAGAAAATATGTAATATTTATATTTTATGGCACTCAAATTTTTGTTACTCTCTAAAAAAATCAACTTAAAAATTTCTTACATTTTTAATCTTTTTTAAATACTTTTTAACTATAATGAAAATATCATTCACAAAAATCATGTTATCATGTTATATGTGTTTTTATAGTTCTGATGGAAATTTTATTTTTATATTCTTATTTTTCTATATATATCTAATGTGGATTTATAAAATTTACCATATTTTGTAATATGTCATCATTCTTAATAATTATAAGTTGTTTCATTTAATTTAGCGATGATCAATTTGTTTTCACATATTTGAAAATAAAATATATAATCTTAAAAAGTGATTATCACTAATATTAGATTCTACAAGGCAGTAAAAACAATTCCGAATTATTATATACCTTTTATATTTTTGATAAAAAAATTATTTTTTAGTTAAGTTAAAATATTAATAATTTGATCCTAATATTACACATTATTTTTCATGAATATAATATTTTTTGAATTCTCTGACTTTATTGGGCTTTTATAGACCCTTGGTTTTTCAAAATGATGTAATCTTATTATTAATAAATATTTTCAAGGAACAGAATTGAGTATTATGAACATTAAAATTTAATTATAAATTATCTTTATATTTATGATTAAAATCCAAAACTGTTATATCCATAATTGTATATTCATATAATATAACATTATCAATATAAAAAATACAGTTGAAATTAATTACAATAAATTTTTAATCTCAAATATTAATAATATATATAAATAAATATTATTGGCTAATTACGGTTTATATCCTCCTGTAATCTTAAAAAAATATTTTTTTTAGATTGAAATTTTCTATATTTAGATGTTATAATGAATAAGATAATGATACTTTCTATGTTTCAATGAATCATTCTGATAATTAAAAATTTAAAAAAATGGTTTTTAACTATTTAATGGATTCATACAAAATAATTCCCACTCAAAAAAATGTTTCAAATAGAGTACACAATGTCACTATAAGTAACAATTAATACAAGAAAAATTAATACGTATTATCCTAGTTCTATAAAAATAAATATTTTCAAATATCATTTGAAAAAAAATTAATCAATTATAGTTTAACTATTAATTTATTATTGAATATAAAATAATTTTCATTTATGAAATTACTGATTATTTTTACATGTGAAATATAGAGGGATGTAAACCAAATACAAAAAATTATATACAAATTTTTATCCTTAGAGTCTCTTCCCTTTTGTGAAAAATAAAAAAGTAGAAATAATAATATCCTAGTCATATCCATTTCTAGTATATAATATATCTCATAAAAATATCCTAATTATAAGAACATACCCCTAGGGATTGCATGATCTTACATTAGTTACACAATGTTCATACCCTATGAATACATTATTTAAAAATGACCAAAAGCTGAAAATAATTTCAATAATTAAATCTTTTTTCTTTTTAAAAATGAACTAAAAACCAAGAGAAACTATAAAGAATTAAATTAGTAAAATAAAAATATCAGCTCTCACATTCAATAAAAAATTATTTGATATCTATATTATACATCATAATATAGTAAACCTTCATCCCTAAAATATCAACATTTTTGAAGAAAAAAATCAATGATTTTTGGTTTTCTAAAACAACTATGTTGGATTGTTTGGTATTGTGTTCTTGGTGGGCCATTTGGATGGAGAGATTTTTTGTAAAAACTATGAGACAAGATTCAATTATTCAATAATATATAGTTAACGAATTGATATTTCTTCACTTCAAGAATAGTTATTTCCCATTTTATTACATATTTTCAATAAATAGAGGAAATGAGTACACTATGAAAAAAATAAAATAAGTGTACTTTATTAATTTTACAGTGTATTGGTAAAATTCATATGTATAATCCTCGTATGTTTTCCCAAACAAGTGAAAAAAATATTGATTTTGCTTCTATATTTTGTTTCTATTTTTTGAGGAAGATATTTACATTTTTATAAACTATAGAATGATATTAATAATGGATATATTCACAAAAATAAAACATTGTATATCTTTTTAGGCTACATAATGACCAAGACATTTATGCATGATGACATAAAAACAAATAAAGTTCTAGTTGGCTACACATAATTATTATTTTATATTACAATAATTCTTTTTATGACCTATATAATCATATTATTATTATTTATAAATATTAAATAAACCTATAATACAGTTCAAGAATGATTTAATATTATAATATAATAATTTGTATATTAAATGATTATCATAATGATTGAATTGGATATAATATAATTTGAATGTGTAGAGTGATTTGGTAAGAACACAATAAATATAAATAAATATTTATATTCATGTAGTGTCCTTTTAAGTCAATATAAATTGGTTTTATCCTTGAACGTGTTATATATTATTTCATCAAATATGAAATAATTAATTTTGTTTACTACATTTTCAATAGATCTCATTTCATACTTTCCAGTAGATATTATTTTATAAAAGATCGTAGCTTTGAAATAACGTTGAAAAGTATTGAGAGATTCAAATGATCCATGAATACCTCTAAAAGATGGATTATTTTGATTAATTCTTAATATTCTCGACCAAAAAACTATAAAAATCATTGATAATCTGGATCTATTATTGTATGGTACACCATCCTTATTGATCCAATATTTATTTACACTCCAAATATTTATATAAATATATATTATAGAATTATTAATGTTTGTTTTTATTATTCTATTATATTTATATGGTAAAACCCAAATAAAATAGCTTAGTGTTATAGTTGAAAATAAATTATAGTTTGGTGTAAAATTTTAAAAATTGAAGAAAAAAAAATATTTATATATTTTATCGTATAAGTAATAAATCACATTAAATTTATATTTATTGTAATTCCATACCTAGGTATATACCTCTTAAAATAGAGTATTTAATTTCTTATTACCGATGTAACACAAAATATTTTAGTTAGATGGTTGTTTTTTGTATTGAAGAAATGTTGTAGAATATATATTATCATTGGGTGATTCTCTATGAATGGTATTGGAGGTTTTTGTTCCACTGTTGAGATGACACTCATGATATATGACGTAAATATTCATGATTCATTTATTGTTAGATGATAAAATTAAAACATCTAGTATTAAAATTATACCACCCAAAATACCAACATCTATGGTATGCCCACAAGAATAAAAGGACGCCTAAATGGTTGTGAATTATTCAATTTCTTAAGGATCAAATGGTAGTGCACTATTCCATGTTAAAATAAATTTGGATCATAATTTTAGGGAAACATATATTTGTTTTATATTTTTCACAAATATTCATCAATAAATCCCCTCTATTTATGCATTGTATCTGTATAGGAACATTATACTGTAATTAAAACATATCTGTTGATTTTAATAATGATTAAAGTGGATTTATATATTTGAAAATTTATAACGTGTTTATAAATTAATATATTATAAAATATTAAAGTGATAATATTTTTTAGGAATATTTTGTATTAATAAATATAAAATTATCTTGTTATTGACATATTCGGGATGTTTTATTTAATTCTTTTTTAAAGATGTTTTGGATGATTATATGATCAATGATTTGAATAAAATCCACTTTATCATTTTTGTTTTTTGTAAACATGTTATATAAAAATGAAATATTTATTATTTGATAACAAATGTATTCTTTTATTTTACCATATTAGTAATTAACAATGAGTTCAAGATAATTCTATTAAAATAATAATATTAAATGATTATATTGTAAAAAATAGAAGTGTTCCGGTATATCCATGCCAAATTATGAAGTGTTTATAATTACTCTATTTATTAATAGTTTAAATAATTAATATCTCATGCCTAAATACATAAATTTATCATTTAATAATTCATTAACAACATTTTTTATAAATCCAAAGTCATATATTATGAATTTTCATGTATTATATAGCTTAAAATGTCAAACTACTCAATGATTACGAATATAACTACTTTTATATTGGAATGACACCTTATTTTGTTTTCTGCTACCTTGTAGTTTGATTATTATTTGGTTTTGACACTAAATCAATAAATTAATTTTTATTTAATACATACTAGGTGTCATCATTATAATGGATTGTAATTATTGTATCTATTTTGTTAGGGACATTCAATAATCCATAACACTATCCTGGAGACATATTCCATATTTAGAAATGTTGTTTTTAGTTATATATTACTCAAGGCTTTATCATGTGGGGATTGTTAATTTCATATGATTCCATATCAGTAGGTAGAAAGTTTATATATATGTCAAACATGGTACGTATTAGAGTATGTATAAATTATTTTTATCTTAATTTAGGCTTGTAAGACATGTTATAAGTTTTTTTAAATAGTCACACTGTAAAATGGTCTGAATGGATTTATTTTTTGAAAGAAATATGATACTAAAAAAATAAATAAATGAATACATTCAATAAAAACAAATATAATGATAATAAAAGGAGATATTAAAACACCATTAAAATACTATTTGTAAGATTCCTTCAAGATAAAATAGATATATATTCATTAATGATTCATCTAGGTAGGTTCATGAAAATGGTTGGTGGTAATAGATTATCATTTATACATTATGGAGGTCATAGATAAACCAAAGAGTTCCTAAAAAATTATCCTAGTGAACATTGAGTGAAATATGTATTGGATTCTCTTTGGAATAATACCAGAGGAATACAATTAATTTTACCCATATCATTTATTGGGAAACCTATTATTCACTAACCTATTCAAAATGCACATATGATATAATTTAAATGATATCCTAAAATTATAGCTCTTTGGAGAGATTAACACTATAATGTTATTATTTAATTATTAAATATAGATCAAGGAAACCCTTTAGATATAAAAAAATTTAAAATGGGACATCCTTTTATTTTTTTCTCTCAAATAAATTCATATTACAATAATTTTTACATGACACACATCTATTAATAAAATTTTCAATAAGGATAAAAAAGAAATCATCATAAAAATACATAAGTTATGAATACTTTTAATGAAATTAAATGTTTTATGAAAGAAATCCCTTGTATTTGTTTTAAAATTACTTAATAATTTTTAAAATAGGATTGTAAAAACAAAGTACTTGAGAATCCCTCTATGTTAAAAAAAGATTTCAAATTATTCTACAGAATATTTTTTTAATTATGAGATGAGAAAATAGACTCACATGTAGTTTTAAATAAATTGGATGTCAAATTATCAATGGAATTTTACACTCTACTAATATACTCAGTATGATTGTGTGCGATAATTCCTTAGTGAGTAAGAATTTTTTTTATAAAGATTTTTCTGGTTATGGTATTATTTTATATGTATTTTTAAAAAATCACTTAAAATTTGAAAGTGTAAAATAATTTATTTTTTATTTTATCTATTTATTGTGTATAGATGTTATGTTTCATGTGATTATCATTTTATGGTGATCTGTGGGCATTAAATGTGGGTGAGTATTCAAACCTGAACGAGAGAATATTATTTAATTATCTAATGATGTTTATTAAAATATATATACATTGACTCTAAAATAAAAATAATGTGTTATAAAGGAGGGGAAATATTTTCATGATAATAAAGTGGATTAATATACAAGATAGGGTTTCTGATACTCTATATTAACTCAATTTATTTGAATTAATTGTATTGTAAGATCATGGTTTTCTATCTTGGTGTGAAAAGTTTTAATTTATATTTGATTCAATATTTTTACCAAAATAGAAATTCATAATGAGAATAAATGTGAATCAAGGGTGTATGAATCTTTTTTGGAAGAAGAATCCATGAAAATTAGAGGAAAAAAAAAGGTATGCACAGTTATTATAAACCATGCTTCCCAGTTCACATTTTCTTAATAAACATTGTGGTGGTGGTCCGGTTTCCAAAACAGGGGTTGTAAAGTTTATTATAACCATGATACCTAATCCACGCATGTAGTAAATTGGTGGAGAAAATATTTTAAAATCACTTTTCAGGGGTTGTGCATGGTTATATAGTATATGTGGCTAGCCTTTGTGAGAAGCATCCATTGGAAGTGTATGTTGAACGACTGACACATAGTTTGTCCAATAGTGTTGAAAAATAGTGAAATACTTTAAAAATTGTGAAATGTAATTTTTTACCTCCATTACATTAATTGGGATAACCTCAGTCCTCAGCCCATGATTCTATTAGAAGGAAAATATATATCTAATGTTGAATCACATTATATGACCTATGGTAGGCTTTTAGATTTATTCCTCATCTATCCTCTAATCTGATTTCTATTGATCTCATTATGTTTACATGGTTAAGATTATCAATCAATAAACATTCTTAATTTAATTATCTAAACAATATCAGTGATATTTTGGTGCTATTTAATATGTCTTATTATCATTATATTCTTATATTAATAAATTTTACATGGATTTAGGATGAACTATAGACAAAAATAAAATTAGTTTTCTTCCAAAATAATATGGATGGGGTTTTATACATTTTTTCATTGGGTTATTTGTCTATTTAATTATATATATTATGTTAATTTCCTCACATTCTGAACATTAAACCTAAATTAATCGGTTGTATTAATTAAATTTTTATATCCTTAATGTGTTATCATTTTAGCACAATAATTTTTTCTGATGATGTCCACCTCAACCAGCGACACCATCATGTTGAGTACATTATTATACCATATAAATGAACCACCCATTGGGAGTTTTATCTCACCATCCTTTCATGATAGCCTTTTAAAAATAAATAAAATAATTTTATATGGACATGATTAATTTTATTTAAAAATAAATGTTATTATAGTGATTAAATGGTTATATTAAAATTAAAATGTGGAATGAGATGTTAATTTTCTTATATTGTGACTTTTTTTAAGGATAATTGTAAATTTTTATGGACACTATCATATACATTGTCAATTTTATATTACATTCAGGATTTTTGAAATCCTAGTAACGAATATATTTCTTATGATGGTATGAAAAATGTTGCATAATGGTATGATAATGACTAGGGGATCGTGATATGTATCTTGTAACCCCTATGATTGATTAATTATGACATGGAACGAATTACGGAGATTGAGGTATCAAATATACACCTTATGAATACTTTCATATCTCTAGATATAAGTCGCATTGTTTATATGACATGGGACATAGCCTATGAAACCCTAATACTATTCTGATCTTATTATTTGTTTGTATCCTTTTCCTTAGTGAGGTCTCACTACATGCATGCATTGTGATCTAGCCGATATAGCTCTGATACTCATTTCTCATGTGGAATATACCAAACTAAAATTTCATTACTATTTAAAATTTATATATATATATATATTATGAATCTCACCTATTATATATTCATTTAATTATATCTTGTGACCATGGAATTATCATACTTTTTATTCACTTTATATATTTTCTGGTTATTCCTCCACATTGTTATATTTTATATGGAAAGGATATTTTTCATATAGAAACAATAGGTGGTGTCATAATGAATATATATCTATATCTATTTGGGCCACTAATTATCCTTGAATAGATTACAATGGTGAAGCTAGGGATAAGGAATGTTCCTGGACATGGATGGTTGATTAAATATGACATGGGTTCATGAGAGAACATGAAATATCATTGGATCTTGATACTATTAGTGATATTATTTAATTATTTTTTTTAATTTATATATATACTTGCATTTATGAGTGCTTGTTTCCTTGTATTCTTATTTCTTTTTGTTTTCATTACATTCCATTACATCATTTTGTATATGCTACTCAATTTTTCTTTCGATTACTATATATTATTATCATGTAGATATTTTACTTTCTCCATTATAGTATTAATTTATTTTTCTTCAATTATAATAAACTTATTATACTATTGTGTGACTCTGATTATGAGGTTATATTCTCCCCACTCTACAACCATATAACCTCACAATGAGTCTATAAACACTAGTATATAGGGAAGTTCACTTGTGGCCTTATGTCCGACTAGGTTTGTTTACATACGAGTGAACTCGGTCTGGGATATTGAAAAATATTATGAATGGTTTCCTTTCCTTACCTAACAATTTTTGGATGGTGGAAGTGAGAATGTAACATGTTATAATTTTTCAAAGATTCTAATATAATGAGTATCTGACCTAGATATGGGGAAATATCCAAATTGACTTGTATGAAAAATGATGTTCTAGATTGTTCTTATTCTAATTGTTATGAGTTAAATTTTTGTCGATTGACATTATATTTTATGTTAGTATCCTAATGATTCAAGGATATATTTAGTCATTTTCCTATTATGGAATTAAATCATTAATATAGAAGCATTTAAGGGACCTTATAAGAGTGAAATGTCATGAATTATGCCATTCCATGTAGTTTTCATTGGATGATTGTATGAAACTTATTTTATGATCCTTGAGTAATATTTTTTTTATGAAATTAACTTTTACTCATGAAACTTGTGATGAAATAATTGGATATAAAATTGTTTGCATCATCCTAAATAATGTTATTTCATATAGTATTATAATGGAACCATCACTCCCCAATTATCACATATTTGAGTTATGTAATTGTTGTTACATATAATAAATTTAATTCTAGTTTTGAATAAATTTATTTCATTTATAAATGAAAATTTTCTTATACCTCTATAAATTTTGAATGAAAATTTATCTAGTCAAAAAATCATGTACTCCCTATTACATTCTTCTGTCAAATTTAATGTTTATTATAGAGTTAAATAATCTATAAATATTAATTTTTAAAAGTAGTAATTTTATAGATTAGGAATGTTATTCATTTAACTTGTCTATAATTTCAATAAAGGAAATGATAAATCTTAAATACAAACACATTTTCCATTAATTGGAGTCACAACTGACAACATAAAGGGTGTTTTTTCAAATAACTATCAATTCATAGTCAATATAATGGGACTCTTATAGTGAAATATAGAACATGACCTAGACCCAAAATGTTTGTTGGGTAGTAGGTAGGGTCTATTTTTTATTGACGATCATTCCTATCACCTAAACCTATATTTAAGATCAAGAAAAAGGGTATCAATATTGTATATGAAAGATTTAACATTCCATGTTTTTAAGTCTTTAATTTCTCTATTATAAAATCCTATATAAGGTGTTTCATTGAAATTCTATAGCCATACCACCAGGATGTCCTTGATATTAGCTTTTGGAGGGTGGTGATGACCATATTCTAGTTGTGGTTGGCCTTGAACGCCCATTATTGCTTAATGTATTTCTACCTATGGAAAAACTCTTTAATATCAACAATTGAAGAAGATACCTAATTTTTAGGGTAATTCATGTGGCTAATAAAAAATATATAGGGATATCTATGACCTGCCTCTTCTATAGAAATGTTGAGGTTTGAGTTTCAAACCTACCATCCACCTTATTTTTCAGGGGATGGTGGCTAGAAAACTATATAATTATTTAAGGATAAATTAATATCTATCTTTAAGATCCTAAAGATCCATTAATATTGAATATTCAAGAAAAAACATAAATTCTTTGAGGAATTTCCAAATGTGCATGGGATAATCCTAATAAAGGCGATTATCAATGTCCAATGATTTAGAGGGATTTCAAATCTAGTATCAATGACAAAAATTTAATTTAGAATTTGAGGGTTGATCATTCTATATATTTCATGAACCCACAATAGGATCCTAGGCTTAATAAGGATTACTCATCAAAATTTATAGTGTTGTAGTGATTTTCACATAACAATACCCCTAATGATGCATCGAGACATAGGCATTTTTGGGATGGGATCAAATATCCTATTTGATCTTAGGTGAATGTTTTCTGATTGACAGTGGAGTATGATATAGTCTATAAGGATCTTATTAACTAACATATCCTAAAGTAATATGGATTTACATATTAGAGAATAACATCTTATCAACCCATATTTGAAGTATTTAGTGGCAGGAATCGTGGATTCGAGATATCAAATAAGGGAATATTATGTTAGTGTGCATATATAAGTGGTTTTATTTTATTTCATCTGTGTAATAAATATGGTAATTTTAAACCTTAGTGTTAGATATCTCCAATTATGTTATAATCCTATGATGGTATGGGATATTTGAGATAATTTTATATAATCATTCATTTATTGTCCAGGGAAAGTTGATCATCTACAACATCAGGTCTTGCAATGGGACCAACAAATTCATATCATGTTGGAAGCAAGAATTATACTTGTTGGTCAGGAAGATGAGGAGGTTTTGAGACACCAGTTATGTATATTTAGTAGAGACAACTAACACTTATATTCCATGCAATATCATCGTAATGCTTAATAAGCCCAATTTATACTGGGTATAATGGTCTTGTGGAGTTGTGTCCCAAATCATCTATAGTTTGAGTTCTCTTTTAGAAGAATGTACCTTGGTATATTTTTTATTAACAAAAATGAATTGAATTAATTTACAACATTGGCTCTCATGGAAAAAATTTCACTCAAAACTTGTTAATATAATGGGGTGATAACCCTGGACACTCCTTTAGGTATTCAATCTGAGAGTGGACACAGGTGTATGAGTTTCCCATTAAGATAGATGTTTATCCTATTCTATAGAACCACTTCATCATTGAAATGTGTGGTCATGATATTATTATCAAGATGGAATACTAACTTCTTATCGTGCCTGTATATATTTCAATTTCATGAAGGTTTCCTTTACATAACTGAAGGGTTATACATATATATATTTGGGTGAAATGGATTTATAAAATGTTAAGGATGGACTAGAGTGTCAGGGATTGAGTGGCTTGAAAATGTGGATTTCTATACTTCTTGTTAATGATGAGGGTTAAAATTTCTATAAATTTCCCCTAGTATTGGAACATTTGATTGCTGTATTCTTGTATGGGTTTTCTTGATTACCAACTAATATATAGGTGGATTTATCTATTGAGATGGTTCTAAGAAATTCCATAATATAAATTCATCCTTTTAGGACGGCCACTACTGAGATGTAGGAGGTCAAGATACAGATGGAGGAATCTAAAGCATGTCGTCATACTTCCTAGTACTTCTCCAAGGGGGTGACTAGTTCTATTTACCAATAAGGTGAATTGATCCCTCATGATTTATATGGATTACAAAATTTTGGTTCAATATACTATGAATAACGAATATCCTCTTTCACTTGTAGAATATATTATTGACCAGCCCCATGGAGAGATAGTTTCAGCCAATATTATTTTGTGCTCAGTCTGTCATCATGTACATATTATATCGTCATACATACCTCATAAAATGTTCTATAGTAGATATGAAATTTATGAGTATCTTATTATACAATTTGGTATCATGAATGCCCTGCCCATTTTCATGGATCTGATAAAAAAAGTTTTTCAATAATTTTGTATTCATTTGAAGTATCTTTCTTTAATGAAATATTTGTTTAATATCAATGAGAAAATTCACATTGAAAAAATCTTGAGACCTTTATAAATATAATGAGAGATAGAAATATGTATGATAATATCAGTAAGTTTCACTTTTGGGTTGATATTATGCACATAATAATGCATATTATGATAGAGGAATGTGTATTAGTTAACATAGAGAATGTGAGAGGTATAATAATATAAGTTAATCAATAGAATATTTTTGATATATATAGTTTATGTGGGATATATAGATATTAAAAATGATTTATATAGGACTTATCACAACTATAAACACCACTCATATGTTTGATTATGAATATTTTAATGTTTATAATATCTGAGGGTGATTAGATATCTTTTAGAAGCTAAAATACAGAAGAAAAGCATCCCTGATCCTAATTATTATAGAGATGGGATGAAGTTATAAAGTATATTTTATTGCATCAAGTATCTATACAGTATTAGTTACGATGAATAAAGATCATGTCGTTGCATACGACTTCGGAAAGGTGAGTCATCATGAGAAGAATTACCCGTCACATTATCTCGAGTTGGTAGTTGTAGTTTACTTCATGTGTTGTTAGAGGCATTACCATTTGGGTAACCATTTTTTGGTGTGTACAAACAACAAGATACTAAGGTTCGTTTTCGTGTATATTGAATTGAATCTTATATAGAGAAGTTGGGTTTGATAGTTGATGTACTCTAATTTTAATTTTTCTAATATGTCTGGGAAAGAAAATGTTGTAGTAGATACTCATTACATAAGGTCTCTGATAGAGGATGTTCAAGATGCCATTTGTTAGTGTATATTGATGGTTTTTTTCTGACATAAATTAATAGGTCTGGGAGATTTATTTATAGTCTATCCTTACATATTTTTCATTTAACTCTTCAATTTTTTGCAGTGTTTAGATGATTCATTATGAAAAATTCTGAGGTCCTAGTCTTAAGGGATATTCATTCAGGAGAGGATCATCTTATATGATGGATCATTGATGACAACAAGGTCATTAACATTCATAATGTCATATAAGATACTATAAACACAAATGGTGTGTTTACATCAGAGTAACATGATTTTACATTAGTGACACACCATTTTCTTATAAATATCTATCATGACATAGGCTTCCATTGTTGGTGTACTATTATAAAATGGGAGATAAGTTGTTTTCATACAAATTGTCTCACTTTTCTGCAAGTGAAGGAATATCACTAGAGACCAAAAATGAGTCTAATTAAATTTTTAATTCATGAGTATAATTTTAATTATATCACTATTGATTTTTAAAATCCCTTATTGATTTAAAAAATTAGGTAGTGATATCGTATGGGCAATTGTTTAGCGGATCACGATGGGCAGTCACTTCTTTCTAATCAGAGAGATTATCTCAGTTGATGATCATGGTATAATGTATGTCCATGACATTATATTATAACATGTTTTCCCTCACAATATCATTTATTTTATGGATTTTTATTGAGCATGATGTTACTAGAAGAGGTTATAGAAATCATTTTCTATAAAGGTTCTTTTGGGGATATCCTTTCAACCTCAGACCAACAATCATTCATAATTGATGAAACATGTACTAAAAGAAACTATTTGATCACACTTCCTTCATTTGGTGGTTTTTAGTAGAATCATATACCCTTATCTGAGTTCAATTAAAAAATTATCTTTTAGAATAGTATACATATGGATCCTTATTATGTTTTAATGGTAGGAAGTTTCATTCACATCTATGGTGGTTTGAGGTAGGCGAGGTGGAAATACTGGGTCCTAATCTCATTCATGATAGACATAATTACACTATTCTAATATGTAAATAAACTTTTAAATATCAGTTTATATATAAATTATTAGATGACCATCACTGATGGTCTCTAGTGTTCAATTTTATGTTATTGGGTATTCTGACATATATTTACTAGAATGAGGTATTCCCCTATGTAATTTTAAATTTGATAACCCTTTCCTCATCCCTTGATTATATTAGGCCAAATATCTTTATCCTCCATTGAATATCCCCCATGGTGTAATATGTGGATTGAGATATCTTCCACATCCACCCCTATGATTTTGGTGTCGTCTATTGCATTGGATCGCTATCAGTGATAGAGTTAATCTATCTCCTTCCATCATTAATTTATCTCCCTATATTAGACACAATTTTGGCACAAGTTAATTTATCCTATGTTATGGGTATTAATCTATCCATTATTTTTCAATTGATTTATGATAAACTAAGGGCTGATAGTGAATAGTTGTTCTACTACAGGTAGAAGGTAGGTGGTCGATACCTTTTACCTAAGGTGTTCTTGCCTATTTTAATATCTTGATTATATCGAATGTTGTACCAACCAGATGTTTCTCGTAAAATAATAAAATTCCTTCATTAAATTTTCTAAACCATAATATGTATATTTATTAGCTCCATGACAAGGCTAAAGGTTTTCAACATCAACCTGATCCACCTCTAATTTGATTTCATTAACCCTTCCTATGATAGAACCACCCTCATGGGTGTGTGATCTTACATTCATTTAATGGCATCAATTTAATGTTAAATGAGATATTTAGATATTGAAGTTCATCCTTTTAACTAATATCAAATATAATAAATGTGATTATATTTTTTTATTTAATGAAGATATAAATGATATATATATATATATATATATATATTCGTTCCATGTTATTTTTATATTAAAAATTATAATTGGAAACGTAATGTGATGAATCAGTTATCGATTTTATATTACTTGCATGTTGTTTGACATCTAATTATGGTGAATACTTCTTTTGATGTCATGTCACTAGTTTCTATATTGGTATTTAATGTAATGGGGTAATAAGGTATTGTACCTTTAAACCCAATATATGATTACATAAGGTATGACCCCAATGTAGGTGATAAAGGTATGGAACCAATGACTTATGTATACATACATATATACATATATGGGTCCCCCAAATTTTAATCCGTGGGTCCTTTCCCTTGTCGGATTGTTACTATTTTGACATTACCATTATATTAGATCATTGGTCTTAATGATGGCTACATTGTAAAATTCCTTGGGACCTAGTCCATGTTGGGATGAAAATCGTCTATCTTGTGGAATATTCCAACCATATAGTTAACTGCTATTGACAAATCAAATATATATTTATAATTATTCTCACATGTAGTATGTAGATTTTATTATAGATTTTACTCATGGATTATTCATATATGTTATTCACATAAATGTATTCAAAATTATACCTACACATAGAGAAGATATAATCATAAGATAAATTTTTTATAGAGACCATTGGTGGTAGAATATTGAGTCTCTCTCACAACCTAAAAGAGATACACATCAAACAAAAAATGATTTTAGAGATGCAAGTAGTGATATGTTCAACCGCCCGGTCAAGGATGTGCGATTGAATACAACATGGGAGTGTGGGAAAACAAAACTAAAACATGGATCACGATGATATTAGAGATAATACCGTAGTTTTTTATAAATTTTGTATACTCATTTTGTTATTATTTCCTTCTATTATGGTTGTGTATACCATTTTTTACAGAGATTTCAATGCATCATTTTGTTTATGGTACTATATATTGCTGTTGATATTTGTTTATTTTTATTATATGTATTCATTACTTATTATATTCAAGTTTTCATTTGTTGTGATTCCACAATTATCCTCTAATTACACCACTTTGTTTCTCTGAATATGACAGAATATTATCATCACATTACAACCTCAGACCCTCAATTCATGTCTAGAGCCACTTCCATACAAGGTGGGGTGTTTGGAGACTTATAGAAAATCGAGTTGAGTGAAAGTTATAATTTATTAATGTTGTAAATACACATGAGTTATAAATAATGATTATAATTAAAAAAGTCTATATTCCCATTTTAAATGATGAATAAGATTATTACTAAGTCACAGAGTTAAATGAAAATTATTTTTTCAATAATAGATGGATATAAATGAATAATATATATATTTATATATATTTATTAATTTAATTTAATTTGTTAAGGGATTTTTTATTTTAGTATAGCATTTTTTAATAACATGATTAGAGATATTTAATAAAACACGATTTTGATTCCTCAAATTATATAACATTGTTTGAATGAATGAAAATGAAAAAGTATTCTTATATAGGATAAAGGGTTTATCTATGATTTCTGTAAAAATTTGAAGTATTGGATCCCATATCTAATTACTTTCACATTTTAGTGAATAAAATGTTTTACAAAAATAATGAACATATGGATGAGAATAGAGTATGAGATATTGAAGATAATAGTTTATATGATACATATTATAACTAAAGGAAAGTAGTCTTCTATCTTGAATAAAAATGTGTCATAGTATTAGAAAATAACATTATGGAGAGAATATTTTCTCCTGGGGATCATGTAAATGTATTGTGAACATAAATAATTTCAATGTTTTTAAAAAATCGATTGTATTATTTAAAATTTTAAAGGTAATTCCAAAATATATCCTATTATAGTTTTTTATTTCATAAAAATATAATAATGGAATGTGGAAAATTAGTAACAAAAATGATCTTGAGTGAAAAAAATTATTAGAGAGTTCATATAACACCAATAAAAATCTAATGTAATAATATTTATTTGATAGAATGTATGATACACAACACCAAATATAGAATGGAATATAAGATCTTGATAATTTATGTAATATTAAATATTTTAAATAAATTTAATATATTGTATGTCTGGAAATTCATTTAATACAATGTTATCTAACATCACACGCAATAATTAATTTCTTTGATTACATGATTTACACAAATTACCTTGTTTTACAGAATAATAATATATTATTAAAACATTAATATTTATAAACTAAAAATTATATTAGTGTTTATGAATATTATTAACTATCTTATGAAAAAATATGGTTAATGAAAATATAAAATGAATTCCTAGGTTACAAATTAATAATAAATGAATATAAAAACCAATTTAATATTAATGAAATTTTTTTGGACTAAAAAATATGATTTATCATTATATAAAAAATTTATTTTTATTAGTAAATTATATTAATGAATTATAATTATTATATATTCCATAAATTGTTTTTTAAATCCATACAATATATTTGATAAACAGAATATAAAAATATATATAGTTTTATTCTTAAAAATATTTTTTTAATAATAAGTAAATTTTTTTACCTTTTAATAAAACACTTATATTGATGATAAATTTATTGTAATTTTATATATTTAATATTTAAACATGAAATATATTCTTGAAATAGAAATTTAAAAATTAACAAAGGTTGAAATTTTGGTATTGGGCTGTGAAGGTTAATTTTTTGATGATTAGTGAAAAATGTTGATTTTTAATTGAAAAAAGCATTGTTGTCTAATTTATTTGTATATTTAAATTATATTTTAAATGTGTTTAAACGTAAAATTATATCAATAATAAATAAATTGATCTAATTAATGTAATTTTATTCAATTTCACATTAATATTAAATTTAAAAATATTTCAAACTTCTGATCATTTTAAATACAAAACCCCTCTTTTTCATCCCTCTTACGTGAATACTTTGAAATTAATTTCATCGACATGCTTGAATTGAATTTGGTGAAATATAATCTGTAACTTTATTAATAATAATTAATATTTTTTAATATGTCCGAAATTGTATTTGGGCTTAAATATTTGTGAATGTGATTAAAATTAATCACAGAGTTTAAGGTAAAAACAAGATTACATAAAGGATTAACATTAAATGTAAGGTATAATAATAACATTATACTAGTATAAAACACATTGGATATCCATATTTTAGCTGTATCCCTTCATTTATATATTTTTCATGTGTTATGGAAGACTATTTGTATGTAAACAACTGAGGACTATGCAATGATTTTCAAAAATACCAAGGATGTCCACTCCCTACACTACAAAAATGCAGTCCCTCATCGAACATAGTAACACATATCAAGGCCTCTGGATCATAAAAACGTATCAAAAATAATATCCTAACATATATCCCCTATTCCTATTGGCCTCACATTTGGAGGAAAGTTAACCAATGATGTCTTTAAGTATAAACCAAAAGGAGTTTCCCAAATATGTTATAACATTCTTCACCAATCACATTTGTTTCATTTTCACTTCCACCCCATAAATTATTTCAATATCCTGATTATATAATATCCTTAGTATCATAAATATACTTATATTTTTTATGCAATGACACCAACCAACACTTTCACCCACATCCATCAAAATGGAATACACAATCACAGTTTGTGTGTACGATAGACTCAACCTCGCAAACTGATGTTGTTTGTTCTATCATTTACGAAATTTCACGGTTGTAAATAATTTAGTATATATATTTTATATATTATATGAATAATTTTAAAAATTAATTTTTCTCTTTGAATTATTATAAAACTCTTACCATCATAAATTACATATTTTTTGGAATATTATAACTTCATATATGGACGTGTTGATTGTCGCCTCCTCACATAGATATCATTCACTCACACCATACATGGAATGTATAAATAATGATTTAAAATAAATTTTTTTATATATATTATACTATTATTATTAATAAATTATAATATACCTAAATATTACTTACTTTTAATTATTTTACTATGACAAAGAAATGGAAGTAATGTTTATGCGTGCTTACCTTTTCCAAAAATGGTGCATTTCATTTCATATCTCAAAATTTAGTAGATAATTATAAATAAATATATAATGAATATATTTGATATTTATATCATGATTATAAAATCATGATATATGTTAAAGGAAAATAACAACAAATCAAAACATACTTGAAAAACTAGACCATTAACCCCCGAAATAGTGAAAATTATGAAATATTCTTAGAAAACGTGTAGTAAGATATTTTATGATCATATATAAAAATATTAATTTTATTATATTTATTTTATAAGTTATTTATATTATTAAATCCATTATACATGAAGTTAAATAATGTTAACCTGAAAGGACATGAAATGTAGTGGATTTCATCTCAATTTCATTTCCTTGAGGCATATTATAATGTTATGCTACCTTTTTATTTTATATGATGTATATTATAACCCTTTGACATTTAATATCACTAATAATTAATTATTCCTAGTATTTTATGTTTCAATTTGAATTATTTCATCTAAGTGTGTTTGATCTTTAAATGACCCAGTGGTATGGAAACTTGATGACTGAATTCATTTTTCATTTGGTTATATTACTTATTAATTATTAGTAATATTATATCATTATGTTTATAATGATTTTTAATATATATTTATGCATTTACTTTTATAATATGTAGTTTTAAAATTTATATACATAATTAACACATTAATCAATTCTCACTTAAGTGTTTAAATCATTTTATGCGCTTATTTCCCATCTCATTCAATTTAAGAATAATTATTCCTGAAATTCGATAAAAAGAATTAATATATAATAATTATTAAGTAAATCCATTTTATTTTTTATCATATATTAATTCATGAACCTTTTTATTATTAATTACATTTTCACCATCTTTCAAAATGAAAATGTTTTAGAAAATGTTTTTTTTGAAAACATGACATCATTTCTCTCTTTAGTTGGAGAACATGTTTTATCCTAAAAAACCTATTTTATAAAAATGTATTCGAAAATGATTATAGGAATTATAAAATGATGTATTCAATATTTTTTTTCCATTTTAATCTTTATGAATGGTTTTAATTAGAATTATTTGGTCTCTTTCCAATCAAGGACCTTTTCTAACATTTCTATCATGCAAAAGGAATGTTC
The DNA here is from genome assembly GCA_963277665.1 of Viscum album. Taxonomy (NCBI): domain Eukaryota; kingdom Viridiplantae; phylum Streptophyta; class Magnoliopsida; order Santalales; family Viscaceae; genus Viscum; species Viscum album. The sequence goes on along the minus strand of OY728126.1, from coordinate 568,690,948 downwards.
TTTTTACCATGTATAGAATGTATAGAATCACCCAAACATTATTTCATTGAATATTTATTTACAATTTTAAAAGTATAAAATAAAATGAAAATCTTTTTTTAAAAATTATTTTCAAATATAGTCATTTTCAAAATGACTTCAAAATAAAAAAGATATTTTCTTCCAAAAAGTTTTTATTCTATTTTTTTATTTTATTTTCATGAATAAAATGAACTTATTTTTTACTAATCATGGAATATTTTATATTAATACAATCATTATTCTTACTCTATGAGTTTGTTGATCGATTTGGACAAGGATAATATTGAAATTCACATCCTTGATTCGATTTTGTGCTCCCCTTGAAAAATTCACTTTCCTTTGATCATCTGATATTATATTTCACCTAATTATCCATAACATGGACCATAGATATCATTATTTCCTAATAAATACACCATTATTAAATATGTTGTTTACATTCATATTAATATTTTTATTTTCAAAATTATCGATATTTCTATTTCCTTCGTTGAATTTGTATATTTCATAAGGCACGTTATTTCTTAATTAAATAGATTATTTTATTTACAAAGAATTATTTTTACATTCCCTATATAGCTAGGGACCTGATATATCGGTAGAATAATGAGAAGAAAGTAGTTGGATAGCCTAAGATAGCTGGTTTCATCCAACTATGTTTTTAACCATTTAGAGGATATATATTTATGTTATAGTTATCATGTCCCTAGGAAACATGGCTTTTAATAATTAAGAATTTTCGTTGTTGGGGTTTCATTTATTATTATTATCCATGATTATAGAGATTTGAAGTTATCTATATATGCATTTCCATTGTCAGTTTAATGATTACATTGAATCTTTGTTTAATTATTAAATATTCCATATTTAATATTCGCATTGATTCATTATTCTTTCTGATGTACACAATTCATACCTTGAATTTGAGATCACCCATATTTTTATTATTTCTCTAGCAATCTAATATGTGTATTTAGAATGATAGCATTGATATACTAAGTGTGGGTAAAATTTATCCTTGATGAAAATGTTATTATATAATTAGTTTATTAATTTGTTAAAAAATCATGTATATGCTTCTAGTTTAGCAATACTAAAAAATTGAATGGTCCTTTAGGATGAATTAACTTATAATCAATCCAATATAATAGCATAAAAAATTGAAAAATACATACAAGGTTTGGGGAAATATAGTTGTCATATATTGATGTATATTTGAGACATTTAACAGGAGATTTTGGAAAATATACCCTATAAAACACAAACATATGATAAGATTTTAGGATAAGTATATATGAAAATCCAAATCATTATGGTAGATGCAGATTATGTGTTTTTCTAAAAAATAAACGCATGTATTTAAATTATAAGTGGTCATGGTCCTAACACAAATGTTCTTAGGGGAATAGCTCTAAATAGGTGTACCATGACTGACTCGAGATTAATTAGGTACACGATAAAGAGACTTCTTGTGGACCTAGTATGACACTCATGGGGTATCTACTTATGGTTATTTGGAAATTGATAGTAAATATATTAAGGATTTAAATAATTAAAGAAAATGAATGATCTATATTAAGCATGAGTTTTCATATATATAAAAATACTGTGTCATTATTTAGACACCCTAAAATGATTATATGGTTTTCACAATAGGATATTTTTTTATCAAACTATGATTTTTGGTTGTAATAAATGGTATTCATCTGATAGAATCATGTTAACATTGAATGTAATGGAAAATATGGTGTAAATGATACACCAAATGGGATTTTGGTAGGTGATAATGATATTATGTTCAAGAATAATCAGGTTTCCATAACATATGATTAACAACACATACCATAACCAACTCTTTGACTCACCAATGAAGGGAATGATAAATTTTTTATATAGATAAAGTGGTGTTGACTATAAAGAATTAATTTTTCTATTTACATCATATAATAAATTTGTAAGGGGATACCGGAGAAAGTTTCTTGATTGAACAAGGAATTGATTTATGTGTAGAAAACATGGACAAAAAAAGAATTGTCAAAGAGGAATTAATGGTACAATTGACTAAAATTAATCTCATTATAAGGATCCATTTATCATTCATTTCCTTAAATGTGGGGGATGTAGTCATTTTCAAGTTCAACACTTCTATAGGATAAAATCTAGACCATGGAAAGAAATTTATATGAATAAATGGATGAATTATTTTTTTATGGGTGTTTTATTGAAAACCTCTGTTAAAGGATATTTAGAGATTAACATTCTGTTCCTATATTTACATCTTATTTATATTTTAATTTATATTAATATTATTTAAAAATTGAAAACATGTATTTCAGGTGATAACCCCTAAGTTCTGGTAAAGCGGGGGGGGGGGCATGAACCCATTACCGAATGACGATATGTTTTTCGAACCTTCTATTGACCTACATGATGTCCTAGATAATATGTCTTTTCATTTAGATACACAATTTGATGGATAAATGTTAATGATGAACCAGTTTAATCAGAGTAGAGGTATATCTATTAATTTAATAACAATATTAGTTTTAGAAATTACTTAGAGACAAAATTTAAATCGTTATTTATGGATATTATGATCTATAGAATGTATATTTTATCTATTCATAAATAAAAATGTGTATTTTATGATATCCATTTCATGGAGTAAGGGATGAATTATAAATCTATAAAATTACATCAAAATGATAAAATAGTTCATATAAAATTGAAAATTTCCATGTATATAAATATCCTTATATTCATGGTCAATTAAACAATTCCTAAACATTAGGAAAAAAGATCTTAAAAAAATATTTTCGTAATACATTCGTTTTTATAGAAACCATAGTCTTTTAATTAACCATATATTTATGTATTTGAGCGCCACAATATTTATTTTATCATTAACTAGATTGGGATTTATTAACTCAATGTTTCATAATAATAAATTTCTCTTTTCCTCCATATCCATTGATTCACATCTCACTCATTTTCCTATATATATAATCCTAGTAATATGTTATTCAATGTGACTGTTGTACATCACATACACTCTTATTAAGTTTATATTTTATAAAATATTTTACGATTAGCAATTTTCAATAAGGAAATTTCCAAAGACAATACCCCCGTTTATTGAGATCCGGTTAAAATTGTGAGGACACAATTTATTTAAGGTTGGTAGAATGTAAAACCCCACAAATTCTAAAAGAGTATCTTTTATTTAATATTATTTATGAAATGATAAAATATCAGGGAATATAGCATTATAAAACTTTATAGTATATTTATGATTTAATATAAATATAATATATTCTATAGCTTGAGATTCATGAAATACTGATTTATCACTCATCACATACAACAATGAATTAATTCAACAAATTGCATTTCACACAAGAACGAGTTTTACTAAACAATTATGTTTTTAAAACCAGAGTATTTATTATAATGTTATATAACCTATACATTAAATCATTATTATGAATAGTATCAACTAAATTATGAAAATATATGTTTAATAAAAATATAAAATGAATTCTTAGGTTACCAATTTATTAGAAATAAATATTAAAATCAATTGAATATAAATAATCTACTTTATGCTAAAATGTTGTTTTATCAGAGTAAATAAATTTAAATACAATAATTAAATGAAATAAAAAAATTCATTATATTATATATTGGATAAAATATATTTTTATATTCAGATAGTATATATGATAATCATAAGATAAGAATAATTTTATTTTTATGCTTCAAATTTGTATTTTTCAAGAAATGGAATTTTTCCACCATTTAAAAGAACAATTATATTAAAACTAAATTTTTTATATTTGGTAAATATTATACGAAAAAATTAAATTCATTTCGTGAATAGAGAAAAAAAAATTTATATAATTGTTAATTTGTGTTATTATACTCTGAAGTTTCATCATGTGATGGATAGTTAAAATTACTAAATGTTAATTTAAAAATCTATTTAATCTAATATTTTAGTGAAATTATTTTAATGTCAAATGAGATCAATTATAAATAAAAAATTTTCATTATATTTATTTGGAATAAATTTTTGATTGATATTCGATAAAAATCATTTTATTATTTTGAGCATCGTTACATTAAAAACCCACAATATAATCTCGTCTGCTGAAATAATTTTAAATTAATTTATAACACTTTTATTATATAAATCATAAAAGATGGATTGCATTTTTAAAATTTTAATAATTTATAATTTATAATTACTTCAAAATATTTTGGGGCCAAATATTTTTTTAATTATATTAAAATTAATCATTGTTATTAATTTAAGAACATTATAACTTATTGGACAAACATTAAATATTACTTACACAAATGGCCCTAAACATGTATAAAACCCATTTTATGCCCATATATAGTCCTAAAAGTTTCATGAATCAATGTTTGGGTTTTATGACATCCTCATTGTAATTACAAATGTGTATAGCACACAATCATTTTAAAAAATTCTTATTGTGTCCTCTCCATCCACAATAAAAATTTACTCACACCTGCCAATTTTTCAAACAACTATAGCATATTGGATAATCAGAAAACTACTCAAATAAGATCTAAACATACAACCAATAACCATAGAAGCCTCACATTGAGCATAATAAAATCCAATGATATATTTAGGTATAAACCAAAATATGTTACCCGAATAAGAGGTAACTTTAATCAACAATCACTTTCGTTTCATTTTTTTAACCACCATATAAATTCATTTTCATAACACTTATATAATATAATGAATTTTTTAAATATATTTATATGTTTTCTTGATAATATATCTATATTATCTATCACATAATTCCTCCAAAATGGGATATACAATCATCATTCTTCTTTATAGAGGACTACTACCTAATGGACAAATGTCGTTCATTCTTCCATTATCCACATTTTGTGGCTGGAAATAGTGATTCATTTATATTTTATATTTTATCCATATTATATATATATATTTTCATTAATATTCTTTAAATATTTTATAAATCATACCTTTATGCATTCCATTTTATGGAAATATGATAACTTCATTTGTGGACGGGTGGACTATAGCTTCTTAATAACGATGTGATTCATTCACAATAAAAATATATTGTATTGAAGATTTCATTAATCAAAATATGTGATATATATATTATAAAATTATTATAATTTAATAATAAAATAAAAATGTATCATTTAATTTTTATTCTTTTAATACGACAATGAAATGCAAGTAGGGGTCATGCGTATGTACGACCTACGATCTCCATTAATTGTGTATTTCATTTCATATAAAAATAGATTTTATATTGTCATAAACACAAATATAATAAATATAAATGATATTATCATCATTATGATAAAATCGTGATCGGTGTAAGTGTAATAAAATAACAATTCAAAACATACTCAAAAAATAAGGCAATGAACACTGTAAATAGTGAAAATAATGAATTCATATTATCAAATTGTTAATAACATATTATAAAAAGATTATATATTAAATTATAAATATGTTTATGGTGCTGTTTTAATTTATTTACATGCATTAAAATATTATATAATATGTGAATGGATTATCACATGAAGGGAAATGCAAGGTAAGGGATTTCACCTCAATTTCATTTCATTGGGGCATATTATAATGTTATCCACCAAGATTCTTTAATATTGTTTATATACATAGAAATTAACATTTAATATCATGAAAACATCTCCCTTCCTCAATTATTTTGTTTCAAATTGAATAATTTCATCTATGGGGAATGGACATCGAACTAACTATGTGGTAAAGAAATTGTGCAACCCAACTGAGTTATTGAGTTGAATAAAAATATTTATTTATATTATTTTTCTATAAATTAGATTGAATATCTATTTATTTATTTAAAATTTTAATATTTGAATTTAAATTTGATACACATATCCAATTCATTTATCAATTCTCATATCAAAAATATGATCTTTAAAACGATTTATTTAACTGTCACATTATAATCAAGATTATATATTATTTAAATTAAATTAATATATTTTAAATAATAACTGTTTAAAAAAACATTTCGTTTTACCCTTATCTATTCGATCAATACATTTTTCAATTAAAGTATAATTTTTCCGCTATTTGGTAAGAAAATGATTTTGAAAATGTTACTAAGAAAAGTAGATTTCATTTATATCTTTAGTCAGAGAATTAATTTTTTTCTAAAAACATTATTTTCTAAAAATATTTTATAAAATGATTAAACCATTATAAAATGACTTATTAAATAAATTTTTACCCATTTTTATTTTATAAATGATTTCAAATGAATCTGTTTATCTCTTTTAAAAAAAAGAGGCTTTTCTTACCCTTCTACCTTGCGAATTAAATGTTATTTTTACCTTTTATGGATTTTAAAAAAGTACCCACCATCACTTATTTGAATCTTAATATTCAATTTTAAAGTCAAAATTCTAATGAAAATTATTTTTAAAGTTATTTTCACAAAATTGGATTTTAAAAATGTTTTGAAAATGAAATGGATAGTTTCCTATTGACTATTTTTAAAATATATTTTGAAAGTATTGATATTTATCAATATCAAAAAACCATTATTTATTACTAAAATTAAGATATGATTTAATGAAACCATACATATTCCACCATCAAATGGTTTTAGATCAATTTGACCATAAATTATATTAACATTCACTCCCTTGAACCACTTTTATAGTCTCCTTGAAATATCAACATTATCGTGATCATTGAAAAATATATTTAAACTAATTATCCATATCATTTATCATAGATATGATTATTTTGTAAATTAAATAGTATTCTTCCATACAATTTTTCATTGATATTCATTGGATTATTTGGGAAAATATTGATAAATATGTATCCTTTATTCAATAAAGATATTTTACAGTGAAACTTATTTTTCAATTAAATTGATTATTCAATATATGATAATTTTTTGTGAATGAGATATGTGTGATTTGGAATGTCTAAAACAATCCCCACTATGTATAATGAGTCTCGTAATACTAAATCATTTTTTAGCCAATGAAAATTTGATTTCAACCGTTTTTTTAAACCATCTAGTAAAATGATCTTTACGATAATGGTATAATGTTCTAGGGAACCTGACATTAAATAAACAACCATTTACGTTGTTGAGAATTCATTTATTATTATTATCCATTAGGTTATTTTAGTGAAATTATCTATAGATACATTTAAAATCTTATATTATTGATTTCATTGAATGCATGTTCAGTTATTTTCCATGTTATGTTGATTAATCTAAATGATTCATTATTTTTTCCATTGTAGATAACACTTGATTAAAATTTTGAAAACCCTTATTTTTTTCCATTACCTAGGAATCCATGGAATGTATTATGAAATATACAAAATTATATGTTATGTGGAAATAATTTCATCATTATAAAAGTATTTATTAATTAGTGTAGTGATTTGTAATTCAATGCTTCTGTATATATCTAGATTACCAAGACTGTTAAATTTATAGGTCCTTTGGGAAACTTTTTCTTGAAAATTCCCATTTTGATGGTAGTAGATAGTAGCTCTAGGATTTATACGGTTGGGGTGAAATAATTTTTATAAAATATTTTGATAATGGAGATAATAGTTTTATATAAATATAGATATACTTCTGACCACAAAATTAATTTTCTCTATGTTATAGAGGTTTAATACATGTTCAGAGAGTTAAACATTATGAATATGTTTCTTAATTTTCACCATTACTTATTATTTAATTATTTATATTCATTGGAAAAATATAAATGTATAGTGGGGGGTTTTATCTGTTTTTCAATAAGATATATAACATTAAATATATGTAGATCCCATGAGTTTCACATGGCCTAATTAGTTATGAAAATATATTGATGTCTTGAAAGAAATTTTATGTCATAGGATTTAAGTAGTGATGATATATAATATCATTATTTATCATAATAGAGATTCCAAAGGAAAATTAATCAAGATACATGAAAATGTAAATATATAAATTATCATTCATTAACATTGGATATATGTTTATATACATAATAAAAATAAAAATTGACATATGTAAACATGATTTATCCCTACCCAATGTTAATTATAATGTATTATAGGAAATGGTGAATATTTATGTTTATAATGATAAATATTCTTATTACAAGATATAAAAATTTCAAATAATATGTAAAATCAATTTTGATGCGGATTACCTACATTGTTTTGATCACATAAAAATTCATATATTATGTCTATTATATATTCGGTATTCATGTCTCATAATTACAACATATACTTTTTGTTAGAGTTATACATTCTGCTAGAACCTTCATATATATATATATATATACTATTTCGATGACTGTGTTTGACCTAAGATAATCATGAGTGGTTAGGTATTTTTTATCATTTATTTTATCATAGATTAATCTATAATGGATTTATCCAATTTATGAATATGAATAAAATATGGTAATATTGGTCATACAGTAACCCCTACCATGATATGATTGTATAAACCCTCACATATCCATTGGAAAACCATATGTATTACTTTATATAAAAATTCATAAGTAATGATGGTCATAAAGTAACCCCTACCATCAAGCCATAATGGGGTTTTTATGAGATGTGTTTCATTGTATGGTATATATACAGAGGGTCCTTGCGTTATAATTCTGAGTATTAAACTATAGAAATTGGTCAATGGAACTTTCAAATTCCATGGAGGGATATCCCATTCCATCAGATGCTGATTAATAATTTTGTTGGGTATTCGATGAGGCGAAGAGTTGTGTCTTAACCTTACGCTCCATTCAATAAAATATTAGTGTCCAATATGTAGGCTTAATCTAGGATATTTGTAATATAATTTGACTAAAAAATATGCTATGATGGGTGGTTGAAGGTGTCATGTAAATACATGGACCCTTGGGTTCCCAACATACTGACACTAGGTATAGTTGATGTGCAACGATTCTAATATTCATTTCAAAATATGAATATATTATTTCTTTATAGTGTTTGTGTTATATTTATTAGGTCACTCCCTATCAAAATACAAGAGGAATGGTGTTTTAGAGGAGGTATATTTATACATCTATGTCCATCCTTATTTCTTCATTCAATTAAACTTTTATGAGGGGTGGTTCATGGGTTTTTCTGTGGAGTTTAAATGTAATTTCATCTCCCTAATGTGATTAGTTATTATAGAAAATCATTTACCTCTAAATATTATTTATTTTTGGATTTGGATTGAGTGTTGAACACAACATAACATAATGTTATAAACCCTAATGTTGGGGATTTTCCAAATTATAGTGTGGGAGGGCACTATTTGAAATCCACCTATAATTGGTAGATGTTTTATATATGTAATTTTATGATGAGTTTTAGCCATCAGTTCCTCAGCATATATGGTTTTTCTTTAATTAAAAAAATATCATAATTAAAAATTTAGATTTAATATAATAAAATACTATCATCGATTTTTCGAATGTACTAAATTTTTCTTATATAAGGATGCGTAAAGCATGGATTTATGATTTAAAGTATGTTTTTGCGGTATGTGACCTCTACATGACAAAACAACATTCATTTTTAATAATTATATTGAATTACAGTATGGAAATATAGATTTTGGAAAAGGGATAGGTATTGATGGTTACTATGTATTGTCATAGGGATTCATTTGGAATAATTGAGTTGGGGTTCGTAATTTGAGGCATGATTAGTGGACCAAGATTAATTTAAGACTATGTGTCTAAGAGAAAAGGATTAGTGTTGTCTTAATGGAGTACATTGGATGGGTAGGTAGTCATAAAAAAGGTATGGATATCCTAATTTAATTTGTTGTGGTAGTTTTTCTATATATGGAATTATTGGGGATATTATTTATTATTGAGATAATTATATATTTGATGCAAAAAATGGAATACACAATTGAGATTTTGTTATAGTGTTGTTTTGTAAAATAAGAAGAATGCATCATTTAGGGAAAGATCATGAGGATATATGTGGGTTTCCTTTCAATAATTATCTTATTATATCTCTTAAGGGAGATGTCAAATTGAATCATACAATGGATAATTATAAATTTATTAATGACATGGTGTTGGGTTGCAAGGGGTTTGGTTTGAGTTATCTCATGAAAATTCTTGGTTAGTTAGATCAGGTTTT